>CM062372.1:32964261-34164261 GCA_031216125.1 Dalbergia cochinchinensis
CAATTCAAAACTAGTGCTATAAATCAGAACGTCATCAAAGTAAACAACAATAAACTTGCCAATAAAAATCTCTAAAGATATGGTTCATTAATCTCATAAAAGTGCTTGGAACATTAGTTAGCCCAAAAGGCATAACCAACCACTCATACAAACCATAGTTAGTTTTAAAGGCATTTTTCCACTCATCCCCTTCCTTTATCCTAATCTGATGATACCCACTTTTTAAATCAATTTTAGAAAAATAACAGGCACATATAGTTCATCAAGAAGGTCATCTAACTTGGGAGTAGGGTGTCGATACTTGACTGTGATGTTGTTGATTGCTCTATAGTCACTGCACATCCTCCAAGTCCCATCCTTTTCAGGCACCAAAATCACTAGAATAGCACACAGACTCAAGCTTCCTTGCACCTAACCTTTGTTATCAACTCCCCAACTTGCTTTTGTATTTCTTTGTTCTCTTAAGGATTGCTCCTATAAGCTAGCTGGCTGGGTAAAGATGCACTAGGGATGAGATCAATATGATGCTTAATCCCTCTCAAAGGTGGCAATCTACTTGGAACCTCCTTTGGAAGCACATCCTTGTATTCTTTCAAAAGAAACTCAACATTAGCAGGGGCAACACTTTTATTAGAGTTACAGTAGTTAAAATATTTTTCTTGCAATAAAGTAAATAAAGTGGCTTGCTGGCAAGCAGCAGCTTCTTCACCTCACTTTCTTTTACTAAACAACTCTATTTGCTCTCAAGTATTTCACTCTTTTTCTTTCCACTCTTTTTTTTTATCGAGTGTTTCACTCTTTTGTGTGTTACTCATCTCTTTCCTCTCTTGTACTCTCTTTTCTTTCAATTTTATTTGATCCTCACACACCTCTTTAGGAGCTAAAGGTTTAAGTACAATTTTCCTCCCATTGTGCATGAAAAAAATCTTGTTTGTGAACCCAGCATGAACAACTTTGGTGTCATATTGCCACGGCCTCCCTAAATTGGAACCACATCACATATCACTTTGTCATTATATTGTCCCATAGAAATGTATAGCTCCACTTGCTTGCTCACTTTCATCTCTTCATCTTCACTAAGCCATTGGAGTTTATACGACCTAGGATGTGGCTTGATCCCAAAATTTAATTTGGACACTAATCTAGAGCTAGCCACATTGGTGCAGCACCCTCCATCCACAATCAAAGAACATAGTTGCCTTTTGATTGGACACCTAGAGTGAAAGATGTTCTTGTAACATCCTCCCAAGTACAACGTCATCCTTAAGTCATGACATCATACTGGAGAGTTGTTACTTATAAATTAGCAGACCTTTCTTAAATATCTATAGCCATTTTGATTGATTCGCGAGATAACTAGGTCATAATTCTACTGAAATATATAGCAATGAAACCAAAATATTTATTTAATACAAAGTTCAGTACATAAAGGAAGCTCTTTTATGAGCTTTAACACTCTTTTGTCCTCTAACATATTTACATACATATCCATTCCACTAAATACAACATAATAAAAGCATTAACTACTACACTATTGCACTTCTGAGTTCTTTTGCATAGCAGTCTGTCGATTTTCTACATCAATCTAGAGACGACATGGGAACACAAAAACCTACAGGTGAGAATTATACAATTCTCAGTAAGGTAACTCCCCAAATACACAATCATAATGTTATCGTCATTGCCCTAGCCACTTCGGTTTATGAAGAAAAAGTGGTAATGTATTGTATAATAACGGTTTATTTTTAAAGTTCCAAATCATACTTCCGAAGTGGGTTACTTTTAACATTCAATCACTTAATGTACATATACTATACTACTCAACATCATATACTACTAACTTTCTATTTAAATATATTGGTCTCAATATCAATATTAAACTTCTTCACTCGGCATATAAGACAAAGGTTTTCTTAGAAAATTTACTTCTTAAACTTGCCTTGACCCTTGACTAATCTTGTCACGTCTGGGCATTACGTACCGCCATCCCCAGCGTGGCAATAATGGGTAATAGACTACTTTTCAGGATCGAGCTCATTCCTATACATGATCATTGGATTTACTTTCTCCAATTCTCACACAGACCTATTCCTAGCTAGGTTTACTTTTCCCGACTCAATTCATGGGTAGTCAAGTTTACTTTCCCTGACAAACCGAATTTACTTTCTCCAGCCCAAGGATTATAAATCTTATGCTCTTCTTGGTAGTTAGGTTTACTTTTCCTAACAAATTGGATTTACTTTCTCCAGCCCAAGAAACATAATCTTATGCTTTTCATTCGCATATGAGCAATTGTAATAAGCAATCGTATCTATGTGTAACTAACCTCATCAATAAGCTCATATCCTCAATTATTCATACTCATATTCAAGTACTCATGTCATACTAGTAAAAGATGCCATTATTGCGTCAATTTATTTTTAGTACAATGGGAGATTTCACACTATTGTGACACGAATTTATTTGCACATAAAACAATTATTTTGTAACGCCCCAATTTTTACTGTAATTTTTACTGTCATAGAAATTATCGAATTACTGTAGGTAATTATTACATAAGATTTGAGGCCGAACAATCCTCAATAAAGGAATATAACATTAGAAGAGAGGTTAGGAGCGATTCATGCGAGAGTAGCAAATCCCGAATTTCTGTACGTATAAAATGACCAAAATGCCCCTGAAGTTATTTTACTCAGAAAATGAGGATCGTGGGCCCCACCTATTCTCAAGGGGATGTTTTGATGATAATAAGGGATTGTTTGTGTTATGTGTGTTAATAGAGCAGAAGGATCTCAATTTTGAGTTTCGACGCGCGAAATGACCAAAACGCCCCTGCGGCTGTTTTAACTCCGATGTGCGTGCCGACTAAGCCCGAACCTCACTAAAATGTTTTAAAATTTGTTTTTAAGCCATGATTAACCATTGGTTAAGCTCGGGTGGCCTCAGGCAGTTTTTAAGTGAAAGTACGATTTTGCCCCTGTTTTTGGGCAGTTTTGCGAATTTCGGGATTTTTGATTCGTATACCAAAACCTAAGCAATATTAGGCTCAAATTAAAGCTTATTAAATTCTAAATATTAATCTAGAGTCAAAATTATGTATTTAGATTGATTAGAACCCAAAATTGCTCAAAAACACCCAAATTGCTTACTAATTCACTTAAGCCCTTAACCGTAAATTCTCTAAATTACATGAATACCTTGCCTACACCTAAATAATGCATGGAACAAACAAATTTCACTTCTTTGGGCTGTAATGGATGAAATTATTGATGCCATTATGCAGTTGAATTATTGCCAAAAGTTGCACTAAAACAAAATGCCAAAATGTCACCATAAGAGACATAATTCCTTAATTTCATACAACTTTGTCTAAAATGATTTTTCCTCCCTTATTTCTCTTGCAAAATTCCACCAACTACCTCCTCATTTTGGCCAATTAGAAGCCGCAAAATCTTCTATAAATAGGCTTGCTTGAGTGGTCTTGGAATGCTTTGTTCATAACTAGTTTTTAGGAGCACCAAAAACTTTCTTTCTTCCTCCTCTTTGGCTGAATTCTTTCTTCAATTTTTTTCAAAGAGATTTTGTAACGCTCCGATTTTCTGCTACAGTGAAAATGACCAAAATGCCCCTGAGGTCATTATCAGCCCGGAATTCGAGGAAAGCCAGGTCCGGCAGTACTCGAAGGGCAAACTCAATGTTGGAAGGGGATTGGATGACTTGTGTTTCTTTCTGGGATCGAAAATCTCATTTTTCGAGTTTTCGGGTCGAAATGACCAAAATGCCCCTGTGGTGTTTTACCCTTTTGCAAGTGCCGGATGAACCCGAAACCTCTCCAGATGGTTTTAAAAGATGTTTTTATGTTTTCTGTGGTCTAAGTTTTGGTCCCGGAGGTCCCGGGCAAAATAAGTGCAAAATTACGGTTTTGCCCGTAGTTTTGTATGTTTACACCTAATCACACGGTTAAGTGAAACCTAAGCAATATTAGGCTCTAATCGAAGGTTAATTAATTTCCATAATTAATCTAAGGTCAAAATAATTTAATAAGGATGATTAGAACCTAAAATTGCTTAGATAAACTTAAAACCCTATCTTTAAATTCAAGGACTTTGAGTGTAGGAATCAATGAATAGTGTGCAAATAGTGCACAAATAGTGTTTTCTCTCTCTTTCCTTAAATCATGGGATTGTGATACACATTGTTTATTCACAAATGAGTTTTAAATTCTCTAATGATGTAAGAGCACTCTTAACCTTGTCATAAAATTCCTAATACACATGCTTAGTTACCTAAACTTAAGCTTAATTACTCCTAACCTTGTACCTAAACTAACCTACACTTAATCCTATCATTAGCACCCAATTACATGGAAGATTTTTCCTCTCTCCTTGCTGCCCAAATCTGACCGAAATCATCCCCCCATTATCCATCGCATGTGCAAATTTTTGACACTCCAAAGACCATGCTTCCATCTCACAAAGAACCATGCTTTGTGTCATAACCTCCATGCTTTCATCCATGCTTCATAGGACATCTTCTAGAAGACTTTTTCTCTCATTTTTGTGGCTCAAAATCAGCCAGCCCCCTCCCCATTTTCATGAATTATTTCATTTCAAACTTAAAGGAAAATCACCTCAAATCACCTCACTTGTCATGCCTTGTCATAATTTCAATCAAGCTTGCTTTTCCAAATGAATAACCAAGTAAAATAAATCATTCCCTTCCATTATTTGTGGCTGAAAAACTTCCAGCCATGTTGGTCTTCTAGAAGCCTAATTTCATCCACAATTTAAAGAAAAGATCACTCAAAAACCCATGCTTGAAGCCATACCTTGTGTCATGAGCTCCATGCTTCAAACCATGCTTGTATGACACCATCAAAGAGATATTTTCTCTTTCTTACCATCAGCCATGCTTTCCATTCTCTCACCTATCACTTTGTTTTTCTATAAATAGGGAGCTTGTGTTAGCATTGGATGCACATTGAGCATTTGCTAAAGCTTAGAGTAGTCTTGCTAGTTTCTTTCTTTCTCTGAAGTCCCAAAGAGTTCTTTTCTTTTTCATCATCATCTCATAACCTTCACACATCACCCCATAACCTTGAATCACCATCAAACCTCTCAAATATTTCATCTCAAACACAACCACATCTCAAACACAACTCTAACCTCCTTATCTCCCCTTGGCCGAAAACATCAAGCCTTTTGGAGGAGCTCATCATCTTGTTTTCTTCTCTCAAAGTTCAAGCTCTTTGTCTTCACTCTAGGTAGGAGTGTTTCTTTGCATCTCATTTCCATGAAAAATGAGTTTTTCTCTAGCTACCTCTTGGAATTTCTTTTAAAACTCTCTTGGTTTCCTTCTTGAGTTTTCAGCCTTCATGACCTTTAAACTCATACATGATGGCTTGATGATGGGGACCTCTAGATGATGACTATGTGTTCATCACAATGAGACCCCTAAAGCTTGAGTTTTCTTTAGTTTTTATTATTATGCTATGAAGTTCACTAATGTTTTCAACTTAAGAAAATAAGAATGATTTCAAAAAGGAATATGGGTTACTTTCTCTTAGCCTCATGATTTCGGCCATAATTCCTTTTCCTGAAAATATGGAGATTTCTTTTAGTTCCATTCTCTTGACTTGATGAGACTATGTTGGGGTTGTGAATATTGGTTCTTTAAAGTCTTGGACGAGCTTTAGTTATTAAACCAAAATGAACTTGCATTCATATTTAGTTTATGCCTTGCATAGCATGATTTATTTTTATGTCATCACTAATGCTCTAAGACTAAAAAATGAACTTGCATATTCATATTTAATTTCCAAGCATTGCATTTCACGTTTATTATTCAAGTCATCACTTAAAATCCAATATAATAACAAATTGCATCTCATATTTATTTTGAGCTATTTACTTTTCAAGTTCTCACTTTATTTACCTAATGAACAATAAAAATGAAGTGCATGGCATATTTATGTTTTGTCATCACCTAAAGCTCTAGAGCTCAAAGATTTGTCCCAAGGTCTCAAATGAGAGTTAGACATGGAAAGCATTCTCTTAGAATGCCCACTTCGGCTACGTGAGATGAATGAACTTAGGATAAGTTTCATTTGATCACAAATGCCTATAAGCTATGCTTTATAATTTTTCTAAGTCTATGTGGATTCAAGGAACATATAGAACTAGGTTTTATGAATTTAGGACCGCTTGAAATAAACTCAACTTAGCTACTGCCCTTATAAATATCTTGATGATTTTAGATGTTAAAAATGTTTACAAGAGTTTTGAAGGTTTTAAAAAGGTTCCAAGAGAAACTAGTATCCTATGTGCTTTAAAAAGTATGTTTTATGCCTTTGTATGGAGAGTGTTGTTTCGGTTCCGCCTTGCTATGTTTGGCCACTGTATGAGCTGTTTTAACGATGATAACATGCTTATGTTTAAGTATGATCAATGGAAAAACTCATAAGTAAAAGATAAGAAAGGTTAGAAACTAGAAAAGAATTAATTTGAGAGTTCTAGATCCCTTAATGTTAGAATTTTCTGGATTCTGTCCAGCAAGGTTTAGTAATGATAATCATGGTTCTAAATTAGTTTAAATGTGTAGAAATGACTCATAATTGGTTTAGGACTTGATCTTGGTGCCTTAGGAGCAAACCGAACTTAGAAAGGGTCATTGTCATGACTCCTAGGTACCCGTAAAGTTGAAATTATGAATTCTGCACCTTTGAGATTGAGAGATATTCTTGACCATAGTATGAAGAGAGATATACTTAGTCATAACCTCCTAAGTACCCGAGAGGTTAGCTTTGAATGATTCATAACTTAGACTGTGAGTTAAAGACTATAGCGGTCAATGCATAAGACATTAAGAATATGAGAATGATATTTATATGATACTAAGGTATGTTAAGATGTTTTACGATGATGCATATGTTATGTGAAGGATGATGATGTTATTCATATGAGGAATTCATGAGGATATATGTTTATGTGGCATAAAACAAATTTGGAAGAAATTCAGCGTGATGCCATCGTGCCGCCGAATTTCCGACAAATTTGGGGACTTAAAGATTTTGAAAATTAAGGAACTAAGATGGGTTCTAGGATGACACCGGTTTGGCCGAGCACCTCCATAGAACTCATGTGACATCGGTACCCATTTTTTTTACTCTTAGGTGACACCGGTTCGGCCAAGCACCCCTAAGAGATTTGCCCCCTAACCCGTACTCAGATAATCGGGATTTATGATTTATGATACGCTTATCATTAAATGGTAAGTAAGAACTAATGACAACTAGTTAAGGTATGAGCTCATAACCTAGAGATGTGACACGTTCTGGGTGACACCGGTTCGGCCGAGCACCCCCAGTTCGATTGTCTTTTAGGGTGGCCCATAAGGAAGAGAAGTTTTATGATTATGATTATGTCACTAAGTTTGTCCCATATGAATGTATTCTAATTGCCACTTAATACCACTAAGTATGATGATGATTGATGTATGTCCATTAAGTAGCGTCACGCATACATTCTTTATTATGTTACATTCATGACATTAAGATCATCCTAAAATGAATGGACCTTGGCTAAAATACACTTTAGAACTTAAAATGAACTTGATGTATGCTCACTTGTCTTTATGAAATAAACCCAAGGTTCCTGGGGATGTGAACGATGTAACCCTAGGATAGAAGACTCCTACTGAGATTCTTTACTAAGAATTCTCACTCCTCTCTCTCTTCTCCCGTCACATCTTCAGAGAGCGATGGTGATGTTTGTTGACTTCATTGACACGCCAGTCTGGGAGGTGCACTATACCCCGGTGGAGCTTTCGAGTACACAAGCGTTGCAAGGATATTCCCTTCGGCTGTATCTTTTGGGAGGGGTGGTGGATTTATACTCGTAGCTTACTAAGAGGGTAGCATTTTGGATTTTTATTGTAGTCGCACCCTACACTTGTGTTTCTTGTTGTAATTTATTTCTTCTGTATTACAAGCTCTGCCTGTACCTATGCGGGTATGACTACCTATGTACTCTAAATATATTATTAATGAAATGTTTCTCTTGTTATGATGATTTCTGCTCCACTATTATATGTTTTCCTTTTTGAGTTCTCTCTATGAGTGTTAATCATGTCTCACGTTTCTGTTATTTGAATAGTTAAGTTCGCGGCTCTCACTTTGGTTTATACTTTCAAAAAAAATTTTACCATAATTTTCGCTAAATATTTTCAAGAAAAAGATGAGACTATGAGGTAATAGCCTAATGTTTAACCTAATGTGTTCTAGAAAGTTGGGTTAAAATTAGGGTTTTACAGATTTTGTTTCATTTCACTTCAAGAAATCAAGTTCTCTTCCTCTTCTTCAACTCAAATTAGGTAGGGAGTAGTTTCTAAATTTATTTCTATGCTTTGAGGAGTTGTGTTTTTAGCTCAAAATGATGAAATTATGAACTTACCTTAGCTTTTCATTTCAGTTTTCCTCTTCATTTTTTCTTTAACCAATTCGGCCATATGGCCTAGGTGGAACTAAGATGATGGCTTGATGATGAGGACCTTGAGGGTGGGTTGTAAATCCATCACAAGTTAGGCCTCTAAAGCTTGAAAATTCCACTTGATGCAAAACTTTAAAGAATAATGCTTTATGATGCTAAAACAAAGATTTTTAGTTTAGAACTTGAAAGATGTATTTTCCAAGCTTGTATTTCATGTTTATGTTTCAAGTCATCACTTAATCTTTCAAGATAATAAAGAGGTTGCATCTCATATTTAATTTATGCTCTCACTTTATTTTATAATGGCTAAAAGAATCAACGCATGGCATGTTTATTTTATGCCATCACCTAAAGATCCTAGAGGTCAAAGACTTGGCCATGTATCACAAGCAAAGAAATATGATTATTGGAGTTAAAGAATTTATTCTTTAAAAAGTCTTGAGATTGGAGCTTAAAAAGATGTAATAATAATTCTCTTCTCCCTTCACCGGTCCTGTGCGGATTACCACCGCTCCGGTTTCTTAATATTCTCTTCTCCCTTCACTGGTCCTGTGCGGACTACCGCCGCTCCGGTTTCTTAATATTCTCTTCTCCCTCTACTGGTTCTGTGCAGATTACCGCCGCTCCAGTTTCTTGCATCATGTTTATATTTCAAGTTCTTGCATCATGTTTAATTTTCAAGTCATCACCTTAAATCTTAAAGATAAAGAAATGGAATTGCATATCATGTTTATAATTCCAAGCTGTCACCTTATAAAGATAAGATTAAAATAAGGTTGCATAGCATGTTTATAATTCTAAGATGTCACCTAAATGTCTAAAGCTCAAGACTTACTCCTTTTATCTTAAGTGAGAATTTTAATTGTGAAGATCCTCCCAAGTTTGACAAAAGAACTAGTTTCTAAATGAGTTTTAAGACTTTGCAAGGATTTTACGGGGAACTAGTATTTTATATGCACTTAAAATATGATTCTATGTAATTGCATGAGGTTCATGATTCGGCCACAGATCTGAGTTTAGTAACAATGTATGATAATGATTTGATATGTTTGAAGTTGTGATAATTATGGTTTATTGTTAAGAGAATGATTCACTGCATGTTAGAAATAAAACTAGCTCCCCAGAACAACCGAAGAGCTAGAATTTACCTAGTTTTTGACCCCTTTAAGTTTAGCCAATGCCAAATCTGTTTTAGTATGTTATAATCCTGTCTAGGATTAGTTAGCCACGAAAAATTTGGTATCAATTAGACTAGGATTGATCCTGAACACTAAAAATGAACTTAGCAACTAGAAAACCGTAAAAACAAGATTTCTAGAACTCTAGGGAATGAAATTTATGCATTCTATCCAGAATCTTTAGCAACGATAAGAACCAGGTTTTATTATGTTTAAATAAGGGAGAATGATTCATAATTGGTTTAGTAACTAATTTCAGTATCATAGGGAAAGCTGGTAACAAGAAAGGATTTAAAACATAACTTCTAGCATACCATAAAACCTTAGGAACAACTTACTACCTATGCTACCCCATTTGATTTAATAGTGTTCTTAAGGCCTATAAATAATCGTAAGGATGGTAATAAATCCCTTAGGTGCATAACTAATTAGTTCTATAATTGATAATTCTATGTAAGTATTGGATGCTTATTAAGTACTTGATATCATTGAATGATTTCCTGGCTTGCATGTTATAGTTGCTGTTGCAAATAATGAGAATGCTTATGCATTAAATATTCTTTATTATGTAAAATTTACCTTTGTTGGTAGAAGAAAGTGTATCATTGTAAAAGTGTAATTTGGAAAGGTTCTGGCTAAGGAAAGACTTGGTATTTAAGCGTGTCCATTGTGACCCACCTCTCTTTCCTGGGAATCTCCCAGATGCATGATTATAGTTGATATATATTATTCTAGCTTAAGACTATAAATGAGAAAATGCTATGATGTTTATGAATTGTATTGTGATATAACATGCAAAGATTTAATGGTGACTTAAACCGTGATTCCTGAACTCTTTCTTTCTAAGACTTGGAATAGTTGACTTCAAAAGCATGAGAGATGATTGGCTGATTCTGACATCGGGGATTTGACTCTTTAAATTTCAAATTCAAATTCAAATTTCCCTCTATTTCTAGTAACGCTCAATGCTCCATAGTGAAGTTAGCTTTTTAACGTGCATAATTAGTTCCTTGATGATATCTTCACTTTCTGATCTTCAAACCAAGCATTTTAATGATGACTGATTTGTGATCGTGCTGATTGAAGATAGTGTAACATCTGGTCTTCAAAGAATGCTTGATATCTTCTTCTAAGTGTACTTTCTGATATCCAGTGCTACTTTATGAAGTCTTAGGACTTGGTTTCTTGTAACATTGATCGTTAGCTATCAATTGCTTGGATAAGGATATAATTTCACTTCTATTTCATTTCAAATCTCGTAATATGAGATAAACATCTTTACACATGAATAGTGAAATATATTTTTATTTGAGTAAACCTTGCTCTGCTCAATAATAGAAACTTGTTATAATCTTACAAGAAACTCAAGAGAAACATTATCGTTCTTCAAAACATTTTCTTTAAATTGGCTTTGTTGTCATTCAAAACAAATAAATGCATATTGATAGGGTTCTGGAGCTAACAATTTATAGCACAAATTATTCTGCATTTCAAATCATCAATTCCAAGGCTATAAAAATTACCTATGATACTTTAATGTGGCCCTAAGGTCCTGTTCAAATTTCAGAGTAAAAAGAGTTTTTTAACTTTGTTAATAAAATTATACAAATTTAGTGGTCAGAGACCACCTAATCTTAGCTTAGAAATGTAATCTCATAATTTTTAATCCTAGCAAATAATTGAATCAATTCAGAATAAAAATCATGATTGAACTTCAAGATGTTTCCAACACCTTGTAAAAATTTCAAAGGAAAATCAATCATTTGCTATCATAACAAAATTAGACAAATTCACAACTTCAAGACCAGAAATTCAGACAACAGCTATATAGTCTCAGTTCATGATTTTTTTAGCCAGTAAGAGTACAAAACAAAGCTCAAGAAAATTGGTGGAACTAGTTTAGGATGTAATCTTCAACAAATATTTCTTCCTAGCTCATACAAATGTCTACAATTATACCAGAAAATTCGTGATTAGCAAGTTACTGCCTAGAACAGAACCAAAAATCCAGCAAGCATGTTTCAACTTCCCTTTAGCAAAAATGATTTTTCCACAACACCAAACTACCCCACCTATGCAACTACATCGATATCTAGGTGTTACCTCACATTAGAACTAGAATTCATCAATTCAAATCTAGCAAAATCTGAAAAAAAAAAAAGAAACTTACTCTTGGAAACTAGTGTATCCTTGGCTCTAAAATGCTCCAAGATGGATTCCCTACACTTCAAAGCTCTCAAATCAAACCCAAACCCTTCCTAAATCAGTGAGGAAGTAAGGTATCAATGTGAGGATTGATGGAGAATTGAGATTTCAATCGGTTAGATTTGTAGATATTGATGAGTGGAATAACTTTGGTGAAGGAAGTTTGTGATTTCATCAAATCTAGGCTAGGAGTTTAGGCACTTGAATCAAGTTTTGAGCTCTCGAGGAAATGAAAATGGAGGCTGCTGCATTCTCCTTGGGTGGCCAAAATATGAGGCTTGATGGAGAAGCTTGGTGGCTTTTTAAGGCTTCTTAGATAATAAGCTTGTATAATAATTGAGATAAAGTTTTATTTTTCTTTTTTCGGTAAACAAAAGGAATGGCTAGGATTTAATCTTGTTATTAATGTTAAATCTTAGCCTTACACTTGGCCTCAAAAGGATACACATTATCCTTTTGTGGAAATTAAATTATTTTTCGGTATTAGAAATCGTACATCGAAATTTTATCGAACAGCTAAAACACCATACCCGGGTAATCAAACATTGCCTAAAAATTAATTCCAGGTATAAAATTTTCATTTCTAATTATTTCTAATCTTAATCCTATAATTTCTCACTTTCGGGCATCTCAGGCCCTAATTCTAGGGTTTCGGCTGTTCTGGAGGCCTGTAGAGCCCGTAAATTACTATTCATATTTTTTTTACACATCCATTCGGCCGTCCTCATCATTACTAAATCTATCAGATTTTTGAAATTATGATTAGTAAAGCTTGAATTAATTTTCAAATAATTTTTAGGGTATTACACCAAATAATCATCTACAATTTCCCCTAGGAAATGTCGAATAGTTAATAAATTAGTCAGGCTGACTTTCATCTGACCTCGAAAGAATTGATTATGAAAACTACTTTCTAACTGAGTCCATGTTAAAATAGAATTAGGCCATAAGTTTGAAAACCATGTGAAAGCATTTTTTGTCAAAGTGGAAGGGAAAAATGCATTTTTAGGTGCTCATTTGGTGTTATCTCCCCTATTTCTATTGTGTATTGATAGCTAGCCATCATAACACCAAGTTTAAAAAAGAAATTTGCGTTCCCCAAACCAAATTATACAAACACCTAGATAGTAATGTATAACCCAGGTCATCTTACAAGGAAAGTGAGCTAATTAGTTGGAAATAAAAGGGGTGTTTTGTTGCATAAGAAAGTGGGATAACAAGTAATCAAAATTAATGATAATAAATGAGAGCTAGCCTAGGGAATTCTCAAGCTAAGGAGTGCTAATCATCAACATAAACAAAAGATCAAACACTTGGTGAAGGACTATGTGTTAGTCATGCAATCACATAATTAACTAGCAATTCTCCTTAAAGTCTATCAACTACAAGATTAAACTAAGCTCATACACCTAAATAATTGCAATCACAATATATAAATGAATGAACCACATAATTTACCAATTTCCATAATCCAATTCTCAATTAAGAATTATCTCTTCTCTCTTGGTCAACCAAATGCCTACCAATCAATCAACTAGCATGCATTCAATCAACAAGCTAAATATATATATATGCTTATGAATCATGCTTACACACACATATCAGCCCTCTACTTACACATGTAAACAAATTAAAAACATGAAAAGAGAAGAAAAACACCAAGAGAAGAGAACAACACCAAGGATTGCATTAAAATCAACAAAATATCACGACACAACTCTAGCTCTTGAATCCCTTGAGCTAGCAAGATCACTACTCCTCCATGAAGGAGATTACAAACAGAAAAAGAAAAGAAATAAGGAAATCAGAAATGGAAATATGTATAAAAATAGGTCCAACTATGTGTATCAAAGTGTTATTGAAGAAGAAGAAGAAAAGAGGAAAGCTCTCTAAACCTAATTGTGTTTCCTAATTTGGCAAAGAATACCTCAAAATTTGTGCTTCATACATTTACATCATCATTAAAATTGCTAAAGGGGGGCCTAAGTGGGTAAAATTGCAAATTGAAACTTTCAAGTTCAGTCCCACAAAACTCGCTGCAGCGATTGGACTTTGAAATTCCACCAGCACCATTTCTTAGGCTTGCTACAGCAACTTATTCTCGCTGTAGTGAAGATGTCTCCAATCTTCATCATGCTTTGTCTTCCAAGTTTGTTGCAACAAATCTGTCTGGACAAAACTCCATCCAGCTTTTCTCTCTTCTCTTCATGTATGCTCCAAGTTCCACTCCACAATGCACTCTCAAAGGTGATCATTTAGATGATGACGAACTCCTCTATGAGAAAAAGGACTCGTGAGAGACAAACCAAAATTGTGCAAAAATCATTGAATAGAAAACACTAAGCAAAATTGAGTGCAAGGAGGATTATATTCAAAAGTTACCAAACTCATGGAAATTAAGCTAAAAAAGAATGCAAAAGCACTGAGTGTAAAAGGGGAAATATTTACAAAAAGAGTGTTTATCATGTATCGAGCAATGTGCTCGACTGTAGATTCCCATTCTCCCCAAAGAAATTTGTCAAAGATTTGGGAATCTTCCAACCTCTAAGCACTTCAGCCTGTTGAATGTAGTCTGGGAACGCAGACACAAAAAGAGGTTGGTAGGCAAAGCCAACATTGAAGTCAAATTTGTTTAATATAGTTTCAACAGCATGCGTAATATTTTGATTTTGTTGTAAATTTTGAATTTTGCATGCATGGTATCCTCTACATTTTGTTGTTGAACCCTTTGCATTTCATTATCAACATTTTATTCTCAGCGAACCAACTTGGCAGTTTGGTTGACATTGTCATTTTTATTCAAAGGTAGGTTATTGATTTCATTATAAGGGTCATTTAGGTTATCATCCAAAGTAATGGCCTGAGCCACTCGACCCATTTGTCAAGCAAGTTGCTCAAATCTTGTGTTGTTTGTTTCGATCAGAGGCGTCAAGACTGTTGCCATATGTTCTATCAATATATTGATGAGGTCATGGTAACTTTCATTAATCTGCTGTCAAAACATAGCTATCGAATCAATTGTATGTGTAGAAGCTCCTATCACACTTGTTCTAGGCACGTTAGGGAAAATTAGACCAGTGTTTTGTTGCCATGTGGTGGTTGGGATTGTCGATGACAAATTCCCTACTCCAACTACAAAAGGGCCCATCAATTCATGGCTGACAAAACCAAACTGTGGCAAATGTGTGCCAAATTGAGGCACATTTGACACAAAAGGAATATTCCGACTCTGAAACAAAGGATTATGCAGATATATATTGTTAAACATGCCCTATTCCCAACATTTGATGGATTCCCCAAGTTTGGCATGTTCTCTATGTTTGGTGGCTAAAAAGGTATGTATCTTGGGGGTTCATAACTTGGAGGAAGACCATATACAGGCCATGTCATTGCAACAGTAGTACTTACACTTGTTTGTGGTACATTATCGTTTGTCTAACTAATAGGAGTCAGCAGAGGCTCTAAAGTAAGAGAGGGATTATCTTTTCCCTCATTTCGTCCATCCTCTAATGGAGATGATGCTCTTGACATATTTGACACAATGGTGCCACTATGCAAGCGCATACACATTGTTTTTTATTGGTTTGACACATTTTTGTTTCTTTTCAACTAGTATGTCTCACCAAGCATGCCAATTTGTTCAATGCAAATTTTGCCACTTATGTGTTAACAACAAATAATTGATAATTTCCTTGTATAGGAGGTCAAATCACTTTAAACTAGGCATTCGCTGACAAACTTGAGAGTTTGGACTCTAACTTTTACTTTTCACGATCTCAATTCGGGGAGCAACAAGCTACTCCCTTGTGTTTTACACCAAAGAAATTGAGTATCAAACTATTTTTTCTTATGGAATGAGGATGAGTGTGTGAACTGATTTGTGTGTTGTGGATGCAAAGTTGATTGTCAGATTAAAGAGAAGAAGAACTGCAGAATGTAAAATGCTTGATTGACAAAGTGTAAACAAAGTATAGGAATTGTAAAGAAATTAAAGATAGAAATTGAAGACAAATTAGTCTTAAGAAAGCAAGGAAATAGGTTAAGAACAATTATTCAATTAACTCAGAGCTCTGTGTAGTCATCTAGGTGACATTTTAGAGCATGAGTAAAAATTTCAACCCTTTAAAATTTGTATAGAACCACTATTTATAGACAACCTAGGACTATAGGATCTTGACACTTGTCTGTGGATGTCCTTGGATGTTATCTACATGTCTTTGATAGTTTCTTTGTTTGTCACTAACTACTGGAAATTGTCAATAGCCATCAATTGATGAACACCTATCATGGAGTCACTAGGACAGTCCCTTCATAACCTTTGGAATTTTCTAAGTCTTCAAATGACAAACTCCAACTTATCAAACCTCTAGCATGAGATTTCGTCATCACTAGCTTCTAACTCAGGCTTAGTTATAACTTTGACAAGTTTCGACATGTTGACTAACAAACCAAAACTTGGTCAACTTTGTACAATTTTGTCAGTTCTAACATACCAAACTCCTGACTAACCTTTTGGCCATCCAAGGTTAAATGCCAGTTCAACATTCTGACACTTAGTAAAAATTTGGTGCCAACAGATACCTCCTTCTACAGCGTTGGTATTTTACATAATTGTATAATCACAAATAAACTATTTTGTTCTCTGTGATAACTTTCTAGCTATGTGTTCAACACTTGAAGTGTAGATAATATTTTCCTAGGACTTTGAAGCTTTGAGCAGAAGGTTTCAAGTACATTTATAGTAACCAGGGTGTCTGGTATCTTGGTCGTCTAGATGTACCTTAGAAAGTCTTCTATACTATTGAGCCACTAGAAGGAATTCATAAAGCTTTGGAAGAAAAACTTGTACGTAGAAGAGAAGTTCATATGTAGGCTAAGACAATGGATACATCAAATGTTTAGCAAACAATATGGGTGCGAGTTGCTACAGTAGCAAGTTAGCACTTAGCATGTCTTAATCCTTCCATCATATTATTTGTTCTTAGTTGTAGTGCATACCCTTGCCTATTAAATATTCAATATATTTGTTCCTACATGGATTGGTGGAAGGTAATATGTGCAGACAATATAAAGAGCTCATAATGGTCATTGAGTATTATCTATTGCCCACTTTTGATACCCTTTTATTTGAGGATTTAGAATGTGTTGCATGTATATGTGTGTTTATAAATCTATCAATCTTTTGTCTTATGTTGAGTACCCTCTTCATTTTATCAATTTCCTTAGTTGGATATACTTTCTGGGAAGATAGGAGAAAGAAGGGTAGTGGGATTGAGAAAGGTAGGTTGCTGGATTTGATTTTGCAAAACTAACTTGTACCTTTTTCTCCCACATAAGAGGGATTACAACTACTACTGTCACAAACTTTTATTATAGGACTGCTCCTGTTGGTCCAGGCTCATGCTGTGAGCAATAAGTGTTATTATGTTTCACCTAGACTGTTGTTAGATAGGCTCATGTTTATTTACTAGCTAGGTCTAGTGATGAGCTAGAATTGTAACTTTTAGTTATCATGTCTTTTTCCAAAGACTAAGTTGTTTAAAACATGATTAGAATGTCCTATTGGTATATTGCACAAATAGAATGGTGCATCAGATTCACTAATTTTTTTGGATGGAATGAATTCTGTTCTGCACTTTGTAAATCTATTTAGCTGTGTAAGTCACAAAGAACATGCCGAGATTTTATTTTAGATATCAGAATTGCAGTGGTTCAATGCAAAAGTTTTTCTGTTCAATGCCTACACTAAGCTTTTTAAGTTACTTCTAGATCTAGTTCTGATATGCCTAAATGGTGGCTTGATTGGTGTCTATTGTGGTTATTAGAATAAGAAAGCGATTTTTTTATGCATCCAAGTTATGACAGTTGATAAAGTACACATTGCGATCATTTCATGGTTGCAATGTTGTTTGAGAAGTGATCACTCTTGGTGTCTGTAACTGAATTATCATTTATTTAATAGAATGCTCTGTTAAAGTTACCTATTAGTTGACAAATAAGCTAACTCATGCTTACTTCAAAAAATAATTCTTGATATACTCTAAAAAATATTGATGGGAAAAATCAATTTTAGAGATAAAAAATTTCATCTTTAATGATTTCAATGGACATGCTTTTTGTAACACCCTAATATTCGACCCAATACTACTAGTACGTACTTAGGCCAAATATTAGTCGTTACTTGCTGGCATGGTTCATCTTCTTGGGAAAATAGACTTAACGAAAATACGAGCCAACTTTTTTTTTTGAAATCGTTACTTAAAATAGAAGTCACAGAATCTTTACGAAGCTCAGATTATCATAGTATACGGAACGATAACATAGGAATGGCTCCAAACCATAACATCGAACATAACATCAATCATAACTGAAACACCTCATAGATAAAATGCCTACCCACTGGGCAGGACTCTTCAAGTACATAATGTATAAATAAATACAACAGAAAACAGAAATACATCGAAAAGAACTGAAAGAAAACATCCCGATCCCCGTGCAATCTATGATGGGTAACCCCAACGCAAAAAGGGGTTTCATCCATACTAGTGGTGTGCGTGCACTAAGGCCTACCCTCTGTCTATGCAATGAGATCACGGGTATGGAGGGACGTAGCCAATCCATGGGCGGAGCTCGTAAGGCGAGCATGCCCTGTGACTGGATGGGCCGCCCACGTCGAGGTCGTGGTCTTGGTGCCGGAGCTCTCCGACGCTGGGTAACCGTCTCCTCGCTGCCCGTTGGTCGCTGCGGTGGAGTGGGGGCAGAGTCCTCATGACCCATAGGGACATCCTCTATAGGGTCCTCCTCCGAGTGTTGTGTCAACGGCATATATACCGGCAAATCGGTTGAGCGGTCAGAGGGGGCCCGCAGGTTCTGCTCCCATTGGGGTCGTGCATGCTCGAAAATCGCGGGATCGTCGTAGGGGGATGCCGGGGTGAAGTGGTGGCTATAGACACGGTGCGAAAATGGTCGTCCAACGAACATGAATACACGTAAGGTACATCGGCCCTCAAAATGGTAGGACCCATACTTCGGGTCGTGGTGGATCTCCCACCGTGGAGTGTCAATGAATAGGACGAAGGTCGCCATCTCGCTCTGAAGACATAATGGAAAGGAAAAGATAGAGGGAGTGAGATTCTTACTAAAGAAACTCAGTAGGGTTTTCCTTCTATCCTAGGTGTCATCATATACGTCTCCAGGAATCTCGGGTTTATTTATAAAATAATGGGCATACATAGGTTCAGTTATGAGTTTTCCAAAATCTCATTTTCCGAGAATCCGTTCTTTTTATCATGGAACTTGTGTTACATAGGCTTTTATACTAAAGTCGTAGACATAAATCATGTAGCTTGGTACGTAGAACGTAAATCATATAACTGGTACATGGAACATAAATCATATAACTGGTACATGGAACATAAATCATATAACTGGTTTACTTAGGTGACATAAGAACCTTTACTTAACTGGGCCGCCCTAATATTTCTCCCTTTTGAGAAAACTCTAGGTTATGAGCTCATACCACACTAGTCGTCACTAGCATCTAGACTTTATCCATTTGGATAAGTCAACTTCCCGACTTTAAGTACGGGTTTAGGGGCTAGAATCACATTGTCCCCACCCTTAATTCGGTGGTTTCAAAGGATTACATTCTTATGTTCTAAGTCATCCTAAGTTTAACATGTTTCTTTAAGATGCCACATAATTAATGCATAACACATAATTACTACCTCGGCATCTCTAAAGTTCTTTTACAGAAATAATCACATGTTAATACAAGCTATCACATAGGGATAATAGTTCACATGGCACCATACACGTCATGAGCTAACACATCAATTCATCATCAAACTTAGGGGCGCATAATCATCCCTTAAGGTAAAAATCCCTAAATCGGGTAACCTCAACTTTCCCATTACTTTCTAGTATGTTTATGGGATTGATTAACCTCATTACCATAATCCATTAAGTTCTAAATCCTAATTAATTATGGTTGGACAGCTTTATGTAGTTGTTCATATTTGATGAATTATGTGTTCTAAAAAATGCGTTTTAAGCCCTTTCTCGCATCCGACTTTTTCTATGGTGCAATAATTAATACCTAGGCCAATTATGAGTCACTCCCACACATCTAGACATAATCTAATGTGATTCTAAATATTTTATCAAGGCTGGCCAGAAACTCATTTTGCCATTCTTTATAGTTCTAGAATTCACATATTAAGCAAACAAAGTCACTAATAATGCTTTAAAGAGTCTAGAACAATTATCACATACTTGGCAAGGTATTACAACATATTTAGACCACCCAAAACAGAATTTAAGGTGCTGAAATTTCTAAGGCAGAACCGAAAACCTTTAAGGCATAAAATCATGAGAAAAACCTTTCTTTCAACCATATAACTTGCTAGTTTCTCTTGGAACCTTTTTGGGACTTCAAGACCATGAAAAATCAAAGTTTATTTTGCCAAAACTCATCATGGAACATCAAGGGCAGCAGCCATTTCGGCTTGCTCTTGACAATGATTCAAAACTCGAAAACATGTTTAAAACCTTGGTTAAGTGCATCAAAGCTTAGAAAAATTCTAAGACATGCATTATAGGCCCTTGTAGTTAAATGAAACTCATCCTAGAGCCATTTACATCACATGGCCGAATGATGTTCAAGGAGATACCTCCTTGATTTAATTCTTTTCTTAAGATGAAATGGGCAAGTCTTTGAGCTCTAAAGTTTCAAGTGATGACATAGAATAAACGTGCTGTGCATTTCATTTTATAGTCCTTTAGAAAATAAAGTGATAGCACAAAGTAAAAGATGAAATGCATCTCCATTCTTATGCTTAGAGTTTAGTGATGACTTGAAATATAAAATGAGATGCAAAGCTTGAAACATAAACGTGCATTGTGCAAGTTCATTCATTATCTTGGGTCTTAGTGATGGCATAAGAAATAAACGTGCTAGTGCAAAGCATAAACGTAAACGTGGATGCAACTTCTTTTATATCTTGTTTAGAGCTCTTGCAAGACTTTAAAGGAAACAAAGTTTCAACCCATAACTCATCCTCACAAGAAGAGAAAACACTAGTGTTGCTAAGTTGTATAAAAGAAAATCATATCCTCAAAGTCCATGAGGTGGCCGAATCCTCATCACGAGGAAACAACCTTATTTTTGAACTCTAGGGACCAAGATCTTGGTGGTTCAAACACCAACATCTCAAGTCCTCCTCATTGAGTATTTTTACAATGCTCTACATTTATTAACAACACAAAACTCATGACCAACATAAAGGAAAGAAACCGAAACATACTTGGCCTAGAAACCAAATTTATGCTCTAGAGTTTTGTTCATGTGACATACATCAACATGAAGCCCTCATCATCAAGCTACCATTTTTCTAAGTCCCAAAGGCCTTCAAGGCCGAAAACTCAAGGGAAAAGAAATGAGGTTTTCAAGGTTCAAGAGAAACATAACTATGTCTTGAGCAAAACTTGAAAATAGTAAACTTATTATTTTTTTGAAAACTCAAGCTTTAGAGATTGTTCATGTGACAAACATCATCACACAACTCTCATCATCAAGCTTCTCATATTTCAAGTCCAAGAGGCCTCCATGGCCGAAACCTAAACAAAAGAAAAGGAAAGTTTCAAGACATCAAAGAAACATAACTCATTCTTGGCCAAGACTTGAAAAAGAGAAACCTTTCTTGGAAAAACTCAAGCTTTAGAGTTTGTTCATGTGACAAAGGCCAACATGAAGCACTCATTACAAAGCTACCATTTTTCCAAGCACCTTAAGCCTCCATGGCCGAAACATCTAGGAACAAAAAGCTCAAAAAGAGTTTTCATGAAAAACATAGCCTTGTCTTAACCAAACATGAAAAAGATAAAACTTTTCTCAACCAAAACACAAGCTTTAGAGGTCTCATGTTAGGATGAACACATGGTTATCCCAAGAGAGCACTCATCATCAAGCTCTCCTCATTTTGGTCTAGAGGCCGAAAATGAAAGAAAAAGGAGAAATGATGGAACTTTTTCTTAAGAAAGGTTCAAGCTTTAGAGGCCTCATTTTAAGATGAACTCATGGTTTCATCTTTGAGAGCACTCATCATCAAGCTCTCACTACCATGGCCTTACGGCCGAAAATGAAAAGGAAGAGAAAAGAAGAACCGAAATAATGCTTGGGAGAAAGACTTACTAACAACACAACTTTCAAGCAAGATAAACATTGAGCATGAAAATAAAAGAAAGCATTCTTGAAGAGCTCCCTACCTAGAGTTTGGGATTTGAGAGGAGGTGAAGAAGATGAAGAGGTTGGAGAGGATGAGCTCTTGAACTTGAGAGAAAGAAACTCAAAGTGCTCTAACTCAAAGCTTTAGTGAAATGAACAAAGGTGCTTCAAGTTCCCTAAGCTACCTATTTATAGAGAAGTGAAATGAATTGAATATTGGAGGCCTTTTGGGGGGAAGAATTCGGCCACTTTTACAGCCACATGAGGGAGGAAAAATCTTGTTCAAAGCATGGTGTAAAGTCATTCAAAGCATGGTGAAAAGTCTAGCTATGCATGTCCTAAAGTATGGCTAGCATGTACCTTATTTTCAAACCTTTAAAAATGCATAAAAACTTAAAATTTTGGGCTGCAAAATCTGAAGAGAAACCATGCTTCTCATGCCCAAAAAGAGGAGAAAATTTTCTAGACTTAAATTCCAAAGCATAGGTAATGTGTTGTAAGACATGTTGTCTTGAAAAAGTTTGATGGAAAGCTTGAATGACCACAAAAACAAATCATCCTTTTTGGGTTTGAAAGACATAATTATTTTCATTTTAGAAATGAATTGAAAGCCTTGATTGACCATATAAAATATTCTTTGAGTCTTGAGTGACAATTTTTCTTGAAAGTTGATCATTGATTGAAAGTGTTCAAGACATATGTCACAAGATAGCTTGAACACATAGACTAACTTTTTGATGATTTTCTAGGGGAAAATGGCGCCATTCTTGGCAGCCTTGGGGAGGAGAAATATCTCCTTAAACCATGTTCTAGAAGTGTGCTTTGGTGTGACATAGATTAGGCTTAGGATTAAAAGTTGCTAAGTAGGTACTTAGGTGCACTAATAGGTTATTTAAAACCACAAATCCCTAGGTTAGAGGTGGTCTAGAAGGATTAGGGGAGTCAACACCTCTAAGACTAGTGATGTGGGTGTGACAACTTGTCTTGAAAAGAAAAGTTGATGTGAATAGTGGAAACACTATTCGACACTATTCACAAATTCTTATTCCTTTTTAAAGAATAAGACTAGGATGAGATTTGAATTTCCCTAAGCAATTTTAGGTTCCAATTAATTCTAAATGATGGTTTTGGCTCTAGATTAATTATGGAAATTAATTAACCTTTAATTAGAGCCTAATATTGCTTAGGTTTGGAGTTAAGCGGCTCATTAAGCTGAAAATGAAATATGCATGGGCAAAACCGTAATTTTCACCAAAAGTTGCCCGGAACCTCCGGGACTTAAACAAACATAGTTCATGCCTTAAAATCATTGTTTTGAACCTAGAACAAAGTCCGGGTTGAAACGGAACTTAAAACTGCCTTAATTCTGTTACAGGGGTATTTTGGTCATTTACGCGCAGAAATCTCAGAAATGAGGTTTTCCTGCTTCGTTAGGCACTCATGCTCATACAATCCCCTTCATATAACATATGAACCCTATGAGGATGGCCAAAGTCGGCCGCCCTCGTGTTTCGGGTAAAAATGACCTCAGGGGCAATTTGGTCATTATGAAAGTTTAGCGAAAATCGGGGCATTACAAAAACAAACATGATGCGCAAGGCATTCAAACATAAACATGAGATGCAAGAGCTTGAAGCATAAACATGATGCAAATCCATTTTTTTATATCTTACTAGAGCTCATTTCAAGGACTTTAAAGAATTATGTTTCCAACCCCATTTAATCTTAACAAATGAAAGTGAGCTTTAGAGTCTCTCATCATCATGGTTCCAAGAACTTTATTCTCTTAGACTCACCATCAAGCTCAAAAAGAAACCAACAAGCATTTATTGTCTTTCATTCTTTAAAACCAAAAATGGAACTAAAACCTTGAGCTTTAGAGGTCTATTATGTGATGATTTCACAATCACCACCAAGATCCATCATCATTAGGCCATAGTTTCAATCATCCATTACAACCAAAATCAAAACTAGAAAGAAAAAGGAAGGCCAAAATCGAAATGAAAAAGAAAGAAAGAGGAAGGTCTTGTTCATTTATTCAATATCCAAAAACACAAATGAGAACAAAATAAAAGAGGAAAAACTGTCCATTTAACCAACAAAAGGCCAAAAATAGAAACAAAGAAAAAGAAAAGAAACTCAAAACAAAAACTTACCAAAGATGTGTTTCTTGTTGCAAGAGAAAGAGCTTGATCTTGGAAGGAAATGAGAAGAACAAGTCTTCTCTTGGAGTAGAACAAGGGTTCGGCCAAGTGAGAAGGAAAGGGAGGAAGGATTTTTCTTTAGTTTTTAAGCTTGGAAATGGAAAGATTATATGTTAGAGGGAAGATCTATGGTGGTGGTGTGGTGGTTTGAGGTTGAGAGATGGTGGAGAATGGTGGTTCTTGGTGGTGGAAGTTGAAGAAAAGAGATCTTTGGGATGAGAGAGAAGAGAGTATTTCAAGAGCACTTTTTTGGACACAACTCTTGGCCAAAAATGTGAATAGTAAGAATGAGAGTTTTTGGTGTTTAAAAAACTTAAATATGAGAGTGTATGAAGGGGAGATGGCCGCGGCCTTCATGGCCTTGTGGGGGGAAAATGTTCACTTTCATGTGGGTTAGGAGTGGTGTTTAGAGGTAGATTTGATTAGGTAATAGATTAGGAATTGATAATTAAGTACTTAGGGGCTTCAAGACATGATTTAAAGAGTTGTCATACATACTTAGTTGAGATAGCCTCATTTAGTTTGAAATTTAAAAACCAACACATTCCTAATTTTAAGGAGAATGAAAGAGAAAATAATATTCACCTTTTTGACTATGTCATGCCATATGAGCTCCTTTGACTAAGAAAGGGATTTAACTTTTTCTAAGCAATCTTAAGTCTCTATTAACCTTAATTAATTATTTTGACTCAAGATTGACAATTAAAATTATTTTACCTTTAATTAGGGCCTAATATTGCATGCAATATCTTAATCACTTAATTAAGCCCATTATGCACGTGAGCAAGGGCAAAATGGTAATTTTGTATAAAAACTCCCTGGCCCTGCCCGAGCTTAAACAGACATCATACATCCCTTAAAAAATAACATTTCAAACTCCTAGGTAAAGTCCAAGTCCAATCGGCAATTAATCCCCTGTTAAATTACCACATGGGTACTTTAATAATTTCACATATGGAAAAAACCAGGAAATCGAGGTTTGCACCTCTAACAGAATTAACAATATATCCATTCCCGTTCAATTATGAAACTAACCCCTAGAGGATAGCCTGGACTGGTTGTCCTCGATTCCCAGTGAAAATGACCTCAGAGGCATTTTGATCATTTTGTACAGCGGGAAAAAAATCGGGACGTTACAATTAATATAATTGGTATATAATAACTAATTATGATTGCCATGATATATATAAAACTGATTTAGCCACACACAAAAATTTAAATTACGTACCAAAAATAATTGAAAGTGATTTATGCAAGAAAAAAGTTAAAAAAAACTTATTTATGATCGATGATTGATATCATTGATATCTAATAACTAATTATAATTGTTGTGATTGATATTGTCAATTAAATTGATGAATATAGTTGATATCTCATAATAATTGTGAAATCTATTTTATTTTATTTTTTTAAATATGAAATGTTTGATGTTTTGAGGTTTCTAGTGGTAGTTCCATGCTCAAAATTAGAATAGTATTATTTGAATATCCAAAAATTGAGTATCCAATAGGACATCTACTTTATCACTATTAGATGTGATGGATGGATGGATGCGGTGAATAGGGACTATCATCACAATAATGATAAAATAGATGTTTCAATTTTGGTATTTGAACACCTGAAAATGTTCAATTAATATTTTTTTGTCAAAATGAAACTGGTATTGATGTTTGGTAATCTTAAAATCACATTATATAAAACAACACCAAAATGAAACATATGATATGGATCATCTTCTTCGAGCTTATTTAGAAATTTAAAAATAAATGTATTTATTTTGACCAAGGTATGAATCTTTCCTCTCTTCAAAAAGGAAAAGGGATATAAATTAATATGTGCATATAAACAGAAATGAACAGAAAAAAATGATACTTACAGATTCATCAATCAATACTATTTCTAATCAAGAATAAAAGCTTTGAATTTCCAAAGCTAGAAATATGCCACAATTGAACAATCATGACGTGTAGGCATCATGATATATGACAAAAACCATTAGGACTTGAAAACAAAGAACACTAATATGAAGAAGGATTAATAAGACTGTGAAGGTTAAAATTAAAATGTAAAAGCAAAAATTGAAAAACTAACACAATTGATAATTTGACCTAGCATTGTCTGATAACATAACTATATCTGTGATTGATTTTCAATGTTTGATTATGATTGTCATATTTTATATTTTATCACTTAAAAAGCAAGTGTTGAAATCAAACTAGTGGGTATTGCCACATCACCAACTCCTCAACTTGCACCACACCCCATTTTGCCAAGTACAAAGATGTTTACAAAACCAACAATCTGTATCAACAGCACATCCCTAGACTTTCTCATGACAAAAGCGGATATCATCAACCAAGTTAATTAGCCACAACATATGATCATGGCCTAGCGGGGCTTTCCATTAAGTGGATCACTTCAAAGCAAGTAGCACAATATTTTTCAAAATGTAGAAACCATCCTAATACAGTACATCTTAGTGGATTTAAGGCAGTTAAAATTTTTTTTTCTTTTCTATAACAGAGAACTGTAATTAGAACATAAAAAACATTCCAATTTAGAGGGTAAAAATTCAAAGACAAAACGGAGCACAAAGAGAAATCATCAAATTAATAAAACAAATGAAGAAGAACATGATCTAGACCTCCTCCATCATTGTTCACGAAATCACCTCGTTGCCACCATTTCCTGAATGAATGCACTGGAAAAAGAGGATATAGTATAGGTATGGAAGAAAAAATAAAATTGAAAATAGAGAAAAACATAGCAAATTCGAAAAATGATGGCGAAACAAGGCCTTACAAAGAAGCAATAGAGAAAGGATGAACTATTTCTTACATAGATATCTAAAAGGAGAGAATATGAGAAAAATAAATCACAATTGACAGGGAACAAATTTCAATTAGAGAAAACATACTTCTTCCATAAATAATAATTAACAAAAATAAAATCCTCATTTATGATTGATGATTAATATAATATATATCTAATAATTAATCATGATTGCTGTGATTGGTATTTGTGAATTTAGTCCAATGAATATAATTGATATTTCAAATAATTGAGAAATTTTATTTTTTTAATATCTTTAATATAGATTTATTTTAGTTGCGACGTGTGTCAACTCATCATTGTTTAGTCATCTGAAATATTATAATCAGTATAGATGATGGTGAAACAAGCCAGAAACGAAGAAGAGATAAAGAATGAATTGTTTTTTATGTAGACATAAAAAAGGAGAAAATGTGACAAAAATAAATCACAATTGGCAAGGGCAAATTTCAGCTAGACAAACAGAGTTCTTCATCAATAATAATTAACAATAATAAAATCTTTATTTATGATTGATGATTGATATAATTGATATCTAATAATTAATTATAATTGTTGTGATTGATATTTGTGTATTAAGTCTGATGAAAATAATTGATATCACAAAATAACTAAGAAATTTATTGTTTTAATATATTTAATGTAGACTCATTTTGGTTGAGACACTTGTCACCTCATCATCATTGTTTAGTCATGTGAAATATAGTTAGCATAGATGATGGTTAAAACAAGGCAGAGACAAAGAAATCATAAAGAAAGGATAATTATTAGTGATGAAATTATAATTTTTGAGCAATTTCAGGCATATATATTAACTAAAATATCTTTTTTTTATCATGAGTTATAATTATAAGTTTTTTATATGACAAAAAAGTATTTTATTCAACTGATATGTTAAATATTATCAAACTATTATAATTTTTATTAATAATTATGTATATATTTTATGTTATCTTTCTTTGTTACTTAAATTAATGAACTAGTATCTGCATAGGAGGTCAATGTAATTTTAGTGAATCTTAGGGAGGTCAATGATAGTTTTGTAAAATAAAGGGAGTGATGAGTGTAATTACATTAAATTTTAGGAGAGATGAGTGTAAATTACTCTTTTTTTTAATATACTTATTAATATAGATTCATTCTGATCGCAACATTTGTCAGTTCTTCATAGTTTAATAATCTGAAATATAATTAGTATAGATTACATATACATAACAATTAGTTTCCGCTACCTATAGCTTAACATTCTTCCAAATAGTGGTTTTGTACTAATTTATTGAATTGACATGACCATAGTCGTTGGCATCCGTCGGCACGGACTGCATAAGGGCATCTTACAACTAATTGATTGAAATATTTTTTTCCCCCCACCAACGAATTTTCTTTGTGCATCTATTCCTGAGACTGAGAATGTATCCATCTAACTCACTTTAGGCATTTTGTATAGAATTAATCTACACAGCGCCATTAATTAAAAAAAAAAAAGAAGCATCTTTTATGCACTCAATGAGATAGTGGATTATGTCCTTTTCTCGGTTAAAAGGATTCCCGAATTGCTTGTGCTATTTATAACATGGTCCTCTGTGAAAGCACATGCTAAAACAGCCATGATAAACGAGTTCAAGACCCAAGCAGAGGTCAGTGTGGGGTTGGAAACCCTTTGGACAGCTATTGCCAAGGATTTCCCAGTCATAGTTCCAAAGGTTCTCCCAAATCGTGTGGAAGATGTGCAAGTGATCGAAGGCAATGGAGGGGTTGGTACAATCCTCATCTTTAATTTTTTGCCGGGTATGTGTGCTTTATCTTTTGGTGGGGGGAAATGGGGACAAAATCAAAGGGCGTTGATTCCAACATCTTTCCTGGTGTTATTAGATCATGTCACTAGCTACTATTGTTTAAAAATTTTCTCATTCGTTCGTGCGAATAAAAACTCTGCTTTTGTCAAGTTTTATTTTACAACTTAGTATAGTCGATCCTAAATTCTCATAATTCGCGTAAAAGAAAAGAGGGTTTTATTAAGTTATCAACCGTCATCATAGAAATTCTGATAAATCTTCATGAGATGGATCAAAGGTCATGATGTTCAACAGTGCTAATTATATATATTGTTTTGGAATGAATCATAGATGTGTATGGTAAAACATACCAGAGGGAGAGGATCTCAGAGTTCAATGAGGTCAACCATGAAATTGGGCTGCAAGTGATTGAAGGGGGTTATCTCAATCAAGGTTTAACATACTACAAGACAAGTTTTCAACTTTCTGCAATAGGAGAACATAAGACTTTGGTTAACGTGACGATCTCCTACGACCACGAATCAGGCATAGAAGAAAGAGTCAAACCAATGAAGACATCAGAGTCCACGTTATTCTATCTTAGGTGCCTGGAAAAATATCTGTTGAATAGTGCTTGAATATGGCCATGAATATTACATCAATTCTACGGGGTTCAATCATTGTGTTTTGGTTTAAAGCTTACTACAGACAAGTTTCCGCATCAATAAATGTTTGGCTGTTTAAATTACCAAAATAATAATAAAAAGAATTTGCAGACTCCCTTTTTCTTGGTAAAAATTTATATATATTTAGTGATTACTAACTGTGGAAGTTGAAGAAAATATTTGGGGGCCAAAATGTTTATAAAGTAAATTAGATGATGATAATTAAAATAAAGTTACAGGTATATTATATATATATATATATATATATATATATATATATATATATATATATATATATAACTTTAAAGTTCATGATGACTAATTTGATTTCTTTGGAATATTTTAATTTAGACCTGATTCAATTCATGATATCTTTCTTCTTTTATTGTCAATATAAAATTAACTTACCATATTTAATAATTATTTTTTATGATTATTTTTTTCAATGTACATGTACTTTTGATTTAATCCCATTCTGACTAGATTGAAACTGATACTTCTGATTTATTCCCTTTTTGTCTAGATTGAAATCTGAATAGCTAATACAATTTTTTTTTAAATACCAACTTAATGGTTTTCAAAGTTTCCTTCTCGCTGATGAAAATAAATATAATACTCTCAGTTATTAATTTATTATGTAAATCGCTCAGACCAAATTTTAACTGAACAACAAAATAAATCTTATTTCATTACTTATTGAATGAATCTATCTAATTTTAATGATTCCCGAAAAACTAGGAAGTGGCTATTGTCATATACCTCATTGTCAATTGATACATCATATTTAATGAACATTTAATTAATGGTCCAAAAATGGCCTTTATAAAATATTTGAACTAATAGCAACTTATTATTACTTTAATATTATTCAAACTCATTGTTATTAATTTTCCTAAATAATTCTTCTTTTAATATAGATTTTATAATTTTTTTATAAAAAAATTTCATAACAGCTTTATATAATTTTTTTTATCAAATGATTATTAATTTAATTTCAAAATGTTTAATATTAATTATTTTTTTCAAAATGACCATTAAAAATTATAAGTATTCTTTATAATTTATTTGATATAAATATTAAATTAATTTATGATTTCTTTATAATGTAACAATTATCTATTGAATGTAATAGTGAGTATATTAAAATAAAAAAATTTAAGAAAGAAATTTTAATATGCATATCCATACTAAAGATTTTTGAAACTTGTGTTTACATAATTTAATTTAGCCTGAAATGAACATATATCAACATTTTTAGTATAAATCTCTCAAATTTTTATCATAGTTTTTATTTTTTATTTTTATTCTTAAAAATTAAGGTAACAAAATTCTTTAAATTATTTATCTACTTAATAATTATATACATTGTCATAATAAAAACTTTATACTAATATTTGATAATATATTTTCATATTATTTAAATAATATATGAGGAGATATTAAAGTCATTAAATAAGATGAAAACATATTATTTGTTTATACTAAGATATTTTTACATTGATAGTAAAAATTGAATTTTAAAATTATTATTAAGATCCAGTTTATTTAATTCAAATTTCATTACTATTATTACAATTCAATTTTTTTTTTTTGTACTTTCTATTTTATTACTACATTGATCATGATCTTTTATTTCATATCATATTTATATAGACCATTAAAATAAGAAAGTATTGAAATATTTACTTAAATAAAATTATTTGAAGTAAAAATCTTAATTCAATTTGAACACTATTTACTTTCAAGAAAATCAATTTGTTACATAATTTTTTTGTCATCATGTGAAAACTAGTTGTTTGACTCGTGCGATGTACGGGAAAATAATAAAAAATAATTTTTTAATTATTATAAAAAATAGATAATAATTTATTTACATATATCTTATAGAAAATTGAGTATATAAATTTATTTTAAAAGTAAGTTAATAGTTAAATAATTAAATAAGTAGATAAAATATAAATGTATTATTTTATTTTATATCTTATATTGAATATCATGTTTATAAAGTTGAAAATATCTTGATAGATTACCTATAACTAATAATAAAAGCCTATTTTATGAAAATTTTACACATTTTGAAAGTTAAAATTGTTGAATAAAGAAAGAGAATAAATGTATAATTTTACTATATAGTGAGTCATTTATAGGGATGACAATGGGTGTCCATGAGAAAGGGAATATGTCTCACGCCTTTCATCACTATTTAGAATTTTGTCTCTGATCTTCATTCTCATCCCAATCTCTTTTATGGGTCCCCATTTTCCCTTTCTCATTTCCCGTGGGGATTTTGAATCCCTATGGTATTCAAGAGTTTATTAATAAATTTTAAAAAGAGAAAAACTTTAAAAATATTTTACAATTTAAAACATAAATATCCATAATAATAAATACTATTAATGCAATATAATCCAAATTAAAATTAAAAAATATATACAAAATGTAAATATAATAAAAATATCAAAAAATAAAAATGTATTATCCATATCCCTATTTCGTTTAATAAATAGGGACTTAGCTCCCATAAATCATCCTTATGAAAGCAAAATATGTGTCAATTCCTTTCTTCATTAGGTAATTCCTATGTGTACCTATTTTCAATTTTTTTTATCATCCCTAGCCGTTTATATCCTTTTAGTAAATTAAAATATTTAATTTAAAAATATAAAAATATATTTTCTAATTAATAAAAATAATACATAAATTTAATTTATATGATTTCAATTACATGTCCTTTCCTTGTACATCCTTTTAATAAATTAAAAATATCAATTTTAAAATTTATGTTACAATTAATATGTAATAATTAGTAAAAAATTTATTTATAATTTTAATTTATATAATCTCAATTATTAGAGCAGTATATCAATTATAATTTTTTTGATAAAAAATAATATAATTATTTACTTTATAAAAATTAATAAATATTTAATATCATTATCAAAGAAGTGTAAATTATAGAATTGATTTTTTTAAATATTTTAGTGTTAAAAAATTGAAGGTATTTTTTTCAAAAAAATTAGTATAAAAAAAATTATAGAATTAATAGATTGGAATGTTTAAGTTATAAAAAATTAAATAGAATATAATGATACATATAGATAGATAATTTTTTTTATTATGATTTTTAAAAGTTCTATATTTGAATTAGAAAATTTTTCCTAATCCCGTCTTCATTTAGAATTTTACCTCCATTCTCATACACATCCCGATCACGGATCCCTATTTTTCATTTTACATGGAGATTTGAATCTCTATTTGTCGCAACCGGGATGGCGAAAAAAAGAAATTTAATTTTTTTTTGAAAATATGGAGTCACCATCATGGTTTATTAAAATATGGGAAAAACATGGAAAAACCCATTTCATTTTGGAAAATGATCTTTGAAACCAGATTTGAGTTCGGGAGTCGGTTATGCATAGAGAAGAGTAGGAGTTTAACCCTACGCACCCCTAATACACCCGTCCTTAGACGGTACCTTAGCAAGTTGTGCAAATTAATTAATAACCTTTAAAAGAAATGAAATAAAAAAAAACATATTTACAATTTAAACAAACAGTTTAAGGAAAATTAATTTTGGCTTGACAGGGATCGCCTGCTCCTACGTATCCCCTGGTGCAGTGAGGAACACAAAATCCCGTAGTTTCGTAGAAAATTATTCTGTGTTGAAGGATTTTAATTATGAAGAAAAGAATTTGTAACAAGATACATAAAATTCGTTATTGTATAGAATCCAAGTTAGCACTAGGTCACTCAATGAACCCCTATGATTCAAATAACAATGAAGGTAACATCTACTACTCAATCACTGTTATTGATCACTGCACGAATTAAAAAGATTTTTGGGAAGAAGCAATTCCTTTAGAAAAAGAAACCGTTCTCGCACAGGATTTAAGTTAGTACTTGACCACTCAATAAATCCTTATGATTCAATAACAATGAAGATAACATTTGCTATTCAATCATTATTATTGATCATTAAGCGGATTAAAAAGAAACTGAAAAGATTTTTTATTTATTGAGAAGAAAACATTTTTATTTATTTTTAGTAAACACTAATTTCAATCATAAACTAACAAAAACGATGCAAAGACAAACTATACATTTAAGTAAAAAAATAAAGAAATAATTAAAAACTGAAATCAAATTGAAGATCCTAACTGCCATTTTCTTTTCATTTTTTAGCTTTAAACATGAGGTTTACCAAATATCAAAAAAATAATTAGATCACTTCCTAAAATAATTTTTTTTTACTCAAATAACTTGAAAACGATAAAAAAAAGGAACTTTTTTTTATTTTAAAACAAACCAAACCAATGAGAACAAGTTTGAATAAAGCATAATCGGCCTAAACACTCGAAGCAATAAATCCAATAGTGAGAGTGACCCAACAGCAACAACAAGTGTTTTAACAAAACTTTGACCAAAAGGAAACAACACTCGAGCTTTAATAAAAATGACAACACTCAAAGTAAATTAAAGAAGAATCTAGACCAAGAATAAAGGGACAAGAGGGGATGGCTCTATGTAAGATGAAACACGCCTACACTCATACACTACACCCACAAACCCATCATCCATGAAACAAGGTCGAGATATTCTCATGCTTATTCATCTCACAAAAAGATTAAACAAGATGCAAAATTAGCCCAACCGATTAATTTTTTTTTTTAGAATGACATTGTATTACCAAAAATCCCAAAGAACTGACATCTGAACCCAAACTTGAACAAGCATAAAACAAAAGACAACCCAATCATTAAACCAAAATAAGGTCATAAAACCCATGGTCCAAAGAAAGAGACAAAATTGAAAATATCATAAGAGAACAATGAGTAAACCAACGAAATAAAATGAAACAAATAACAAGCAAATCAGTAAATGAAATGAAAATATATAAAAAGGAATCCTAGACTAATATTTTCACGGACACAACAAATTGGGACTGAAGAAGTTTTTTTTTTCTTTTTTTGAAACAAAGGGGTATGGGTTCGAACACACACACAAACCACTAACATATTCACATGCAAACAAAACACTCTCACACACGCGACTGATACATTCACTCCATCCCCACATATTCTATCACCCATTAAAACACCAATAGGGAAAGAAAAATGAGAGAGATGGTGGAGTAAAGACAAAGAAAGGAAGCAAGAGAAAAGGGCCGGCCTTGAGGGGCTATAGGCATATGACCGTGACGGAGGAGAGGGAGGTGTGGCGGTGAAGCTAATTCGCGCCGTTGAGAAGGAGGTAAAGGCGGCTAGTGGCGCGGCAGTGGTTTTTTGAGATTTGAAAACAGGAGCGTCGGCGGTGGCTGGGGAGGTAGGTGTGGCGGTGGTTATGGCGGTGAGATAAAGGAGTAACGCCGGTCATCATGTGCGGTGGGCTGGTCCGCCATGACCAGTGCGCGATGGCAGAGAAGGAGCACAAGGAAGAGAAAGTCGCTGCTAGGGGGAAGAATGGAGAGACGCAGTGTGGCAGCGGGCTTCACGATCTTGGCTGGTTCATGGAGGATGATGGCTGTTCAAGATGATGGGTGAGGAAAGGTAAAAGGGTGGAAAGTGAGGGGAGGTGAGACCGACGGTGTAGGGTGGAAGAAGTGGTGATGTTTTTTTGCGAGGATGGAGGCGGTATACGATGGTTATGGAGGTTTGGTGGCTAATGGTGGTGGAAAAGCAAGAAGAGGCCACGGTTATGGTGGTGGAAGCCGCGACCTCCTTCCCTATCTCTTTTTGATTATTTTGATCTTTTTCTTTTCCTTTTTTTTAACTGAATGATACTGATGAAAAATACCAGTTTATTGGTTGTTGCTCTTGATTTCTGTTATTGCTGGATTGTTGCTAGTTTCTCTTTGTATATGTTGGCTATGCTTGAATTTCAGTTGATATACTGTCGATTTTTGTTTGAAATTCTTGGGTTGTCTCACTCTTTGAAGAATTTTTTTTTTTGATCTCTCTGGCCAATGGTATTGCTCGATTTTCTTTTTCTTTTGTGAATATTTTTTTTTGACCTCTTGGCTCATGAATTTCTGGTCTTATTTATAGACGTTGCAAACCCATCATACGCTCCTGTAATGATTTCTCCCGGAATGGTTGAAGGCACTATGAGTTATGGTCGAGGCATTATTACAGTTCTTGATGATGATGATAGGCATGGTGTCTCAACTTTTGCCCCCTTTTTTTGTTATCTTCAGCTTGGTACGCTATGTTCTACCTGTCTCGCTTTTCTTTTTCATCATTTTTTTTTATTTTTTTAAACAAATTAGCAAAAGACATGGGCTAGGCTAAAAGGGAAACAAAAGGGAAGAAAAAATAATAATAAAAAATTGAAATAAAATGGATTGATTCTTTTTTTTAAAAAAAAATCAACAAAAACCATGGGCTGATACATTTCTTTTCTTTTTTTTTGTAAATGGGCTGAATGATTCTTTTTTTTTTTTGACGATTGGAAATGGACTGAAACACTTGGACTTTTTCTTTTTTTTTTCACATAGGTCAAAATGTAAAACAACAACAATAATAATAAAAATCTAAAAACGTGATCTAAACTGAATTGACTATCATGAGTCTAAAAATAGGCTAAATTCTAGAAATATGTCAATTTTGATTTTTTTTTGTTTTAAGGCCGGATAAAATCGGGTGTTCACACTATTGATATTTATGGGTTTATTAAAAAATTTTAAAAATACTTTGAACATTAAAACTAAATATCTATAGTAACAAATACTACTAATGCAACACAATTATAATAAGTTTGTTATCGTTAATACTATAATTATATATATAAAAATTTTGTGGTATAATATATTGAATTATAATTTTGTTTGTGCTATTTTTTATTTTTTATATTGATTTTATTAATAGTAGAGACAAATGAAGGTATGATTGGAAAAATAATAATTGATAATTAGAAAGTAAATTAAATTCAAAAACTTACTTTAAGTGTTAAGATTATGAAAAGGATGGGGTATAATTTTTCTATAAATAACACATGAAAAACTTTTTATGTAATGAGTCTTAAATATTAGTATTATATCAATTATTATCATATTTGATTAAGAATAAATTATTATATTAGTATTATAATATGTCTTAAATATTTAATTAAGAATAAATTTGGTATAAATTGAATTTTGAATTATTATCATCTCAAAATTAATCAATTAGCAATTCATTAACAATTTGACCTACACGTTTTCTTTTAAAAAAAATATTGATTTTAAAGCTTATTTATTTTGAAAATATTTTCTGTATAATTTTTTATATTACCTTCATACTATGAGACTATTAATGATTTTTAATTTAATTATAGATCATAATTATATTAACATCGGTTCTCTCTTAGTACAAATTATAATATTTACGATTATAATATTTGATTATTTAATGATTGTAATATCTAATTTTATTTCATATAAAAAATAATTAATAAGTAAATTATAAATTAAGTTTAAAAAAATCTTTAGACGTAAAGATTGAGAAAAGTGGGGCCTAAATCACTATATGAATGACATGTGAAGTATAAATCACTATATGAATAGCATGTATAATAGTTTTTATAAAATAAGTCTAAAATATTAGCATAATAGATTTATATAATCGATAAATTTTATACATAATCTTAATCATTAATAATTTCTAATTATAAATAAGATTTTGATAAATCTCTATCATTTTTTTAAATCTTCTCCAATTTTTTTAATTTTTTTCAACACTAACCTTTTTTCTTTTCAAAATTCATTCCAATATTTTAAAGAATAAAATTATCAAAATTGTCATGAATTGTATGATTGATTTTTTTTTTTTAAAATTCATTCAAATCTTATAAAATATAAAATTATCAAAATTATTTGCAAGAGTTTAGAGGTTATTGAAGGTATAATTTTATGGTCATCTTAAGTGATCCTAGGATTTTCATTTTCACCTGTGTACATATATAAATTTTTTTTTTATTGAATTGGCATATTCTTGGTCTTCAAATTATTAAATTAGCTATATATATAATCAAATAATGTTATCATTAATGACACGAAAAAATATTCTGCCTTTAAATAATTAAATTCATCATAATCTTATTATTTATAAAAAAACATAAATGATATGACCCGGCGCATATATTTTGCATCTTTTTTATAATTTATATACTTAATTTCATAAATTTAATATAATAGTATTCAAAAGAAAATCACCACCTGCATCAAATATAAAAATTTTAGATGTGAAATTAATACTAAAATTGTGAAATTAATTTACCAATATAATTCATGATTTCAGCATCACAATAATTAAGGATATTTAATTAATATAATGTAATCTTATTATTAAATACGGATGATTATCAATGATATGCTAATAATATGTAATAATTATGATTTTATTTTTTTTAAAAAAATTAATGAATAACTTCTTAAAGGATGTGAGCCCTAAAACATTCTCATTGCGATACGTGTAAAACTTTCGTTCAAACGACTCTGAAATATTAGTATTATAGATATAAATTTTATATATTTCATGAGAAAAGTGAGTACAAATAAAAATATTTCATAAATTAAAATAAAATATAAAAACAAAAAATATTAATAATACTAAGTATGAATTAATCATGAATTAATAATATATTATTAGTTTTATTGTGAAAGAAAATGAAAGGCAGTTTAGAACATTTAAATAATATCTCATTGAATAGGGTATGGTAATAGACAATGGTGTGTGACAATATCCCCGTCCAAAAAACTAACGTCTTGCCCATCGTCTTTTCTATTATTGATAATTACTTATTTATTCATTATTAGTTTATATTATGTTATTGATGTAATTAATTATTTGATCCATATTTTATCATAATTCATATTGTATTATACTTTGTGATTGTAGAGAAATAATAATTCTTGTTATAAATATAGAGGCACTGGACGGCCATATTTGGGAAAAGGTTTAAAAATGATAATAAATCAAAATTACTTGGTTTAACTTATTTTACCGCTGTTTTTTCTTCTAAATAGTTGTTAATAGCTACTGTTTTATTGTTTAGACGGAGAGATTTAGTCTGAAAAAATGCGGTTTATGCAGTAATTAATCAAATTTAACTGTGATCATTATTATTTTTTAATTGATATGGACGGGTTATAAAAGTGGTTTCGACTCGGTTATTAGAAAATTAATATTGATATTATTCTTCTGGGGTTGTGTGCCACAATGAGGGAATGGATTAATCAAATATTTTTAATCAAATTCGATTGTTGGTTATTATAAAAATTTAAACAATTTTCTTAAGGGCAAATTACAGGGACCTCATTGAGGTTCTCAAATATTACACTTGTCTCTTTCTAATTTTTATTATTACACCTATTTTCCTCAATTATTTATAAGTCATTACAATTAATTATATCCCTTACAATTAAAGTCAGCAACAAGTGTGGGCTAGCCCTTTTCTAACACTGCTATAGCGGTCTTGGTGGTCCAAGACCACTACAGCAGTCAAGGACTCCTAATAAAGGGCATTTATGCTATTTATATTGCTACAAAACCTTAGCTTTTTGTATGAGTTTTATTATGTTATTGATGCAATTAATAAGAATTTTGATTTATTCCTCATTGTGTGATTTTAATAGAATTATTGGCTTTTCCACTGATTCTAAAATAATTTGTAATTACACCATATTGTGGTTGACTTATCTCTTTGAGTATAGTTTTGAGCACAAAAGCTTTGAATCAAGTGCAAAGTGTTAAGAACAAGACCGGAAACTCTTTAGAAGAAGCTTGGAGCAAAAAAGAACAAAAGCCATAGAAGCTTGCTCTCAAGTGAGCACTGTAACGTTTGGCAGAATGAATTCCAGGATTAATTGAAACAATGCTCTTTGGAGAGTGCTTTTGCGCTGAATAGAGAGTTGTAGCGCTCATTGAGAAATAAGCGCTGCAACATTGGTGCGATAATGGCAAAACAGTTCATTAATCTAGTTTGAGCCCCTGCTTTGGCCATTTTGAGAGGGCAATATACATAGGAATGAATCAAAATTTTACCAGAGTTTTTAGGCTGTATAATTTAGGTTGCTATTATTCTCTCTCTACACGTTCCGTCTTCTCTCTACATCTTCTTGTCTATTCTTCTCTCTTTTAGGGATTCCATTAGTGAAGGTGCTTTGCCTTAGAGAATGTGGCAAAGATTATTGTTATTATATTCAAATTCTCTTTTATCTTCATTGTTGCAATCCTCCAGAGATGAAGGAGTAGATTTCTTTATTAATGTAAGAGTTTTCTGATGGATTGAGATAATGTTTGAGACCTCTTTTGATATTAAATGCATTGATTTTCTTAATATTTTATAGTTTCTATTCCTATAATTATTTTAGTGATATCTATAATCTTTATTGGAATAGCTAAATTGGTGATCGTCATTTAGGGAAATCCTTTGGGCATAAATTCATAGATCTATTGGTTTATTTTTTAGGGAGAACATTAGAATTAATTTTTTGATTGGCGGTCAGGCTATAGCAATTGGTTCATTAAATTAATGTGAGTTCTAAATAAATTGAAATCTCATTTATTGGTTATTTTCATTGGTAAAATTTTAGGGATCGATTGATCACTAGTATAATTGCCAGTAATTTATTACTAATAGTCACCAATGGGTTTAATATTTGGTTAATGATAATTAATTCCAATGCTAGGAATATCTTGCATTAGTTCTTTCTTCATTGTTGCTATTATCTTATTGCTTTTATCTTTTAATTTCAATTGCTATAACTAAGTGTCGAAGCATCCTTGAGAGACGACCTAGGTCGTATCCTTTACTATAGTTTTGGTGTAACTTAGCATTAAAATAATTTCTAATTTGAGGAGATAGGTGACAGCCTTCGTCACTTCCCAAGGTAGAAGTGCATTCTCTGGAGATCGTTATTGCAGTCATGTGTGTGCGGCAAATGACCTCCAACCGCTATAACAGTACTCCCTCGATACCAGAACAACGCAAAACAACATAGTTTCATTTAAGTGACTCTTTACCCTATATAAACCCTTCTCCACTTGTGTTCTTATCCAAATCCGAGAACCCTAAGTCCCAACATCCTTCCACCCTCCTCACTCTCAATCCTACTCAATCTTATCTCCTGTAAGCTTCAAAGAAAGAAATTTTTGATAGTTATGTCATCTTTCTCTCCTCCATTTCATGTTCTTGAGTTTAGGTGTTGTTACCTTTCACTGTTGTCAAGTGTGAGTACTCCCCCAATGTTTGTAGAGTTTATTAGAGTTGTTAGAGAGTTTTCATAGATTATTCATGAGTTTTGCTATTGCTATAGCAGATATTGGCGCCATCTCTACTTCCACCCTTCCAAGTGAGTGGTTTGATACTCTGACCTTATTTTGGTCATTAGCAATATAGTTTCTAGCACCTCAAGAAATTATGAAACTAAAACATAAGTTTTGACATGATATCAAGCTTACATGTATTATGGAAGAGATAGAGAACACATTTTGAAGCTACTCATGAAAATTATTATTTTCTCAAAATGCATGGGACCATTCTTGAGATTTTGATTGTTTAGATTTGATTTAATTCATGATTATAGCTTTGCTCTACGATGATAAAAGTTAGGAATATTTGACAGAAAATGTAAAAAGATATTTATGCATAATGATGATGTTTTGTTGAACCGAGATTGATAGATTCCCTTTCACAGTTACAACATGGTTTTTGAATAAGGAGTTACTAAGAGAAACGGAGTTGTGAGTAAACGAGAATTAATATGTTAACCTTAGTATACCAAGCTATCTGCGAGCGGCAGTTATCTACATTCAGATTAGTTCACGAGGGATGCGGTTTGCGAGGGAACGTAAAATCTTAGTTAGGCACTCTTGTTCATAAGGGACTAAGCATCGCCTTATGATTACATAGTATTCTGTCTCACTGTGATTCCTTAGAAGTATATTTATGATTTTCTTATGCCTCATTTTGGAACTAATGCTATTATTGTTATTATGTTTTATGGATAAAAATTGAAGCACCTTGAATTTGAGTAAATAGTAACTCTAGAACCGTAGCCAGAGGAAGACAACGGCAATATCGGGGCCAGTGAAATTTAGACTCGAGGACAGGGATAGAATATTTAGGCCTAGGGCCTGGGGACAGATATTTTAAGTTTACTGGGTAATGTGTGTTAGCATCAAAACCCTTCAGAAAGCATTAATACAAAATGTTTTGAGTGATAACACAACCAATATAGAGAAAATATTTTGAAGAAGGACTAATATTTCTCTTGAGTTTCTTGAAGCATCAAACAGGTCCTTACGTTAGCATAACACAGTTCTTGAAATGTAAAATTTTCAATTTACATGTGCAAACATGTTTAATCTCATTTAAAGAGATTGGAACTTAATGTGAGTGAAAAATATGTTGTGAAATGATTGTATACATGCTCAGCAGACTATAGAAAATCATCATATACAAGATGCCAAGGTTCAGATTTTCAGAAAGTAGTACATGACTTCAGAAAGTACATTTCAAGCAAAGAAATCCATCCGTCTTTGAAGCATATGTGTTCTACAACCTTTAATTATCATGATCGCAATCATATAAACATCTATAAGCTCTAATTGAAGACTGAAAGATCAAATAAACTTCAAGAAACTGATATTGCACTTTAGAAAAGCACGTTTTATAGTGAAACACTGCACTTTACAAGAAAAGGAGGGAAATTTGAAATTCAAACTTAAAGTCAAAACCAATCACAAACTGACATGACATCTGTTTTGCCAACTTGGTCAACTGCCACAACTTCTAGAAGGAAAAATTTAGAAACCACATTCGGAAAGTAAAAGGTAGTTTCTGAAGGTGGCCTCAGAAACTTGTATTTTAGAACGGCTTCTATAATAGCTCTGACAAATGACAAGATAGTCCTCTAGACTGCTTTTCCAAGACATAAACAGATGATCAACATGTGTCACTTGGATAACAGATCAAGGACAATGGTCATAAATATAGAACATCTATAAATAGAGATGATGTGCTCAAAATAAAAAAGAAGAGACTCTTGCAAAAATAGTGCTGAAACGTTGAAGAATTTTCTCCTAATCTTTTTTGTAAAAGACATTACAACTTGTAATTAGTTTTTTGTTTGTAGAAATCTTCTTTCTTCGTTCTTAGTACACCATACGTTCTTCTTAGGAAGAATCATAGAAAGAAGTCGTTTCAAGTTTTCTAGGTCTATTGTTGTTCATCTTAAGAAAACTTGAGTGTTAGTTAGTGTTGAGTAAAAAACCCAAATACAAACCTTTGTAATCTCGATTCGGTACTGATCACTGTGAGTTAGCTTGGAGAGGCTAAGCAAAGACTACTTATAATGTGACAACAGAGTGTGCTTGTAATATCCCAAAAATAGATGTCTTTAGGAAGATCAAGTCTATGTTATGAAAATGTTGGGTAAAGCGTTTTAAACAAATAATGTATCCCCAAAAGGAGAAAATAAATCATAAATTGATAATGAATTTTGTATATGAATGTTTTTATATGCCGATAGTCAGTTATTATTTGAATTTTTTAAAAACTTTGAAAATATTATCACTTCAAACTATTAGATCTACTATGTTAATGAATACCATTGAGAAAAGTGTGATTTTTCTCAATTTTTTTCGATTAATCTCTTTTACTAAGTGCTCTCATCCATATCCTTATATGGGTTATGAGTTTGGCAAATCTTTAGGCTATTGTGGTGTAGTTTTCTCTCTTCTCATTCAATTCCCAACCATTCCTGATTCTAGTCTATAATTTTGTGGTAGTTGAGAATGCTTCCTTAGTATTATATAGGTAGTGGTCAGGCATTCCCAGCAATGAATGGTGAGTAGGTAGTTGCTCATGGCTGTATTTTAGCCGTTAAAAGTATTTTATAAATTGATTATTATTGCTATTATCATGAAAATCATATTTTTGGAAAACTCATGGGATAATTTTTTGTTGTATGATTGTCAGAAGGTGTCACTAGTTTAAGTTATATTATTATATTTCAAGAATATATGATTTTATATGGCATGATATGAATTTTCTCATCAGAAAATAAGTTGACAGTGATCATGATTTCATAGTTAAAAGTATTACTTAATTCTAGATACAAATGGCAGGCAAGACATTATAGAATAATTTATACGAATATTAGAAAATATTATTATTATCTATTTAACATAATATGACCCAGCTAGTTACCATAAAACAGTTAAGAAAACAAAATAGTTCATAACTGCTTAGTAGTTACTATATGAATAGAGTAAGGACAATTATATCATTATGCAAATTTTAATTATATATATAGAGCCCAGCCTAATATTAGAACTTAGTTGATCAAATAGCATAGTGCCCAATTAAAATAAGAAATAGTAATGTTTAGCATGATAAAATTTAGTCAGTTGATGGAGAGTAATTAATAGCTAAGTTATACAAAGAATAATAAGAATGACCTAAGTAACAGTTAAAGTTTAAGTAATAGTTATTAGGTAACATGATAAGACATAGTCAATTAATAAAAAATTAATTAATAGCTTTTACAGCCTCTATGACTAAATTATGAATCAATTATTAAAATATAAGAAATGTTTAGTATAGCAATATTAGCTTCAGTTTTATGGGTATTAGTTAACTATTATTAGTTTGTAAGATTAATTTATTTATATAGTATGAGAGAACCCAATATTTTCTTACAAATAAATAAATAGGTGAATGATAATTAATAGGTAAATAATGATAAAAGGTTCATGGTTAAATTGTTATTATTGCTATTAGTATTGATATTATTTTGCAAGTGGATTAGTAGATAGTATGGCACAAATAGTTTCTATGACGTAATACTTAATATCTAAATTGTTATTTCATTAGTAGCAAGCAGAATACAAGGAATAAGTTGCAGCATTTGAATTTATTGTTGATTCAGTTAGTTTATGTATGTTGAGATCAGCATGGTAGAATTACAACATGTTTTAGAAAAGTTGTTAACTTTGGTGTTAGCTCCAGAACCCTGTCAACATGCGCTTATTTGTTTTGAATGATGACAAAGCCAATTTAAAGAAAACACTTTGAAGAACTACGGATGTTTCTCTTGGGTTTCTTGTAAGATTATAACAGGTTTCTATCATTTACCAAGAGTAAGGCTTACTCCAATGAGAATATATTTTACTATGCATGTGTAAACATGTTTATCACATGATACGAGATTTGTATTGAAATAAAAGTGAAATTATATCCTTATTCAGGCATTTGTTAGCTAACGATCAGAAGAAGATTTTAATGCTACAAGAAACCAAGTCCTAAAACGTTAGAAAGTAGCACTGGACATCAGAAAGTAAGCTTACATGAAGATATCAAGTATTCTCTGAAGACCAGATGTTACACTATCTTCAATCAGCACAATCATAAATCAATTATCATCAAAATGCTTGGATTAAAGATAAAAAAGTGAAGATTTCATCAAAGAACTAATTGTGCACATCAGAAAACTCACTTCATTATGGAGCACAAAATGCTATAGGAAAAGGAGGGAAATTTGAATTTTAAATTTCAAATATTTAAGTCAAATCTAGTTTCAAACTAGTACTTTATCTCTTCTATCTGATTGATCAACCATCCAAGTTTCTAGAAAGAGGAGTTCAGAAACCATGATCAGAAAATGAAAAAGTGATTTCTAATAAGCATCAAAAACCTTAATTGTATAATGGGTTCTGCAACTAATGTGACAAACTATCAACCTACTCTACTAGACTGACTTTCCAAGATAGAAATGGATGATCAACACATGTCCTTGGAAGATCTGATCAAGGGCAACGGTTATTAAGGAAGACCACTATAAATGGAGATTTTGTGCTTAAAAATCGACGAGATATTTGAAGAATCAAGAGAGGAAACTCTGTAAAAATCTCTTCGCACTTCCTAGAATATTCAATATATATCATGTAATCAGTTTTTGTCCTTGAAATGTAAAAATCTTCCTTCTACATTCTTAATTAGACTTATGCTCTTCCTAGGGAAGAAGTGATAGAAGGAAGTCATTTAAGTTTTCCCAAGATATTTTCATGTATATGTTAAGGAAACTTAACCTTTGTATCCTCTATTCGATAGTGATCACTGTGAGATAGCTTGAAAAGCCTACTGTAAAACTACTTGCAATGCGACAGTGAGGAGTTCTTGCTGATCATGGTTTAGCTTGGAGAGGCTGGGGAAAGACTACTTGCAGCTTAGAAAGGCTGGGAAAAGACTACTTGTAGCTTGGAGAGGCTGAGACAAGACTACTTTCAACATGACAGTAGAGGTTGCTATTGGTCACGGATTGAGCTTAAAGAGGCCAGTGTCAAGACTACTCGATTGGGTTTGGAGAGGCCAATGTCAATACTACTCAATCTGTGACAGCAAGTGATTTTTGAAGGTCATAGATGAGAGCTTAGGAAGGCTCCATTTTTTCTTTCTTAGGTTGAGAAAGATGTTTATTGGTGGAACCTCAACATTTGTTGAGTATTAGATATAGACATTTTGGCCAAACCAATATAAAACCTTTGTGCCTCCTCTCTCTCTCTCTCTCTCTGTGATTGCCCTTATATTTATCTGTTGAGTTTTAGTATTTACTTATATACTGAAATATCGTTCTCGCCTTTCTGTCATTCCTTTTTAATGATGAATTTTTTTATTTAACAAGCTTCATGTAACACCCTGATTTTCTCTAAGTGTAAAAATGACCAAAATGCCCCTGAGGTCATTTTTACCTGAAAATCGAGGACGGCCGACCTCGGCCATCCTTATAGGGCTATTGTAATGTTTGAAGGGGATTATATGTGATGGCATGTTTAATAGAGCAGAAGAATCTCATTTTTGAGGTTTCTGCGTGTAAATGACCAAAATACCCTTACAGTAATTTAAGGCAGATTTAAGTTCTGTTTTAACCCGGACTTTGCCCGGAGGTTCAAAAAAATGATTTTAAGGTATGAACTATGTTTGTTTAAGGTTTGTTTAAGTCCCGGTGGTCCCGGGCAGTTTTTGAGTAAAATTACGATTTTACCCATGCTTAGTGCATTTTGGGCTTAATGAGTTATCGAACTCAGAACCTAGGCGATTTTAGGCTCTAATTGAAGGTTAATTAATTTCCATAATTAATCTAGAGCCAAAATCATTATTTAAAACTAATTGGAATCTAGAATTGTTTAAGGAAATTTAGAACTCTTTTCTAAATTCTTTTCTTTCTTTTAAAAGAAAAAGCAACTATGAATAGTATTTTCACTATTCACACTCCCTTTCCTAATGACACTCTCTTTTCCAATAAAGTTGTCACTCTCAAATAATCATGATCACATTTGAAAAATATATGTCATTCAAAATTCAAAAGAATAAATTGTTTATGTTGTCACTCAAAGCTTTCAATCAAGCTTCATAATCAATCATACCTTCCATACTTTCTTCCATACCTTTGAATGACAACACATATAGATATTTTATCTTGTGGCCATGAAATTTTCTCTTCCTTGGCCCTATAATTTTCAGCCACTTCCCCAAGAATTCAAAAGAATTTTATTTTATGTAGTCAATCAAGTTGTCTTTCAAGCTACCCTATGACCTATGACCTATGCCTACCCATGGTTTCAATCACACCAAGAATGACCACACAAGAAGATATTTCTCTCTTCCTTCTTCAAGAAGCTTCAACCAACTCCCCCTTCACTCCTTCATTTGCCTATAAATACACCACACTCCACAACTCCATCACTTTTGCATCCTTCTCCAAAGTCTCAAACTCTCTCATTTCCTTCTCTCAAGCTTTCTCACTTTTCTCTCAAACTCTCAAAGAGTTCCTCAAGCTCAAGTTCTCTCCTTCATTTTCAAGACACAAGGTAGGGAGCTCTTTCTAAACATGTCTTTGATTCTTATGCTTGAATCTTGATTGGGAGTTGATGAATGGTTGAACCTCTATGTTGCTTTCTTTTTTGGTTTCTTCCTTTTCTTGCCCCTTAGTTTTCGGCCTCAAGGTCTTGAATATGATGGCTTGATGATGAGTGTTCTCTAGATGTGACCATGAGTCAATCTCTCATGAGACCTCTAAAGCTTGAGTTTTCTTAAAGAAAGTTTCATTCTTTACAAGTTTAGTTAAAAGAGTTTATGTTTCTCTTGAACATTTTGGATCTTCTTTCTTCTTCTTCTCATGTTTTCGGCCATGGAGTCTTTTTACATGGGAAAAATGTAAGGTTGATGATGAGAGCTTCATGTTGATGCTTGTCACATGAACAAACTCTAAAGCTTGAAACTTTGACCCTAAACCAAGCATGGTTTTGGTTTTGCTTTTGCTTTCTTCTTTATCATGAACTTCGTTTAAATATTTGTTTTGAAGGAAGCTATGTACTCAATGATGAGGACTTAGGATGTTGATGCTTGGATCATCAAGATCTTGGTCCCTAGAGATTTAAAAATGGTTCCTTTCTTTTGTTAAGATTTGACCACTTTCATGATTCTTGAAGTCATGTTTTCTCTTGATGCCTTGGTACCAATGGTTTTTCCTTTTCTTGTGAAGATGAGTTTTGGGTTGGGACTATGTCCCTTCTTAAAAGCCTTGTAAGAGCTCTAGACAAGATATAAAAGTAACTTGCATTCACGTTTATGTTTATGCTTTGCATGGCACGTTTATTTTCTATGCCATCACTAAATCCCAAGATAAAGAATGAACTTGCATTATGCACGTTTAAATTCCAAGCTTTGCATCTCATTTTATATTTCAAGTCCTCACTAAACTCAAAGAATGAAAATGGATATGCACCTCATATTTACTTTGAGCTATCACTTTACTTTCTAAAGGATGCTAAAATGAAATGCATAGCATGTTTATTTTATGTCATCACCTAAGATACTAGAGCTCAAAGACTTGCCCATTTCATCTTGGGAAGAGGTTAACCATGGAAACATTCTTGGAATGTACATTTTGGCCATGTGATGATGATGGCTCCAAGATGAGTTTTCATTAGTCACAAGAGCCTATAGCTCATGTTTTAAGTCTTTTTAAAAACATAGGTTGTACTCAAAAGCATTTTGAGTATGTTCTTATATTTATGAGGGTTTTGACAAGTTAAAATGATTGCTAAGATGTTTTTGAAGTTCAAAATTGTTCCAAGAGAAACTGGCCACCATAAGCATTTCAAAGGAATGACTCAGATATGTTCAGACCTGATTTTTTCGTGTTTTTAAGATTCGCAATCGATTACACATCCTATGTAATCGACACGTAAAGCTTCGGATGAGCTCAAACATGAACTTTTGCCCAAAGTAATCGACATTATATAGTGTAATCGATTACACATTCTCGACTCTAGTAATCGACACGAATCATGTAATCGACTACCCAGATGTTCTAGGGCCCAAAGAAAGTGTTTTTAAACAAAGTAATCGATTACAAGTTCCATGTAATCGACACGTAACCCCTATCTTCCATGTTTTGGAATCTCATTTGTGTAATCAATTACGATACTTATGTAATCGACACGTAACCCAAGTTCACAAACAGAATGCCTTTCTGATTCGATGACTTGAAGCTATGACCTTACTTTGCTTGAATATGGGAATTTTTATGACATGAGTTTATGCTTTAGCCTAACATGAATATATGATCTTATGTTAGATTTCAAGCATGATCGAGTTAAACGGCTTATTGCTCTTGTTTACTATATGATGATTTTTGCTCCATGTTTCAAGTGTGATGATGCTATGTGAGTTATTGCTCTTAAATGATGATTGTATCATTTGCATGTTATGGTACCCTTCAGAACCTTAAAGATGCCTATGTTAGAATTACACGATATATGTGACATGCATGGAATATGTAGATCTTACTATGACATTGAACTATGAGAAAATGATCCTTTGGAACCATCAAACTATAGGTGGGGATGAGGTGATTCATATGTAACATGCATGAACTATGGGCATCTTGTCCTAACATGCTAAGACTTAAGGTGACATTGAACTATGAGAAAATGATCCTTTGGAACCATCAAACTATAGGTGGGGATGAGGTGATTCTATGCCCCCTAGACCCGTACTTTAAGTCGGGATTTTTAACTTATTACAATGTGATAAGTCCAGATGCTAGTGACGACTAGCGTGGTATGAGTTCATAACCTAGAGATTTCTCAAAAGGGAGAAATATTAGGGTGGCCCCTAGGAAGAAAAGGATAATATGTCAACGTCACCTAAGTAACCAAGTTAAGCTACCATGCACCATGTTTTAAGTAACCAAGTTAAGCTACCATGCACCATGTTTTAAGTACCAAGATCTACGTTCCATGATTCATGTTTTATGTACCATGCACTATGTATCAAGTTCCATGTTCTATGTTTTATGATCTATGATTTTATGACCCACGTATCATGCACTATATCTATGAATGCTATACTTGTTAAAAAGCTAGTATTGTTTGCATAGAGTATTGACATGCATATCATAAAGAAGCATGATGCATTCATTACAAGACTCATGATAAAATGAACGGGCCTCGGTAATGGATGTTTAGAACTTAATAAATGAATCTTTGCATGTTCACGATTTCATAATTAAACCCGACGTTCCTGAGGACGATGATGATGACACGTGTGTGAAAAGGGGATCCCTACTGAGATTCTTGTATAAGATTCTCACCCCCTATCTTCCTTTTCCATCTTCGTCTTCAGACAAGGTTTGATATGACGCCCGCGGATTGCTCTTAAGTGCCGACGTGGAAGTGCTTGAAGGTCGAGATCGGAGGAGTGTAGCGGAAACGAGGACATAGTCTAAGTATACCATGAGTTATGTGTGGTTTTTGAGTTGTTGCATGCCCAACCTTTAAAGGTGGGCACGATATGTTTAACGTGGCATTATGGTGGGATGTCCCTATGTCACTAATACTATTAATGTTTGACTCGATATTTAATGTTAATGTTACATGATGATGTGTCAATGGTTGTTCCTTCTATGAAAGCTTAATTGGTGTTTCTGTTCGTGTTATTCTTTCATGTTTACGCTTCACGGTACGCAAGGCTCATGTTTTGTTTATGTTTTCAAAAAAAATTTCTACCCATATTTTCCGCTAAGTATTTTAAAGAACGGTCTTAAAGAATGAGGCTAGAAGAGTAATGGACTAATGGTTAACCTAAATACGTCCTAGGAGTATTGGGTTAAAACTTAGGATGTTACACTTCAGAAATCAACTTCTGAAATCACTAACTGTGTTTTTGCGGCACTACAAGTTTTACACTTGATAATATTTGTTTTCAAGTATTTTAGAAAGTACAAAAAGAAACAATGCACAATTCAACCCCCTTTCTTGTGCACTTTTCCACCTACAAGTGGTATCAGAGCAAGGCCTCTGAGGGGTTGAGCAATCCAACAATTGCAGAGGACAAAGATATGATGGATAGAATTGTTTACATCCTCTTCACAAGATCGTTTTATCAACTAACCATCTTTTGTTGATAAGTTTCTAGGATCTGGCACAGTATATTCAAATGGTGAAAGGGATTCCAAAGGACCGGTGGACAAGAACAACAAAAGGAAAAAGTTCAGTTGTTCCACTAAGTCAAGCTTCTAAAGCTGAACATGCTACAAATGAAAGGCTATATGGAATAGACTGTGCATGATGTTTATAGGTCTTAAATCATTTTGAGAAATCTATGTTCCTAGGGTTCTCATTTCAAATGCTATGCAATGACCAATGGAAATTGCTAAAAACTTCTTATGAAATAGAAAGATCTGATATTGATATCTAAGATTGATATATGGAGATGAGATCTCTCTATTTGCCAAATATGTCAAAAGTCTATAATGATCAAAATAAGAAGACATTAATCTCATGGATGACAACATTGGACAAAAATTATCTTGAGAAAGCTATCGGCTTATTGTAGTGCAAATAGACATCATGTATCAAGAATTCCAAGTCTAGAGCTTGACAGATATATCCCTAAGAAGAAGATCATGCTAGACATCTAGAAAAAGGATGTGTTAGGAGATCATGAGCTATAATTTGCTGTCATTTTGTACTTCATGACTAAAGAACATCAACAGAGATAAGCAAGGTAAATATATCTACTTCTCATCATTCTTATAATACATTATCTTCTTCATATGATGAGTTGCTAGAAGTTCGTCAAGCTTACTCTTCTATATATCTCAAACCAGTCAAAGAACTCATAAGGTTGCCATGAAAACTTGAAAAGATCAAGCCTAAAGCTGGAAAGCTGAAAGCAAGATATACTCCAAGGAGATTTTCTTCTTCTCAAAGTTCTATATATCTGAAGCCTCTAAAAGTTTATAGGAAAATGTCAGAAAGTCATTTCTAAATTCTTGAGAAGACTTCATAGCTTCCAAAGAATCTGACACGGAACATTCATCATATTTCAAAAACTTTGTTTTTGTAAAAATGGTTAGACTCAATAGTTTCAAAAAATTGGTCTGGGATATACAAAGGGAACAGAAGATGAAAAAGCTATGCAACTTCATCTATTATATCTATCTTCTGTTTCTATTTTTCTTGCCATATGTAGAGATACCTTCCTAACAAATGATTCTTGAAAAGGAATTCCATTAAAAAGGGTTGGAAAATCTCTTTCTCTGAAAGTAACCAAAAGGACCCAAGTAAGTATGGGTACCAAAATTAATATTTTCTCTTGTAGGAATATCTAAAAAGTCTTATTGGCTGAAGTTTCAAGAAGCAAACTAATGATGATCATTCCACATTTCATGCTCTAAACCTAAGAATTGTCATAGAACTTGAAATATAATTTTTTCCAGACTTCTTCAAGTATGATGATGGAAAGCTTAAAGAAGATCTTACTGACAATCTCGATGATCTTAAGGAAAAACCCTGAGAAAACCTATCTGAAAGAAACTTGAAAAAGTTGGTAGATGAAAGTAAAAGCTTCAGAAAAAAGGTTCCAAAACCTCAACACTTCAGAAAGTATGCTTTGACCTCTCAAGATAATTAGAAAGTAATCTTTGGACTACAATATGAGCAGTATGAAGATGACATAGAAGTTGAAGAATCTGAATATATAAGAACTTCATGGAAGCTTTTGTTTTAAAGACAGTCTCTATTGTCTAAGTTCATGGAGTAATTCCTAAGGGTATAAGAACCAAGTCATTCTTTGGTTACATATCAACTATGCTTTCATCACCACCATTGTATCTGAATATATTGAAAAGACTTTGAGTAATCAAAGTTAGGTGGAAGCTATGCAAACCAAGCTCGAGAGAAAGGCAAAGCCTACACATCATTATTGAAACATCATCATCAATACAAAAAAGACGTTCAAGGACAATCTGAATAATGCTGACATCATCAGGGAAGCTTGGCTGCACAAGGTTATACGTATCAATAGATGCTAGGGATAAAGAATCAGCTGAAAGACCATCTCTTGAGGTACTCCTTTCACTTATCAAATATTGGTGTTATCTGTCTTATCAAGGATCCTTTCAGCAATCTAAATCTGTGTTTTTGTTTGCGAAATCTTTTTTATGTCCTATCTTGTTTAAAAATAAAGATGTTGAATTGATAGATGTGCATACTGAAGATCTTGTGTCAAGATATATTCACAATATCTATGGCTAAAGATCTCTTGAATGTTTTCATATCTGCATAAGTATTTATGCATAAAACATCTCTAAGCATTCTCTTTCAATAACTCTTATCTGAAGTCATAGAAAGGCCATTAGAAAAGGTGTATACTCTTAAAGATACTATTTGTTAGTTTACAAGAACATCAGAAGCATAGTTTGCAAGAATAAGAATATCAGCGGGTATTTCAAATGTCAGTTTGCAAGACCACAGATCTCTGTGCGGAACATTTTAATAGTTTGTAGGATCAGAAGAAAGATGGCTTCATTAGAATGAAGATGGGTTGATCAAAAAAAAAAATAGAGATTTTGTTCAAAAAGAAGAATTTGATGACCAGAAAACAATGGGTACATGAGGCACATAATCCAATACTGAAAGATGAGCTTGTGATGAGTTTATAAAAATTCTCTAGAGGATCATAAAGTAATTTGCCTGGTTCAGAAAGTAACTTCTTCAGGGAATAATATCAAGAGTCAGAAAACTCTCTTTCTGAAAGAAGAATGAAAGACAGGATAATTCCTACTTTTTAGTGTTTCTCTCTCCCACGTCACTTCGCCTTTTATCATGTCACATCACTAAAACCCCCATGTCTCACACATTATCTTTACCTTCATCTTCTTGAACAAGTCACCCCCATACACTTAACTGTTTCATCTTCACATATATCTCTCTGTAACTTTAACAATTTTCTTTTCTTTCCATAACTATTTTTCTTCAAACCCTTATCTCTGCATCTGTAACTACTCACCTTTACCTTTGAACCCTCTTCTCTCCTTATTCTTTTACCCTCTTCAAGATTCTTCTTTCAACCTCATCCTCTCAAACAAAGCCATATACCGCTCCAATGGCAAAAGAAAGAGTGTGGCTCAATCTACCTCAGTAAAATCATCTTTCTACATGGCATGCAAGATCGCTATGAAAGATTCTTTGCATATAGAAAAATGGCACTTGGAAAGTCTCTGGGAAAAAACCTATGTGAAGAAGTCACCATTCTTGATGACGTCTTTACTTTCTAGAAGTGGGAGGATTTTTTGAAAATAAATGAACCAGTCTTTCTGCATTTGGTCAATGCCTTTTATTCCTATCTGGAGAGACCATCACAATCCTATGTCAGAGGTAAGACTAGAGATTGCTCTATCAAGATCACAGCTTTGGGACTTGCCAAAATCACCAAGCTTCAAATAATGGGATCATTTGCAAATCTTCACTAGACTGGGCAAAAACTCTTAGTGTAAATGAAGGATATGTGTCCAGGTATCTCACTGATTCCATCCTTCACAAGCCTAATGAAATTACCATTGCCATGCTGAGTGCTAGGGCAAGAAAAGTGTACACAGTGGTTCAGTTCTCTATCCTTCCATGGATTGACAGCACATATGCTCTTATTAGTATGGACTACATGCTTCTTTACTGGCTAGTGGCAAAAAGGAATGTGAACCTACCTATGCTCATTATAGATTACACGATGAGTGCAGCAACAAAGGAGACACGAAGAACTGCAAGTGTTCCTTGTGGCATGCTTTTGACAAAGGTGTTTCAACATCTAGACTTCCCTCTTCTTAGTTATAAGCTTTTAGAAGGAACCATCTTTACACCTTCCTCCTTCAGAACTTCAAGAAAGAGGTCAATCCTCCAAATTGTTGAGCCAACAAGGCAGAGCCTAAGAGTAAGAGGTAACAAGCCTGAGAGGCCTCCCGGAAGTCTGAATCCAACCAAGAAAAGGAAAATGGGAAAATAAAAATTGTCCTCATCGAGAGTGAATCTGAAGAAGAGGATGTCCCTTTACTCCAACACTATGAAAAAAAGACAAAAAGAAGGAGAAGTCAGCTTCTCAAACAATACCAGTTGTGGCCAAACCTGAGAAAGTTATCAATGTAACATCCTCCCAAGTATAACGTCATCCTTAAGTCATGACTTCGTACTCGAGAGTTATTACTTATTAATTAGCAGACCTTTCTTAATTATCTATAGCAAAATTGATCAAATTGTAAAGTAACTAATTCATGGTTCTATCAAAATATACAGCAGAGAAACAAAGCATTTATTTAATACAAGTCAAGTACAAAAGGAAGCTCTTCTATAAGCTTTAGTACACATCTATTCTTTACTATATTACAGACATATATTTAACTAAGTACAACTGAGTATAACCTCAGGCACTAAACTACTGCAATTCCTATTTCTCTTGTGTGCTTGCCCCATAGTGATCTAGATCAACCTAGGGATGACATGAGAATTAAAAAAATATAGGAATGAGAATATTATATAATTCTCAGTAGGGCACTCCCTCAAACATAATCATAACATAATTATTTAATTTCACTCATACAAGTAATTTTATGCAAAACATAAGCAAGGACAATAATTAGTCATATTCACTCTTATAACTGTAGAACTCAATTCCATGCATTTTTCTCTTTTCATTAATATATGGAAGACTTAATTCATATCAAATGGTATCTGCCGTGGATAACTCCACTTAGCTTATACGAAATGGTATCTACTGTGGATAACTCCACAATGGGTAATTTATACCAAATGGAATCTGACGTGGATAACTTCACTTAGTTTATACCGAATGGTATCTGCCGTGGATGACTCTACAAATTATACCTAACATAAGTCTTGTTTCTATTCTATTCATATGTCAAAACATGCATGAGTGAACTTTATACATTCTCTTTTCTGATATAACTGCATCATATACTTTCTTTTCTCAAATGCATGCATAAGCCACATGTAGGCATTCATTCACATTGTGATTTCAGTCATGCCTCATAAACCAATCTTTACTTCCTCTAGCATGCATTTTTACATCACAAGTCACATGGTCAAATATTCTATGTCATACTAGAACCAAAATGCCATTATATTATCAATTCAAGTTTTGGATTCATTTCCAGCAACTGGGCAGATTTCATACAATTGTAGCACAAATTTATTTGCACATTAAACAATCAATTTGGAGGCTATAAAAATTATCCAAGACACTTCAATGTGTTCCAAAGGTCCTATAAAATTTTCAGGCAAAAAGAGTTCTCTAAGTATGTTAACAAAATTAGACAAATTTGGTGGTCAGAAACCACTTAGCCTCAGCTCAAAACCAAAATCTCATAATTTTTAACCTGGTTTGAACAAAGATCCCAAGAAAAATGGCACAAAATATCCACATAGTAGAAGGACACTCTATTAACAGAATGCCATTCTTTGATGGTGGGGACTATGCATATTGAAGAGATCACATGGAGGTTTTCATAAAATACATAAGTCTTGACTTGTAGGAAAATTATACAGGAAAAACATTATATTCCAATGGAAAAGGTTCCTGGAACTGATGATGCACCTTCAACCTCAAGATAAGTGCCCAAAAGTAGGTGGACAGAGCAACATAAAGCCAAAATTCAACTGAACTCTAAAGCTAAGTACCTACTCATGTGTGCACTAAGCAAAGCTGAATATAACAAAATTATTGCTAGTGACACAGTGAGGGAGATCTGGGATAGGCTATATATGCTGCATAAAGGAAATGATCAAGTCAAAGAAATACAGATCAACATGTTAGTCCATCAATACGAAATGTTCAAGATGAATGAACAAGAAAGTATTGATGACCTGACAATGAGGTTTATACACATCATAAACCAACTAAAAGATCTAGGCAAAAGACATTCTAACTCAGAAATAGTTAAAAAAGTCTTAAGAAGCATCCCTGCTAAATGGCCACCCAAGGTCACAGCAATTACAGAAGCCAAAAACCTCCAAACGCTTGGCCTGAATGCACTTATTGGGTCCCTCAAAACCCATGATGTAGTGCTCTCAGAAATACATGGTGAATCCATTAGAAGAGCAAGTCCATGGTCCTAAAGTCATCTCATTAGACACAAAATAAGGGCAAGACAATGAAAGTTACTGAGACCTCTGATGATGAGGAAGAATCTAATGCTAGTAAGGAAGATGTCCAAAGCCTGGAGAGGCAGAACAAAGAGAAGAAAAGACATCAACCTCAAGAAAGGTAAGGGAAAGCTAGAAAGCATCACTTGCTACAACTGCAGTGAGAAAGGACACTTCAAACCTGGGTGTCCTAAACTCAAGGGCCTATAGAAAAAGGTTGCCTCCAAAAAGAAAGGTATGCTGGCTACCTTGAGCAACACATAGGAGGAGAAGGATGGTTTAGAAAGCCATGAAGAGCTAGAAGATGTGGCAAACCTATGCTTTAGAAGGAGAACCTAAGGTAGAGTCATCTGAATTTGACCTTTCCTATGATGAATTATTATTAGCCTTATGTGATGAGTTTTGAAAATTCTCAAACTCTCTCATCTCATTATCTTAACTTGAAAAAGAGCCATTAGAAAGTGGTTCTTGAACTCGAAAAGTCCAAATAAGATGTTGAGAGTCTAAGGCTAGAGAAAGAAGAAATAAAAAGGGAAAACAAAGTTTTAATATTAAAGCTCAATGCCTTAGAAGTTGAAGTCTTTGAAAAGAATGAGAAAACTCAAGATTATTTCTGAACCAGAGAGAACTTCAAAGCTTCTCAAGTCTGAAGTCAAAAAGATGGTTAATGGTTCAGGGAATCTTGAACTAATGCTTGGAAGTCAAAGGCCATATTTTCAAAAAATGGGGTTGGGATATGAGAATAAGATAGATGAGAAAGGAAAAGCTGTCTCATCAAAGCAAGTCAAGAACAAAGTCTCTTGTACTTTCTATCATAAGAGGGGACACCTACCTAACAAGGGCTTCATGAGGAAGAAGTCTGTTAAAAAGGTTGGAAGTCAAATCCCTTTATCGCAAGTGTGTCGAAAACACACGTTGATCAAGACAACCAGTGGTACATGGACAGTGGCTACCTCAGACACATGTTTGGATCCAGAAGGTGGTTTAGAAACTTGAAGCCTAAGAACTCTGAATCAGTTAAATTTGCTAATGGAGGTATGGCCAAGGTCACAGGCATAGAAAATGTTGGTAAGGATGATTCTCATCAATTTCCAATGTTTTACTCGTTGATGGTTTGGCTCATAATTTGTTGAGTATCAGTTAATTCTGTGACCAAGTCTCTAATGTCTTATTTAATGCTCATGTTTGCAAGATTGTAAATCTCACTTCGGGACAAGTTATCTTATCTGGCAAGAAGCATGATAACACTTATGTGTTATTCTTGGATGACCTTTTAGATCAAGATATAAAATGTCTCACATCTTTCACGAATGATAAGTGGCTGTGGCATAAGAAGTTTGGACATGCTCATATGAAGCTTATTTCCGAGCTTTCTCAAAAAGAGCTTGTTAAAGGCTTGCCAAAGATTAAATTTGACAAGGATTCAACTTGTGATTTCTATGAGAAAAGCAAGCAGACTAAAGCTTCTTTCCACAACAAAAATGTGGATTCAACCACTAAGCCACTTAAGCTTTTACATATGGATCTCTTTAGGCTAACCAAGATTGCCAATCTTGCTGGGAAGAAATATTACCTTGTCACAGTGGATGATTTCTCTAGATTCACATGGATTATCTTCCTAGCTTCTAAGGATCAGGAAAGTTTTTGGAAAACATGTTTGTACTAAAAAATATTCTCAAATCACCTCTATAAGATTAGATCATGGAGGAAAATTTGAAAATCATGTTTTTGAAGAGTTTTGTGAAAAACATGGCATTTCTCATGAGTTCTCGGCACTTAGAACTCCCCAAGATGTTTATGTTTCAAGTCACCACTTTATATTTGTAATGGCTTAAAATGAGCTTGCATTGCATATTTATGTTGCTAGTCATCACCTTATATCCCTAATGCTTGACTTGCCTTTCCTTATCTCAAATGAAATTTTTGAACATAGACATACATACGCATACGTATTTTCAACCAAGCATGTATAATGGGTTTGAAGTTGGCTTTATTTTGTTGTAAAATAAATATTGGGTCTAAAGTATTTGAAGGAATTTTGAAAGAATGAGAAACCCATGAGAAGCAAAATACAAGTTTTGAACAAATAGGACCCCAAGAATGAAATTTTGGGTTAGCAAATGTTTTAATGTCAAAAATTAATTCCTTTAAGTGTAAAAATGATTTTTTGAGTTGTCCCAGAATAGTTTTTGAAAAGAAACTAGTAACTAGAAATGGGTAAAAATTTAGTTTTCAAAGATTTTTGTGTTCACTGTTTTGAGTATTTAAGAATGTTAATAATTGTTTCAAAAATTATTTTTAGCATCCAAGGTGTCTAAAAGGATATTTACAAGTATTAAGTTTGGGTAGTTTTGCAAATGTTAAGAGTTACACTTTAAATTTCTCAAATATGTAAATGTTTTCCAAATGAGTCTAATTAATGTCAATAATGATTTTGGATGTGTTTCTATGTTCAAAATACCATTTATGATGTTAAGAATGATTTTTAGAAGTGTTGGCACTTACTAAGTGTTAAAAAGTGAAATTTTGCACTTTAACCCCTAAAATATAACAAAATTAGCCAATGTCCCAAATTGGTATTTATGCTGGTTGGAAATGATTTCTAATGTGGTATTGGGTCTCTTAAAAGTGTAAAACAATTTTGAGAATCATTAGTTTTGAGAAAAGTCTTAGAGAGAGAGATTCACACTTTGACCCACAGACTTTTAGAATTTTCAGCTTTGACCCCATTTTGGGGCTAAAGTATATATTAATGACTTGATGATATTGATGTGATTGGTACCCTATGTGGGCTACATTCATGTGAATTGTTTGCAAATTGAATGATTTGAAGTGATTATGTGAAGTTATTATGTATCGATGACTATGTATACTTGATATTTGGATTATGTGATCGATGATTACTGTTTACGTTGTATATACCATGTTGAGCATAGCATATGCATCAGCTAAGCCTAGTCCTTGATTTCTAGGAATTGGGTACGAGCATATTTACCTTTTATTAAGATATCGATGATTACATGTTTATGGATATATGCTAATGTGAAGTACATGCTTATGCAATAAGTGAAATGTGTAACGCCCCAATTTTTACTGTAATTTTTACTGTCATTAGAAATTACTCAATTACCGAATTACCGTAGGTAATTATTACATAAGATTTGAGGCTGAACAATCCTCAATAAAGGAATATAACATTAGAAGAGGGGTTAGGAACGATTCATGCGAGAGTCGCAAATCCCGAATTTCTGTACATATAAAATGACCAAAATGCCCCTGAAGTTATTTTACTCAGAAAATGAGGATCGTGGGCCCCACCTATTCTCAAGGGGATATTTTGAGGATAATAAGGGATTGTTTGTGTTATGTGTGTTAATAGAGCAGAAGGATCTCAATTTTGAGTTCCGACGCGCGAAATGACCAACACGCCCCTGCGGCTGTTTTAACTCCGATGTGCGTGCCGACTGAGCCCGAACCTCACTAAAATGTTTTAAAATGTGTTTTTAAGCCATGATTAACCATTGGTTAAGCTCGGGTGGCCTCGGGCAATTTTTAAGTGAAAGTACGATTTTGCCCTGCTTTTGGGCGCTTTGCGAATTCGGGATTTTTGATTCAGATATCAAACCTAAGCAATATTAGGCTCAAATTAAAGCTTATTAAATTCTAAATATTAATCTAGAGTCAAAATTATGTATTTAGATTGATTAGAACCCAAAATTGCTCAAAAACACCCAAATTGCTTACTAATTCACTTAAACCCTTAACCGTAAATTCTCTAAATTACATGAATACCTTGCCTACACCTAAATAATGCATGGAACACACAAATTTCACTTCTTTGGGCTGTAATGGACGAAATTATTGATGCCATTATGCAGCTGAATTATTGCCAAAAGTTGCACTAAAACAAAATGCCAAAATGTCACCATAAGAGACATAATTCCTTAATTTCATACAACTTTGTCTAAAATGATTTTTCCTCCCTTATTTCTCCTGCAAAATTCCGTCCACTACCTCATCATTTTGGCCAATTAGAAGCCTCAAAATCTTCTATAAATAGGCTTGCTTGAGTGGTCTTGGAATGCTTGGTTCATAACTAGTTTTTAGGAGCACCAAAAACTTTCTTTCTTCCTCCTCTTTGGCTGAATTCTTTCTTCAATTTTTCAAAGAGATTTTGTTTCATTTCACTTCAAGAAACCAAGTTCTCTTCCTCTTCTTCAACTCAGATTAGGTAGGGAGTAGTTTCTAAATTTATTTCTATGCTTTGAGGAGTTGTGTTTTTAGCTCAAAATGATGAAATTATGAACTTGCCTTAGCTTTTCATTTTGGTTTTCCTCTTCAATTTTTCTTTAACCAATTCAACCATATGGCCTAGGTGGAACTAAGATGATGGCTTGATGATGAGGACCTTGAGGGTGGGTTGTAAATCCATCACAAGTTAGGCCTCTAAAGCTTGAAAATTCCACTTGATGCAAAACTTTAAAGAATAATGCTTTATGATGCTAAAACAAAGATTTTTAGTTTAGAACTTGAAAGATGTATTTTTCCTTTTATGTTTTATTTCTTGTTAAGATATGTATTGGGTTGAATTTATAATTCTTTTAAAGTCTTGAAGGAGCTCTAGTAAAGAAACAAAATGAATTTGCATCCATGATTAAGTTTATGCTTTGCATAACCATGTTTACCTTCTATGTCATCACTAAATTTTCAAGAATGAATAAATGAACTTGCATTTCTCATGTTTAAATTCCAAGCTTGTATTTCATGTTTATGTTTCAAGTCATCACTTAATCTTTCAAGATAATAAAGAGGTTGCATCTCATATTTAATTTATGCTCTCACTATATTTTATAATGGCTAAAAGAATCAACGCATGGCATGTTTATTTTATGCCATCACCTAAAGATCCTAGAGCTCAAAGACTTGCCCATGTATCACAAGCAAAGAAATATGATTATTGGAGTTAAAGAATTTATTCTTTAAAAAGTCTTGAGATTGGAGCTTAAAAAGATGTAATAATAATATTCTCTTCTCCTCTATCGTCCTGTGCGGACTACCGCCGCTCCGGTTTCTTAATATTTTCTTCTCCTCTCATCGTCTGTGCGGATTACCGCCGCTCAGTTTCTTGTATCATGTTTATATTTCAAGTTCTTGCATCATGTTTAATTTTCAAGTCATCACCTTAAATCTTAAAGATAAAGAAATGGAATTGCATATCATGTTTATAATTCCAAGCTATCACCTTATAAAGATAAGATTAAAATAAGGTTGCATAGCATGTTTATAATTCTAAGATGTCACCTAAATCTCTAAAGCTCAAGACTTACTCCTTTTATCTTAAGTGAGAATTTTAATTGTGAAGATCCTCCCAAATTTGACAAAAGAACTAGTTTCTAAATGAGTTTTAAGGCTTTGCAAGGATTTTAAGGGGAACTAGTATTTTATATGCACCTAAAATATGATTCTATGTAATTGCATGAGGTTCATGATTCGGCCACTGATCTGAGTTTAGTATCAATGTGTGATAATGATTTGATATGATTGAAGTTGTGATAATTATGGTTTATTGTTAAGAGAATGATTCATAATTGGTTTAGTAACTAATTAGTTCTATAATTGATAATTCTATGTATGGATTGGATGCTTATTAAGTACTTGATATCATTGAATGATTTCCTGGCTTGCATGTTATAGTTGCTGTTGCAAATAATGAGAATGCTTGTACATGAAATGTTCTTTATTATGTAAAATTTACCTTTGTTGCTAGAAGAAAGTGTATCATTGTAAAAGTGTAATTTGGAAAGGTTCTGGCTAAGGAAAGACTTGGTATTTAAGCGTGTCCATTGTGACCCACCTCTCTTTCCTGGGAATCTCCCATATGCATGATTACAGTTGATATATATTATTCTAACTTAAGACTATAAATGAGAAAATGTTATGATGTTTATGAATTGTATTATGATATAACATGCAAAGATTTAATGATGACTTAAACTTATAAGAAAATGATCCTTTGGAACCATCAGACTATAGGTGGTGAAAAGGTGATTTTAGCCCCCTAACCCGTTCTCTCAAAAGGGTAGAGTCGGGACTTTAGCTTATCAAAAGGGATAAGTATATGCTAGTGACGACTAGTAAAATATGAGCTCATAACCTAAATTACTCCCAAAAGGGTGGAGTATAGGGTGGCCCAAGGAAAATAATGATGATGATAAGATTTTAAGTCATCAAAGGCACTAAAGAAATGAAATATGTGCACTGTGTCCATGTGTAGCTAATATTATATGACGTTCTTTTATGCATGTTATTTTGATAATGATGATGAGGAATATGATGTAATGATAAAGGAAATGTTCATTGTAAATATGACATGTTAAGAATAAGATGCATTATAAGACGCATGATTAAAAATTGACGAACCTCGGTTAAGTATTTGTCCGAACTTAAAATGAATCTTTGCATGCTCACTATTTTAGAATAATCCTGAGGTTCCTGGGGACTTTGATGATGATGACACTGTAGAAGGAGGTACCCTACTGAGAATTCTTTAGTAAGATTCTCACTCCCTTTTCTTTATTTCCGTCATTGTCTCCAGATTCAAATGGCGACATTCGTTCTGTTCGTTGATACCCCTACTTGGGAATTCCACTATGATCCGGTGCATCGCTCGTATCATTTTGAAGGGAGGTGCGCAGTTCATGTTTTTATTTACATAGGTCGTCCATTTGCACATCCTATCCCTAGTTATCGATTTTCTCCTACTTCTCCCTATGGCGATGAAATGGTTTTCGAACATGCACGTCCACTTGATGAAAGGATGTTACGTTCTTATCCCGCTTCATCTGCTGTCCATGGATTTCCAGAGTATGTTCCCGAGACGAGATATTCTGAAACTGATCCTTCAGAGGACACTCCTACTCATGTATATTCCGAGAGCTCGCTCCTACTCCCACACGTGTAAGAGAGGGTAGTGAGGAAACAGTTGTTCAGCCGAGGTTAGCGAGAAGGCCGCCCATGCGACTGACTGGTGCATCTCGTGTGTCCCGTCCCGAGGGAGCTCATCGATGGATCGGATTTATTCCCCATTTCCAGGACAGTGGCCATAGAAGGTTCTTAGTAGATTTATGTGTGATCATGCACCCTAGTTTTAGGATAACCTTCCCGGCTTATGGAGTTATCTAGTTTAGGGACATGTATTTCCTTAAGTATATTTTCTTTTATGGGTTTGCATAAGATAATGATGTATGAACATAACCCACCCTTTGAGTGAGGTTATTGTATGTAAATATATGCTATAATGTGCTTATGGATGTTATATGATGGAGCCTAAGTGATATGATGTGATATATTCTTAAACGTCTTATTATACCCCGCTTACTCGTTCACGTTGTACTCGGCTCATGTTTTCAATTATGTGTTTAAAAAAAAAAATGGCTCGTAATTTCACTAAGTATTTTCAAATTATGAAGAAAGAACCAAAGCAAGGAGTAAAGTCTAGTCATTAATCAGATTCAACCTAGGTGTATCTGGTTAATTACTAGGGTGTTACAAAATGATAATTATTGCATGTTGTGATTATGTATGTGGATGTTCGAGATGCATGATTTATATGAAATGAATAGGAAAAAAATTTGGGGAAATTCCATTCCTAGCCGTTATGCTACCAGATTTCCATCAAATTTGTGGATTTAGAGAAATCATGAGGCTTATGAGCATGAAATGTTAAATGTTAAGTTATAATGATAATTGTGAATAAATGCTCGTGTTTGCATTTCTAAATGACATGCTAATGATAAAGGTGATATAAGACACTTGAAAATGACCTTTTCGTAACAAGCAGGCCCGGCGTAAGGTGATCCAAGGAGATGATCTTTTCGTAAAGGGTTGGGCCAACCAGAAAGTGATCCAATACCCCCTATCCTGCACTTTGGGAATCAAGAAATAGCTTATCGAGAGGATAAGTATAGGCTAGTAACGACTAGCTAAACATAAGCTCATAACCTTAAAACTCTTAGGAAGGAGAGAGTATTAGGATGGCTCCTTACAAGAGAATAAGAAAGTTAAGTCATCTGAGAAAGTGAAGAGAAAAGTATATGCTAAGATGTTTATGTTCTTTATGCTATGATAATCTATTGTAATATGTATGGTATGTTGCATAAGACATTGACATCTATACTATTAATAAAGGGGATTGAGGAGAGTAATCACCTTTTGGTGTCTCCTCATTCTATTAAAATTTGCTTTCAAGTTCACCAACCACTATCTCATTTACCCCAACTTCTCCATATTTTCTATTTTTTTTCTTTCTTCATATAATCAGCCTCTTTTTTAGTGTAATAAAAGGAATATAAAAATTAAAAAATCTTTAATTCTATTAAATATGATATCAAATAATTTCATATAAAATCATATATTTCACAAGGGATTAACCAGGGTAAGCTAAAATTTTTCATACACACAAAAAGAAATATATGATTTTATATGTCCAATTAAGTACTTAGTACTGACACCGGAGTTGAATTATCCCCATATTTTGTTCTTCATCTTCATGAACTAACACTAATAAAAGGTGTAACACCCTAATATTCGACCCAATACTACTATTACGTATTTAGGCCAAATATTAGTCATTACTTACTGTCATGGTTCTTTTTACTTGGAAAAATAACTTAACGAAAATACGAGCCAATTTTTTTTCAAAACATTACTTAAAATAGAAGCTGCGCGTATCTTACCGGGTCAGTATCATAAAGTGCAGAAATATAAACATAGAAGTGGCTCCAAATCATAGCATCATCCCAACTGAAATACTTCATATATAATATGCCTACCCTACGGGGCAGGACTCTTCAAGTACATAATAAACATGAATATAGCGGAAATACAGAATACATGGAAATGAACTAGAAAGAAGCATCCCTACCCACGTGCAACCTAAGGTGGATAACCTCAACACAAAGAGCTTTCATCCATACTACGTGTCGTGCGTGCACTAAGGGCTACCCTCCAATCTATGTAGCAGAATCACGAGTACGGAGGAACGTAGCCAATCCACGGGCGGAGCTCGGCGGGTGCAGGCATGCCCTGTGACTGAACGTGTCGTCCGCGTCGGGGTCATGGTCTGGGCACCGAAGCCCTCCGACGCTGAGTGACTGTCTCCTCATTGCCCATCGGTCGCCGAGGCGGAGTGGGGGCAGAGTCCTCATGGTCCATGGGGGAATTCTCTACAGGGTCCTCCTCCGAGTGCTGCGATAGTGGCACATATTCCGGTATGTCAGCTGAACTGGCAGAGTGGGTCCGTAGGTTCCTCTCATGTCGTGCCCGTGCACGCTCAAAAATCGTGGGGTCACCATAGGGGGATGTCGGGGAGAAGCGATAACTATATACGGGGTGTGCAAACGGTCATCCCAAAAACATGAAGATGCGTACAGTACATCGGCCCTCAAAATGGAATGACCCGTGCTCCGAGTCATGGTGGACCTCCCACCGGGGTGTATCAACGAACAGCACGAACGTCGCCATCTCGCTCTGAAGACGTAATGGAAAGAAAGAGGTAGAAGGAGTGAGATTCTTACTAAAGAAACTCAGTAGGTTCTCCTCCTATCCTAGGCGTCATCATCTACGTCTCCAGGTATCTCGGGTTATTTATAAAACCATGGACATATATTGGTTCAATTATGAGTTTTCTAAAGTCTCAATTTCCGAGATCCGTTCCTTTTAACATATCACTTGTATTTACATAAATCATGGGAAATAAATTGTGGGACTTCAATCATATAATTTGAACGGAAATCATATAACTTGGGTCATAGAACATAAATCATATAACTTGAATCATAGAACATGAATCATATATCTTGGATCATAGAACATAAATCATATAACTTGGATCATAGAACATAAATCATATAACTTGGATCATAGAACATAGATCATATAACTTGGTACTTGGCACATGATGACTTGTCTTAGTTACTTAGGTGACATTAAAACTTTTACTTAAACTGGGGCCCCCCTAATATTTCTCCCTTTTGAGAAATCTCTAGGCTATGAGTTCATACCACACTAGTTGTCACTAGTATCTAGACTTTTATCCCTTGGGATAAGTCAACTTCCCGACTTTAAGTACGGGTTTAGGGGGCTAGAATCACATTGTCCCCACCCTAAGTTTGGTGGTTTCAAAGGATTACATTCTCATATTTTTAGTCACCCTAAGTTTAACATGTTACTTTAAGATGCCACATAATTAATGCCTAACACATAATTACCACTTCGGCATCTCTAAGGTTCCTTTAAAGAAGTAATAACATGAGATTACAAACCATCACATAAGGGTAATAGTTCACATGGCACCACATACATCCTGAGCTAACACATCAATTCATCATTAAATGAGAGGCACATAATCATCCCTTAAGGTAGAAATCCCTAAATCGGGTAACCTCAAACTTCCAAATTATTTTCTTATACCTCAAAGGGATTGATTAACCTCATTACCATAATTTACTAAGTCCTAAAACCTAATTAAGAATGGCTGGACAGCATTGGCAGTAAGCTTGTATTAGACGAATTACGGTGTTCTAGAAGATGCGTTTTAAACCCTTTCTCACATCCGACTTTTTCTATGATGCAACAATTAATACCTAAGCCAATTATGAGTCACTCTCACTGATCTAGACATCAGATAATGTGATTCTATGGATGTTAATCAATCTAGACAGAATTCATATTTTCTGCACCTATGGGGTTCTAGAATTCACATTTCAAGCAATTAAAGTAACCAAACATGTTCTAAAATGTCTAGAACAATTAGCATATACTTGGCAAGGTATTCAAACATATTTAAACCACCCAAAACATAAATTAAGGTGCTGGAAATGATCATGGCAAAACCGAAATTGGTAAGTCATCAAATCATGTGTAAACTTTATTTTTCATGTACATAGGTAACTAGTTTCTCTTGGAACAATTTTAGGACTTCAAAATACCCTGGAAATCAATTTAACTTGTCAAGAACTTTCATAAAATACATAGGGCAGCAACTCTTTAATTTTACTCATGGTTGGAATTCTAAATATAAGAACATACTCAAAAATACTTTCAGATGTCACTTATGTTTAGGAAAAACTCAAAACATAAACTATAGGCTCTTGTAACTAATGGAAAACTCATCCTAGAGCTCTCATCATCACATGGCCGAATACATTTCAAGAAGATACCTTCTTGATTTAACTCTTCTCAAGATGAAATGGGCAAGTCTTTGAGCTCTAGTCTCTTAGGTGATGGCATAAAAGTAAACGTGCTATGCATTCCATTTTATTCTTCATTAGAGAGTAAAGTAAGAGCTTTAAAGTAAATATGAAATGCAAGAACTTGGAATTAAATATGCAAGGCTCAAAGTAAATATGCAAAACTTGAAAGTAAATATGTGTAACGCCCCAATTTTTACTGTAATTTTTACTGTCATTAGAAATTACCGAATTACTGTAGGTAATTATTACATAAGATTTGAGGCTGAACAATCCTCAATAAAGGAATATAACATTAGAAGAGAGGTTAGGAGCGATTCATGCGAGAGTCACAAATCCTGAATTTCTGTACATATAAAATGACCAAAATGCCCCTGAAGTTATTTTACTCAGAAAATGAGGATCGTGGGCCCCACCTTTTCTCAAGGGGATGTTTTGATGATAATAAGGGATTGTTTGTGTTATGTGTGTTAATAGAGCAGAAGGATCTCAATTTTGAGTTCCTACGCGCGAAATGACCAAAACGCCCCTGCGGCTGTTTTAACTCCGATGTGCGTGCCGACTGAGCCCGAATCTCACTAAAATGTTTTAAAATTTGTTTTTAAGCCATGATTAACCATTGGTTAAGCTCGGGTGGCCTCGGGCAGTTTTTAAGTGAAAGTACGATTTTGCCCCTGTTTTTGGGCAGTTTTGCGAATTTCGGGATTTTTGATTCGTATAGCGAAACCTAAGCAATATTAGGCTCAAATTAAAGCTTATTAAATTCTAAATATTAATCTAGAGTCAAAATTATGTATTTAGATTGATTAGAACCCAAAATTGCTCAAAAACACCCAAATTGCTTACTAATTCACTTAAACCCTTAACCGTAAATTCTCTAAATTACATGAATACCTTGCCTACACCTAAATAATGCATGGAACACACAAATTTCACTTCTTTGGGCTGTAATGGACGAAATTATTGATGCCATTATGCAGCTGAATTATTGCCAAAAGTTGCACTAAAACAAAATGCCAAAATGTCACCATAAGAGACATAATTCCTTAATTTCATACAACTTTGTCTAAAATGATTTTTCCTCCCTTATTTCTCCTGCAAAATTCCGTCCACTACCTCATCATTTTGGCCAATTAGAAGCCTCAAAATCTTCTATAAATAGGCTTGCTTGAGTGGTCTTGGAATGCTTGGTTCATAACTAGTTTTTAGGAGCACCAAAAACTTTCTTTCTTCCTCCTCTTTGGCTGAATTCTTTCTTCAATTTTTCAAAGAGATTTTGTTTCATTTCACTTCAAGAAATCAAGTTCTCTTCCTCTTCTTCAACTCAGATTAGGTAGGGAGTAGTTTCTAAATTTATTTCTATGCTTTGAGGAGTTGTGTTTTTAGCTCAAAATGATGAAATTATGAACTTACCTTAGCTTTTCATTTTGGTTTTCCTCTTCATTTTTCTTTAACCAATTCGGCCATATGGCCTAGGTGGAACTAAGATGATGGCTTGATGATGAGGACCTTGAGGGTGGGTTACAAATCCATCACAAGTTAGGCCTCTAAAGCTTGAAAATTCCACTTGATGCAAAACTTTAAAGAATAATACTTTATGATGCTAAAACAAAGATTTTTAGTTTAGAACTTGAAAGATGTATTTTCCAAGCTTGTATTTCATGTTTATGTTTCAAGTCATCACTTAATCTTTCAAGATAATAAAGAGGTTGCATCTCATATTTAATTTATGCTCTCACTTTATTTTATAATGGCTAAAAGAATCAACGCATGGCATGTTTATTTTATGCCATCACCTAAAGATCCTAGAGGTCAAAGACTTGGCCATGTATCACAAGCAAAGAAATATGATTATTGGAGTTAAAGAATTTATTCTTTAAAAAGTCTTGAGATTGGAGCTTAAAAAGATGTAATAATAATTCTCTTCTCCCTTCACTGGTCCTGTGCGGACTACCACTGCTCCGGTTTCTTAATATTCTCTTCTCCCTCTACTGGTCCTGTGCGGATTACTGCCGCTCCAGTTTCTTGCATCATGTTTATATTTCAAGTTCTTGCATCATGTTTAATTTTCAAGTCATCACCTTAAATCTTAAAGATAAAGAAATGGAATTACATATCATGTTTATAATTCCAAGCTATCACCTTATAAAGATAAGATTAAAATAAGGTTGCATAGCATGTTTATAATTCTAAGATGTCACCTAAATCTCTAAAGCTCAAGACTTACTCCTTTTATCTTAAGTGAGAATTTTAATTGTGAAGATCCTCCCAAGTTTGACAAAAGAACTAGTTTCTAAATGAGTTTTAAGACTTTGCAAGGATTTTATGGGGAACTAGTATTTTATATGCACTTAAAATATGATTCTATGTAATTGCATGAGGTTCATGATTCAGCCACTGATATGAGTTTAGTATCAATGTATGATAATGATTTGATATGTTTGAAGTTGTGATAATTATGGTTTATTGTTAAGAGAATGATTCACTGCATGTTAGAGATAAAACTAGCTCCTTAGAACAACCGAAGAGCTAGAATTTACCTAGTTTTTGACCCCTTTAAGTTTAGCCAATGCCAAATCTGTTTTAGTATGTTATAATTCTGTCTAGGATTAGTTAGCCACGAAAAATTTGGTATCAATTAGACTAGGATTGATCCCAAACACTAAAAATGAACTTAGCAACTAGAAAACCGTAAAAACAAGATTTCTAGAACTCTAGGGAATGAAATTTATGCATTCTATCCAGAATCTTTAGCAAAGATAAGAACCAGGTTTTATTTAGTAACTAATTTCAGCATCATAGGGAAAGCTGGTAACAAGAAAGGATTTAAAACATAACTTCTAGCATACCGTAAAACCTTAGGAACAACTTACTACCTATGCTACCCCATTTGATTTAATAGTGTTCTTAAGGCCTATAAATAATCGTAAGGATGGTAATAAATCCCTTAGGTGCATAACTAATTAGTTCTATAATTGATAATTCTATGTAAGTATTGGATGCTTATTAAGTACTTGATATCATTGAATGATTTCCTGGCTTGTATGTTATAGTTGCTGTTGCAAATAATGAGAATGCTTATGCATGAAATATTCTTTATTATGTAAAATTTACCTTTGTTGCTAGAAGAAAGTGTATCATTGTAAAAGTGTAATTTGGAAAGGTTCTGGCTAAGGAAAGACTTGGTATTTAAGCGTGTCCATTGTGACCCACCTCTCTTTCCTGGGAATCTCCCAGATGCATGATTATAGTTGATATATATTATTCTAGCTTAAGACTATAAATGAGAAAATGCTATGATGTTTATGAATTGTATTGTGATATAACATGCAAAGATTTAATGGTGACTTAAATTTATAAGAAAATGATCCTTTGGAACCATCAGACTATAGATGGTGAAAAGGTGATTTTAGCCCCCCAACCCGTTCTCTCAAAAGGGTAGAGTCGAGACTTTAGCTTATCAAAAGGGATAAGTATATGCTAGTGACGACTAGTAAAATATGAGCTCATAACCTAAATTACTCCCAAAAGGGTGGAGTATAGGGTGGCCCAAGGAAAATAATGATGATGATAAGATTTTAAGTCACCTAAGGCACTAAAGAAATGAAATATGTGCACTGTGTCCATGTGTAGCTAATATTATATGACGTTCTTTTATGCATGTTATTTTGATAATGATGATGAGGAATATGATGTAATGATAAAGGAAAAGTTCATTGTAAATATGACATGTTAAGATTATGATGCATTATAAGACGCATGATTAAAAATTGACGAACCTCGGTTAAGTATTTGTCCGAACTTAAAATGAATCTTTGCATGCTCACTATTTTAGAATAATCCCGAGGTTCCTGGGGACTTTGATGATGACACTGTAGAAGGAGGTACCCTACTGAGAATTCTTTAGCAAGATTCTCACTCCCTTTTCTTTATTTCCATCATTGTCTCCAGATTCAAATGGCGACATTCATCCTGTTCGTTGATACCCCTACTTGGGAATTCCACTATGATCCGGTGCATCGCTCGTATAATTTTGAAGGGAGGTGCGCAGTTCGTGTTTTTATTTACATAGGTCGTCCATTTGCACATCCTGTCCCTAGTTATCAATTTTCTCCTACTTCTCCCTATGGCGATGAAATGGTTTTCGAACATGCACGTCCACTTGATGAAAGGATGTTACGTTCTTATCCCCTTCATCTGTTGTCCATGGATTTCCAGAGTATGTTCCCGAGACGAGATATTCTGAAACTGATCCTTCAGAGGACACTCCTTCTCATGTATATTCTGAGAGTTCTGCTCCTACTCCCACACGTGTAAGAGAGGGGTAGTGAGGAAACAGTTGTTCAGCCGAGGTTAGCAAGAAGGCCGTCCATGCGACCCCAGCCTGGTGCATCTCGTGTATCCCCTCTCGAGGGAGCTCATCAGTGGATCGGATTTATTCCTCCATTTCCAGGACAGTGGCCATAGAAGGTTCTTAGTAGATTTATGTGTGTTCATGCACCCTAGTTTTAGGATAATCTTCCCGGCTTATGGAGTTATCTAGTTTAGGGGCATGTATTTCCTTATGTATATTTTCTTTTATGGGTTTGCATAAGACAATGATGTATGATCATAACCCACCCTTTGAGTGAGGTTATTGTATATAAATATATGTTATAATGTGCTTATGGATGTTATATGATGGAGCCAAAGTGATATGATGTGATATATTCTTAAATGTCTTATTATACTCCGCTTACTGGTTCACATTGTACTCAACTCACGTTTTCAATTATGTTTTTTTTATAAAAAAAAAATGGCTCGTAATTTCACTAAGTATTTTCAAATTATGAAGAAAGAACCAAAGCAAGGAGTAAAGTCTAGTCATTAATCAGATTCAACCTAGGTGTATTTGGTTAATTACTAGGGTGTTACAATATGCAAGTTCCATTCTTTATTTTAGTGCTCTAGGCCCATCAACAATCGACTTTAAGGCCGAAATAGAAAGGCTTCGAGATTATTTTAGGTGATATGCAAGCTCTCGTTTTACATCTTTAAGTTCTTAAGTGATGACTTGAAATATAAACATGGAATGCGAAGCTTGGAATTTAAACGTGCATTATGCAAGTTCATTCCTTATCTTGGGGTTTGGTGATAGCATAGAAATAAACATGCTATGCAAAGCATAAAGTAAACGTGAATGCAAGTTACTTTTATCTTGTCTAGAGCTCTTGCAAGACTTTTAAAAAGAACATAGTTCCAACCCAAACCTCATCCTCACAATAAAAGGAAATTACTAGTGCTAGAATACTCAAAATAAATCATAACCTTAAAGAACTTGGAAGTGGCCGAATCCCCATCATGGAGAATGAACCATTTTTAAACTCTAGGGACCAAGATCTTGATGACCCAAGACATCAACATCCTAAGTCCTCATCATTGAGTACATAGCTTCCTTAAAACCAACATTTAAAACAAAGTTTATGCTAAAGAAGAAAGCAAAACCGAAACCATGCTTGGTTTAAGATCAAAGTTTCAAGCTTTAGAGTTTGTTCATGTGACTAGCATCAACATGAAACATTCATCATCAAGCTTTCATTTTTCCAAGTCTTAGAAGCCTACGTGGCCGAAAACATGGGAGGAAAAAGTGAAGTCCAAAAGAGTCTAAGAGACATAATCTCTTTTCTTTCTCAAACTTGGAAAAAGGATGTAACTTTCCTTAAAAAAAAATCAAGCTTTAGAGGTTGTTGAGTGACAAGCACCATCATGACAACCTCATCATCAAGCTTTCATTTTTCTCATGGGTTTAGGCCCTCATGGCCGAAACATTAAAGGAGAAAAGAGAAGTTCAAACATTCAAGAGAAACATAACCACATGTTCAACTAAACTTGTAAAAGATGAAACTTTTCTTTGAGAAAAACTCAAGCTTTGGAGGCCTCATGTGAGATGAACTCATGGTCACCTCTAGAGAGCACTCATCATCAAGCCATCATGCTCAAGGCCTTGAGGCCGAAAATGAAAAGGAAGAAACCGAAAATGAAAAGCAACATGGAGGTTCCACCTTTTAGATAATGGAAAAGAAAGAAAAATGCACAATGGAGGCATCACCGAAATGGATCACATTCCTTCAACTTGAAAGTGAAATTGAGCCAACATGAAGACATAATTGTGAAGGCCCAATTTGAATGTTCAAAGATACATTCATGGGCTGCAAGTGACCTATTTAATGGGTGAATAATATTGGGCCTTAGTGGAAAATAAATAACTTCAGTTTTTATTATTTTCTTTGTATTTTTTCGTATATATTTTTGAGTGATTTTTTCTGAAGTGAGTTTTCATGTCTTTTGAGAGTCACTAAGTTCTTATTAGGATTAGTGGACACTTATGGCTACACTAGTGGAAAATAAATGTAACACGATGGTGGTGCAGAATCCATACTTAGTAGATAGTAGATGCTTAGTGGGAAATGTTGTGAAGTTTTATTGTTTCAGCCTTCCACTAAGCCTATAAATAGGAGAACTCTTGTATTGCAAACACAAGTTGAATTTGAATGAAATTTGAGTAATGTGAGAGCTTCCCTTGTGTTCTTGGGCAAAGAATTAAATTTAATCTTATCCAGGCAATTTGTGGTGATCAAACCTTCATGACTTATCACTCATCTTCTCATCTTTCTTGAGTGTGGCATCAATATCCTTCCCTAAAAGCTGAATTTCAAGGCGATCCATTTCCTAGTTTCGTATCATTTGGTATCAGAGAGCTTTGGCTCCTTGATTTTCAGGTTTGTGTTTTTCCTTATCAATTACAAAAAAAAGGGGAAATTTCTAGGCAGATTAAAAAAAAAAGTTCTGGGCATATTTAAAGAAGGGGGGAATTGTTGGACAAATTCAAAAAAAAGAAAGGAAGGATTGGTGAACTAAAAGGACTCAATATTCTTTCTTTGTGAAGTCTGAGTTTAAAGATATTCCTTCCATTGCTCTTGATCTTTGTTGAATTTCTTTTTTTTTAATCCATTTATGTCTCTTGTTCTATTGATATTTTCTTGTTGGTTTCTTGCTCACTTAATTGTCTACTTGCTGTCTTGAGAAAAATCATTTATAAGGTTTTTTTTTCTTAAGAGCTTATAAAGGAAGTAGAGTGGTAAAAGGCAAGAGTGACCATTACATAAAAGCCTATTTGAGTACGAAACACAAGTGGATAAAATTTAAGAGTGCAAACATGCGAGTAGAGTGGTGAGGTCCTTCTAACATTTCATTTGTAATTTTCCTTGTCATCTTCTCTTTATTGTAAGCATGTGTAGGGTAGAATCACCTAATTCCCCTAGGCAAGGTCTTAATAGGCTTCAAATGGAGGCACTTACTCAACACTTTGAGAGAATGCTTCAAAGAGAGGTTGAAGGTTTACACAAAAGGATGGACCAACTTGAATAAGGAAGAGTTTCAAACCATGGGGGAAATTCTTATAATGAAGAATCTCATCAAGAAAGTGACCCATTATATGATTCCACAAGAGAAAAAAGGAGGCGTAAAAAGGGAAGAAGACATAAGAGAGGGGGTAGAGACCATAGACATGATGATGATCTAAGAGGTGTGAAAGTCAAGGTGTAACACCCTAATATTTAACCTAACATGCCTAGGATGTATTTAAGTTAATTATTAGAATTTACTCTTTTGTTTTAGTTCTTGTTTTTAACTCTTGAAAATACTCTAGTAAAATTATAGGTGAATTTTTTTTTAATTGAACTGGGCGTACTAAATAAAACCCGTCATCTGTCTCGCATATATAAAGGAAAGTACAAACAGCTCATGGGCATATGCAAAATACAAACACAACAACCTCATGATCATAATCACATCATCATATATATATATATAGCATAAGTATTAACTGTTCCACATCACGCACCAAAATAAACTACTAAAATGGTATCATACCCACTTTAGAGGTTGGGCTAAGTACAGTTGTCCAGAAGAAACATAAGTAGTATGCGGATAGAAACTAATAACAACATACTAAAAGCTTTCTTCCCACTACTTCTACTGGGATGCGCCTAGAGTAGATAGTCTCTAACAAAAATACCAAAAGAAGACTACTCTTTTCATGATATGCGTAAGCGCTCCAAGAGGTCCACCATCAACACCTACTAACAACACTCCCGAGAGGGAAGAATGTAACCAATCACATGAGCAAGGCCTTCAGGCATGGCTAGATGGCCAGCAGGTCAAACACGGGCAGCTCGGCGAGGATGGGTAGCTCCTCTACGAATGTACTCAACTCCTCTCAGTGGCTATTTGACAGTAGCCTCTCCATCACTATCACCTCCTACCTCCATGGAGATCATGGGGGTGAAATTGCCTGAAGAGTGCTAGGAGGGTGACTCCTCAGATGGGTCCGACCAAGGCTTAGTAGGGTGAGAAGGTGATTGGCGTATGTAGATAGGGATGTTATGAATGGCTAAAGTGGTAGGGCGGCCACGAGGAAACTATTCTGCATATGGACGTGTACAGTTGAAGGCAAAGTTGTCAATAAAAGGAGTAGTAGTGGAGAACCATAAACTAGTGATTGGGTGCATGAAGGGACGGTCCAAGAAAATGAACAAACAAATGGCACATCAACCCAAAAAATGATAAGACCAGTTGACCGGGTCGAAATGCATCTCCCATGTGGGGGCATCAACGTAAATCATGAATATTGCCATTACTCTCTGTAGATGAGATGGAAAGAAAGAGAGAAGGAATAAGAAACTTGAACAAGAATCTTAGTAGAGGTTTTTCCTCCAAACAAATGTCATTATCATTGTCCTCAAGAACCTCAGATTTCATTATGAAAGCGATGAATATAAATAAAGTTTATTTATTAAGTTCCAAATACCATTAGCTGAGTCCCATATTTTTTAGCATGAATCTTAATGTCATGAATGCAACATACCATATCATGAATACATGTCAATACCTTATGCAACATATCTCAAGAGTCATAGTAACTTAGCATTTAATACATGAAGCAACATAACATAATCTTTCTTTCTTGTCCTCTTAGGTGACTTAACTTTCTTATTCTTTTCTATGAGGCCATAACTTTCTTATTCTTTTCTATGAGGCCACCCTAATGCTCTCTCCTATTGAGAGTTCTAGGTTATGAGCTCATACCTAACTAGTCATCAGTAGTCTACACTTATCCTCTTGATAGGAGCATAGAATCACCTTTCATAACCATTAATTGCTGGAGTCTAAAGAATCACCTTATTAGATCACCTGTCCTAATAATTAATTCGTGGATTCTAAAGGATCATCTCTATGTGTCTTGAATCTTATCTATATGATAAGATATAAAGTTTAGATGGGCATGATAGTCTGGTGTTGTAGTTGGTTGCTATCACATTCGGCATAGTATTGAGCCTGATCAACTCAACATCTTTTGTCGGTGTATTTGGGTACCAATGGCACCCTATAGACACACTAAGGCCGAGAGTGCTGAGTTAGAATTTTGAGGGTAAAATTCTTTTTAAGGAGGGTGGTATTGTAATACCCCAAAAGTTATTTCAAAAATTTTACTAGAATTTATTAATTAGAATTTTATGATTCTAATAGGGTTAGTTAAGGTAAGAACAACTTAAGGAAAATACATCTTCTTTTCGGTAGCCCATTACTAAAAAACTCCATGGTTAGGCATTCTTGACTTGAAGCAATTTTAGGATAAGTGACCTCCTGGAAAGTTTTCCCAAGAAGCATGTCAGTAAGGACAAAGCATACTGAAAATACTCCTTGTTAGTTTGTGGGGATAGTCGTCAATCTATAAGGCATTTTGGGCTGTTACATATACAACATAATTGAAATCATTACTAGCATAATTCAAGCGTCAAACATGCGAGTCATCAATACATAATCTTGCACAATTATTTCAAGTCATGAAAGCTCCAAACAATTCATATGAATATAACCTTCATAACATACTAATCACATTAATACCAAGTTATTGATAATTACACTTGAGTTCAAAAAGAGGTCAAAACTGCAATTTCTAAAAGATTATGGATCAAAGTGTCCTCTTTTAACACATTTTCTCAAAGCTAATGATCTTTAAAATTACTTTACACTTTTAAAAGACCCATAACACTTAGAAATCTTTTAAACTTATCATAAAAACCATTTTGGCCCATTGGCCAAGTTTCGTTAGATTTTAGGGTTCAAAGTACAAAATTTCACATTTTCGACACTTACCAAGTGTCAATGCTTCTAAACTTTTTGTAAACATTATAAATGGTATTTTGAATACATGGACACATTCAAAATCATTACTAACTCTAATTAAATCCATTCAGCCAAAATTCCATAGTGATAAGCTTAAAGCACAATTTTCACATTTTACAAAACAATCCAACCTATTACTTGTAATTGTCCTTTGAAGCACCTAAGACACCAAAAATAAATTTTACAACAATTATCACTAAATTTTAAGCACGTGAACAGTATCAGAAAATTAGTTTTTAAAGCGTTGGGAAATTACATTTTTAACCTTTTCTAGTTACTAATTTTTTCTAAGATGCTAAAAATAATTTTTACAACAATTATTAATAATTTTTATACATATGAACAGTGACCTACAGTGCTGTAACAGTATTAAACAGTACAAAAAATTAAATTTCATAAGCTTTATAAAATTACAATTTTGACCCTCTCTAATTACTAGTTTTTCCCAAAAGCCATTCTAAGACATCTAAGATATATGAAACAATTCTTATCATATTTTTTGACCATGTGAACAGTGAGGAACAGTAATGAACAGTGCATACAGTAACAAACAGTAACAGAGGTTAAAAAAATCAAAAGCTTTAGAAATTACATTTTTAATCCTTTCTAGTTGCTATTTTATCTCAAAAACTATTCTAAGACATTTAAAACACATAAAATCATTTTGTCCCTCGTAGAAATTAATTAGTACCATTTAAATAAGTAGCAAAACTTAAAGTTTCATAAATAAGATTTTTACTTATTTAAAATCATATTTTTGCTCCTCTTAAATCTATATTTCTTTGAAAATTCCTTTGTACACTCAAGACACAAGATTCTAGTCTTAAAATAAAATGAAACCAACTTCAAACCCAACACTTTGGTGTGGCCGACAGTATATATGTATGAATATGTGTCTATGATGAAAATTTCCATTTAAGACAAAAGGGCAAGTCTTGAGCTTTAGAGACTTAGGTGATGGTTAGAATCATAAACATGCCATGAAAATCATTTTAGATCTTTAACATTTAAGATGACAACTTGAAAAATAAATATGATATGCAAGATTTGGAAATATAAACATGATAATGCAAGTCCATTTTGAGTCTTCAAGATTACAAGGTGATATCATGAAATGCAAGACTTTGAATATAAATATGAAAATGGAAGTTCATTTTTAAGTCTTTAACATGACAAGGTGACAACTTGAAAAATAAATATGATATGCAAGGTATTAAAACATAAACATGAAAATGCAAAACTTGAAACATAAATATGAATGCAAGTCAATTGTTACATCTTATTAAAGCTCAATAACTCAAGACTTTAAAAGTGAAACTTGCAACCCCATTAATCTCAACAAAATGAAAATGAGCATTAGAGTCTTCCATTCCCATGGTTCAAAGAACCTCATTTCTTGGACTAATCATCAAACTCAAAACAATAAGCAACCATGAGCATTCTTTAGCCCTTTTCTTTTAAAAACAAGGAATCAACCTTTGGGCTCTAAAGGTCATGAACATGATGGCCTCACAACCATGATCAAGAGCCATCATCATCAAACCATAGTCTTGATCTGTAACAACAACCCAAAATTGAAAAGAAAGGAGAAAAATAAGGAGAAGAATATGAAATAAAATCCCTACCGAAAAGGGTTCTTGGTTGCAAGTGAGAAAGCTTGATTCTTTGTGAGGAAATGAGAAGAAAAATCTTCTCTTGGAGCTAGGGGTGGTTTCAGCCAAGGAAAGAAAAATAGGAGGATTTTTCTTGTGTTCTTGTGTATAGGAATGTAAAGGATAGGTGTTTAGGAGCTGATCTATGGTGGTGATGTAGTGGCTTGATGTTTGTAGCTTGAAGGAATATCAAGAATGGAGGTTCTTGAAGGTGGAGGAGGAAAAAGAAGAAGAGAGCTTTGGTTGAGAGGAAACAAAAGTGTTTTTTTTTTTAATTTTTTTGACAAGTCATGATGATCAAGACTTCACCAAAAAAGTAGATGGTAAAATGAGAGAGTATGAGTATGTGAGAGTTGTAAAAAAAATCACATATTCAAGGGAATTTGGGGCTGTTGGCCGCTACTTAGTAGGGCTGTGGGGGGGAGGTGGGAATTTTGGGTTTCATGTGTGTTAGCACTTGGATTAGGGGTAGGTTTAATAATTTGGTGTTAGGAGTTGTAATGGGGCAGTTAAGGCTTTCAAGACCACATGTTTAGCTAAGTCAAACTTGATTAATTTGAAATTCAAACATCAACATTGTTCTTAATCTTTAGCAAAAGAAAGAGAGAGAGTGCTTTTTGTCTCTACTTTTTACTTTTGGTCTCATGAGTCATTCTTTGAATAAGAATGAGATTAAATTTTTCCTAAGCAATCTTGAACCCTAATTAATCTTAAATAATTATTTGGACTTAAGATTAATAAATAAAATTAATTTATCTTTAATTAGAGCCTAATATTATCTATATTTCCTTGATTACTTTAATTAAGCTTAATTATCACTAACTAGGGGTAAAATGATAATTTTGCAAAAAGCTCCTTGGGACTTCCCGAGACCAACTAGATATCATATATCCCCTTTGATTGTCATATTCAACTCCTGGGTGATGACCGAGTCCGGTCATTACTTAATCTCGTGTTGAATTACTTCAAGTGTATTTTGGTAATTTTGCGCACGGGAAATATTAGGAATTGAGATTTTCACATCTACTGTGATCCAAAACACATCTAGTCTCCTTCAAACATCAAACTAACCCCTTGAGGATAGCTGGGACCAACCGTTCTCAATTTCTAGGTAAAAATGACTTTAGGGGCATTTTGGTCATTTTACATACAGAAAAAATCAAGGATTGTGATTTTCGCACAGATTTCTATCTAATCATCATATAATCTCCTCATAATATTAAAATACCCCATTAAGGATAGCCAGGATCGACTATCCTCGATTCTCGTGCAAAAATGATCTGGGACATTTTGGTCATTTTGCACAGTAGAAAAATAGGGTTGTTACACAAGGTACCTTCCTTCCAAGGGAGGAATGATTCCAAAACATACCTTGAGTGGGAGATGAAAATAGAACAGATCTTCTCATACCATGATTACAATGATGTAAAGAAAGTGAAGATGGTTGCCCATGAGTTCATCGATTATGCCTTAATTTGGTGAGATCAAGTGCAAAAAGAAAGAAAAAGAGATGGACAACATCCTATCAACACTTGGGATGAAATGAAGACATTGATAAGAAGGAGATTTGTGCCTTCCTACTACCATAGGGAATTGCACAACAAATTTCAAGGACTCACTCAAGGAAGTAAGAGCATGGATGAGTATTACAAGGAGATGGAGGTTGCTTTGATTAGGGCCAATATTGTGGAGGATAGGGAAGCAACCATAGCTCGGTTTGTCCATGGCTTAACCAAGATATTGGAGACATTATGGAGTTACAACATTATGTAGAGGTTGAAGACTTAGTTCATCAAGCAATGAAAGTGGAGTTAAAGAGAAAGGGTACTATAAAGAAATCATCTTTTTCAAACTACTCTTTAAGTTGGAAGGTCATGCAACATGGATCTACTAAGGTTGGGAAACGCAAGTTCAGTACAAAGTTAACTCTACCCCGTATCTCATGCTATAGGTCTCAAAATTGGACGATTCAAAAATGAGAAGAAAACTCACGTTCTGAAACACAATGTAGGCTCAAGAATCACTGAAATCTGATCCGTATATCTTGAGATATGGACGAGGGTTAATGGACGTTTTGGATTAAATGTAAATCCTGGCAAGAACAGAAAAGAAAGAACAAGGCGCCACAATCAAGAGATTGATAAGCGTAGGAACGCCACAAGGATGAGCACCCTTGATAAGTTCAGAGATTCTATGAAGAACCAAGAGAGAGCAAGTCCCACACTTAAGATAAAAATGTTCTCAAAAAGTTCTCTTCCAAAAGTTAGGGTTTGCCTTTTATAATGGGCAATACCTTTCAAGTTTGCTTAAACCGGACCTAACTCAAGTACATTATAATAAGGCCCAAAATCAGTTTACTAATTCAGCCCACCACTATTAGTAAAAGAAAACTAAGCCTCTATTCCTTCAATTTGCATTAAGCAATTCACCATCTTGGGCTGCAATTCCCCAAGACTCGAGGCTTCAAATAAAGTTGCCACAAGTTTAGTTAGAGCCTCTTTAGCCTTCTTAGATCTCGCCCTTGTCATTGGACCTCCAAGTTCACCAAGCGCCTTGTTATCCTTGTCACTAGCCTTGTCCTCATCACTAAGAGCTTCCAATACACCTCAAATGCATTACGTGCTCATCAAAAGATTTTTTGTAAATCAAGATGTCATAAAAATAAACAACAAATTTTCCCAAAAGATTCCTAAGCACATTATTCACCAAACACATGAAAGTACTAGGTGCATTTGTGAATCCAAATGGCATAACAAATCATTCATAAAGACCATATTTAGTTATGAAGGCAGTTTTCCGTTCATCACTATCTCTTATCCTAATTTGATGATATCCATTATAATATCAATTTTAGAAAACACACAAGCCTTATCCAATTCATCCAACAAATCATCTAATCTAGGAATAAGACGTCTATAGTTTACCATGATGTTATTGATGGCGTTACAATCAGTGCACATCCTCCAAGTTCTGTTTTTCTTAGGCACTAGAATATGATTGGAACTGCACATGGACTTAAACTTTCTTGCACCCACCCTTTTGTATCAAATCTTCAACTTGCTTTTGGATCTCCTTGGTCTCTTGGGGATTACTCCTATAGGCTAGCCTATTAGGCAATGAAGCTCCTGGAATGAGATTAATTTGATGTTCTATGCCTCGCAGATGCAGTACAACATGAGGTACCTCCTTTGGAAAGACGTCTTCAAATTCCTGTAACAAAGAAGAAACTTTCCAAGAAAGAGAGTCAGTATCACTTGCTCCAATTGGTTTACTTTCCTTACTCAAAAGTAAAAGCATTGGCTTTTTCATGAGCATAGCTTTTCTCACCTCTTTTTTTTAATAAACAAATTTTGCAATTTTCCCTTTGTTTTTCCACTCTCTTTTTCCTTTTTCTTTTCTTTCTTGTTTTCTTTTATCTCTCATTTTGGATTAATCCTCACAAACCTCTTTTGAAGACAAAAGGCAAGAATAGTCTTGCACTCTTCATGTACAAGTGAAAATTTATTTGTGTACCCATCATGTTGAGCTTTCTTATCATACTGCCAAGGTCTACCAAGAAGTAAATTGCAAGCCTCCATAGGCACCACATCACACAAAACTGCATCATTATACTTCCCTATGGAGAATTCCATCTTCACTTGCTTACTTATAGTCATTTCACCATCCTCACTAAGCCATGGGTGTGGCTTAGTCTCCAAATTTAGTTTTGAGACCATCCTTGCACTAGCAACATTAGTGCAACTCCATCCATCAATAATTAAAGAATAAATCTTTCCTTGGATGATACAACTTGTATGGAAAATATTTTCCCTATAGGTTTCATTCAAGTCCTTTGCTTGGCTGCCCAACAACCTCCACACCATGGATAAATCTCCTTCAGGTACAATTTCCTCATCATACTCTTCCCTATTGTGTGGTGCAAATTCTAAGGATAATTCACTAGTGATTTCCCCATCCTCCTTCGTTGGATGCTCCGAAGTTATGTGACCTCTCCCCAAACACTTGAAGTATTTTATCTCACTACTCCTTGTCTTTTTGGGGGTCTCATTGGACTTGAATTGAGTCCTTTGAGGTGCAGCCGTGTTATTGTTAGAAGAAGTACCTCCCTCCTTCTTATTTCTTTCTTTCCAATTTGAAGAATTGAAATTAGAAGAACTCCTCCTCATGGTACCTTTTCTCTTAAGTTGTTGCTCCACTTTGGTAGCTTGATGTACCAAGTCTTCCAACTCCACATAATTTTGCAAGACTAGAAAATGGATCAAGCCAAACCAATAAGCACCCTCATGCATCCATCTCAAGTCATCAATATATATGAAATGGTGAAAAGGTATTAGAAAGTAATTATAGAGGAATGATTAGTTCATTTCTGTATCTTATAGCAAGTAGACCAGACATTCAATTAAGTGTGAGAATTTGTGCTAGATTTCAATCTAACCCAAAGAATAATGCTTAAATGATGTTAAAAGGATTTTAAGATTTTTATCCAGTACTACTCATGCTAGTTTATGGTACGAGAAAGGTACATCTTGTGAGATTGTGGGATACTGTGATGCTAACTTTTGTAGAGATAGAGTAGAGAGAAAAAGCACTAGTGAATGCTACTGTTTCTTTGGAAAGAGTCTCATCACTTGGTCATGCAAGAACCAAGACACTATTGCTCTCTCTACCACTGAAGCTGAATATATAGTTGCTGCAAACTATTGCACCCAGATGTTATGGATAAGAAACTAACTAGAAGATCATCACCTGAGGTATTCTAAATCCCTATCCTTTCTAATGATACAAGTACTATTAATCTTGCTAAGAATCCTGTCCGGCACTCTAGATATAAGCATATTGATGTTAAACATCATTTTATTAGAGATCATGTTCAAAAAAGGGATGTTAAGTTAATGTTTATTAGCTGAAGATTGTTATTGCTGCTCAAAAATGCTTTTGAACCTAAAAGTTTTTAAATATGTATATAGCATTCATGCATAAATATCTTTGGACACTCCCCATCATGGCTTTGAACTGAAACCTAAATGAAGACATCAGTTTGCAAGACCAGGACATCTATGTGCAAGACTCAAAAAGCCCATGTAGAAGGTCAGAAGATCAGAAATGGGTTAGAAAGGTATACATGCTCTAAACATAGAAGATCATTCATTTATGAGGAAGCAGTGTTGTTATGAAGGTTCATGAATTATATACGTTGGCTCAGAAAGTAGATTAAGGATCAGAAAATGGTTCCAAGCTTCAAAAATCACTTATTCTGGAAGAGTGAAAAAGACGGTATAATTCCTGCACTTTTTTGAGTTTCTCTTTCTCACGTCGACTCATATTCAGACTTTACCCATCACATCTATAATTTCCCGCCCTCACATGCTATATATAAACCCTTCGTCTTTAACCTCAAACACTCTCACCTTCAACCAAAATGTTTTCATCTTCTCTCATAAACCTTTCTTCTCTACAACCTTCACCATTTCCTCACAAACCGCAAGGAAAACTACCATATCGTTCCATTGCAAAAAAGGGGATCCCTTCACATGTATGACAATCCTGAGATGCAGGATCATGACGTGAATAACCTTTCTCTAAGTAAAGTGGCCTCAGGGAAGGCGTTAAGAAAAGAACTTTGTGATGAAGAATCCATTCTCAAAGAGGTCTTCTCCTTTGTGGGAAGAATTCCTGGAGATCAATGACAGAATCTTTCCACAAATGGTAATGGCTTTTTACTTACAACTGAAAATGACTCCTAACTCATCTTTGAAAACCTTGATAAGAGATTGTGTTATAGAGATCAGCCTTACAGGACTCTCCAATGTTGTCAAGGCACTATATAAAGGCCTTATTTACTCTTCCTCACCTAAATGGGCTCGTTCCTTAGGGATAAATGAAGGAGATATATCAAGGTACCTGACTGACTCCATTATTCATAAACCTTGTGAAATTGCTACCTCCATGTTAAGTGCAAAAGCTATAAATGTTTTCACCATGATACAATTCTCAATCCTGCCTAGATTAGGAAGCACTAATGTGCTTGTAGGCATGGATTGTATGCTCTTATATTGCCTCTTTTCCAAAAAAAAAAAAAGGTGAATATGTCAAGGCGAATCATGGATGATTAAGTGCAATCACCAAGGACAATAAGAGAACAATGGGAGTACCTTATAGAATGCTGCTGATAAGAATATTATAGTATATGAACTCTCCTTTAGCTGAAGAGTGGTTTGAATATATGGAAGGTACTGAATACACACCAGTCTCATTTAAAACTATCAGAAGAAAGCTTGTAACCTCAAGGACTAGTGTTATAAGGGAAAGTCCCAGCATCAGACATAAACAAGCGAGAAAGTCCTCTAAGAAGGCTGAGACTAAAAAGAAAATGATGACAGGCAAAAGAAAGCTAATTCTTGTTGGCAGTGAGTTTGAGAACACGGAGGAAAAAGAATTTGTTGAACCTCCTATGAAAAGATAGAGAAGAGCCAAGCAAAGGCAAGAGAGCTTTCAAGAACGAGAGCCTTGCATGCTAACTCAAACTTTGAAAAGTTCAGAAAATTCAGAAAAATCTTCTAAATTTGATGATACAGTAAAAAAGGGATCATCCAACATCATTAGGAGAAAGGATATGGAGCACAAACTCAGGAACCTGCCAAAAGATGTTTCAAGAACTACAGTCCTCTTAATGGAGATCGCATGGTATCAAGCTATTGGTTATGAGGTAATTAACACCTTAGAAGAAGAAGTAGTAGAAGAAGAAGAAGTAGAAGAAGAAGAAACCAAAGCAGAGGTTCCATAAACCCTGGAGCCTATAGTGGAAGAACTTGCTAAGGAAGTAGCTGAACTAGAAACTATTGTAATTCTGATTCTACCTCAACCTCCTCCATCCACAAGAATAACTCCAATGGAAGAGGAAGAAAACAGGGCCTCAGAAATTAGCTCTCATCATCTTTGAAGATGCTCTTGCAAGCTGCTGCTATTTTTCTCCCATTCCCAGCTCTATTTCTCCCTATACTGCTACATTTATTTTTGTTTCTATACCTACTACCGTCACTCCTTATGTTCCACCAATCCCCATGCACATCACCTTACCCATCATACCATTAGAAAATGAACCACCATCTACACCACCTTTCTTTGTTGTTAAGCTGAGCGTGTTAAAGGCGATGCACCAAAGTTTGGGGACACCATACCCCTAGAAATGGTGAGTCTACACCTAAGGCTGCTTTATCAACACCAGCCACAATTCACCTTCTATACTAGCCTCCATCTGAGCCTTCAACAAGTCTTCCCAAGGTCTAACTTCTTTTACACAATCATAGGGATATGGCCTCGAGGTTGGATAGAGTTGAATTCTCTAAGAGGGAGATCTTTCCTCAGCTCGCCTCCAATAGGGAGATCTGTGGTCAACTCAGAAGACATGAAGAGCTGCTGATTCAGCTTCTTCAAGAGCTATGAAGGAGGGGCTAATGATGGTGTCCCTTACTTTCCAATGTAGTCTCTTTTTATTGATGACAAAAGGAGGAGAAGAGAAGAAAAGATATGAAGCAAATCTTATGTGCAGTAAAAATTCAAAAGGATCAAGCTAAAGGGAAGTTTAGTGCTAGAGATTTCATCATTTATTTTAGCATTAGCATTTTCCTTTTTTTAATATTTTTTGACTGAACTTATTTCTAGTATTATTGCTCTGATATCTTGAACTTTTATCTGGCACATGTTTTGATAAGTTTATCTTTTTCAAGAGGTTATGCATTGATATACCTTGACGTATGAATGCATGCTCTGATACTTATTTATGTCCATCATATACTCTAATACATTTAATGATTAACTCTGATACATATCATTTATTGCTCTGATATAAATTTACAATTTATCACAAATGCTCTTACATGTATGTTCTGGCACACAAACTTGAAGTTTTCTCATATACACATATATGCTCTACCATACAAATATGGAGTTTTCAAAATACATCTCAAGCTTTGATGCACATGCTCTGATACATATGTGATAAACTCTTTTGAGTTTCTAAAACTTCCATTGTATAAAGCTTATATGTTGCATGTTTTTTATGCACAATGACTACATCATGTTTCAAAAAATATTTGGATAAAGATGTGTTGAGTTTGGATTCAAGATCAAGTATCACAAGTGTTATCTGCTTTATTCAAATAACCTTAATTTCATAAAGTCAAATGACTAAAGATCAAGCTGTTTTTATTCAGAAAGCTTAAATGCTCAACCTTTTCAAAATTTGCTTTGATACTTCTCAGAAAGTGCTCTGATTTAGTTCAGAAAACTTGTTTGAAATAAAACAGCTCTGATTCTTATCACTTAAGTTGCGAATTGCCTTGATTTCATCTATACCGCACCTTAAGAATAAGACCTTCTGAAAATCCCATCAAGTGTATTTTGAAAGAATATACGTTTATCTTGCTCTATATCTTTGTCATATATTTCTTTCAAAATCTTTTCAAAAGATTTTCTGAGAATTGGTTTGTCATCATCAAAAAGGGTGAGATTGTTAGCTTTAATGTTGACTAATAACAAAACCAATTTTGTGAAAATATTTTGAAGAAGGACTAATCTGTTACTTAAGTTTCTTGAAGCACCAAACAAGACTATTTACGTATGCGTACTTATTCTTAAAATGAGAATATTTTCACAATAACATATGCAAACACGTTTAATCTCTTTTAAAGAGATTTGGAACTTAATGAAAGCAGAAAATAAATCTTGAAATGAACGTTTCTATGCTCAACGCAAGAAAGGAAATTCTCGAGAACAAGAAACCAAGCTTTTGATCTTCAAAAAGCATGCCACGACTTCAGAAAGCAAGTTTCAAGTGAAGATTTCAATCTAGATCTGAAGAAAAGTGTGGTTACCATCTTCGATCATCATGATCATGATCATTTCCTTTTAACAAGCTTTGATTGAAGAATGGAAGATCAAAAGGATTTTCCAAAAACTAAGACAGCACTTCCAAAAGCATGTTTACTGTAAACCACTTTACAAGAACGGAAGGGAAAATCTGAAATTCAAATTTATAGTCAAACTGAGTCTGAGACTGATAGTGACATCTCTTTTCAACTTGGTCAGCTTCTAAAAGAAAACATTCAAAAGCCTCGTTTAGAAAGCAAAAAGTAGTTTTTAAAGGTAGAACTAGAAATCTCTATTGGATAATGGCTTTTGCAACTACAAAAAGTAACTCTAACACATAGAGCTACTCTTCTAGACTTCATTTCCAAGACATAAACAGAAGATTAACACATGTCACTAGGAAAACAGATCAGGGGCAATGGTCATAAATGAAGATCAAGTATAAAAGAATATTTTGCACTTACAATGAAAGGACTTTTATTCATGTTTTACTTGTGCTTGAAAACTGAAGAAAATTCCTCTTATCTTCTGTAAAAATTAATACAACTTATAGTGAGTTTCATCATTGTAAAAATCTTCTTTTTACATTCTCATTAGATAACATATTCTTCCTAGGAAGAATAGATAGAAATAAGTCACTCAAGTTTTCAGCTTTGATATTGTTTATTCTAAGAAAACTTGAGTGTTCAATAATTTAAGTGATCCAACCAAAACACATCCGTTGTAACCTAATCTAGTAGTGATCACTGTGAGATAGTTTGAATAGCCTAGTGAAAGACTACTTGAAGGTGACAGTAGAGTGAGCTATTGGTCACGCTGAATTAACTTGAGGAGACTAGTTAAAGGCTACTTGCAAGTGACAATAGAGTGAGCTACTAGTCATGTATAGATAGCTTAAGCTTAGTAAGGATATTGAAAGACTATCTAACTTTCTCAAGTTTGAGAAAGATTTGATTAGTGGAACTCAATCAATAGTTGTTGAGAGGCCAGATGTAGGCAGGTTGGCCGAACCAATATAAAAACTTTTGTACAGTATTTCTTTTCCTTGAATCTCCTTTATACTTTGTTTTGTGCTTATGGTATTTATTCTTCTAAAACTCATATTTAATCTTGTTTTTCTTATATTTGTTTAGTTCAAAAAGTTATTTTTTGACACCTACTGGCGTTATTCCTACTATACTTCAAGTTCATACTTGATAGTATCTATTTAAGTTTTTCATAAATGAAAAAGGAAAGAAAGATCTAAGCACGATTCAACCTCTCTTTTCATGCACTTTTCAACCTACAACTCCCATAAGCAATGATCATAGAGCATCATTTGCCTTGAATAAGGCAGCAAGTATGAATAACATTTTGTCTTTGGTTCTCCTCATGCTCCTTGGGTTGACTTCCCAATAACCACCTACCCACCAAGAGATCTCCATCTTGTGCATAGACTCTGCCATCATTTTACTCATTTCTTGAAGAAGAGGAATGAGAAAAAAATTCTTCACTAGAGATGTTCCTATTATCCCTCGCTACCATAGTCTTCTTATTTGGGCATTCAGATGCAATATGCCATTTTCCCAAACACCTAAAGCACTTGATATCCCTACTCTTAGAAGTAGTAGAAGAAGTAGTAGGAATAGGTTTCTTAGTGCTGGCTACCTCTTTAGAATTAGAAAAACAACCTTCTTTCTTTGGCTTATCCTCCCAACTTAAAGAGTAGTTTGAAGAAGATGATTTATTCATAGAACCCTTTCTCTTTAATTATTGCTCCACTTTTATTGTTTGATGAACTAAGTCTTCAAGCTCTACATAATGTTGTAACTCCACAACATCTCCAATATCTCAGTTTAGGCCATGGAGAAATCGAGCCATGGTTGCTTCCCTATCCTCTGATGTAGCCCTAATCACAGCCACCTCCATCTCCTTGTAATACTCACCCACATGCTTACTTCCTTGGATGAGTCTTTGCAATTCCCTAAGGTAGTAGGAAAGCACAAATCTCCTTCCCATCAAAGTCTTCATTTCATCCCAAGTGTTGATAGGATGCTCTCCATGTCTTCTTCTTTGTTTTTGCACTTGATCTCACAAAATTAAGGTGTAATCGGTAAACTCAAAGCGTCACTTTCTTTGCATCATTGTAATTGTGGCATTAAAAGATCTATTCTATTTTCATCTCCTAATTAAGGTATGCTTCGAGATCATTCCTCCCTTGGAAGGAAGGTACCTTCACACCTCCTATATTATCATCATGTCTATGGTCTTTACCTCCTTTTTCATGTCTTCTTCCCCTTCATGCCTCCTTCTTTCTCTTTTTTCTATTAAGTAACTATTGAATAGGTCACTTTCTTGATGAGATTCTTCATGATTAGAATTGCCCTCATAGTTAGAAACTCTTCCTTCCTCAAGTCGATCCATCCTTTCGTGTAAAACCTTTTAGCTATCTTTGAAGCATTCTTTCAAAGTTTTGAGTAAGTACCTTCATTTGTAGCCTATTAAGATCTTGCCTAAGGGGATTAGGTGAACTTTCCCTACTCATGCTTTCAACAAAAAGATGACAAGGAAAATTACTAAAGAAATGTTAGAAGGACCTCACCACTCTACTTGTGTGTTTGCACTCTCAAATTTTATCCATTCCTGTTTTGCACTTGTAACGCCCCGATTTTCTGCTAGAGTGAAAATGACCAAAATGCCCCTGAGGTCATTATCAGCCCGGAATTCGAGGAAAGCCGGTCAGCGATGCTCGAAGGGCAAACTCAATGTTGGAAGGGGATTGGATGACTTGTGTTTCTTTCTGGGATCGAAAATCTCATTTTTCGAGTTTTCAGGTCAAAATGACCAAAAGCAGCCCTATGACGTTTTACCCTTTACAAGTGCGGATGAACTCGAAACCTCTCCGGATGGGTTTAAAAGGCGTTTTTGTATATTCTGTGGTCTCAGTTTTGGTCCCGGAGGTCCCAGGACAAAATAAGTGTAAAATTACGGTTTTACCGGTAGTTTCGTATGTTTACACCTAATCACACAGTTAAGCGAAACCTAAGCAATAGTAGGTTCTAATCGAAAGTTAATTAATTTCCATAATTAATCTAAGGTCAAAATAATTTAATAAGGATGATTAGAACCTAAAATTGCTTAGATAAACTTAAAACCCTATCTTAAATTCAAGGACATTGAGTGTAGGAATCAATGAATAGTGTGCAAATAGTACACAAATAGTATTTTCTCTCTCTTTCCTTAAATCATGGGATTGTGATACACATTGTTTATTCACAAATGAGTTTTAAATTCTCTAATGATGTAAGAGCACTCCTAACCTTGTCATAAAATTCCTAATACACATGCTTAGTTACCTAAACTTAAACTTAATTACTCCTAACCTTGTACCTAAACTAACCTACACTTAATCCTATCATTAGCACCCAATTACATGGAAGATTTTTCCTCTCTCCTTGCTGCCCAAATCTGACCGAAAATCATCCCCCATTTTCATGAATTATTTCATTTCAAACCTTAAGGAAAATCACCTCAAATCACTTTACTTGTCATGCCTTGTCATAATTTCAATCAAGCTTGCTTTTCCAAATGAATAACCAAGTAAAATAAATCATTCTCTTCAATTATTTGTGGCTGAAAAACTTCCAGCCATGTTGGTCTTCTAGAAGCCTAATTTCATCCACAATTTAAAGAAAAAATCACTCAAAAACCCATGCTTGAAGCCATACCTTGTGTCATGAGCTCCATGCTTCAAACCATGCTTGTATGACACCATCAAAGAGATATTTTCTCTTTCTTACCATCAGCCATGCTTTCCATTCTCTCACCTATCACTTTGTTTTCTATAAATAGGGAGCTTGTGTTAGCATTGGATGCACATTGAGCATTTGCTAAAGCTTAGAGTAGTCTTGCTAGTTTCTTTCTTTCTCTCTAGTCCCAAAGAGTTCCTTTCTTTTTCATCTTCATTTTTTTCATCTCTTTACTTCATCATCATCATCTCATAACCTTCACACATCACCCCATAACCTTGAATCACCATCAAACCTCTCAAATATTTCATCTCAAACACAACCTCACCTCAAACACAACTCTAACCTCCTTATCTCCCCTTGGCCGAAAACATCAAGCCTTTTGGAGGAGCTCATCATCTTATTTTCTTCTCTCAAAGTTCAAGCTCTTTGTCTTCACTCTAGGTAGGAGTGTTTCTTTGCATCTTATTTCCATGAAAAATGAGTTTTTCTCTAGCTACCTCTTGGAATTTCTTTTTAAAACTCTCTTGGTTTCCTTCTTGAGTTTTTAGCCTTCATGTCCTTTAAACTCATACATGATGGCTTGATGATGGGGACCTCTAGATGATGACTATGTGTTCATCATAATGAGACCCTAAAGCTTGAGTTTTCTTTAGTTTTTATTATTATGTTATGAAGTTCACTAAAGTTTTCAACTTAAGAAAATAAGAATGATTTCAAAAGGAATATGGTTTACTTTCTCTTAGCCTCATGATTTCGGCCATAATTCCTTTTCTTGAAAATATGGAGATTTCTTTTAGTTCCATTCTCTTGACTTGATGAGACTATGTTGGGGTTGTGAATATTGGTTCTTTAAAGTCTTGGAGCGAGCTCTAGTTATTAAACCAAAATCAACTTGCATTCATATTTAGTTTATGCCTTGCATAGCATGATTTATTTTTATGTCATCACTAATGCTCTAAGACTAAAAATGAACTTGCATATTCATATTTAATTTCCAAGCATTGCATTTCACGTTTATTATTCAAGTCATCACTTAAAATCCAAGATAATAACAAGTTGCATCTCATATTTATTTTGAGCTATTTGCTTGTTCAAGTTCTCACTTTATTTCCCTAATGAACAATAAAAATGAAGTGCATGACATGTTTATGTTTTGTCATCACCTAAAGCTCCTAGAGCTCAAGATTTGTCCCAAGGTCTCAAATGAGAGTTAGACATGGAAAGCATTCTCTTAGAATGCCCACTTGACTATGTGAGATGAATGAACTTAGGATAAGTTTCATTTGATCACAAATGCCTATAAGCTATGCTTTATAATTTTCTAAGTCTATGTGGATTCAAAGAACATATAGAACTAAGTTTTATGGATTTAGTACCTCTTGAAATAAATTCAACTTAGCTACTGCCCTTATAAATATCTTGATGATTTTTAGATGTTAAAAATGTTTACAAAGAGTTTTGAAAGGTTATAAAAAGGTTCCAAGAGAAACTAGTATCCTATGTGCTTTAAAAAGTATGTTTTATGCCTTTGTATGGAGAGTGTTGTTTCGGTTCCGCCTTGCTATGTTTGGCCACTGTATGAGCTGTTTTTAACGATGATAACATGCTTATGTTTAAGTATGATCAATGGAAAGACTCATAAGTAAAAGATAAGAAAGGTTAGAAACTAGAAAAAGAATCAATTTGAGAGTTCTAGATCCCTTAATGTTAGAATTTTCTGGATTCTGTCCAGCAAGGTTTAGTAATGATAATCATGGTTCTAAATTAGTTTAAATGTGTAGAAATGACTCATAATTGGTTTAGGACTTGATCTTGGTGCCTTAGGAGCAAACCGAACTTAGAAAGGGTCATTGTCATGACTCCTAGATACCCGTAAAGTTGAAATTATGAATTCTGCACCTTTGAGATTGAGAGATATTCTTGACCATAGTATGAAGAGAGATATACTTAGTCATAACCTCCTAAGTACCCGAGAGGTTAGCTTTGAATGATTCATAACTTAGACTGTGAGTTAAAGACCATAGCGGTCAATGCATAAGACATTAAGAATATGAGAATGATATTTATATGATACTAAGGTATGTTAAGATGTTTTACGATGATGCATATGTTAAGGATGATGACGTTATTCATATGAGGAATTCATGAGGATATATGTTTATGTGGCATAAAACAAATTTGGAAGAAATTCAGCGTGATGTCATCGTGCCGCCGAATTTCCGACAAATTTGGGGACTTAAAGATTTTGAAAATTAAGGTACTAAGATGGGTTCTAGGATGACACCGGTTTGGCCGAGCACCTCCATAGAACTCATGTGACATCGGTACCCATTTTTTACTCTTAGGTGACAGGATTGGTGAAACACCACAGAGATTTGCCCCCTACCCGTACTCAGATAGTGGGGATTTATGATTTATGATACGCTTATCATTAAATGGTAAGTAAGAACTAATGACAACTACTTAAGGTATGAGCTCATAACCTAGTGATGTGACACGTTAGGTGACACCGGTTATTAGCACCCCGATTCGATTGTCTTTTAGGGTGGCCCATAAGGAAGAGAAGTTTTATGATTATGATTATGTCACTAAGTTTGTCCCATATGAATGTGTTCTAATTGCCACTTAATACCACTAAGTATGATGATGATTGATGTATGTGCATTAAGTAGTGCCACGCATACATTCTTTATTATGTTGCATTCATGACATTAAGATCATCCTAAAATGAATGGACCTTGGCTAAAATACACTTTAGAACTTAAAATGAACTTGATGTATGCTCACTTGTCTTTATGAAATAAACCCAAGGTTCCTGGGGATGTGAACGATGTAACCCTAGGATAGGAGATTCCTACTGAGATTCTTTACTAAGAATTCTCACTCCTCTCTCTCTTCTCCCGTCACATCTTCAAAGACCGATGGCGATGTTCGTTGACTTCATTGACACGCCAGATGCAGGAGGTGCACTATACCCCGGTGGACCTTTCGAGTACACAAGTGTTGCAAGGATATTCCCTTTGGCTGTATCTTTTGGGAGGGGTGGTGGATTTATACTCGTAGCTTACTAGGAGGGTAACATTTTGGATTTTTATTGTAGTCGCACCCTACACTTGTGTTTCTTGTTGTATTTTATTTCTTCTGTATTACAAGCTCTGCCTGTATCTATGCGGGTATGACTACCTATGTACTCTAAATATATTATTAATAAAATGTTTCTCTTGTTATGATGATTTCTGCTCCACCATTATATGTTTTCCTTTTTGAGTTCTCTCTATGAGTGTTAATCATGTCTCACATTTCTGTTATTCGAATAGTTAAGTTCGCGGCTCTCACTTTGTTTTATACTTTCAAAAAAAAATTTTACCGTAATTTCCGCTAAATATTTTCAAGAAAAAGATGAGACTATGAGGTAATAGCCTAATGTTTAACCTAATGTGTTCTAGAAAGTTGGGTTAAAATTAGGGTGTTACAGCACTCAAATAGGCTTTTGTGTAATGTTCACTCCTACCTTTTACCACTCAACTTCCTTTATAAGCTCTTAAGTAAAGAACCTTACCAATGATTTTTCTTAACACAACAATTAGACAATCAAGTGAGCAAGAAAGCAACAAGAAAATATCAGTAGAACAAGAGACATAAGCAGATAGAAACAAGAAATTCAACAAAGATCAAGAGCAATGAAAGGAATATCTTTGAACTCAGATTTCATAAAGAAAGAATATTGAGTCCTTTTAATTCACCAATCCTTCTCTCTCTATTTTTTTTTAATCTGCCCAAAACTTTTTTCACTCTACCCAACAATTTCCCTTCTTTTTTAAAAAAATTGATAAGGCAAAACACAAACCTGAAAATCAAGGAACCATAGCTCTAGATACCAAATGATACAAAACTTGGAAACAGATAGCCTTGAAATTCAATTTTAGGAAAGGATATTGATGAGAACATGTAAGGAAGCAAGTCCACGGAATGTAGCAAGGAGGAATTACAAGGCCTTGGAGGTCCAATGACAAGCGCGACATCTAAGAAAAGCCAAGAGGATCTAAATAAACTTGTGGCAACTTTATTTGAAGCATGCCCAAGTCTTGAAGAATTACAGTCCAAGATGGTGAATTGGTTGATGCAAATTGAAGGAATAGAGACTTGCGGGCTGTATTCACTGTGAGCCCAATTTTTGCTTCTAATTACTTGAGTCCAAATTCGTAAAATAGAGCATGAAGGCTGCGTCTATGTTTGGGGCAATTTGCACCTTTAGTTTTTTCTTTTTCGTACGTGTTAAAATGGGCTGAGCATTCTTATTTTTATTATTTTAGTTTACTAATAGTGAGTGAGCTGAATTAGTCAACTAATTTTGGGCCTTATTGTAATGGAGTTAAGTAGGGTCAGATCTAAGCAAACTTGGAAGGTGTTGCCCATTATAAAGGCAAACCCTAACTTTTGGAGAGGGAAATTCAAAACATATTTGCTTTAAGTGTGAGACTTGCTCTCTCTTGGTTCTTCATAGAATCTCTAAACTTATCAAGGGTGCTCATCCTTGTAGCATTTCTAGGCTTATCAATCTCTTGATTGTGGCACCTTGTTCTTTCTCTTATGTTCTTGTTAGGTTTCACGTTTAATTTTTTCATTTGAAAATGTCCATTAACCTTAGTCCATATCTCAAGGTATCACGAATCGTATTTGTGATTCTCAAGCATAAATTGTGTTGTAGAGCGTGATTTTCTTCTCATTTTTGAATCATCCAATTTTGAGACCTATAGTGTGAGATATAGGGTTATGTTAACTTTGTGCTGAATATACGTTTCCCAACCTTGGTAGATCCTTCTTGCGTGATTCATGGAGTTTGGATCATATCAAATATAGTCGTCACACTCAAGAAAGATGAGAAGGTGAGTCATAAGTTATGAAGGTTTTGATCGTGATACGTTCCGGAATAGAAAGATGAGGAATGAAATTGGTTGGAGGCGCCACAATCAAGAATGATTGACAAGCTAAGGGAGATCATACAAGAGTAATTGGATACTCTTGATATGACCTAGGGTTCCTAGCAAGAACCAAGAGACACTCTTGCCAAAAAGGTATTCTGATCTAAATTTGCCCAAAATTTCCTTCTAAAGGTGTTTACAATGTTTATAAACTAGAGTAAAGTTCAACAAGTGGGCTATAATACTTAGCCCATGATTAAAATCTAAATTAAATAAAATTATGAAATTAACAAGTGATGGGCTATACAAAATTCACAAGCCTAATTACATCATTACAAACTTTATTTCGTAACATAAAGGCTTATAAAGATGGTGGCAGTCCATATAGCATCAAGGGTCTTCAAGTGGGGTGATGCAATGCATCGATTTGGACTTCAAGTCTTCTAAATTAGGGAGCAGCCTCAAGTATTATTGCTACAACTTGTTGCAATGCCTCTTTTGCTTTCCTAACCCTTGATCTTGTCATGGTCCCCCAAGTGATATAATCCAAACTCCATGAATCATGCAACACGGATCTACCAAGGTTGGGAAATGCGAGTTGATTACAAAGTTAACTCTACCCAGTATCTCGTGCTACAGGTCTTAGAGGTGGGCGATTAAAAGCGAGTAGAAAAATCACGTTCTAAAAAACAATTTAGGCTCAAGAATCACGAGAAATTGAATTCGTATATCTTGAGATATGGGCCGAGGGTTAATGGACATTTTGGATTAAGCGTAAATCCTGGCAAAGCAGAGAAAAGAAAGAACAAAGCGCCACAATCAAGAAATTGATAAGCCTAGGAGCATACAAGGATGAGCAGCCTTGATAAGTTTGGAGATGGTATGAAGAACCAAGAGAGAGCAAGTCTCACACTTAAGATAAAAATGTTAAGAAAAGTTACTGTTTCAAAAGTTAGGGGTTGCCTTTTTATAATAGGCAACACCTTTCAAGTTTAACTTAAGCTGGACCCTAACTTTCAGGTACATTATAATAAGGCCAAAAATCAGTTTACTAATTCAGCCTACCACTATTAGTAAACTAATAAGAATGTTCAGCCCATTTTAACACGTGCCAAAACAAATAAAAAGAAAAACTAAACTTCTATTCCTTCAATTTGCATTAAGCAATTCACCATCTTGGGTTGCAATTCCCCAAGACTTAGGGCTTCAAATAAAGTTGCCACAAGTTTATTTAGGCCCTTACTAGCCTTTCTTAAATCTAGCCCTTGTCATTGGACCTCCAAGTTCACCAAAGCGCCTTGTTATCATTGTCACTAGTCATGTCCTCATCATTCCCTCCCTCGTGAAGAGGATTTGACATCAAATCTAAGGCCTCATTAAAAATATAAGGCCTCACTTAGCAACATTAAAAATGACATTGATATTATACTCACGAGGCAAGTCAATTTTTGTAGGCATTATTATTGATCCTCTCAACACTTGGAAAGACTGTCCCCTCTTGGTTGGAGTTTAGACTTCCTTTGTTAGAGGAACCTTTCTTTCCTCATGTGCACCCAAACCCAATCTGCAGGTTCAAATACAACTTCCTTTCTTTCCCTTGTTAGCTTGCTTGGCATAGCTCTTAATTTTCTTCTCAATTTGAGCTTTCACATACTCATGACTTCCTTACATAGTCGACCTTGCTTTGTGCATCCTTATGCTTAAAAATAGTAATACTAGGCATAGGCAATAAATCTAATGGTGTCATAGGATTAAATCCATACACAATTTCAAATGGTGAACAATTAGTTGTGCTATGGACAGCCTATTATAAGCAAATTCTACATGAGGCAAACATCTTTCCCAAGACTTAAGATTCTTCTTTAAAAGCAGTCCTAAGCAAAGTTCCTAAAGTCCTATTCACTACCTCAGTTTACCCATCAGTTAGTGGATGACAAGTAGTAGAGAAAAGTAATTTAGTATCAAGCTTACCCCAATGTTCTCCAAAAGTGGTGAGGAACTTAGTGTCACTATCACTTACAATGCTCCTAAGCAGCCAATGGAGTCTCACCACTTCACGAGAAAAATAAGTTAGTTACATGGCAAGCATCATCAACCTTTTGACAAGGTATAAAATGTGCCATTTTGAAAACACATCCATAACCACAAAAATAGAATCCTTGCCATTCTTTGTTCTAGGTAGCCCCATATATCAATCCAAGGAAAATTAGGAGCAAGCGGGAGAGTATATAAACCATGTGACATACGCTTTGATTTTACCTTTTACAAACAATGCAATGCTCACAATATGTTATGCACATCATATTTCATATGGGGCCAATAAAAATGTTCATGCAATACATTCAAAGTTTTATGCACCCAAAATGTCCTATTAATCCTCCCTCATGTGCCTCTTTCACAAGCAAATTTTTTATGGAACACTTAGGCACACAATCTTTTTTTTTCAAACAAATATCCATTGTACCTATAGTAACCATTTGAGACACATTTTCTAAGCGGTGTATATCTCAGAAAAGAATTTAGTATCATGCAAATACATTTCTCTCAAAGTCTCAAGTCAAAAATTTATTTCAAGAATAGAAAGTAATGCATGTCTCTAGATAAAGCATCAGCCACTATGTTTCCACTTCCCCTTTTTATGTAATGACATATAGTAATTGTTCTAAAAACTCAACCCATTTAGCATGCCTTTTTATTCGACTTGCCTTGTCCTTTCAAGTATTTTAGGGTCTCATGATCACTATGAATTACAAATTCTTTGGGGAACAAATAATGCTGTCAAGTTTGCAAAGCACGCACTAATGCATACAATTCATTATCATAATTGGGATAGTTTAGGGCATCTCCATTTAACTTCTCATTAAAATAAGCAATTGGATGGCCTTCTTGCATCAAAACAGCCCTAATGCCCCCGTTTGATGCATCACATTTCAAGTTTAAAAGATTTAGCAAAATTGGGCAAAGCAAGAATAGGTGCATTAGTTAACCTATGCTTAGAGCGACAAAGGCTTGCTCTTGTTTCTCTCCCATTTGAAACTCACATGCTTTTTAGCTATCTCATTAAGGCGTAGCCAAGGTGCTAAAGTCCTAACAAACCTCTTATAGAAACTAACTAAACCATGGAAACCTTGCACTTCACTCACAGTCTTACGCATATGACCACTCTTGAATGGCCTTAACCTTTCCTCATCAACTTATACTCCTTTTCACTCACAACAAAGCCTAAGAACACTACATGATCGGTGCAAAAAGTGCATTTCTCAAGATTAACATACAATTTTTCTTTTCTAAGCACATGCATACTTGACCCTCAAATGTTCCAATATGCAAGTCAAAACTAGTGCTATAAATCAAGAAATGTCATCAAATAACTTGACAACAAACTTGCCAATAAAATCTCTGAAGATATGGTTCATTAATCTCATAAAATTGCTTGGGGCATTAGTTGGCCAAAGGCATAACTTGACGACCACTCATACAAACCATACTTAGTTTTAAAGGCAGTTTTCCATTCATCCCCCTCCCTTATCCTAATTTGATGATACCCACTTTTTAAATCAATTTTAGAAAAATAATAAGCACCATACAGTTCATCAAGGAGATCATCTAACACAGGAATAAGGTGTCGATACTTGGCTGTGATGTTGTGGATTGCTCTCTAGATCCTTGCACATCCTCCATGTTCCATTCTTTTTAGGCACCAGAATCTCTGGAATAGCACATGGACTCTCAAGCTTTCTTGCACCCAACCTTTTGTCATCAACTCCTCAACTTGCTTTTGTATTTCTTTGGTCTCTTGCGGGTTGCTCCTATAAGTTGCCCCATTGGGTAAAGATGCACCATGGATGAGATCAATATGATGCTCAATCTCTCTCAAAGGTGGCAATCCGCTTGGAACCTCCTTTGGAAACACATCCTTGTATTCTGCCAAAAGAAACTCAACACGAGCAGGGGCAACACTTTTATTAGAGTTATCAGCAATTAAAACATTTTTCTTGTAATAAAGTAAATAAAGTGGCTTATTGGCAAGCAGCAACTTCTTCACCTCACTTCCCTTTACTAAACAACTCTGTTTGCTCTCAAGTGTTTCACTCAATCCCACAAGTGTTTCACTCTTTTTTTTTACTCTTTTTTTTATCAAATGTCTCACTCTTTTGTATGTCACTCATCTCTTTTTTTTTTCTTGTACTCTCTTTTCTCTCAATGTTTGAGCACAATTTTCCTCCCATTATGCATGAAAGAAATCTTGTTTGTGTGCTTTTTGTCTCTACTTTTTACTTTTGGTCTCATGAGTCATTCTTTGAATAAGAATGAGATTAAATTTTTCCTAAGCAATCTTGAACCCTAATTAATCTTAAATAATTATTTGGACTTAAGATTAATAAATAAAATTAATTTATCTTTAATTAGAGTCTAATATTATCTATATTTCCTTGATTACTTTAATTAAGCTTAATTATCACTAACTAGGGGTAAAATGATAATTTTGCAAAAAGCTCCTTGGGACTTCCCGAGACCAACTAGATATCATATATCCCCTTTGATTGTCATATTCAACTCCTGGGTGATGACCGAGTCCGGTCATTACTTAATCTCGTGTTGAATTACTTCAAGTGTATTTTGGTAATTTTGCGCACGGGAAATATTAGGAATTGAGATTTTCACATCTACTGTGATCCAAAACACATCTAGTCTCCTTCAAACATCAAACTAACCCCTTGAGGATAGCTGGGACCAACCGTTCTCAATTTCTAGGTAAAAATGACTTTAGGGGCATTTTGGTCATTTTACATACAGAAAAAATCAAGGATTGTGATTTTCGCACAGATTTCTATCTAATCATCATATAATCTCCTCATAATATTAAAATACCCCATTAAGGATAGCCAGGATCGACTATCCTCGATTCTCGTGCAAAAATGATCTGGGACATTTTGGTCATTTTGCACAGTAGAAAAATAGGGTTGTTACACAAGGTACCTTCCTTCCAAGGGAGGAATGATTCCAAAACATACCTTGAGTGGGAGATGAAAATAGAACAGATCTTCTCATACCATGATTACAATGATGTAAAGAAAGTGAAGATGGTTGCCCATGAGTTCATCGATTATGCCTTAATTTGGTGAGATCAAGTGCAAAAAGAAAGAAAAAGAGATGGACAACATCCTATCAACACTTGGGATGAAATGAAGACATTGATAAGAAGGAGATTTGTGCCTTCCTACTACCATAGGGAATTGCACAACAAATTTCAAGGACTCACTCAAGGAAGTAAGAGCATGGATGAGTATTACAAGGAGATGGAGGTTGCTTTGATTAGGGCCAATATTGTGGAGGATAGGGAAGCAACCATAGCTCGGTTTGTCCATGGCTTAACCAAGATATTGGAGACATTATGGAGTTACAACATTATGTAGAGGTTGAAGACTTAGTTCATCAAGCAATGAAAGTGGAGTTAAAGAGAAAGGGTACTATAAAGAAATCATCTTTTTCAAACTACTCTTTAAGTTGGAAGGTCATGCAACATGGATCTACTAAGGTTGGGAAACGCAAGTTCAGTACAAAGTTAACTCTACCCCGTATCTCATGCTATAGGTCTCAAAATTGGACGATTCAAAAATGAGAAGAAAACTCACGTTCTGAAACACAATGTAGGCTCAAGAATCACTGAAATCTGATCCGTATATCTTGAGATATGGACGAGGGTTAATGGACGTTTTGGATTAAATGTAAATCCTGGCAAGAACAGAAAAGAAAGAACAAGGCGCCACAATCAAGAGATTGATAAGCGTAGGAACGCCACAAGGATGAGCACCCTTGATAAGTTCAGAGATTCTATGAAGAACCAAGAGAGAGCAAGTCCCACACTTAAGATAAAAATGTTCTCAAAAAGTTCTCTTCCAAAAGTTAGGGTTTGCCTTTTATAATGGGCAATACCTTTCAAGTTTGCTTAAACCGGACCTAACTCAAGTACATTATAATAAGGCCCAAAATCAGTTTACTAATTCAGCCCACCACTATTAGTAAAAGAAAACTAAGCCTCTATTCCTTCAATTTGCATTAAGCAATTCACCATCTTGGGCTGCAATTCCCCAAGACTCGAGGCTTCAAATAAAGTTGCCACAAGTTTAGTTAGAGCCTCTTTAGCCTTCTTAGATCTCGCCCTTGTCATTGGACCTCCAAGTTCACCAAGCGCCTTGTTATCCTTGTCACTAGCCTTGTCCTCATCACTAAGAGCTTCCAATACACCTCAAATGCATTACGTGCTCATCAAAAGATTTTTTGTAAATCAAGATGTCATAAAAATAAACAACAAATTTTCCCAAAAGATTCCTAAGCACATTATTCACCAAACACATGAAAGTACTAGGTGCATTTGTGAATCCAAATGGCATAACAAATCATTCATAAAGACCATATTTAGTTATGAAGGCGGTTTTCCTGCTCATCACTATCTCTTATCCTAATTTGATGATATCCATTATAATATCAATTTTAGAAAACACACAAGCCTTATCCAATTCATCCAACAAATCATCTAATCTAGGAATAAGACGTCTATAGTTTACCATGATGTTATTGATGGCGTTACAATCAGTGCACATCCTCCAAGTTCTGTTTTTCTTAGGCACTAGAATATGATTGGAACTGCACATGGACTTAAACTTTCTTGCACCCACCCTTTTGTATCAAATCTTCAACTTGCTTTTGGATCTCCTTGGTCTCTTGGGGATTACTCCTATAGGCTAGCCTATTAGGCAATGAAGCTCCTGGAATGAGATTAATTTGATGTTCTATGCCTCGCAGATGCAGTACAACATGAGGTACCTCCTTTGGAAAGACGTCTTCAAATTCCTGTAACAAAGAAGAAACTTTCCAAGAAAGAGAGTCAGTATCACTTGCTCCAATTGGTTTACTTTCCTTACTCAAAAGTAAAAGCATTGGCTTTTTCATGAGCATAGCTTTTCTCACCTCTTTTTTTTAATAAACAAATTTTGCAATTTTCCCTTTGTTTTTCCACTCTCTTTTTCCTTTTTCTTTTCTTTCTTGTTTTCTTTTATCTCTCATTTTGGATTAATCCTCACAAACCTCTTTTGAAGACAAAAGGCAAGAATAGTCTTGCACTCTTCATGTACAAGTGAAAATTTATTTGTGTACCCATCATGTTGAGCTTTCTTATCATACTGCCAAGGTCTACCAAGAAGTAAATTGCAAGCCTCCATAGGCACCACATCACACAAAACTGCATCATTATACTTCCCTATGGAGAATTCCATCTTCACTTGCTTACTTATAGTCATTTCACCATCCTCACTAAGCCATGGGTGTGGCTTAGTCTCCAAATTTAGTTTTGAGACCATCCTTGCACTAGCAACATTAGTGCAACTCCATCCATCAATAATTAAAGAATAAATCTTTCCTTAGATGATACAACTTGTATGGAAAATATTTTCCCTATAGGTTTCATTCAAGTCCTTTGCTTGGCTGCCCAACAACCTCCACACCATGGATAAATCTCCTTCAGGTACAATTTCCTCATCATACTCTTCCCTATTGTGTGGTGCAAATTCTAAGGATAATTCACTAGTGATTTCCCCATCCTCCTTCGTTGGATGCTCCGAAGTTATGTGACCTCTCCCCAAACACTTGAAGTATTTTATCTCACTACTCCTTGTCTTTTTGGGGGTCTCATTGGACTTGAATTGAGTCCTTTGAGGTGCAGCCGTGTTATTGTTAGAAGAAGTACCTCCCTCCTTCTTATTTCTTTCTTTCCAATTTGAAGAATTGAAATTAGAAGAACTCCTCCTCATGGTACCTTTTCTCTTAAGTTGTTGCTCCACTTTGGTAGCTTGATGTACCAAGTCTTCCAACTCCACATAATTTTGCAAGACTAGAAAATGGATCAAGCCAAACCAATAAGCACCCTCATGCATCCATCTCAAGTCATCAATATATATGAAATGGTGAAAAGGTATTAGAAAGTAATTATAGAGGAATGATTAGTTCATTTCTCAGATCTTATAGCAAGTAGACCAGACATTCAATTATGTGAGAATTTGTGCTAGATTTCAATCTAACCCAAAGAATAATGCTTAAATGATGTTAAAAGGATTTTAAGATTTTTATCCAGTACTACTCATGCTAGTTTATGGTACGAGAAAGGTACATCTTGTGAGATTGTGGGATACTGTGATGCTAACTTTTGTAGAGATAGAGTAGAGAGAAAAAGCACTAGTGAATGCTACTGTTTCTTTGGAAAGAGTCTCATCACTTGGTCATGCAAGAACCAAGACACTATTGCTCTCTCTACCACTGAAGCTGAATATATAGTTGCTGCAAACTATTGCACCCAGATGTTATGGATAAGAAACTAACTAGAAGATCATCACCTGAGGTATTCTAAATCCCTATCCTTTCTAATGATACAAGTACTATTAATCTTGCTAAGAATCCTGTCCGGCACTCTAGATATAAGCATATTGATGTTAAACATCATTTTATTAGAGATCATGTTCAAAAAAGGGATGTTAAGTTAATGTTTATTAGTCAAGATTGTTATTGCTGCTCAAAAATGCTTTTGAACCTAAAAGTTTTTAAATATGTATATAGCATTCATGCATAAATATCTTTGGACACTCCCCATCATGGCTTTGAACTGAAACCTAAATGAAGACATCAGTTTGCAAGACGAGCAGATCTATGTGCAAGACCCAAAAAGCCCATGTAGAAGGTCAAGATCGTAAATGGGTTAGAAAGGTATACATGCTCTAAACATAGAAGATCATTCATTTATGAGGAAGCAAAGAGTTGTTATGAAGGTTCATGAATTATATACGTTGGCTCGTAAAGTAGATTAAGGATCAGAAAATGGTTCCAAGCTTCAAAAATCACTTATTCTGAAGAGTGAAAAAGACGGTATAATTCCTGCACTTTTTTGAGTTTCTCTTTCTCACGTCGACTCATATTCAGACTTTACCCATCACATCTATAATTTCCCGCCCTCACATGCTATATATAAACCCTTCGTCTTTAACCTCAAACACTCTCACCTTCAACCAAAATGTTTTCATCTTCTCTCATAAACCTTTCTTCTCTACAACCTTCACCATTTCCTCACAAACCGCAAGGAAAACTACCATATCGTTCCATTGCAAAAAAGGGGATCCCTTCACATGTATGACAATCCTGAGATGCAGGATCATGACGTGAATAACCTTTCTCTAAGTAAAGTGGCCTCAGGGAAGGCGTTAAGAAAAGAACTTTGTGATGAAGAATCCATTCTCAAAGAGGTCTTCTCCTTTGTGGGAAGAATTTCGAGATCAATGATGTTAATCTTTCCACAAATGGTAATGGCTTTTTACTTACAACTGAAAATGACTCCTAACTCATCTTTGAAAACCTTGATAAGAGATTGTGTTATAGAGATCAGCCTTACAGGACTCTCCAATGTTGTCAAGGCACTATATAAAGGCCTTATTTACTCTTCCTCACCTAAATGGGCTCGTTCCTTAGGGATAAATGAAGGAGATATATCAAGGTACCTGACTGACTCCATTATTCATAAACCTTGTGAAATTGCTACCTCCATGTTAAGTGCAAAAGCTATAAATGTTTTCACCATGATACAATTCTCAATCCTGCCTAGATTAGGAAGCACTAATGTGCTTGTAGGCATGGATTGTATGCTCTTATATTGCCTCTTTTCCAAAAAAAAAAAAAGGTGAATATGTCAAGGCGAATCATGGATGATTAAGTGCAATCACCAAGGACAATAAGAGAACAATGGGAGTACCTTATAGAATGCTGCTGATAAGAATATTATAGTATATGAACTCTCCTTTAGCTGAAGAGTGGTTTGAATATATGGAAGGTACTGAATACACACCAGTCTCATTTAAAACTATCAGAAGAAAGCTTGTAACCTCAAGGACTAGTGTTATAAGGGAAAGTCCCAGCACCAGACATAAACAAGCGAGAAAGTCCTCTCTAAGAAGGCTGAGACTAAAAGAAAATGATGACAGGCAAAAGAAAGCTAATTCTTGTTGGCAGTGAGTTTGAGAACACGGAGGAAAAAGAATTTGTTGAACCTCCTATGAAAAGATAGAGAAGAGCCAAGCAAAGGCAAGAGAGCTTTCAAGAACGAGAGCCTTGCATGCTAACTCAAACTTTGAAAAGTTCAGAAAATTCAGAAAAATCTTCTAAATTTGATGATACAGTAAAAAAGGGATCATCCAACATCATTAGGAGAAAGGATATGGAGCACAAACTCAGGAACCTGCCAAAAGATGTTTCAAGAACTACAGTCCTCTTAATGGAGATCGCATGGTATCAAGCTATTGGTTATGAGGTAATTAACACCTTAGAAGAAGAAGTAGTAGAAGAAGAAGAAGTAGAAGAAGAAGAAACCAAAGCAGAGGTTCCATAAACCCTGGAGCCTATAGTGGAAGAACTTGCTAAGGAAGTAGCTGAACTAGAAACTATTGTAATTCTGATTCTACCTCAACCTCCTCCATCCACAAGAATAACTCCAATGGAAGAGGAAGAAAACAGGGCCTCAGAAATTAGCTCTCATCATGCTGAAGATGCTCTTGCAACTGCTGCTATTTTTTCTCCCATTCCCAGCTCTATTTCTCCCTATACTGCTACATTTATTTTTGTTTCTATACCTACTACCGTCACTCCTTATGTTCCACCAATCCCCATGCACATCACCTTACCCATCATACCATTAGAAAATGAACCACCATCTACACCACCTGCTACTGTTGTTAAAACTGAACGTGTTAAAGCTGATGCACCAAAGTTTGGGGACACCATACCCCTAGAAATGACTGAGTCTACACCTAAGGCTGCTTTATCAACACCAGCCACAATTCACCTTCTATACTAGCCTCCATCTGAGCCTTCAACAAGTCTTCCCAAGGTCTAACTTCTTTTACACAATCATAGGGATATGGCCTCGAGGTTGGATAGAGTTGAATTCTCTAAGAGGGAGATCTTTCCTCAGCTCGCCTCCAATAGGGAGATCTGTGGTCAACTCAGAAGACATGAAGAGCTGCTGATTCAGCTTCTTCAAGAGCTATGAAGGAGGGGCTAATGATGGTGTCCCTTACTTTCCAATGTAGTCTCTTTTTATTGATGACAAAAGGAGGAGAAGAGAAGAAAAGATATGAAGCAAATCTTATGTGCAGTAAAAATTCAAAAGGATCAAGCTAAAGGGAAGTTTAGTGCTAGAGATTTCATCATTTATTTTAGCATTAGCATTTTCCTTTTTTTAATATTTTTTGACTGAACTTATTTCTAGTATTATTGCTCTGATATCTTGAACTTTTATCTGGCACATGTTTTGATAAGTTTATCTTTTTCAAGAGGTTATGCATTGATATACCTTGACGTATGAATGCATGCTCTGATACTTATTTATGTCCATCATATACTCTAATACATTTAATGATTAACTCTGATACATATCATTTATTGCTCTGATATAAATTTACAATTTATCACAAATGCTCTTACATGTATGTTCTGGCACACAAACTTGAAGTTTTCTCATATACACATATATGCTCTACCATACAAATATGGAGTTTTTAAAATACATCTCAAGCTTTGATGCACATGCTCTGATACATATGTGATAAACTCTTTTTGAGTTTCTAAAACTTCCATTGTGCGCAAAGCTTATATGTTGCATGTTTTTTATGCACAATGACTACATCATGTTTCAAAAAATATTTGGATAAAGATGTGTTGAGTTTGGATTCAAGATCAAGTATCACAAGTGTTATCTGCTTTATTCAAATAACCTTAATTTCATAAAGTCAAATGACTAAAGATCAAGCTGTTTTTATTCAGAAAGCTTAAATGCTCAACCTTTTCAAAATTTGCTTTGATACTTCTCAGAAAGTGCTCTGATTTAGTTCAGAAAACTTGTTTGAAATAAAACAGCTCTGATTCTTATCACTTAAGTTGCGAATTGCCTTGATTTCATCTATACCGCACCTTAAGAATAAGACCTTCTGAAAATCCCATCAAGTGTATTTTGAAAGAATATACGTTTATCTTGCTCTATATCTTGTCATATATTTCTTTCAAAATCTTTTCAAAAGATTTTCTGAGAATTGGTTTGTCATCATCAAAAAGGGTGAGATTGTTAGCTTTAATGTTGACTAATAACAAAACCAATTTTGTGAAAATATTTTGAAGAAGGACTAATCTGTTACTTAAGTTTCTTGAAGCACCAAACAAGACTATTTACGTATGCGTACTTATTCTTAAAATGAGAATATTTTCACAATAACATATGCAAACACGTTTAATCTCTTTTAAAGAGATTTGGAACTTAATGAAAGCAGAAAATAAATCTTGAAATGAACGTTTCTATGCTCAACGCAAGAAAGGAAATTCTCGAGAACAAGAAACCAAGCTTTTGATCTTCAAAAAGCATGCCACGACTTCAGAAAGCAAGTTTCAAGTGAAGATTTCAATCTAGATCTGAAGAAAAGTGTGGTTACCATCTTCGATCATCATGATCATGATCATTTCCTTTTAACAAGCTTTGATTGAAGAATGGAAGATCAAAAGGATTTTCCAAAAACTAAGACAGCACTTCCAAAAGCATGTTTACTGTAAACCACTTTACAAGAACGGAAGGGAAAATCTGAAATTCAAATTTATAGTCAAACTGAGTCTGAGACTGATAGTGACATCTCTTTTCAACTTGGTCAGCTTCTAAAAGAAAACATTCAAAAGCCTCGTTTAGAAAGCAAAAAGTAGTTTTTAAAGGTAGAACTAGAAATCTCTATTGGATAATGGCTTTTGCAACTACAAAAAGTAACTCTAACACATAGAGCTACTCTTCTAGACTTCATTTCCAAGACATAAACAGAAGATTAACACATGTCACTAGGAAAACAGATCAGGGGCAATGGTCATAAATGAAGATCAAGTATAAAAGAATATTTTGCACTTACAATGAAAGGACTTTTATTCATGTTTTACTTGTGCTTGAAAACTGAAGAAAATTCCTCTTATCTTCTGTAAAAATTAATACAACTTATAGTGAGTTTCATCATTGTAAAAATCTTCTTTTTACATTCTCATTAGATAACATATTCTTCCTAGGAAGAATAGATAGAAATAAGTCACTCAAGTTTTCAGCTTTGATATTGTTTATTCTAAGAAAACTTGAGTGTTCAATAATTTAAGTGATCCAACCAAAACACATCCGTTGTAACCTAATCTAGTAGTGATCACTGTGAGATAGTTTGAATAGCCTAGTGAAAGACTACTTGAAGGTGACAGTAGAGTGAGCTATTGGTCACGCTGAATTAACTTGAGGAGACTAGTTAAAGGCTACTTGCAAGTGACAATAGAGTGAGCTACTAGTCATGTATAGATAGCTTAAGCTTAGTAAGGATATTGAAAGACTATCTAACTTTCTCAAGTTTGAGAAAGATTTGATTAGTGGAACTCAATCAATAGTTGTTGAGAACTGAATGTAGGCAGGTTGGCCGAACCAATATAAAAACTTTTGTACAGTATTTCTTTTCCTTGAATCTCCTTTATACTTTGTTTTGTGCTTATGGTATTTATTCTTCTAAAACTCATATTTAATCTTGTTTTTCTTATATTTGTTTAGTTCAAAAAGTTATTTTTTGACACCTACTGGTGTTATTCCTACTATACTTCAAGTTCATACTTGATAGTATCTATTTAAGTTTTTCATAAATGAAAAAGGAAAGAAAGATCTAAGCACGATTCAACCTCTCTTTTCATGCACTTTTCAACCTACAACTCCCATAAGCAATGATCATAGAGCATCATTTGCCTTGAATAAGGCAGCAAGTATGAATAACATTTTGTCTTTGGTTCTCCTCATGCTCCTTGGGTTGACTTCCCAATAACCACCTACCCACCAAGAGATCTCCATCTTGTGCATAGACTCTGCCATCATTTTACTCATTTCTTGAAGAAGAGGAATGAGAAAAAAATTCTTCACTAGAGATGTTCCTATTATCCCTCGCTACCATAGTCTTCTTATTTGGGCATTCAGATGCAATATGCCATTTTCCCAAACACCTAAAGCACTTGATATCCCTACTCTTAGAAGTAGTAGAAGAAGTAGTAGGAATAGGTTTCTTAGTGCTGGCTACCTCTTTAGAATTAGAAAAACAACCTTCTTTCTTTGGCTTATCCTCCCAACTTAAAGAGTAGTTTGAAGAAGATGATTTATTCATAGAACCCTTTCTCTTTAATTATTGCTCCACTTTTATTGTTTGATGAACTAAGTCTTCAAGCTCTACATAATGTTGTAACTCCACAACATCTCCAATATCTCAGTTTAGGCCATGGAGAAATCGAGCCATGGTTGCTTCCCTATCCTCTACAGTATTAGCCCTAATCACAGCCACCTCCATCTCCTTGTAATACTCACCCACATGCTTACTTCCTTGGATGAGTCTTTGCAATTCCCTAAGGTAGTAGGAAAGCACAAATCTCCTTCCCATCAAAGTCTTCATTTCATCCCAAGTGTTGATAGGATGCTCTCCATGTCTTCTTCTTTGTTTTTGCACTTGATCTCACAAAATTAAGGTGTAATCGGTAAACTCAAAGGCGTCACTTTCTTTGCATCATTGTAATTGTGGCATTAAAAGATCTATTCTATTTTCATCTCCTAATTAAGGTATGCTTCGAGATCATTCCTCCCTTGGAAGGAAGGTACCTTCACACCTCCTATATTATCATCATGTCTATGGTCTTTACCTCCTTTTTCATGTCTTCTTCCCCCTTCATGCCTCCTTCTTTCTCTTTTTTCTATTAAGTAACTATTGAATAGGTCACTTTCTTGATGAGATTCTTCATGATTAGAATTGCCCTCATAGTTAGAAACTCTTCCTTCCTCAAGTCGATCCATCCTTTCGTGTAAAACCTTTTAGCTATCTTTGAAGCATTCTTTCAAAGTTTTGAGTAAGTACCTTCATTTGTAGCCTATTAAGATCTTGCCTAAGGGGATTAGGTGAACTTTCCCTACTCATGCTTTCAACAAAAAGATGACAAGGAAAATTACTAAAGAAATGTTAGAAGGACCTCACCACTCTACTTGTGTGTTTGCACTCTCAAATTTTATCCATTCCTGTTTTGCACTTGTAACGCCCCGATTTTCTGCTAGAGTGAAAATGACCAAAATGCCCCTGAGGTCATTATCAGCCCGGAGTGCGAGGAAAGCCAGGTCCGGCAGTACTCGAAGGGCAAACTCAATGTTGGAAGGGGATTGGATGACTTGTGTTTCTTTCTGGGATCGAAAATCTCATTTTTCGAGTTTTCAGGTCAAAATGACCAAAACGCCCCTGCGGCGTTTTACCCTTTTGCAAGTGCCGGATGAACTCGAAACCTCTCCAGATGGGTTTAAAAGACGTTTTTATGTATTCTGTGGTCTCAGTTTTGGTCCCGGAGGTCCCGGGCAAAATAAGTGTAAAATTACGGTTTTACCCGTAGTTTCGTATGTTTACACCTAATCACACAGTTAAGCGAAACCTAAGCAATAGTAGGTTCTAATCGAAAGTTAATTAATTTCCATAATTAATCTAAGGTCAAAATAATTTAATAAGGATGATTAGAACCTAAAATTGCTTAGATAAACTTAAAACCCTATCTTAAATTCAAGGACATTGAGTGTAGGAATCAATGAATAGTGTGCAAATAGTACACAAATAGTATTTTCTCTCTCTTTCCTTAAATCATGGGATTGTGATACACATTGTTTATTCACAAATGAGTTTTAAATTCTCTAATGATGTAAGAGCACTCCTAACCTTGTCATAAAATTCCTAATACACATGCTTAGTTACCTAAACTTAAACTTAATTACTCCTAACCTTGTACCTAAACTAACCTACACTTAATCCTATCATTAGCACCCAATTACATGGAAGATTTTTCCTCTCTCCTTGCTGCCCAAATCTGACCGAAAATCATCCCCCATTTTCATGAATTATTTCATTTCAAACTTAAAGGAAAATCACCTCAAATCACTTTACTTGTCATGCCTTGTCATAATTTCAATCAAGCTTGCTTTTCCAAATGAATAACCAAGTAAAATAAATCATTCTCTTCAATTATTTGTGGCTGAAAAACTTCCAGCCATGTTGGTCTTCTAGAAGCCTAATTTCATCCACAATTTAAAGAAAAAATCACTCAAAAACCCATGCTTGAAGCCATACCTTGTGTCATGAGCTCCATGCTTCAAACCATGCTTGTATGACACCATCAAAGAGATATTTTCTCTTTCTTACCATCAGCCATGCTTTCCATTCTCTCACCTATCACTTTGTTTTTCTATAAATAGGGAGCTTGTGTTAGCATTGGATGCACATTGAGCATTTGCTAAAGCTTAGAGTAGTCTTGCTAGTTTCTTTCTTTCTCTCTAGTCCCAAAGAGTTCCTTTCTTTTTCATCTTCATTTTTTCATCTCTTTACTTCATCATCATCATCTCATAACCTTCACACATCACCCCATAACCTTGAATCACCATCAAACCTCTCAAATATTTCATCTCAAACACAACCTCACCTCAAACACAACTCTAACCTCCTTATCTCCCCTTGGCCGAAAACATCAAGCCTTTTGGAGGAGCTCATCATCTTATTTTCTTCTCTCAAAGTTCAAGCTCTTTGTCTTCACTCTAGGTAGGAGTGTTTCTTTGCATCTTATTTCCATGAAAAATGAGTTTTTCTCTAGCTACCTCTTGGAATTTCTTTTTAAAACTCTCTTGGTTTCCTTCTTGAGTTTTCGGCCTTCATGTCCTTTAAACTCATACATGATGGCTTGATGATGGGGACCTCTAGATGATGACTATGTGTTCATCATAATGAGACCCCTAAAGCTTGAGTTTTCTTTAGTTTTTATTATTATGTTATGAAGTTCACTAAAGTTTTCAACTTAAGAAAATAAGAATGATTTCAAAAAGGAATATGGGTTACTTTCTCTTAGCCTCATGATTTCGGCCATAATTCCTTTTCTTGAAAATATGGAGATTTCTTTTAGTTCCATTCTCTTGACTTGATGAGACTATGTTGGGGTTGTGAATATTGGTTCTTTAAAGTCTTGGACGAGCTCTAGTTATTAAACCAAAATGAACTTGCATTCATATTTAGTTTATGCCTTGCATAGCATGATTTATTTTTATGTCATCACTAATGCTCTAAGACTAAAAATGAACTTGCATATTCATATTTAATTTCCAAGCATTGCATTTCACGTTTATTATTCAAGTCATCACTTAAAATCCAAGATAATAACAAGTTGCATCTCATATTTATTTTGAGCTATTTACTGTTCAAGTTCTCACTTTATTTCCCTAATGAACAATAAAAATGAAGTGCATGACATGTTTATGTTTTGTCATCACCTAAAGCTCTAGAGCTCAAAGATTTGTCCCAAGGTCTCAAATGAGAGTTAGACATGGAAAGCATTCTCTTAGAATGCCCACTTGACTATGTGAGATGAATGAACTTAGGATAAGTTTCATTTGATCACAAATGCCTATAAGCTATGCTTTATAATTTTTCTAAGTCTATGTGGATTCAAAGAACATATAGAACTAAGTTTTATGGATTTAGTACCTCTTGAAATAAATTCAACTTAGCTACTGCCCTTATAAATATCTTGATGATTTTAGATGTTAAAAATGTTTACAAAAGAGTTTTGAAGGTTTTAAAAAGGTTCCAAGAGAAACTAGTATCCTATGTGCTTTAAAAAGTATGTTTTATGCCTTTGTATGGAGAGTGTTGTTTCGGTTCCGCCTTGCTATGTTTGGCCACTGTATGAGCTGTTTTAACGATGATAACATGCTTATGTTTAAGTATGATCAATGGAAAGACTCATAAGTAAAAGATAAGAAAGGTTAGAAACTAGAAAAGAATCAATTTGAGAGTTCTAGATCCCTTAATGTTAGAATTTTCTGGATTCTGTCCAGCAAGGTTTAGTAATGATAATCATGGTTCTAAATTAGTTTAAATGTGTAGAAATGACTCATAATTGGTTTAGGACTTGATCTTGGTGCCTTAGGAGCAAACCGAACTTAGAAAGGGTCATTGTCATGACTCCTAGATACCCGTAAAGTTGAAATTATGAATTCTGCACCTTTGAGATTGAGAGATATTCTTGACCATAGTATGAAGAGAGATATACTTAGTCATAACCTCCTAAGTACCCGAGAGGTTAGCTTTGAATGATTCATAACTTAGACTGTGAGTTAAAGACCATAGCGGTCAATGCATAAGACATTAAGAATATGAGAATGATATTTATATGATACTAAGGTATGTTAAGATGTTTTACGATGATGCATATGTTAAGGATGATGACGTTATTCATATGAGGAATTCATGAGGATATATGTTTATGTGGCATAAAACAAATTTGGAAGAAATTCAGCGTGATGCCATCGTGCCGCCGAATTTCCGACAAATTTGGGGACTTAAAGATTTTGAAAATTAAGGTACTAAGATGGGTTCTAGGATGACACCGGTTTGGCCGAGCACCTCCATAGAACTCATGTGACATCGGTACCCATTTTTTTTACTCTTAGGTGACACCGGTTCGGCCGAGCACCCCTAAGAGATTTGCCCCCTAACCCGTACTCAGATAGTCGGGATTTATGATTTATGATACGCTTATCATTAAATGGTAAGTAAGAACTAGTGACGACTAGTTAAGGTATGAGCTCATAACCTAGAGATGTGACACGTTCTGGGTGACACCGGTTCGGCCGAGCACCCCCAGTTCGATTGTCTTTTAGGGTGGCCCATAAGGAAGAGAAGTTTTATGATTATGATTATGTCACTAAGTTTGTCCCATATGAATGTGTTCTAATTGCCACTTAATACCACTAAGTATGATGATGATTGATGTATGTGCATTAAGTAGTGCCACGCATACATTCTTTATTATGTTGCATTCATGACATTAAGATCATCCTAAAATGAATGGACCTTGGCTAAAATACACTTTAGAACTTAAAATGAACTTGATGTATGCTCACTTGTCTTTATGAAATAAACCCAAGGTTCCTGGGGATGTGAACGATGTAACCCTAGGATAGGAGACTCCTACTGAGATTCTTTACTAAGAATTCTCACTCCTCTCTCTCTTCTCCCGTCACATCTTCAAAGACCGATGGCGATGTTCGTTGACTTCATTGACACGCCAGTCTGGGAGGTGCACTATACCCCGGTGGACCTTTCGAGTACACAAGTGTTGCAAGGATATTCCCTTTGGCTGTATCTTTTGGGAGGGGTGGTGGATTTATACTCGTAGCTTACTAGGAGGGTAACATTTTGGATTTTTATTGTAGTCGCACCCTACACTTGTGTTTCTTGTTGTATTTTATTTCTTCTGTATTACAAGCTCTGCCTGTATCTATGCGGGTATGACTACCTATGTACTCTAAATATATTATTAATAAAATGTTTCTCTTGTTATGATGATTTCTGCTCCACCATTATATGTTTTCCTTTTTGAGTTCTCTCTATGAGTGTTAATCATGTCTCACATTTCTGTTATTCGAATAGTTAAGTTCGCGGCTCTCACTTTGTTTTATACTTTCAAAAAAAAATTTTACCGTAATTTCCGCTAAATATTTTCAAGAAAAAGATGAGACTATGAGGTAATAGCCTAATGTTTAACCTAATGTGTTCTAGAAAGTTGGGTTAAAATTAGGTGTTACAAAGACTCAAATAGGCTTTTGTGTAATGTTCACTCCTACCTTTTACCACTCAACTTCCTTTATAAGCTCTTAAGTAAAGAACCTTACCAATGATTTTTCTTAACACAACAATTAGACAATCAAGTGAGCAAGAAAGCAACAAGAAAATATCAGTAGAACAAGAGACATAAGCAGATAGAAACAAGAAATTCAACAAAGATCAAGAGCAATGAAAGGAATATCTTTGAACTCAGATTTCATAAAGAAAGAATATTGAGTCCTTTTAATTCACCAATCCTTCTCTCTCTATTTTTTTTTAATCTGCCCAAAACTTTTTTCACTCTACCCAACAATTTCCCTTCTTTTTTAAAAAAATTGATAAGGCAAAACACAAACCTGAAAATCAAGGAACCATAGCTCTAGATACCAAATGATACAAAACTTGGAAACAGATAGCCTTGAAATTCAATTTTAGGAAAGGATATTGATGAGAACATGTAAGGAAGCAAGTCCACGGAATGTAGCAAGGAGGAATTACAAGGCCTTGGAGGTCCAATGACAAGGGCGACATCTAAGAAAGCCAAAGAGGATCTAAATAAACTTGTGGCAACTTTATTTGAAGCATGCCCAAGTCTTGAAGAATTACAGTCCAAGATGGTGAATTGGTTGATGCAAATTGAAGGAATAGAGACTTGAGGGCTGTATTCACTGTGAGCCCAATTTTTGCTTCTAATTACTTGAGTCCAAATTCGTAAAATAGAGCATGAAGGCTGCGTCTATGTTTGGGGCAATTTGCACCTTTAGTTTTTTCTTTTTCGTACGTGTTAAAATGGGCTGAGCATTCTTATTTTTATTATTTTAGTTTACTAATAGTGGTGAGCTGAATTAGTCAACTAATTTTGGGCCTTATTGTAATGGAGTTAAGTAGGGTCAGATCTAAGCAAACTTGGAAGGTGTTGCCCATTATAAAAGGCAAACCCTAACTTTTGGAGAGGGAAATTCAAAACATATTTGCTTTAAGTGTGAGACTTGCTCTCTCTTGGTTCTTCATAGAATCTCTAAACTTATCAAGGGTGCTCATCCTTGTAGCATTTCTAGGCTTATCAATCTCTTGATTGTGGCACCTTGTTCTTTCTCTTATGTTCTTGTTAGGTTTCACGTTTAATTTTTTCATTTGAAAATGTCCATTAACCTTAGTCCATATCTCAAGGTATACGAATCGTATTTTCGTGATTCTCAAGCATAAATTGTGTTGTAGAACGTGATTTTTCTTCTCATTTTTGAATCATCCAATTTTGAGACCTATAGTGTGAGATATAGGGTTATGTTAACTTTGTGCTGAATATACGTTTCCCAACCTTGGTAGATCCTTCTTGCGTGATTCATGGAGTTTGGATCATATCAAATATAGACGTCACACTCAAGAAAGATGAGAAGGTGAGTCATAAGTTATGAAGGTTTTGATCGTGATACGTTCCGGAATAGAAAGATGAGGAATGAAATTGGTTGGAGGCGCCACAATCAAGAATGATTGACAAGCTAAGGGAGATCGCCACAAGAGTAATTGGATACTCTTGATATGACCTAGGGTTCCTAGCAAGAACCAAAGAGACACTCTTGCCAAAAAGGTATTCTGATCTAAATTTGCCCAAAAAATTTCCTTCTAAAAGGTGTTTACAATGTTTATAAACTAGAGTAAAGTTCAACAAGTGGGCTATAATACTTAGCCCATGATTAAAATCTAAATTAAATAAAATTATGAAATTAACAAGTGATGGGCTATACAAAATTCACAAGCCTAATTACATCATTACAAACTTTATTTCGTAACATAAAAGGCTTATAAAGATGGTGGCAGTCCATATAGCATCAAGGGTCTTCAAGTGGGGTGATGCAATGCATCAGTTTGGGCTTCAAGTCTTCTAAATTAGGGGCAGCCTCAAGAATTATTGCTACAACTTGTTGCAATGCCTCTTTTGCTTTCCTAACCCTTGATCTTGTCATGGTCCCCCAAGTGATATAATCCAAACTCCATGAATCATGCAACACGGATCTACCAAGGTTGGGAAATGCAGGTTCAGTACAAAGTTAACTCTACCCCGTATCTCGTGCTACAGGTCTTAGAATTGGACGATTAAAAAACGAGTAGAAAAATCACGTTCTAAAAAACAATTTAGGCTCAAGAATCACCGAAATTGAATTCGTATATCTTGAGATATGGACGAGGGTTAATGGACATTTTGGATTAAACGTAAATCCTGGCAAGAACAGAAAAGAAAGAACAAGGCGCCACAATCAAGAAATTGATAAGCCTAGGAACGCCACAAGGATGAGCACCCTTGATAAGTTTGGAGATTCTATGAAGAACCAAGAGAGAGCAAGTCTCACACTTAAGATAAAAATGTTCTGAAAAAGTTCTGTTTCAAAAGTTAGGGGTTGCCTTTTATAATAGGCAACACCTTTCAAGTTTGCTTAAACTGGACCTAACTCAGGTACATTATAATAAGGCCAAAAATCAGTTTACTAATTCAGCCTACCACTATTAGTAAACTAATAAGAATGTTCAGCCCATTTTAACACGTGCCAAAACAAATAAAAGAAAAACTAAGCTTCTATTCCTTCAATTTGCATTAAGCAATTCACCATCTTGGGTTGCAATTCCCCAAGACTTAGGGCTTCAAATAAAGTTGCCACAAGTTTATTTAGAGCCCTTTTAGCCTTCTTAAATCTCGCCCTTGTCATTGGACCTCCAAGTTCACCAAGCGCCTTGTTATCATTGTCACTAGTCATGTCCTCATCATTCCCTCCCTCGTGAAGAGGATTTGACATCAAATCTAAGGCCTCATTAAAAATATAAGGCCTCACTTAGCAACATTAAAAATGACATTGATATTATACTCACCAGGCAAGTCAATTTTTGTAGGCATTATTATTGATCCTCTCCAACACTTGGAAAGACTGTCCCCTCTTGGTTGGAGTTTAGACTTCCTTTGTTCAGGGAACCTTTCTTTCCTCATGTGCACCCAAACCCAATCTCTGGGTTCAAATACAACTTCCTTTCTTCCCTTGTTAGCTTGCTTGGCATAGCTCTTAATTTTCTTCTCAATTTGAGCTTTCACATACTCATGCAGCTTCCTTACATAGTCAGCCTTAGCCTGTGCATCCTTATGCTTAAAAATAGTAATACTAGGCATAGGCAATAAATCTAATGGTGTCATAGGATTAAATCCATACACAATTTCAAATGGTGAACAATTAGTTGTGCTATGGACAGCCCTATTATAAGCAAATTCTACATGAGGCAAACATCTTTCCCAAGACTTAAGATTCTTCTTTAAAACAGTCCTAAGCAAAGTTCCTAAAGTCCTATTCACTACCTCAGTTTACCCATCAGTTAGTGGATGACAAGTAGTAGAGAAAAGTATTTTAGTATCAAGCTTACCCCACAATGTTCTCCAAAAGTGACTGAGGAACTTAGTGTCCCTATCACTTACAATGCTCCTAGGCAGCCAATGGAGTCTCACCACTTCACAGAAAAATAAGTTAGTTACATGGCAAGCATCATCAACCTTTTGACAAGGTATAAAATGTGCCATTTTTGAAAACCTGTCCATAACCACAAAAATAGAATCCTTGCCATTCTTTGTTCTAGGTAGCCCCATATATCAATCCAAGGAAAATTAGGAGCAAGCAGAGGAGTATATAAACCATGTGACATCGCTTTGATTTTACCTTTTTACAAACAATGCAATGCTCACAATATTTATGCACATCATATTTCATATGGGGCCAATAAAAATGTTCATGCAATACATTCAAAGTTTTATGCACCCCAAAATGTCCTATTAATCCTCCCTCATGCACCTCTTTCACAAGCAAATTTCTTATGGAACACTTAGGTACACACAATCTTTTTTCTTTAAACAAATATCCATTGTACCTATAGTAACCATTTTGAGACACATTTTCACAAGCAGTGTATATCTCAGAAAATTTAGTATCATGCAAATACATTTCTCTCAAAGTCTCAAGTCCAAAAATTTATTTCAAGAATAGAAAGTAATGCATGTCTCCTAGATAAAGCATCAGCCACTATGTTTCCCTTCCCCTTTTTATGCTTAATGACATATGGTAATTGTTCTAAAAACTCAACCCATTTAGCATGCCTTTTATTCAGCTTGCCTTGTCCTTTCAAGTATTTTAGGGACTCATGATCACTATGAATTACAAATTCTTTGGGGAACAAATAATGCTGCCAAGTTTGCAAAGCACGCACTAAGGCACACAATTCCTTATCATAAGTGGGATAGTTTAGGGCAGCTCCACTTAACTTCTCACTAAAATAAGCAATTGGATGGCCTTCTTGCATCAAAACAGCCCTAATGCCCACGTTTGATGCATCACATTCAAGTTTAAAAGATTTAGCAAAATTGGGCAAAGCAAGAATAGGTGCATTAGTTAACCTATGCTTAAGGGCAGCAAAGGCTTGCTCTTGTTTCTCTCCCCATTTGAAACTCACATGCTTTTTAGCTATCTCATTAAGAGGCGTAGCCAAGGTGCTAAAGTCCCTAACAAACCTCTTATAGAAACTAACTAAACCATGGAAACTTCGCACTTCACTCACAGTCTTACGCATAGGCCACTCTTGAATGGCCTTAACCTTTTCCTCATCAACTTATACTCCTTTTTCACTCACAACAAAGCCTAAGAACACTACATGATCGGTGCAAAAAGTGCATTTCTCAAGATTAACATACAATTTTTCTTTTCTAAGCACATGCATAACAGCCCTCAAATGTTCAATATGCAAGTCAAAACTAGTGCTATAAATCAAAATGTCATCAAAGTAAACGACAACAAACTTGCCAATAAAATCTCTGAAGATATGGTTCATTAATCTCATAAAATTGCTTGGGGCATTAGTTAGCCCAAAAGGCATAACCAGCCACTCATACAAACCATACTTAGTTTTAAAGGCAGTTTTCCATTCATCCCCCTCCCTTATCCTAATTTGATGATACCCACTTTTTAAATCAATTTTAGAAAAATAATAAGCACCATACAGTTCATCAAGGAGATCATCTAACCTGGGAATAAGGTGTCGATACTTGACTGTGATGTTGTGGATTGCTCTACAGTCACTGCACATCCTCCATGTTCCATTCTTTTTAGGCACCAGAATCACTGGAATAGCACATGGACTCTCAAGCTTTCTTGCACCCAACCTTTTGTCATCAACTCCTCAACTTGCTTTTGTATTTCTTTGGTCTCTTGCGGGTTGCTCCTATAAGTTGCCCCATTGGGTAAAGATGCACCATGGATGAGATCAATATGATGCTCAATCTCTCTCAAAGGTGGCAATCCGCTTGGAACCTCCTTTGGAAACACATCCTTGTATTCCTGCAAAAGAAACTCAACACGAGCAGGGGCAACACTTTTATTAGAGTTATCAGCAATTAAAACATTTTTCTTGTAATAAAGTAAATAAAGTGGCTTATTGGCAAGCAGCAACTTCTTCACCTCACTTCCCTTTACTAAACAACTCTGTTTGCTCTCAAGTGTTTCACTCAATCCCACAAGTGTTTCACTCTTTTTTTTTACTCTTTTTTTTATCAAATGTCTCACTCTTTTGTATGTCACTCATCTCTTTTTTTTTTCTTGTACTCTCTTTTCTCTCAATGTTTGAGCACAATTTTCCTCCCATTATGCATGAAAGAAATCTTGTTTGTGAATCCATCATGAATAGCTTTGGTGTCATATTGCCACGGCCTCCCTAAGAGAATATGGCTTGCCTCCATTGGAACCACCTCACATTTCACTTGGTCATTGTATTGTCCCATGGAAATGTGCAGCTCCACTTGCTTGCTCCCGATCATCTCTCCATCTTTACTAAGCCATTGGAGTTTGTATGGCCTAGGATGTGGCTTATTCTCCAAATTTAATTTGGACACTAATCTAGAGTTGGCCACATTAGTGCAACTCCCTCCATCCACAATCAAAGAACATAGTTTCCCATTGATTGAACACCTAGAGTGAAAAATGTTCTCTCTTTGGGAATCATCAAGAGCTTGCATCTGACTTCCAAGCAACCTCCTAATCATTAATAAATCTCCTTCTTTGGCCTCCATAATGATCTCTTCATCTACCTTTTCCTCTTCCTCGGCTTCATTAGTTGAAGACTCACTAGTAATTGCTCCACTCTCCTTAAGTAACATAGTCTTCTTGGTTGGACACTCCGAAGCTATGACCTCTCCCCAAACACTTGAAGCATTTTATCTCACTACTCCTTGTCTTTTTAGGGGTCTCAATAGACTTGAATTGAGTACTTTGAGGTGTAATAGTGGTATTGTTAGAAGAAGCACCTCCCTCCTTATTTCTTTCCTTCCAATTTGAAGAATTAAAATTAGAAGAACTCATTCTCATGGTACTTTTTCTTTTAAGTTGCTGCTCCACTTTAGTAGCTTGATGTACCAAGTCTTCTAACTCCACATAATTTTCTAACTCAACCACATCTTTAATGTCATTATTCATCCCTTTCAGAAAACATGCCATAGTAGCCTCCCTATCTTCATGCACGTTGGCTCTAATCAAAGACACCTCCATCTAATTGTAATATTTATCAACACTTCCACTACCTTGTGTGAGCCTTTGGAGCTTGTTATGAAGGTCCCTATGATAATAGGGAGGGACAAATCTCCTTCTCATCAACCTCTTCATTTCAACCCAAGTATCCACCAAAGGTTCTTCATATCAAAGTCATTCTTTTTGCAATTGGTTCCACCAAATAAGAGCATAGTCTGTGAATTCCAAAAATGAGAAGAAAACTCACGTTCTGAAATACAATTTAGGCTCAAGAATCACTGAAATCTGATTTGTATATCTTGAGATATGGATGAGAGTTAATGGACATTTTGGATTAAATGTAAATCCTGGCAAGAACAGAAAAGAAAGAACAAGGCGCCACAATCAAGAGATTGATATGCCTAGGAACGCCATAAGGATGAGCACCCTTGATAAGTTCAGAGATTCTATGAAGAACCAAGAGAGAGCAAGTCTCACACTTAAGATAAAAATGTTCTGAAAAAGTTCTGTTTCAAAAGTTAGGGTTTGCCTTTTATAATGGGCAACACCTTTCAAGTTTGCTTAAATCGGACCTAACTCGGGTACATTATAATAAGGCCAAAAATCAGTTTACTAATTCAGCCCACCACTATTAGTAAACTAATAAGAATGTTCAGCCCATTTTAACACGTACCAAAACAAATAAAAGAAAAACTAAGCCTCTATTCCTTCAATTTGCATTAAGCAATTCACCATCTTGGGCTGCAATTCCCCAAGACTCGGGGCTTCAAATAAAGTTGCCGCAAGTTTATTTAGAGCCTCTTTAGCCTTCTTAGATCTCACCCTTGTCATTGGACCTCCAAGTTCACTTAGCGCCTTATTATCCTTGTCACTAGCCTTGTCCTCATCAGAAGGGATGACTCAATTGAAGATAAATTAGAGTCAACAGGCCCCAGTTGCCTAATTACTTTCTTAGACCATATCTAACCCAAGAGGAAATGTCTGTGCAATTACCCTAAGGTCTAGGGAAAATATTCTATAGGTATCCAAGCCTGCAGAGGATTTTCAACAAAAGAAAACTAGGCTTAGAGATGTTTTTGGAAAGTGCTGCAGCACTCAACTGAGCAAGAATTTGAAAAATTAGCATAAGAAAACCCATTAGGTAAGTACCGTAGTGCTCAATGTAACAGCCCAGGCTGCCTTGTGGATTGACAATTGTCCTCACAAACCAACACAGGGTCTTTTTAGCGTGCTTTGTTCTCACTCACATTCTTCCTAGGAAAACTTCCCTGGAGGTCACCCATCCCAAAATTGCTCCAAGTCAAGCACGCTTGACCATAGAGTTCTTTAGTGATGTGCTACCAAAAAGAAGATGCATCTTGTTAGTATAGGTAGTACCAATCAATTCATATAAGTCATCATCAACTGTATAGTCCCAAACCTACACAGTCTCAAGATCCCTCTCATTCTAGTGTGTAATCGGTTCATTCATGTACCCCTCCACTTAGAAGCCTGCTAGGAGCCGCTTATTGTCTATGCCTTCTTGCACTGGCGATCACTCCTTGCCCTTGTCACCGGACGTTACACTCAAACGGCATTGCAACGCTCTACAGAACCTAAACAAGTTCCAAATTTCACCCCCACTGCTATTCCCATAGAGGATGCAACCCAAGAAAGTCACTCCAGCCCATATTGGGAATGAAACCCTGTAAAGGGGAAAAGATTTTATTGCATGAGTCCCAGGCATAATTGATGACTAAGAAGTCACAGTCCAGATGGAAAAGACCATTCTTGGTCATCTGTGTGCATCTTGATGGTGCAATTGAGTTGGAGAACTCCAGGATGATATAGTATGACATTGATAGGCATTGGCTTATGCACCTCTATGAGGTCCCCATGGATCTAGGGGCTCCGATGGCCTATTTGTAGGTTAAAGCTACACATTCTCCCTGGGGGTCTTGACTGTCTAACTTAGGTACGTTAAAGCAAAGTGCTGGGTCGGAAATAACCCACCATGAGATTTTTCTTTACTTTTCCCTTTTATTTCTCTACATTTTATTTATTTCACTCTTAGTTTTGAGTCTTGTATCATTTTTATTTTGTTTGCATTTTACACCATCCCTTTGACACCTTAGAGGCTACATGCATAGGCTCACACCACATGTACCTTATTGACTTGCTTAGCATTCATTATTTTTATTGCATGCTTGGTGGATTCATTATGTTGTTTAGATTGAGTACATACACTTTTACCCATGGGATTTTGAGCTTCTTTGATTGGACTATTATATGTTATAATTATTTGTTCATGTATGTTTCCCTTTTTGGATTTGTATTTTAGAACTTGCTTATGATCTTGTTTGAAAATATGTTTTCTTATGCATGATTGAATATGATTGAGGCATTTTTCTTGTTTATAGCCACTTGCCCATATAGCCATTCTTTGCATGTTATCATTGCTTAGCCTCTTTGAGCCTTATTACCCATTCTTTTATTTTAGCACATCCTTAGTCAAAAGTGAAAATCATGAAAATTCCCAACCTCTTAAGCTTAGGAGAGCATTTGTCTAGTTTTTATATATGCTTGAGCATAAGTGTAGGGAAGAGCATGAGGACAAGCCTGAATTTAAGTGTGGGGGAGGAATAATGTGTGCAAAAAGCAAATTCAGCAGGTGGCATACCAAGAAGAAAAAAAATAAAGAAATGAAGGAAAAAAAGGTTGGTTGAAAAAAAATCTGGAAAAATTTGAATTGAAGGTATGCCACATTGCAAAAGAAAGATTGTAATTGTGTTAAGTTGGACAAAGTATACCTGTAGGCACTTGTGCTCTTGGTGTATGCATTTGCTCTCCTTGGACTAGAGGTTTAGCTCACTGGCCTATATAATGACCCACCTTCACCTAAGCCCTATTTGAACCAAAGGTAAGTCTTCTTGATTCGGTATGCATGTGTGTATGACAAAATAGAGAATGAGACCTGGGCAAAGCCTATGGTAGTGCATTTTCACTTGAGGTGATTGAGAGTGCATCATAACCCCAAATACTTGTGTAAATGAGAAGTAAACACTAACCTTGGAAGGATTTTTGTACTTGGTCCATGCATCATATGTGGATTCTACCTTGTGTGCTATGTCTTACATTGGTGTGTTGTTATTTAATTTCATGCATCATGCATTTTTAGTGTTAAGAGTCTAGTGAAGTCCTTATATACTGCTTCTCATCCATGCCTTGGTTTGATCTTATTTTCACATGTTATGCTACCTATCTTGCTACTAAACCTTAGCTTTTTGCATGAGTTTTATTGTGTTATTGATGCAGTTAATAAAGAATTATTCCTCATTGTTTGATTTTGAAAGAATCATTGACTATTGCATTGAATTTTGGGAATAATTTGTAACTACACCTTATTACATTTAACATGTCTCTTTGAGTATGATTTTAGGTACGGGAGCTTTGGATCAAGCACAAAATGTCAAGAACAAGGCTGGAAACTCTTGGAAAGTAGCTTGGAGCTGGAAAGGACCAAAATTATGGAAACTTGCTCTTGGGTGAGCATTGCAGCGCAACCATCAAATTTTTGGCCTCATTGTTTTGGTAAGTACTGGAGCACTAGTGCGATAGTGGACTAATAAATCATTAACATGTTTTGGGCCCCAATTTGGGCTATTTTAGAAATTAGTATTTAAAGAATTGATACAGTTATTTACCCTAGTTTTTGTTTCAATTTTAGGCTACTAAGATTAGTTACTATCATTCTCTCTCTATTCTTCTCTCTCTTCAGGATTCCATTAGTGAATGTGCTTTGTTTTGGAGATTATGGCAAGGATTGTTGCTATTATTTTTAGGTTCCATTTATTTTCACTATTATAATCCTCTAGAGATGAAAGAGTAGATTTCCTTACTAGTATAAGGGCATCTGGATAGATTGGGATGATTTGAGACCTCTTTTGATCTTAAATGCATTGGTTTTTTAACATTTTGCAGTTTTTATTTCTATAATTATTGTGGTGATTGCTATAATATTTATTGGAATAACAAGGCAACTGGGGGACTTGGGGGACCTATGACAAAAGCAAGGGCTAGGAAAGCAAAGAAGGCATTGCAACAAGTTATAGCAACAATTCTTGACGCTGCCCCAAATTGGAAGACTTGAAGCCTAAAATGGTGTATTGCATAACCCCACTTGAAGACCCCTGATGCTATATGGACTGCCACCATCTTTTTAACCCTTTTATTTTACTAAATAAAGTATGTAATAAGTATATTTGGGCTACCATATGGGCATACGAATTTAGCCTAGTTTTAGGTTGTTTTCTTTCATTTTTACTAACTTTTTAAGTGGGCTGGATGGCCCATATGAGTGGAACATGAATTTTAGGAAGCCTCGTGGCTGAATGCTTTTGTTTCATTCAGCTTATAAGGAGTTTGGAATTTAGTTTGTATACTTTGGCCAACTCCAATCAGATTTCTCTTTGCCTTTTATTTGCACCATAAGGAGGTTTCACATGTTAGCAATGGTGCATTTATTCTAAATTAGTATGGCTGTCCATGGCCTTATTTGTATGCACCCCTTTGTAGGAATGATCAGATTAAAAAATTTGGCTCAATTGCTTTTTTTGAGAGAATTGTATTCTCCTAGGTTCTTGGCTGAACCATTGAGGACTTATCAAGGGCTGTTCAACACTTTTGTGGCATCCATTGAAGGCTTATCTTCCATCCTTGGAAGTGGCGCCTATCACTACTATCACCATCTTCCATTTCTTTCCCCTTTTCCGTTGATATATCCATTTTCTTCAACCCCAAAATCCCTTGCCGGTCATGCCCCCTTCTAGCACCAAAAATAACATAATATTCTGCATTAAGACTCCGTCAAAACCTTCCATATCAATTTGAATTGTTTCCTTATCAAACTCATCAAATAAGGAACCCATTCAAATCAGATCAACCATCCTAACCAGCCCCAATTTTTTTATTCGCCCATTCTAGCCCATCCAGGTTTGAGTTTTGGCTTTTATCAACCCAGAGAGTCCCAATTCTATGTGGCATCATCCCTAGAAGATTTTGAACCAGTTGGACACATCAAGTGATGCATCATTTGGTATCATAGACATGTTCTAGGGAAAGAATTGAGGCTGCCTTGCTTGGAAACCTTGGTAACATCCTTCTTTTCATTTTCTGGCCTTGCTATTACCTGTGTTCATTTCCAAAGGCTGAACCATTGCAAAGGTTAAGCCTTAAATAAAAAAATTGGTATAAAAAAAATTGGCTGAATGGTTCATGCTCTAGAACACTTAAACAAATTCAATTGAAGGTGATACTTTGGCTGCTATTTGTGGAGGTTTGTTGCTGAATTTGTTTCCCCCTTAATTTGCATCAAAATAGCTTACTATGGCCTAAGGTGTTACACGCTGCCCTCACCAATTTAGGGGCTGTTCTTGTGCTATCTTTTGGCACTGAATATAAATTTTGCAAGTATAATTTGTGGTGTTGTGGCTGCCTCAAGAAAATGATGACAATGCACACAATTTTGGGATTCTATTTGCACACGTTTGATCATATTTGGGACTATCCTTATGCCATTTCCTTGCAAGGAGGCACGGACAAGGAGCGGCTCCTGGCAGACTTCGAAAGCGGAGGGGTGCATGAATGAACCGATTACACACCCGAATGAGAGGGATCCTAAGACTGTATAGGTATAGGACTATACGGTTGAGGAGAGCTTATATGAATTGATTTGTACTACCTATACCAACAAGATGCATCTTCTTTTCGGTAGCCCAAACTGAAAGAACTCCATAGTTAAGCGTGCTTGACTTGGAGCAATTTTGGGATGGGTGACCTCCTGGGAAGTTTTCCTAAGAAGCGTGTGAGTGAGGACAAAGCATGCTGAAAAGACCCGTGTTGGTTTGTGGGGACAGTCGTCAATCCATAAAGCAGCAGGTAATGTTACAAATGGTATCAGAGCCTGCACCTCTCCCAGTACGGTGTGGTTCGGGGACGAACCAAGCGGAAGCTGGTGGGCATGTAACGCCCGGGGATTGCGAAGTCGGGGAGTGATCGCCGGTGCAAGGAGGCACGGACAAGGAGCGGCTCCTGGCAGATTTCGAAAGCGGAGGGGTGCATGAATGAACCGATTACACACCCGAATAAGAGGGATCCTAAGACTGTATAGGTATAGGACTATACGGTTGAGGAGGGCTTATATGAATTGATTTGTACTACCTATACCAACAAGATGCATCTTCTTTTCGGTAGCCCAAACTGAAAGAACTCCATAGTTAAGCGTGTTTGACTTGGAGCAATTTTGGGATGGGTGACCTCCTGGGAAGTTTTCCTAGGAAGCGTGTGAGTGAGGACAAAGCATGCTGAAAAGACCCGTGTTGGTTTGTGGGGACAGTCGTCAATCCATAAAGCAGCAGGGGATGTTATAACACCCTAATTTTAACCCAACTTTCTAGAACACATTAGGTTAAACATTAGGCTATTACCTCATAGTCTCATCTTTTTCTTGAAAATATTTAGCGAAAATTATGGTAAAATTTTTTTGAAAGTATAAAACAAAGTGAGAGCCGCGAACTTAACTATTCGAATAATAGAAACGTGAGACATGATTAACACTCATAGAGAGAACTCAAAAAGGAAAACATATAATAGTGGAGCAGAAATCATCATAACAAGAGAAACATTTCATTAATAATATATTTAGAGTACATAGGTAGTCATACCCGCATAGGTACAGGCAGAGCTTGTGATAAAGAAGAAATAAAATACAACAAGAAACACAAGTGTAGGGTGCGACTACAATAAAAATCCAAAATGCTACCCTTCTAGTAAGCTACGAGTATAAATCCACCACCCCTCCCAAAAGATACAGCCGAAGGGAATATCCTTGCAACGCTTGTGTACTCGAAAGCTCCACCGGGGTATAGTGCACCTCCCAAACTGGCATGTCAATGAAGTCAACGAACATCGCCATCGCTCTCTGAAGATGTGACAGGAGAAGAGAGAGAGGAGTGAGAATTCTTAGTAAAGAATCTCAGTAGGAGTCTCCTATCCTAGGGTTACATCGTTCACATCCCCAGGAACTTTGGGTTTATTTCATAAAGACAAGTAAGCATACATCAAGTTCATTTTAAGTTCTAAAGTGTATTTTAGCCAAGGTCCATTCATTTTAGGATGATCTTAATGTCATGAATGCAACATAATAAAGAATGTATGTGTGGCGCTACTTAATGCACATACATCAATCATCATCATACTTAGTGGTATTAAGTGGCAATTAGAATACATTCATATGGGACAAACTTAGTGACATAATCATAATCATAAAACTTCTCTTCCTTATGGGCCACCCTAAAAGACAATCGAACTGGGGGTGCTCGGCCGAACCGGTGTCACCCAAAACGTGTCCATCTCTAGGTTATGAGCTCATACCTTAACTAGTCGTCACTAGTTCTTACTTACCATTTAATGATAAGCGTATCATAAATCATAAATCCCGACTATCTGAGTACGGGTTAGGGGGCAAATCTTTTATGGGTGCTCGGCCGAACCGGTGTCACCTAAGAGTAAAAAAAATGGGTACCGATGTCACATGAGTTCTATGGAGGTGCTCAGCCAAACCGGTGTCATCCTAGAACCCATCTTAGTACCTTAATTTTCAAAATCTTTAAGTCCCCAAATTTGTCGGAAATTCAGCAGCACGATGGCATCACGCCGAATTTCTTCCAAATTTGTTTTATGCCACATAAACATATATCCTCATGAATTCCTCATATGAATAACGTCATCATCCTTCACATAACATATGCATCATCGTAAAACATCTTAACATACCTTAGTATCATATAAATATCATTCTCATATTCTTAATGTCTTATGCATTGACCGCTATGGTCTTTAACTCACAGACTAAGTTATGAATCATTCAAAGCTAACCTCTCGGGTACTTAGGAGGTTATGACTAAGTATATCTCTCTTCATACTATGGTCAAGAATATCTCTCAATCTCAAAGGTGCAGAATTCATAATTTCAACTTTACGGCTACCTAGGAGTCACGACAATGACCCTTTCTAAGTTCGGTTTGCTCCTAAGGCACCAAGATCAAGTCCTAAACCAATTATGAGTCATTTCTACACATTTAAACTAATTTAGAACCATGATTATCATTACTAAACCTTGCTGGACAGAATCCAGAAAATTCTAACATTAAAGGATCTAGAACTCTCAAATTAATTCTTTTCTAGTTTCTAACCTTTCTTATCTTTTACTTATGAGTTTTTCCATTGATCATACTTAAACATAAGCATGTTATCATCGTTAAAACAGCTCATACAGTGGCCAAACATAGCAAGGCGGAACCAAAACAACACTCTCCATACAAAGGCATAAAACATACTTTTTAAAGCACATAGGATACTAGTTTCTCTTGGAACCTTTTTAAAACCTTCAAAACTCTTTTGTAAACATTTTTAACATCTAAAATCATCAAGATATTTATAAGGGCAGTAGCTAAGTTGAATTTATTTCAAGAGGTCCTAAATTCATAAAACTTAGTTCTATATGTTCCTTGAATCCACATAGACTTAGAAAAATTATAAAACATAGCTTATAGGCATTTTGTGATCAAATGAAACTTATCCTAAGTTCATTCATCTCACATAGCCGAAGTGGGCACTCTAAGAGAATGCTTTCCATGTCTAACTCTCATTTGAGACCTTAGGACAAATCTTTGAGCTCTAGAGCTTTAGGTGATGACAAAACATAAACATGCCATGCACTTCATTTTTATTGTTCATTAGGGAAATAAAGTGAGAACTTGAAAAGTAAATAGCTCAAAATAAATATGAGATGCAATTTGTTATTATCTTGGATTTTAAGTGATGACTTGAATAATAAACGTGAAATGCAATGCTTGGAAATTAAATATGAATATGCAAGTTCATTTTTAGTCTTAGAGCATTAGTGATGACATAAAAATAAATCATGCTATGCAAGGCATAAACTAAATATGAATGCAAGTTCATTTTGGTTTAATAACTAGAGCTCGTCCAAGACTTTAAAGAACCAATATTCACAACCCCAACATAGTCTCATCAAGTCAAGAGAATGGAACTAAAAGAAATCTCCATACTTTCAAGAAAAGGAATTATGGCCGAAATCATGAGGCTAAGAGAAAGTAACCCATTTCCTTTTTGAAATCATTCTTATTTTCTTAAGTTGAAAACATTAGTGAACTTCATAGCATAATAATAAAACTAAAGAAAACTCAAGCTTTAGGGGTCTCATTGTGATGAACACATAGTCATCATCTAGAGGTCCCCATCATCAAGCCATCATGTATGAGTTCAAAGGTCATGAAGGCCAAAAACTCAAGAAGGAAACCAAGAGAGTTTTAAAAAGAAATTCCAAGAGGTAGCTAGAGAAAAACTCATTTTTCATGGAAATGAGATGCAAAGAAACACTCCTACCTAGAGTGAAGACAAAGAGCTTGAACTTTGAGAGAAGAAAACAAGATGATGAGCTCCTCCAAAAGGCTTGATGTTTTCGGCCAAGGGGAGATATGTAACATCCTAATTTTTAACCCAATACTCTAGAACATATTTAGGTTAATCATTAGTCTATTACTTCATAGTCTCCTTTTTACTTTAAAATTACTTAGCGAAAATATGGGTAAATTTTTTTTTGAATAATAAAAGCAAAGTGAGAGCCGCGTAACCCGATGAATGATGAAGCACATAAAGAAATATAACAAATATCTCATAAGCATCCCAACATAAGGCAGATAATGGCACATCATCAAGAAAACCGAACTGCATATATATATATATATAACACGATATGCCCACTTATAAGAAGCGGGACTTAGTTTGGTACAACATAGAACAAATACAACTGAAAAGAAGGTACATTAGAAAGGAAATTACTACAGAAAGTGAGAAGCGAAAACTCCCCTACCCAAGTGCATCTAAAACGGATAACCTCTATACAAGAGAAGGTTTATCCTCTCCTATGTGGTGTGTGCACTATTTCTACCCATGAGCCTCAACTGCTAGGATCCCGTAAAGGATAGGCGATCCAATTCAAGGGCGAGGCACATCGGGAATTGGGCACACTCAAAACTTGATCCTCGTCGCCGTATGGTGATCTCGGGTCGCCTATCAAACGCGAAATCACGAACAATGCATCGGCCCTCAAAAAGGTATAGCCCATGCTCCGAATCATGGTGCACTTCCCACGGCGGGGAATCCACAAAATCCACGAGCGTCGTCATCTCAAGACGTGACGGAAAGAAGAGATAGAGGAGTGAGAATCTTGCTAAAGAATCTCAGAGGGTAACCTCCTATCTAGGTGTCATCATCTACGCCCTCAGGAACCTTGGGTTTATTGTATAAAATGAGTGAGCATGCATCAAATTCATTTTTAAGTTACTAAACGTAATTAGCCAAGGTCCGCCTATTTTAGAATGAGTCTTGATGTTACGGATGCAGCATAATAAAGCATGAATGCATGAAGATGCATCAAGCATAAATCATTTAATCATCATAGAAGAATCAATATCACGTAAGTGGCATAAAGTGGCATATACTTCTCATGTAAAACATCTTTCTATAACTTGTGTGACATTCCAAGCATTGTCTCAGAACATAGGGATCACCCTAAAAGACAATCGATCCGGGGTGCTCGGCGAACGGTGTCACCCAGAACGTGTCACATCTCTAGGTTATGAGCTCATACCTAACTAGTCGTCACTAGTTCTTACTTATCAATCCCGATAAGCGTAATCATAATAATAATCATAATCATAACAAACGCGCCCCACCGCATCAAGTACACGGTGAATATTGTCCTCTTCGGGCGTGATCGCCGTCCCCCTCAAGGATTTGTTTCGGGCGTTACGTGATCGCCGTCCCCGTAACGCGTTTTCACGATTTATGTCACATTAAAAACTCATGTACTTTCAAAACTTTCAAGGTTCTCAAGTTTATGAGAAATTTGGCAGCCTAACAGCAGCACACCGAATTTCTTCCAAACTTTCTTTATGCCACATTCATATCTTTACACAATCATTTATAATCATGTGTGTCATAAGCATCATCATCATATGCATCATAGGCATTGTAAAACATCGCACGCATCATAACGTGAGCATCAATAAATTAACATTGCATATCCTCATAAGAAATCATATGCCCAAGATATTCTCATAATAAAACATGCGATCACGTAAAACACTAAAGTTTATTATGCCCTTACGCCTATGGTGTCTTATGCTTTGACCCTTACGAGCCTTAAACTTGAGGTATAATTATTCTGACATTCTCTATTAACCTTTTATGCACCTATAGGTTCACAACTAATGATTTTTACTAATGTTTATGTTCAATGATGAATCTGGACAGCATCTTTCTTAAGGGCAAAATTACATCTTGGGATTACGGGGTTCTAGAAGCTACAGCTTAGACCCGTTGTTGGTTCCGTCTTCGCCTAAGGCGCTATAAATTAAATCTAAACCAATTGTGAGGTATTCCTAAGCCATTGAACTAATTATAAATCATATTTACTCCATTATAAGGGTGCTGTACAGAATCAGAAAATTCAATGTTCTAAGAGTTCTAGAATTACGTTTTTTTTTTATGGTTTTCTAGTTACTAGTTTCTCTGTAGGCGCTAAAAATTCAATTCTAATCCAAATGTCACCAAGTTTTTCATGCCTAAACAATCCTAATCTGATTATGTTCCCATTAAAATAGTTTGGGCAGAATCCATAAAGAAATGGGTTGAAACTATGTTAAATTCTAACTTTACGGTATTTCTAGTTACTAGTTTCTCTATGGGTGCTAAAAATTCAATCCTATTCCAAATGTAACCAAATTTTTCATGAATAATCAATCCTAAACTGATTGTTATCATACTAAAACAGTTTTGGTATTAGGTATGAATGAATGGGTCAAAACTAGGTTGAAACACAACTTTACGGTTTTTCTATAAAGCTAGTTTCTTTCCTAACATACATAGAAAGGTTCCTACCTCATCATAAGTAATTTTCACACATTCTAACACATCAAAACATCATCATTCAGTAGCAATCTCATCATGAAAGAATCGAAATATCAAGCCCCAAAAAGATGTATAAATTGATGTTTCTAAAGCATCTAAATTGCTAGTTTCTCTTGGAATCATTATAGGACTTCTAAAACTCTTTGCAAACCATTTTACTTCATCAAGAGGCTAAAAATAACCTTAGGTCAGCAACCAATTAAATTATCCTTTAGAAGAGGATTAACATCATGAATTTTGTTGGTCATGACTTTATAAAACTCATCAAGCTTAAAGAAAATCCTAGAACCTAGGTTGTTGGCCCTTGTAACTAGATGAAACTCACTCCAATCTCATCATCACTACATGGCCGAGATTATGCATTCAAAGAATGCTTCCATAGTAGACTTTAACTTGAGATAAAATGGGCAAGTCTTTGAGCTCTAGGTCCTTAAGTTATGACATAAAGTAAACGTGCTATGCTTTTCATTTTTAATCTTGCTTACAAAATAAAGTGATGACTTAACATAAATATGCAAGACTTGAAAGGTAAATATGCAAGGCATAAACTTAAACGTGCAAGCTTGAAAATAAATATGCAAGACATAAACTTAAACGTGCAAGCTTGAAGGTAAACATGCAAGGTTCAATCCTTTATTTTAGTGCTCTTGGCCCAGCAACAATCGACTTTAAGGCCGAAATTGAAAGGCATTCGAGAAATTAATTAAGTGATAATGCAAGTTCAATTCTTTATTTTAGTGCTCTAGGCCCAGCAACAATCGACTTTAAGGCCGAAATAGAAAGGCTTTGAGAATTAAATTAAGTGATGATGCAAGTTCCATTTTAATCTTTATGTTCTTAGGTGATGACTTGAAAAGTAAAGATGCATAGCAAGAATGTAAATATGAGTGCAAGCATAAAATAAATTATGCAAGTTCATTTTATCTTTCTAGAGCTCTTAACAAGACTTTAGAGGAACTCAATGCTTAACCCAAACTCATCCAACCAAGGTAAAGTAAAGCTAAGAGTTCTTAGAACTCAACATAATATTTTTAGAAAACCAAAACATAAAACTTGGAAAAACAAGGAAAAAGGCGGGAACTTCAAGAAGGAAAAAGGAACATTTTATAACTCTAGAGTCCATGATCTTGATGATATATTAACACCAACATCATGAGTCCTCATCATTGAGTCCTTAGAACCATTTTTGAAACATCATCAAAGTTAGAGTTCTCAAAAGTTCAAAAAAGGAAGAACTAGAAACATTTTTACTCAAGAACAAAGATCAAGCTCTAGAGTTTGTTTCAAGTGATGAACATCATCATGAAACTCTCATCATCAAGCTCTCATTTCCTTGAACTCCAAGGCTCATGGCCGAAATGAGAAAGAACAAAGAAAAGAAAAGAAGTTCTAAAAAGAATCAAGAGAAACTATGAACATCAAACTTAGAATAAGAACTTTTAAAGAAAGAATACATGAAAGAAAATCCCTACTTGGTGTGATGATCTTGAAGATGGAAGAAGATGAAGAGCTTCAAGAACTTGAAGAACACAAGAGTTTTTGAGAGAAAAAGAAAAGCTTTGGAGAGATCTAAACTTTACAAATGAACTAAAGTAGTAAAATGTTCACCAAGGCAAGCTATATATAGAGCCTTGAGTCATGAATGAGTGGAGAGGAAGAGGCCATGTAGTTGTCTTCTAGAATAAGGGAAGTATGTGGAGGAGATTGAATGAGAAGTTGTCTTGGAGACATGGCCAATTGTGTGCCACACATTCAAACAACATGTGATGCAAAGTGGAGGGAAAAGTGGAGCCATTATTTGGGCAACCATGGGGGCAAAATCATCTCCTCTAATCATGGTTTAAAGGTGTGTTTAGGTGTGTTATGGATTAGACTTAGGATTAAGGGTTGTTATGTAGGTACTTTAAGTAAACTAGTTAGCTAATTAAGGCTATAATCCCATAGGTTAGAAGTGATCATGTAGGTTTAGTGGAGTCAAAAACTTTTATGACTAGTGATGTGAGTGTGACAACTTTTCTTGGTAATGGGGGCATGAATAGTGAAAACACTATTCATGGATACTTTTTCTTTAAAGAAAGAAAAGAATTTAGAAAAGGGTTTTTAAATTTCTTTAAACAATTCTAGGTTCCAATTAATTTTAAATAATGATTTTGGCTCTAGATTAATTATGGAAATTAATTAACCTTTAATTAGAGCCTAATATTGCTTAGGTTTGCTTAATTATATCATTAAACTCAAACAGCACTATCCCGGGGGCAAAATCGTAATTTTGTACAAAAACTGCCCGAGACCATCGGAACTTAAACAGACACTTTAAAATAGTTGAAAACGTTATTTTAAACCTTTAGGGAAAGTTTCGGGTTCGAATGGCATTTCTACCCACGTAGTATGCTATAGGGGTATTTTGGTCATTTTGACCCAAACCTAGAAACACGATTTTTGTTTCGAAAGCACACAAAGACCATCCAATCCCCTTGAAACATTGAGTTGACCCTTCGAGGACTGCCGGGTCGGCTATCCTCGAATTCCGGGCAGAAAATGACCTCAGGGGCATTTTGGTCATTTTCTCTTAAACAGAAAAATCGGGGCGTTACAAGATAAGGAGGTTAGAGTCGTGTTTGAGGTGAGGTTGTGTTTGAGATGAAATATTTGAGAGGTTTGATGGTGATTCAAGGTTATGGGGTGATGTGTGAAGGTTATGAGATGATGGTGATGAAGTAAAGAGATGAAAAAGATGAAGATGAAAAAGAAAGGAACTCTTTGGGACTTGAGAGAAAGAAAGAAACTAGCAAGACTACTCTAAGCTTTAGCAAATGCTCAATGTGCATCCAATGCTAACACAAGCTCCCTATTTATAGAAAAACAAAGTGATAGGTGAGAGAATGGAAAGCATGGCTGATGGTAAGAAAGAGAAAATATCTCTTTGATGGTGTCATACAAGCATGGTTTGAAGCATGGAGCTCATGACACAAGGTATGGCTTCAAGTATGGGTTTTTGAGTGATCTTTTCTTTAAATTGTGGATGAAATTAGGCTTCTAGAAGACCAACATGGCTGGAAGTTTTTCAGCCACAAATAATTGAAGGGAATGATTTATTTTACTTGGTTATTCATTTGGAAAAGCAAGCTTGATTGAAATTATGACAAGGCATGACAAGTGAGGTGATTTGAGGTGATTTTCCTTTAAGTTTGAAATGAAATAATTCATGAAAATGGGGGAGGGCTGGCTGATTTTGAGCCACAAAAATGAGAGAAAAGTCTTCTAGAAGATGTCCTATGAAGCATGGATGAAAGCATGGAGGTTATGACACAAAGCATGGTTCTTTGTGAGATGGAAGCATGGTCTTTGGAGTGTCAAAAATTTGCACATGTGATGGATAATGGGGGATGATTTCGATCAGATTTGGGCAGCAAGGAGAGAGAAACAATCTTCCATGTAATTGGGTGCTAATGATAGGATTAAGTGTAGGTTAGTTTAGGTACAAGGTTAGGAGTAATTAAGCTTAAGTTTAGGTAACTAAGCATGTGTATTAGGAATTTTATGACAAGGTTAAGAGTGCTCTTACATCATTAGAGAATTTAAAACTCATTTGTGAATAAACAATGTGTATCACAATCCCATGATTTAAGGAAAGAGAGAGAAAACACTATTTGTGCACTATTTGCACACTATTCATTGATTCCTACACTCAAAGTCCTTGAATTTAAAGATAGGGTTTTAAGTTTATCTAAGCAATTTTAGGTTCTAATCATCCTTATTAAATTATTTTGACCTTAGATTAATTATGGAAATTAATTAACCTTCGATTAGAGCCTAATATTGCTTAGGTTTCACTTAACCGTGTGATTAGGTGTAAACATACGAAACTACGGGCAAAACCGTAATTTTGCACTTATTTTGCCCGGGACCTCCGGGACCAAAACTTAGACCACAGAAAACATAAAAACATCTTTTAAAACCATCTGGAGAGGTTTCGGGTTCATCCGGCACTTGCAAAAGGGTAAAACGCCACAGGGGCATTTTGGTCATTTCGACCCGAAAACTCGAAAAATGAGATTTTCGATCCCAGAAAGAAACACAAGTCATCCAATCCCCTTCCAACATTGAGTTTGCCCTTCGAGTACTGCCGGACCTGGCTTTCCTCGAATTCCGGGCTGATAATGACCTCAGGGGCATTTTGGTCATTTTCACTGTAGCAGAAAATCGGGGTATTATAGATGTTACCCTGCCCTTATAATTGAACCTAATTAAACCTTTGTGGTGAGTTGTTCTTGCATAAATTCTATTTATTTCAGTTAAGAACTCAAGGAGAATACTTGAGTGGAAAAAGGCAAGAGAGATTCATTAAAGAAAAAGCCATAACTTGAGTGTTGAGTGCAAACAAGGTAAAGGAATGTGGTGAGGAAAATTATTTGTTACTACTAATCATTTTTTTCTTAAACATGTCAGGTGAAGAACATAATCTTCCCCCCATGGGAATAGGTCTGTCACCATTCCAAATGCAAGCCTTGACACAACATATTGAAAGGCTAATGAGGCAATAAACTGAGCAAGTGTTTGATAGGCTGGACCAAGTTGAGCACAATGAGGACAATAAGTGAAGAAGAAGAGATAATAAAGGTGACCAATGGCAGAATAGGCTTGAAGGAGTCAAGCTTAGCATTCCACCATTGAAAGGCAAAGGAGACCCAGAGGCATATCTGGAGTGGGAGCTAAAAATTGAGCATGTGTTCTCTTGTAACGACTACATTGAGGAGCAGAAAGTTAAGCTAGCAGCAGCTGAATTTTCTGAATGTGCACTTATTTAGTGGAACAAGTATCAAAGAGAGAGTTTAGAAATAAAGAACCATTGGTAGACACTTGACAGAGATGAGAAGAATCATGAGGAGAGATATGTACCAGCCAATTACAATAGGGACTTCAAGCTAAAACTTTGAAAATTAACCCAAGGCAACAAAAGTATTGAAGAGTACTACAAAGAGACGAAGGTGACTTTCCTTCGGCTAGAATTGATGAAGACCCTGAGGTGACCATGGCTCGGTTTTTAAGTGGCCTAAATAGTGATGTCAAGGATGTTGTGGAGTTGCAAGATTATCTTGAACTGGAAGAGTTGCTACATAAAGCCATTTGGATTGACCAGCAACTCAAAACGAAGAGCACTGCTAAACGAAATTCTTCCAACTTCAGCCTAACAAGTTGGGGGGACAAGCATAAAGGATCTTCATCTTCATCCTCTAGTCCTGCCTTGCCTGCCCTACTTGGGAAGTGTCTAATGAAGTGCCCCCAAATGTGATACAAGTGGTATAAAATGTTGGAAATGTTTGGGAAGAGGGCAATATGCATCTAAGTGTCCAACTAAGAGAACAATGATCATGAAGGAGAATGAAAAAATTACTAGTGAGTCTTCAGCTAGTGAAGCTGGGGAAGAGGAAGAGGTAGATGAGGAGATCATTGTGGAGACCAAAGAAGGAGATTTATTGATGATCTGGAAATTGCTTGGAAGTCAGATGCAAGCTCTTGATGATTCCCAAAGAGAGAACATTTTTCACTCTAGGTGTTCAATTAATAGGAAATTATGTTATTTGATTGTGGATGAAGGGAGTTGCACCAATGTGGCCAACTCTAGATTAGTGTCCAAATTAAATTTGGAGACCAAGCCATATCCTAGGCCATACAAATTCCAATGTCTTAGTAAAGATGGAGAGATGACCTTAAGCAAGCAAGTGGAGCTGTACATTTCCACGGGACAATACAATGACAAAGTGATATGTGATGTGGTTCCAATGGAGGCAACCCATATTCCCTTAGGGAGACCGTGGCAATATGACACCAAAGCTATTCATGATGGGTTAACATAAGATTTCTTTCATGCATAATAGGAGGAAAATTTACTCAAACCTTTATCTCCTAGAAAGGTGTGTGAAGATCAAATAAAATTAAGAGAAAGGAGAATGCAAGAGAGAAAAGAGATGAGTGACACACAAAAGAGTGAAACACTTGAGAGCAGACAGAGTTGTTTAGCAAAAGAAAGTGAGGTGAAGAGGCTGCTGCTTGCCAACAAGCCACTTTATTTACTTTATTGTAAGAAAAATATTTTAATTATTGATAACTCTAATAAAATTGTTGTCCCTGCTAGTGTTGAGTTTCTTTTGCAAGAATACAAGGACATTTCCAAAGGAGGTTCTAAGTGGATTGCCACATTTGAGAGGGATTGAGCATCATATTGATTTCATCCCTAGTGCATCTTTACCCTATCGGCCACCTTATAGGAGCAATCCTCAAGAGACCAAAGAAATACAAAAGCAAGTTGAGGAGTTGATGACAAAAGGTTGGGTGCAAGAAAGCTTGAGTTTGTGTGTTGTACCAATGATTCTAGTGCCTAAAAAGGATGAGATTTAGAGGATGTGCAGTGACTACAGAGCAATTAACAACATCACAATCAAGTACTGACATCCTATTCCTAGGTTAAATGACCTTCTTGATGAACTGTAGGGTGCCTGTTATTTTTTTAAATTGATTTAAAAAGTGGATATCATCAAATTAGGATAAGGGAAAGGGATAAATGGAAAATTGCCTTTAAAACTATGGTTTGTATGAGTAGCTAGTTATGCCTTTCGGGCTGACTAATGCCCCAAACAATTTTATAAGATTAATGAACCATGTCTTAAGAGATTTTATTGGCAAGTTTGTTGTTGTTTACTTTGATGACATTCTAATTTAAAGAACTTGTAACACCCTAATTTTAACCCAACTTTCTAGAACACATTAGGTTAAACATTAGGCTATTACCTCATAGTCTCATCTTTTTCTTGAAAATATTTAGCGGAAATTACGGTAAAATTTTTTTTTTGAAAGTATAAAACAAAGTAAGAGCTGCGAACTTAACTATTCGAATAACAGAAACGTGAGACATGATTAACACTCATAGAGAGAACTCAAAAAGGAAAACATATAATGGTGGAGCAGAAATCATCATAACAAGAGAAACATTTCATTAATAATATATTTAGAGTACATAGGTAGTCATACTCGCATAGGTACAGGCAGAGCTTGTGATAAAGAAGAAATAAAATACAACAAGAAACGCAAGTGTAGGGTGCGACTACAATAAAAATCCAAAATGCTACCCTCCTAGTAAGCTACGAGTATAAATCCACCACCCCTCCCAAAAGATACAGCCGAAGGGAATATCCTTGCAACACTTGTGTACTCGAAAGCTCCACCGGGGTGTAGTGCATCTCCCTGGCTGGCGTGTCAATGAAGTCAACGAACATCGCCATCGCTCTCTGAAGATGTGACGGGAGAAGAGAGAGAGGAGTGAGAATTCTTAGTAAAGAATCTCAGTAGGAGTCTCTTATCCTAGGGTTACATCGTTCACATCCCCAGGAACCTTAGGTTTATTTCATAAAGACAAGTGAGCATATATCAAGTTCATTTTAAGTTCTAAAGTGTATTTTAGCCAAGGTCCATTCATTTTAGGATGATCTTAATGTCATGAATGCAACATAATAAAGAATGTATGCGTGGCGCTACTTAATGCACATACATCAATCATCATCATACTTAGTGGTATTAAGTGGCAATTAGAACACATTCATATGGGACAAACTTAGTGACATAATCATAATCATAAAACTTCTCTTCCTTATGGGCCACCCTAAAAGACAATCGAACTGGGGGTGCTCGGCCGAACCGGTGTCACCCAGAACGTGTCCATCTCTAGGTTATGAGCTCATACCTTAACTAGTCGTCACTAGTTCTTACTTACCATTTAATGATAAGCGTATCATAAATCATAAATCCCGACTATCTGAGTACGGGTTAGGGGGCAAATCTCTTAGGGGTGCTCGGCCGAACCGGTGTCACCTAAGAGTAAAAAAATTAGGTACCGATGTCACATGAGTTCTATGGAGGTGCTCGGCCAAACCGGTGTCATCCTAGAACCCATCTTAGTACCTTAATTTTCAAAATCTTTAAGTCCCCAAATTTGTCGAAAATTCGGCGGCACGATGGCATCACACCGAATTTCTTCCAAATTTGTTTTATGCCACATAAACATATATCCTCATGAATTCATCATATGAATAACGTCATCATCCTTCACATAACATATGCATCATCGTAAAACATCTTAACATACCTTAGTATCATATAAATATCATTCTCATATTCTTAATGTCTTATGTATTGACCGCTATGGTCTTTAACTCACAGTCTAAGTTATGAATCATTCAAAGCTAACCTCTCGGATACTTAGGAGGTTATGACTAAGTATATCTCTCTTCATACTATGGTCAAGAATATCTCTCAATCTCAAAGGTGCAGAATTCATAATTTCAACTTTATGGGTACCTAGGAGTCACGACAATGACTCTTTCTAAGTTCGGTTTGCTCCTAAGGCACCAAGATCAAGTCCTAAACCAATTATGAGTCATTTCTACACATTTAAACTATTTTAGAACCATGATTATCATTAGTAAACCTTGCTGGACAGAATCCAGAAAATTCTAATATTAAGGGATCTAGAACTCTCAAATTAATTCTTTTCTAGTTTCTAACCTTTCTTATCTTTTACTCATGAGTTTTTCCATTGATCATACTTAAACATAAGCATGTTATCATCGTTAAAACAGCTCATACAGTGGCCAAACATAGCAAGGCAGAACCGAAACAACACTCTCCATACAAAGGCATAAAACATACTTTTTAAAGCACATATGATACTAGTTTCTCTTGGAACCTTTTTAAAACCTTCAAAACTCTTTTGTAAACATTTTTAACATCTAAAATCATCAAGATATTTATAAGGGCAGTAGCTAAGTTGAATTTATTTCAAGAGGTCCTAAATTCATAAAACTTAGTTCTATATGTTCCTTGAATCCACATAGACTTAGAAAAATTATAAAGCATAGCTTATAGGCATTTGTGATCAAATGAAACTTATCCTAAGTTCATTCATCTCACATAGCCGAAGTGGGAATTCTAAGAGAACGCTTTCCATGTCTAACTCTCATTTGAGACCTTGGGACAAATCTTTGAGCTCTAGAGCTTTAGGTGATGACAAAACATAAACATGCCATGCACTTCATTTTTATTGTTCATTAGGGAAATAAAGTGAGAACTTGAAAAGTAAATAGCTCAAAATAAATATGAGATGCAACTTGTTATTATCTTGGATTTTAAGTGATGACTTGAATAATAAACGTGAAATGCAATGCTTGGAAATTAAATATGAATATGCAAGTTCATTTTTTAGTCTTAGAGCATTAGTGATGACATAAAAATAAATCATGCTATGCAAGGCATAAACTAAATATGAATGTAAGTTCATTTTGGTTTAATAACTAGAGCTCGTCCAAGACTTTAAAGAACCAATATTCACAACCGCAACATAGTCTCGTCAAGTCAAGAGAACGGAACTAAAAGAAATCTCCATATTTTCAAGAAAAGGAATTATGGCCGAAATCATGAGGCTAAGAGAAAGCAATCCATATTCCTTTTTGAAATCATTCTTATTTTCTTAAGTTGAAAACTTTAGTGAACTTCATAGCATAATAATAAAAACTAAAGAAAACTCAAGCTTTAGGGGTCTCATTATGATGAACACATAGTCATCATCTAGAGGTCCCCATCATCAAGCCATCATGTATGAGTTTAAAGGTCATGAAGGCCAAAAACTCAAGAAGGAAACCAAGAGAGTTTTAAAAAGAAATTCCAAGAGGTAGCTAGAGAAAAACTCATTTTTCATGGAAATGAGATGCAAAGAAACACTCCTACCTAGAGTGAAGACAAAGAGCTTGAACTTTGAGAGAAGAAAACAAGATGATGAGCTCCTCCAAAAGGCTTGATGTTTTCGGCCAAGGGGAGATAAGGAGGTTAGAGTTGTGTTTGAGGTGAGGTTGTGTTTGAGATGAAATATTTGAGAGGTTTGATGGTGATTCAAGGTTATGGGGTGATGTGTGAAGGTTATGAGGTGATGATGATGAAGTAAAGAGATGAAAAAGATGAAGATGAAAAAGAAAGGAACTCTTTGGGACTAGAGAGAAAGAAAGAAACTAGCAAGACTACTCTAAGCTTTAGCAAATGCTCAATGTGCATCCAATGCTAACACAAGCTCCCTATTTATAGAAAAACAAAGTGATAGGTGAGAGAATGGAAAGCATGGCTGATGGTAAGAAAGAGAAAATATCTCTTTGATGGTGTCATACAAGCATGGTTTGAAGCATGGAGCTCATGACACAAGGTATGGCTTTAAGCATGGGTTTTTGAGTGATCTTTTCTTTAAATTGTGGATGAAATTAGGCTTCTAGAAGACCAACATGGCTGGAAGTTTTTCAGCCACAAATAATTGAAGAGAATGATTTATTTTACTTGGTTATTCATTTGGAAAAACAAGCTTGATTGAAATTATGACAAGGCATGACAAGTGAGGTGATTTGAGGTGATTTTCCTTTAAGTTTGAAATATAATAATTCATGAAAATGGGGGATGATTTTCGGTCAGATTTGGGCAGCAAGGAGAGAGGAAAAATCTTCCATGAAATTGAGTGTTAATGATAGGATTAAGTGTAGGTTAGTTTAGGTACAAGGTTAGGAGTAATTAAGCTTTAAGTTTAGGTAACTAAGCATGTGTATTAGGAATTTTATGACAAGATTAGGAGTGCTCTTACATCATTAGAGAATTTAAAACTCATTTGTTAATAAACAATGTGTAACACAATCCCATGATTTAAGGAAAGAGAGAGAAAATACTATTTGTGCACTATTTGCACACTATTCATTGATTCCTACATTCAAAGTCTTTGAATTTAAAGATAGGGTTTTAAGTTTATCTAAGCAATTTTAGGTTCTAATCATCCTTATTAAATTATTTTGACCTTAGATTAATTATGAAAATTAATTAACCTTTGATTAGAGCCTAATATTGCTTAGGTTTCGCTTAACCGTGTGATTAGGTGTAAACATACGAAACTACGGGCAAAACCGTAATTTTACACTTATTTTGCCCGGGACCTCCGGGACCAAAACTGAGACCACAGAAAACATAAAAACATCTTTTAAAACCATCTGGAGAGGTTTCGGGTTCATCCAGCACTTGCAAAAGGGTAAAATGCCACAGGGGCATTTTGGTCATTTCGACCCGAAAACTCGAAAAATGAGATTTTCGATCCCGGAAAGAAACACAAGTCATCCAATCCCCTTCCAACATTGAGTTTGCCCTTCGAGTACTGCCGGACCTGGCTTTCCTCGAATTCGAGGCTGATAATGACCTCAGGGGCATTTTGGTCATTTTCACTCTAGCAGAAAATCGGGGCATTACAGAACTAGTTTTGACGTGCATATTGAACATTTGAGAGCTATCATGCATGTGCTTAGAAAAGAAAAATTGTATGCTAATCTTGAGAAATGCACTTTTTGCACCGATCATGTAGTGTTCATAGGCTTTGTTGTGAGTGCAAAAGGAGTGCAAATTGATGAAAAAAAGGTTGACACCATTCAAGAGTGGCCTATGCCTAAGAATGTGAGTGAAGTGAGAAGTTTCCATCGCTAAGCTAGTTTCTATAGGAGGTTTGTTAGGGACTTTAGCACCTTGGCTGCATCTCTTAATGAGATAGTTAAAAAGTATGTGGGTTTCAAATGGGGAGAGAAATAAGAGCAAGCCTTTGTTGCCTTTAAGCATAGGCTAACTAATGCACCCATTCTTGCTTTGCCCAATTTTGCTAAATCTTTTGAACTTGAATGTGATGCATTAAATGTGGGCATTGGGTCTGTTTTGATGCAAGAAGGCCATCTGATTACTTATTTTAGTGAGTAGTTAAATGGGGCTACCCTAAACTATCCACTTATGATAAGGAATTGTATGCCTTAGTGCGTGCTTTGAAAACATGGCAGCATTATTTGTTCCCCAAAGAATTTGTAATTCATAGTGACCATGAGTCCCTAAAATACTTGAAAGCACAAGGCAAGCTAAATAAAAGACATGCCAAATAGGTTGAGTTTTTAGAACAATTTCCATATGTCATTAAGCATAAAAAGGGGAAGGGGAACATAGTGGTTGTTGCTTTATCTAGGAGGCATGCATTACTTTTTACTCTTGAAACTAAAATTTTTGGACTTGAGACTTTGAGAGAAATGTATTTGCGTGATGTTGAATTTTTTGAGATATATACTAGTTGTGAAAATGTGTCTCAAAATGGTTACTATAGGTACAATGGATACTTATTTAAAGAAAAAAGATTGTGTGTGCCTAAGTGTTCCATAAGAAATCTGCTTGTTAAGGAGGCACGTGAGGAAGGATTAATGGGACATTTTGGGGTGCATAAAACTTTGAACATATTGCATGAACATTTTTATTGGCCCCATATGAAACATGATGTGCATAAACATTGTGAGCATTGCATTGTTTGTAAAAAGGCAAAATCAAAAGTGATGCGATAGAACAAAGAATGTTCTTTGTTTTGGACTTTGTTTTGGGGCTGCTTAGAACAAAGAATGACAAGGATTCTATTTTTGTGGTTGCGGATAGATTTTCAAAAATGGCACATTTTATATCTTGCAAAAAGGTTGATGATGCTTGCCATGTAGCTGACTTATTTTTTAGGGAAGTGGTGAGACTCCATGGGCTACCTAGGAGCATCGTAAGTGATAGGGACACTAAGTTCCTAACTCACTTTTGGAGAACATTGTGGGGTAAGCTTGGTACTAAATTATTTTTCTCTACTACTTGTCACCCACAAACTGATAGGCAAACTGAGGTAGTAAATAGGACTTTAGGCACTTTGCTTAGGACTATTTTAAAGAAAAGTCTTTAAGTTTGGGAAGAATGTTTGACTCATGTAGAATTTGCTTATAACAGGGCTGTCCATAGCACAACTAATTGTTCACCATTCGAAATTGTATATGGATTTAATCCTATGACACCACTTGATTTATTACCTATGCCTAATATTACTATTTTTAAGCATAAGGATGCATAGGCTAAGGCTGACTAAGTGAGAAAGCTGCATGAGCATGTGAAAGTTCAAATTGAGAAGAAAATTGAGAGCTATGCCAAGCAAGCTAACAAAGGAAGAAAGAAAATTGTATCTGAACCTGGAGATTACGTTTGGGTGCACATGAGGAAAGAGAAGCTCCCTGAATAAAGGAGTCCAAACACCAACCTAGAGGGGACGGTCCTTTCCAAGTGTTAGAGAGGATCAATGACAATGCTTACAAAATTAATTTGCCTGGTGAGTATAATATTAGTGCCAATTTTAATGTTGTCGATTTGTCTCTTTTTGATGCAAGTGATGAGGCCTTGGATTTGAGGGCAAATCCTCTTCAAGAGGGAGGGGATCATGAGGACACAGCTAGTGGCAAGGACAATAGGGCACTTGGAGGATTTGGGGGACCTATGCATGGCAATGAGTTGTAGCAACAATTCTTGAGACTGCCCCTAATTTGGAAAACTTGAAGCCCAAAATGGTATATTGCATAACCCTACTTGAAGACCCCTGATGCTATATGGACTACCACCATCTTTTTAACTCTTTTATGTTACTAAATAAAGTTTGTAATAAGTATATTTGGGCTACCACATGGGCATACGAATTTAGCTTGGTTTTGGGTTGTTTTCTTTCATTTTTACTAAGTTTTTAAGTGGGCTGGATGGTCCATATGAGTGGAGCATGAATTTTAGGAAGCCTTATGGCTGAATGCTTTAGTTTTGTTCAGCTCATAAGGAGTTTGGCATTTAGTTTGCATACTTTGGCCAACTCCAATCAGATTTCTCTTTGCCTTTTATTTGCACCATAGGGAGGTTTCACATGTTAGTAACAGTGCATTTATTCTGAATTAGTGTGGCTGTCCATGGCCTTATTTTGTATGCACTCCTTTGGAGGAATGATCAGATTGAAAATTTTGGCTCAATTGCTTTTTGTGAGAGAATTGTATTCTCCTAGGCTTTTGGCTGAACCATTGAGGATTTATCAAAGGGCTATTCAGCACTCTTGTGGCATCCATTGAAGGCTTATCTTCCTTCCTTGGAAGTGGCGCCTATCACTACTATCACCATCTTCCATTTCTTTCCCCTTTTCCATTGATATATCTATCTTCTTCAACCCCAAAATCCCTTACTAGTGACGCCCCCTTTTAGCACCAAAAACAACCCAATATTTTACATTAAAACTCCATCAAAACCTTCCATATCAATTTGAATTGTTTCCTTATCAAACTCATCAAATAAGGAACCTATTCAAATCAGATCAACCATCTGAATCAGCCCCCATTTTTTTTGTGTGCCCATTCCATCCCATCCAGGTTTGAGTTTTGGCTTTTCAAGCTACGGAGTCCTAATTCCATGTGGCATTATCCCTAGAAGATCCTGAATCAATCCAACACATCAAGGACGCATCAACAGTTCAGAATTAATACTTAGTGGAGTCTTAGTGGATATTAAATACTTGTTTATTTTGTTCTTCAAACATTTAGCTTGTTCTTGTCTTGTTTGGCCTCTAATTTAAGTGTGCTTATCCATGTGTAGCTTTTCTTGCTTGTCTCTTTTGGGTCTTAACAGTTGTCTTAGAGTTTTCTTTGTTTGACCTCTTGTTGTTTTGTGATTTAATATTGGAGTTGTTGGGTTCTTTTTGAATTGACTTATGATTCCATTTAAGAGCCTATAAGAGCACTTGAGTGGTAAAAGGCAAGAGAGAACTTTACATAAAAGCCTATTAGAAAGCAACAAACACGAGTGATACATCTCTAAGAGTGCAAACACATGAGAAGTATGGTGAGGTCCTATTGCTTTCATTTTTTTTTCTTTTTACTTGAATTATGGCAAGAACAGGTGGTGATGGTACCCCTCCTCCTCAGGGAAACAACAGATTGTTAGTTAAGGCTATTACAGCTCAAATGCAAAGGATGATGAGGGAGCATACAGAGGAGTTATATGAGAGAATTGAGCAGTTCAAAAATCAAGAACATCATGATGATGATGGAGGTAGAAGGAGGATTGATGGAAGGAGAAGAGATAATGAAGGTGATGCTAGAGAGGACCGAATTGAGGGAGTAAAGCTTAAACAAAGGGAAGAGTGATCCAGAGGCTTATCTTGAGTAGGAGATGAAGATTAAGCAGTTGTTCTCATGCCACAATTACAATGAAGAAAAGAAAGTAAAGGTGGCAGCCGTGGAGTTCACAGATTATGCTCTTATTTGGTGGAACAAATTGCAAAAGGAGAGACTTAGATATGAAGAACCTTTGGTGGGTACCTGGATTGAAATGAAGAGATTGATGAGAAGGAGATTTGTCCCTTCCTATTATCATAGGGACCTTCACAACAAGCTTCAAAGACTCACGCAAGGTAGTAGGAGTATTGATGAATATTACAAGGAGATGAAGGTGTCTTAGAACCAATGTGAATGAAGATAGGGAGGCTACTATGGCACGCTTTTTGAATGGGCTGAATAATGACATTAGAGATGTGGTTGAGCTACAAAATTATGTGGAGTTGGAAGACTTCGTACATCAAGCTCCCAAAGTAGAGCAGCAACTTAAGAGAAAAGGTACCATGAGAAGGAATTCTTCTAATTTCAATTCTTCAAATTGAAATGAAAGAAATAAGAATGAGGAAGGTACTTCTTCGAACAATACCATGGCTACACCTCAAAGGACTCAATTCAAGTCCAATAAGACCCCTAAAAAAATAAGGAGTAGTGAGATAAAATGCTTCAAGTGTTTAGGGAGAGGTCACATAGCTTCGGCATGTCCAACCAAGAAGACTATGTTACTTAAGGAGAATGGAGAAATTACTAGTGAGTCTTCAGCTAGTGAAGTCGAGGAAGAGGAAGAGGTAGATGAGGAGATCATTGTGGAGGCCAAAGAAGGAGATTTATTGATGATTAGGAGGTTGCTTGGAAGTTAGATGCAAGCACATGATGATTCCCAAAAAGAGAACATTTTTCACTCTAGGTGTTCAATCAATGGGAAACTATGTTCTTTGATTATGGATGGAAGGAGTTGCACCAATGTGGCCAGCTCTAGATTAGTGTCCAAATTAAATTTGGAGACTAAGCCACATCCTAGGCCATACAAACTCCAATGGCTTAGTGAAGATGGAGAGATGATCGTGAGAAAGCAAGTGGAGCTGCACATTTCCATGGGACAATACAATGACAAAGTGATATGTGATGTGGTTCCAATGGAGGCAAGCCATATTCTCTTAGGGAGGCCATGGCAATATGACACCAAGGCTATTCATGATGGGTTCACCATTTGAAATTGTGTATGGATTTAACCCTATGACACCACTTGATTTATTGCCTGTGCCTAACATTGCTATTTTTAAGCATAAGGATGCACAGGCTAAGACTGACTATGTGAGAAAGCTGCATGAGCGTGTGAAAGCTCAAATTGAGTGCTATGCCAAGCAAGCTAACAAGGGAAGAAAGAAAGTTGTATTTGAACCCGGAGATTGGGTTTGGGTGCACATGAGGAAAGAGAGATTCCCTGAACAAAGAAAGTCCAAACTCCAACCTAGAGGGGACGGTCCTCTCCAAGTGTTGGAAAGGATCAATGATAATGCCTATAAAATCAATTTGCCTGGTGAGTATAATATCAATGCCACTTTTAATGTTGTTGATTTGTCTCTCTTTGATACAGGTGATGAGGCCTTGGATTTGAGGTCAAATCCTCTTCACGAGGGAAGGGATGATGAGGACACGGCTAGTGGCAAGGACAATAAGGTACTTCAAGGACTTAGTGATGAGGACATGGCCAATGACAAGGATAAGAAGGCGCTTAGTGAACTTGGAAGTCCAATGACAAAGGCGAGATCTAAGAAGGCTAAAGAGGCTCTAAATAAACTTGTGGCAACTTTATTTGAAGCCCTGAGTCTTGGGGAATTGCAGCAAGATGGTGAATTGCTTAATACAAATTGAAGGAATAGAGGCTTAGTTTTTCTTTTAATTTTTTGGTATGTGTTAAAATGGGCTGAACATTCTTATTAGTTTACTAATAGTGGTGGGCTAAATTAGTAAACTGATTTTTGGCCTTATTATAATGTACCTGAGTTAGGTCCGGTTTAAGGCAAACTTGAAAGGTGTTGCTCATTATAAAAGGCAAACCCTAACTTTTGAAAGAGAACTTTTTCAGAACATTTTTATCTTAAGTGTGAGACTTGCTCTCTCTTGGTTCTTCATAGAATCTCTAAACTTATCAAGGGTGCTCATCCTTGTGGCATTCCTAGGCTTATCAATCACTTGATTGTGGCACCTTGTTCTTTCTTTTTTGTTCTTGAGCCTAAATTGTGTTTTAGAACGTGAGTTTTCTTCTCGTTTTTGAAACGTCCAATTCCAAGACCTGTAGCATGAGATACGGGGTAGAGTTAACTTTGTACTAAACCTGCATTTCCCAACCTTGGTAGATCCGTGTTGCATGATTCATGGAGTTTGGATCATATCATGTGGTAATCAGAGCTTAGTTCTAAGGTTAGCTAATTTGGTACTGATTTTTCTTTTCCTCCTTGTCCAGCTTTGTGTCTTTTGTGTCTATTGTCTATTTCCATTGTTTGATTTTGTCTTCTTACATTTTTGGGTGCTGGATTTGTTTCCTATAATTTGTGCAGCACCTGTTTGTCAATTGTCCTCAATTATTGCAAATTCCAACATTTTGTTCTCTCAAATTCTGCATTAACTTGCTATTATTAACTATTGAGTTAGAAGCAAAAATACACAAAAAAATTGAAATAGAAAACAAGAGTTAAAAAAAATTGAACTAGAAAAGAAAAGAAAAAAAAAAGACAAAAAGAAGTTTAACAGAGGAGACAATAGCTTTTTTTTCTTTCTATAATTTCAATGCACATTGCTTGCTTGATAAAGTTCCTAAGTGTCTTGCTAAGTCTTTTTATTTTTTTATTTTTTATTTTTTTTCTTCAGCCTATCATCACTTAGCTGTTCTTTTGTGTGTCATCACATTATTGAGTCTTCAATAAGTACTCTTGTGTATTCCTGGAGAATCTACTGAGAATTTAAAGAGAGCTCTTGAGTGGAAAAAGGCAAGAGAGAACTTTACACAAAAGCCTATTAGAGAGCGACAAACACGAGTAATACATCTCTAAGAGTGAAAACATGTGAGAAGTGTGGTAAGGTCCTATTGCTTTTTTTTTTTCTTTTTGCTTGAATTATGACAAGAATAGGTGGTGATGGTACCCCTCCTCCTCAGGGAAATAATAGATTGTTAGTAGAGGCTATTACAGCTCAAATGCAAAGGATGATGAGGGAGCATACAGAGGATTTATATGAGAGAATTGATCGGTTAGAAATAATCAGGGTGATGCTAGAGAGGACCGAATTGAGGGAGTCAAGCTTAATATTCCACTTTTCAAAGGGAAAAGTGATCCTGAGGGTTATCTTGAGTGAGAGATGAAACTTGAGCAGTTGTTCTCATGCCACAATTACACTAAAGAAAAGAAAGTAAAGGTGGCAGCCATGGAATTCACAGATTATGCTCTTATTTGGTGGAACCAATTGCAAAAGGAACGACTTCAATATGAAGAACCTTTGGTGGATACTTGGGTTGAAATGAAGTAGTTGATGAGAAGGAGATTTGTCCCTTCCTATTATCATAGGGACCTTCATAACAAGCTCCAAAGGCTCACATAAGGTAGTAGGAGTGTTGATGAATATCACAAGGAGATGGAGGTGTCTTTAATTAAAGCCAACATGCATGAAGATAGGGAGGCTACTATGGCACGTTTTCTGAATGGGCTGAATAATGACATTAGAGATGTGGTTGAGTTACAAAATTGTGTGGAGTTGGAAGACTTGGTACATCAAGCTACTAAAGTGGAGCAACAACTTAAGAGAAAAGGTACCATGAGAAGGAGTTCTTCTAATTTTAATTCTTCAAATTGGAAGGAAAGAAATAAGAAGGGAGGTACTTCTTCTAACAATACCACTATTGCACCTCAAAGAACTCAATTCAAGTCTAATGAGACCCCTAAGAAGAGAAGGAGTAGTAAGATAAAATGCTTCAAGTGTTTGGCGAGAGGTCACATAGCTTCGGAGTGTCCAACTAGGAAGACTATGTTACTTAAGGAGAGTGGAGAAATTACTAGTGAGTCTTCAGCTAGTGAAGCCGAGGAAGAGGAAGAGGAAGAGATAGATGAAGAGATTATTGTGAAGGCCAAAGAAGGAGATTTATTGATGATTGGGAGGTTGCTTGGAAGTCAGATGCAAGCTCTTAATGATTCCCAAAGAAATAACATTTTTCACTCTAGGTGTTCAATCAATGGGAAACTATGTTCTTTGATTGTGGATGGAGGGAGTTGCACTAATGCGGCCAGCTCTAGATTAGTGTCCAAATTAAATTTGGAGACTAAGCCACATCCTAGGCCATACAAACTCTAATGGCTTAGTGAAGATGGACAGATGACCATGAACAAGCAAGTGGAGCTGCACATTTCCATGGGATAATACAATGACCAAGTGATCTGTGATGTGGTTCCAATGGAGGCAAGCCATATTCTCTTAGGGAGGCCGTGGCAATATGACACCAAAGCTATTCATGATGGGTTCACAAACAAGATTTCTTTCATGCATAATGGGAGGAAAATTTTGCTTACCCCTTTATGTCCTAGAGAGGTGTGTGAGGATCAAATAACATTGAGAAAAAAGAGAAGAGTGACACACAAAAGAGTGAGACATTTGATAAAAAAAAAGACTAAAAAAAAAAGAGTGAAACATGTAACGCCCCGATTTTTTGCTAGAGTGAAAATGACCAAAATGCCCCTGAGGTCATTATCAGCCTGGAATTCGAGGAAAGCCAGGTCCGGCAGTACTCGAAGGGCAAACTCAATGTTGGAAGGGGATTGGATGACTTGTGTTTCTTTCCGGGATCGAAAATCTCGTTTTTCGAGTTTTCAAGTCAAAATGACCAAAACCCCCCTGTGGCGTTTTACCCTTTTGCAAGTGCCGGATGAACCTGAAACCTCTCCAAATGGGTTTAAAAGACGTTTTTATGTATTTTGTGGTCTCAGTTTTGGTCCCGGAGGTCCCGGGCAAAATAAGTGCAAAATTACGGTTTTGCCCGTAGTTTCGTATGGTTACACCTAATCACACGGTTAAACAAAACCTAAGTAATATTAGGCTCTAATCGAAGGTTAATTAATTTCTATAATTAATCTAAGGTCAAAATAATTTAATAAGGATGATTAGAATCTAAAATTGCTTAGATAAACTTAAAACCCTATCTTTGAATTCAAGGACTTTGAGTGTAGGAATCAATGAATAGTGTGCAAATAGTGCACAAATAGTGTTTTCTCTCTCTTTCCTTAAATCATGGGATTGTGTTACACATTGTTTATTCACAAATGAGTTTTAAATTCTCTAATGATGTAAGAGCACTCCTAACCTTGTCATAAAATTCCTAATACACATGCTTAGTTACCTAAACTTAAGCTTAATTACTCCTAACCTTGTACCTAAACTAACCTACACTTAATCCTATCATTAGCACCTAATTACATGGAAGATTTTTCCTCTCTCCTTGCTGCCCAAATTTGACCGGAATCATCCCCCCATTATCCATCACATGTGCAAATTTTTGACACTCCAAAGACCATGCTTCCATCTCACAAAGAACCACGCTTTGTGTCATAACCTCCATGCTTTCATCCATGCTTCATAGGACATCTTCTAGGAGACTTTTTGTAACGCCCCAATTTTTACTGTAATTTTTACTGTCATTAGAAATTACTCAATTACCGAATTACCGTAGGTAATTATTACATAAGATTTGAGGCCGAACAATCCTCAATAAAGGAATATAACATTAGAAGAGAGGTTAGGAACGATTCATGCGAGAGTCGCAAATCCCGAATTTCTGTACGTATAAAATGACCAAAATGTCCCTGAAGTTATTTTACTCAGAAAATGAGGATTGTGGGCCCCACATATTCTCAAGGGGATGTTTTGAGAATAATAAGGGATTGTTTGTGTTATGTGTGTTAATAGAGCAGAAGAATCTCAATTTTGAGTTCCGACGCACGAAAAGACCAAACGCCTCAAGGTCGCTTTAACTCCGATGTGCGTGCCGACTGAGCCCGAACCTCACTAAAATGTTTTAAAATATGTTTTTAAGCCATGATTAACCATTGGTTAAGCTCGGGTGGCCTTGGGCAGTTTTTAAGTGAAAGTACGATTTTGCCCCGCTTTTGGCGCTTTGCAATTTCGGGATTTTCGATTCATATATCAAACCTAAGCAATATTAGGCTCAAATTAAAGCTTATTAAATTCTAAATATTAATCTAGATTCAAAATTATGTATTTAGATTGATTAGAACCCAAAATTGCTCAAAAACACCCAAATTGCTTACTAATTCACTTAAGCCCTTAACCGTAAATTCTCTAAATTACATGAATACCTTGCCTACACCTAAATAATGCATGGAACACACAAATTTCACTTCTTTGGGCTGTAATGCACGAAATTATTGATGCCATTATGCAGCTGAATTATTTCCAAAAGTTGCACTAAAACAAAATGCCAAAATGTCACCATAAGAGACATAATTCCTTAATTTCATACAACTTTGTCTAAAATGATTTTTCCTCCATTATTACTCCTGAAAAATTCTGACAACTACCTCCTCATTTTGGCCAATTAGAAGCCTCAAAATCTTCTATAAATAGGCTTGCTTGAGTGGTCTTGGAATGCTTAGTTCATAACTAGTTTTTAGGAGCACCAAAAACTTTCTTTCTTCCTCCTCTTTGGCTGAATCCTTTCTTCAATTTTTCAAAGAGATTTTGTGTCATTTCACTTCAAGAAATCAAGTTCTCTTCCTCTTCTTCAACTCAGATTAGGTAGGGAGTAGTTTCTAAATTTATTTCTATGCTTTGAGGAGTTGTGTTTTTAGCTCAAAATGATGAAATTATGAACTTGCCTTAGCTTTTCATTTTGGTTTTCCTCTTCAATTTTTTCTTTAACCAATTCAACCATATGGCCTAGGTGGAACTAAGATGATGGCTTGATGATGAGGACCTTGAGGGTGGGTTGTAAATCCATCACAAGTTAGGCCTCTAAAGCTTGAAAATTCCACTTGATGCAAAACCTTAAAGAATAATGCTTTATGATGCTAAAACAAAGATTTTTAGTTTAGAACTTGAAAGATGTATTTTTTTTCCTTTTATGTTTTATTTCTTGTTAAGACATGTATTGGGTTGAATTTATAATTCTTTTAAAGTCTTGAAGGAGCTCTAGTAAAGAAACAAAATGAATTTGCATCCATGATTAAGTTTATGCTTTGCATAACCATGTTTACCTTCTATGTCATCACTAAATTTTCAAGAATGAATAAATGAACTTGCATTTCTCATGTTTAAATTCCAAGCTTGTATTTCATGTTTATGTTTCAAGTCATCACTTAATCTTTCAAGATAATTAAGAGGTTGCATCTCATATTTAATTTATGCTCTCACTATATTTTATAATGGCTAAAAGAATCAACGCATGACATGTTTATTTTATGCCATCACCTAAAGATCCTAGAGCTTAAAGACTTGCCCATGTATCACAAGCAAAGAAATATGATTATTGGAGTTAAAGAATTTATTCTTTAAAAAGTCTTGAGATTGGAGCTTAAAAAGATGTAATAATAATTCTCTTCTCCCTCTATCGGTCTGTGCGGACTACCGCCGCTCCGGTTTCTTAATATTCTCTTCTCCTCTACTGGTCCTGTGCGGACTACCGCCGCTCCGGTTTCTTAATATTCTCTTCTCCCTCTACTCGTCCTGTGCGGATTACCGCCGCTCCAGTTTCTTGTATCATGTTTATATTTCAAGTTCTTGCATCATGTTTAATTTTCAAGTCATCACCTTAAATCTTAAAGATAAAGAAATGGAATTGCATATCATGTTTATAATTCCAAGCTATCACCTTATAAAGATAAGATTAAAATAAGGTTGCATAGCATGTTTATAATTCTAAGATGTCACCTAAATCTCTAAAGCTCAAGACTTACTCCTTTTATCTTAAGTGAGAATTTTAATTGTGAAGATCCTCCCAAATTTGACAAAAGAACTAGTTTCTAAATGAGTTTTAAGGCTTTGCAAGGATTTTACGGGGAACTAGTATTTTATATGCACTTAAAATATGATTCTATGTAATTGCATGAGGTTCATGATTCGGCCACTGATCTGAGTTTAGTATCAATGTGTGATAATGATTTGATATGATTGAAGTTGTGATAATTATGGTTTATTGTTAAGAGAATGATTCATAATTGGTTTAGTAACTAATTAGTTCTATAATTGATAATTCTATGTAAGGATTGGATGCTTATTAAGTACTTGATATCATTGAATGATTTCCTGACTTGCATGTTATAGTTGCTGTTGCAAATAATAAGAATGCTTATACATGAAATGTTCTTATGTAAAATTCACCTTTGTTGCTAGAAGAAAGTGTATCATTGTAAAAGTGTAATTTGGAAAGGTTCTGCTAAGGAAAGACTTGGTATTTAAGCGTGTCCATTGTGACCCACCTCTCTTCCCTGAAATCTCCCATATGCATGATTACAGCTGATATATATTATTCTAGCTTAAGACTATAAATGAGAAAATGTTATGATGTTTATGAATTGTATTATGATATAACATGCAAAGATTTAATGGTGACTTAAACTTATAAGAAAATGATCCTTTGGAACCATCGGACTATAGGTGGTGAAAAGGTGATTTTAGCCCCTAACCCGCTCTCTCAAAAAGGGTAGAGTCGGGACTTTAGCTTATCAAAAGGGATAAGTATATGCTAGTGACGACTAGTAAAGTATGAGCTCATAACCTAAATTACTCCCAAAAGGGTGGAGTATAGGGTGGCCCAAGGAAAATAATGATGATGATAAGATTTTAAGTCACGTAAGGCACTAAAGAAATGAAATATGTGCACTTTCGTGTCCATGTGTAGCTAATATTATATGACGTTCTTTTATGCATGTTATTTTGATAATGATGATGAGGAATATGATGTAATGATAAAGGAAAAGTTCATTGTAAATATGACATGTTAAGAATAAGATGCATTATAAGACGATGATTAAAAATTGACGAACCTCGGTTAAGTATTTGTCCTAACTTAAAATGAATCTTTGCATGCTCACTATTTTAGAATAATCCCGAGGTTCCCGGGACTTTGATAATGACACTGTAGAAGGAGGTACCTTCTGAGAATTCTTTAGCAAGATTCTCACTCCTTTTCTTTATTTCCGCCATTGTCTCCAGATTCAAATGGCGACATTCGTCTGCTCGTTGATACCCCTACTTGGGAATTCCACTATGATCCGTGCATCGCTCGTATCATTTTGAAGGAGAGTCTTGTGATTCGTGTTTTTATTTACATAGGTCGCCCATTTGCACATCCCTGTCCCTAGTTATCGATTTTCTCCTACTTCTCCCTATGGCGATGAAATGGTTTTCGAACATGCACGCCCACTTGATGAAAGGATGTTACGTTCTTATCCCGCTTCATCTCAGTCCATGGATTTCAGTATGTTCCTAGACGAGATATTCAAACTGATCCTTCAGAGGACACTCCTACTCATGTATATTCTCGAGAGCTCTGCTCCTACTCCCACACGTGTAAGAGAGGGTAGTGAGGAAACAGCTTGTTCAGCCGAGGTTAGCGAGAAGCCGTCCATGCGACTCCGACTGGTGCATCTCGTGTGTCCTCTCCCGAGGGAGCTCATCGATGGATCGCATTTATTCCCCCATTTTCAGGTCAGTGGCCATAGAAGGCTCTTAGTAGACTTATGTGTGATCATGCACCCTAGTATTAGGATAACCTTCCTGCTTATGGAGTTATCTAGTTTAGGGGCATGAATTTCCTTAAGTATATTTTCTTTTATGGGTTTGCATAAGATAATGATGTATGAACATAACCCACCCTTTGAGTGAGGTTATTGTATGTAAATATATGCTATAATGTGCTTATGGATGTTATATGATGGAGCCTAAGTGATATAATGTGATATATCCTTAAACGCCTTATTATACTCCGCTACTCGCTCACATTGTCCTCGGCTCACGTTTTCAATTATGTGTTTTAAAAAAAAAAAAAAGGGGCTCGTAATTTCACTAAGTATTTTCAAATTATGAAGAAAGAACCAAAGCAAGGAGTAAAGTCTAGTCATTAATCGATTCAACCTAGGTGTATCTGGTTAATTACTAGGTGTTACATTTTGGTATCGAGCGATTCGATTCTCATGGAGCCTGAGGATTGGACTAGCTATGCTTCTAAAGCATAATACGTTAGTGACGTCATGTGTAGATGTTTATCATTAGGATGAGCTTGGGAGTAGAAATACATGACTATCAGTATGTTGAAAGTGCCATGGTAACTTGCTCACTTTGCATGGAATATTGGGCCTGATCACCTCGGTGTTCTTTGGTTTTGTGTGTATAGGGACCAATGGCACGTCGACAATGTACTAGGAGCGCGGACAAAATAATCACGACAACGAGATCGCCAAGCACTCCGCGACGTAGCAAGGACCATGAGAATGATGATGGAACGAATGGATCAGGATCGTCAAGCCAATATGAATCAGCTGACATGAGATTCTGAACATGCCTGTTTGGGAGTTTCGTGAAGGCAAACCCACCGGTTTTCAAGGGGACACTGAATCCAAATATTGCGTATGAATGGATTCGAATATTGAGAAGGTCTTTGTCAGTAGTCCCATGCTCGGAGGAGCAAAAGGTCACCTTCGCTACTCATATGCTTGAGGGTGATGCCGTTTACGGTGGGCGGTGTTCAAGACTCACGAGACGCACCGATGTGGACATTGATTGGGAACTATTCAAGGTCCATTTTTACGAAAAGTACTTTCCAGAGTCAATTAGAAATGCCAAGGACATTGAATTCATGCAACTTGTCCAGCGGAATATGAATGTGGCCCAAAGACATCGCCAAATTTGAAGAACTCATTAAGTTCTCAAGAATGTACCAAGGAAATCTGATGAGTACTGGAAATGCATTAAATACGAGTCGTGGTTGAAGGCGGAACTTAATGTGGCAGTTGCACATTTGGAGATTAGGGATTTCTCTACCCTAGTTAACAAATGTCGGATTATTGAAGAAGGTCAGAGAAAACTAAACACCCCAAAGTCAGATAATATTACCAAAAAGTTGACACCTCAAGGTCAGCAGTTCAAGAGGCATAATCGACCTCCAATTCCCCCTCAATCAAGACCACAAGGGACACAAAGAAATTTTCAACAAGGAAGGCCAAACAACAACAATCGCTATAATAACAACCGCTACAACAATAACCCCAAAGAACAATCACAACAACAACAATAACAACAATAAAGGGAAAGCACCACAAAGAGGTCCAAAGAAGATTTCCACGGCCTGCGCCATCCATGGAATGTCCCAAGTGCGGCAAGAATCATGGGAGCATGCCATGTCGAGCCGGAACAAACGTGTGCTATCGGTGTGGAAAACCAGGTCATTACTCCCGAGAATGCATGGAAAGGAACCCGCCAACCCCCAATCCCAAGCCGCAATACCAGGGAAGGGTATTTATCGTATCTTTGAAGAAACAACGAAGTCACGAAATCTCGTGGAAGGTAAGGGTAATATGCATGGTAAAGACTTAATTGTACTATATGATTCTGGCGCTTCTCATTCTTTTTATCTCCCATTCATGTGTTAAAAGCCTTAATTTACCTATGACTGAGCTTCCTTTTGACCTTATTGTTTCTACCCGACCGAAAACCCGTTAGGACTTGTAAATGTTGTTTAGATTGTAGTTTTATTATAGATAATAGATCCTTTGTTTTAGATCTTATTTGCTTACCCATGAGGTTTAGATGTGATTCTTGGCATGGATTGGCTTGAGGCCAACCGTAATCGTTAAAGCTATGAGAAAACCATCACTTTTCTTCCTATTCCTATTGAACCTAAGAAACCCATAAGTCTTTACATAATCTTTGTGGAAATGGACTGTGGTAAGGGTGAGAGTAAAGGTTACATTTTCTTAGCCGCTAGTGATGTAGACTTTGAGCAAAGTATCGATGAGATACCAATAGTAAGAAATTATCCCAAGTATTTCGGATGAGATACCGAGTTTCCCAAGAGAGAGATAGAATTTTCCATAGAGTTGCTTCCAAAAGGAACCTATATCCATAGCCCCATACAGGATGTCCCCATTAGAATTGACCGAGTTAAAAACTCAATTGGAAGATTTATTGGAGAAAAAGTTTGTTAGGCCTAGTGCATCACCTTGGGGAGCCCCTGTGTTGTTTGTAAAGAAAAAGGATGGGAGTATGAGGATGTGTGTAGATTATAGGCAGTTGAATAAAGTAACGGTGAAAAACAAGTATCCTCTCTGCCTAGGATCGATGATTTGATGGACCAACTGAAAGGTGCGGTAGTGTTTTCTAAGATAGATTTGAGGTCAGGCTACCATCAAATTAGAGTGAGAGATGAAGACATACCTAAAACGGCCTTTCGCACTCGATACGGCCATTTTGAGTTTGCAGTAATGTCCTTTGGGTTAACCAATGCTCCAGCTATTTTTATGGATTACATGAATAGGATCTTTCGACCCTATTTAGATCAGTTTGTAGTTGTCTTTATAGATGACATTCTTATATATTCTAAGACCCATGAAGAGCATGAATGCCACCTAACCATAGTACTAGAGATCTTGAAGGAAAAGAAACTATATGCCAAGATTTCCAAGTGTGAGTTTTGGTTGGATAAGGTGCAATTTTTAGGGCATGTAGTATCTAAGAAAGGAATTGCTGTAGATCCTAGTAAGGTAGAAGCGGTAGTAACCTGGGAAAGACCAACCACTGTAACTGAAGTAACGAGCTTTTTGGGTTTAGCCGGTTATTACCGTCGATTTATCAAGGGATTTTCCTAGATTTCCCTACCTTTGACCAAGCTGACTAGGAAGAACACCCCTTTTTCATGGACCCCGGAGTGTGAAAAGAGCTTTCAAGAGTTAAAACACAAGCTAACCTCGACCCGTGTTTTAGTGTTACCCGACCCCAATGTGCCTTGCGAGGTGTATTGTGATGCTTCAAAAAAGGGATTAGGTTGTGTATTGATGCAAGATAGGCAAGTGGTGGCCTATGCATCAAGACAACTCAAGCCACATGAGGCAAACTACCCTACCCATGACCTTGAGTTAGTCAGCCGTCGTGTTTGCTCTAAAGATTTGGAGACACCATTTATATGGAGTTAAGTTTGAGGTGTTTTCCGATCACAAGAGTTTGAAATATCTCTTTGATCAAAAAGAGCTAAACATGAGGCAAAGGCGATGGATGGAGTTCTTGAAAGATTATGATTTTGGATTGAACTACCATCCTGGTAAAGCTAATGTAGTAGCAGATGCTTTGAGTAGGAAGTCCTTACAAGTGTCCTGTTTGATGGTGAAGGAGGTTGAATTGATTGAGCAATTTAGGGACTTAAACCTAGGAATGACTTTGACCACTAAGGGCATCAGAGCTTGTCATCTTAGAGTGACAAGTGAGTTCAAAGAAAGGATTGTTCAAGCTCAAGGGGACGATGCTGAGTTTCAAGAGACTTTAGGGGCAGTGAAGGCAGGAAAGTTGATAGGTTTTACCCAAGGAATGGACGATTTGTGGAGGTTTAAAGGTCGAATATGTGTACCTGCTAGTGGTGGCCTCCGAAAGGATATTTTGGAGGAAGCCCATAAGAGCCATTTTACCCTTCATCCTGGTGCCACCAAGATGTATCAAGATTTGAAGAAGATGTTCGTGGCCTGGAATGAAGAAAGATGTGTGCACATGGGTGAGTAAGTGCTTGGTGTGTCAAAAGGTGAAGATTGAACACCAAAAACCCTCTGGAATGCTGCAACCTCTGTCGATCCCTGAGTGGAAGTGGGATAGTATCTCCATGGATTTTGTGACTGGATTACCAAGGACCCAAATGAATCATGATACCATATGGGTAATCGTGGATCGATTGACAAAGTCACACCACTTTTACCTATTAAGGTGACTTATTCCTTGGATAGGTTAGCACAATTATATATTCAGGAGATAGTGAGGTTACATGGGGTGCCGTCGACGATAATCTCGGAGCGAGATCCGCGATTTACGTCAGGATTTTGGGAGCCTTTCAAAAGGCATTTGGTTCAAAGTCGTGTCTAAGCACGACCTATCACCCCCAAACAGACGGTCAATCTGAAAGAACTATCCAAACCTTGGAGGATATGTTAAGGGCATGTGTTTTAGATCAAAGGGGAAGTTAGGATAAGTACCTGCCACTGATTGAATTTGCATATAACAACAGTTATCATGCAAGTATCGGTATGGCACCGTATGAGGCCCTCTATGGACGGAAATGTCAATCTCCCTTATGTTGGTATGAACCCTGAGAGCAAAGTTTACTTGGACCTGATATTGAGGGAAACAACGGAACAAATCAAAAAGATTAAGGATAAGATTCTTCTTGCTCAAAGTCACATGAAAAACTATGCGGACAAGCGGCGAAACCGCTAGATTTTCAAGAAGGGGACCACGTGTTCCTAAGGATCACCCCACCAGGCATAGGCCGAGCAATAAAAGTAAAGAAATTGAGCCCAGATTTCTTGGTCCGCTTGAAATCCTTACCAAAGTAGGACACAGTAGCTCACCGTATAGCCCTACCCCGAGTCTATCCAACCTTCATGATGTTTTCCATGTCTCTCGATTAAGAAAGTATCAATCGACCGAGTCATGTACTAGAGCCGTAACATGTACAATTAAGAGATAACCTGACATTTAACTTACTACCCACGAGAATCGTCGATCGAGGAGTTAAGCGAGTTAAGGAACAAGGTGTACCCTGGTCAAAGTAGCATGGGGACAGGTGAAACCGAAGAACTTACATGGGAGCAGAATCAAACATGAAAGCACAATACCGAGTTGTTCTCAGGTAACGAATTTCCGGCGAAATTCTTTTAAGGAGGAGTAATGTAACGCCCAATTTTTCTGTAATTTTCTTGTCATTAGAAATTACTCAATTACCGAATTACCGTAGGTAATTATTACATAAGATTTGAGGCCGAACAATCCTCAATAAAGGAATATAACATTAGAAGAGAGGTTAGGAACGATTCATGCGAGAGTCGCAAATGCCGAATATCTGTACGTATAAAATGACCAAAATGTCCCTGAAGTTATTTTACTCAGAAAATGAGGATTGTGGGCCCCACATATTCTCAAGGGGATGTTTTGAGAATAATAAGGGATTGTTTGTGTTATGTGTGTTAATAGAGCAGAAGAATCTCAATTTTGAGTTCCGACGCACGAAAAGACCAAAACGCCCAATGGTCGCTTTAACTCCGATGTGCGTGCCGACTGAGCCCGAACCTCACTAAAATGTTTTAAAATATGTTTTTAAGCCATGATTAACCATTGGTTAAGCTCGGGTGGCCTTGGGCAGTTTTTAAGTGAAAGTACGATTTTGCCCCCGTTTTTGGGCGCTTTTAATTTCGGGATTTTCGATTCATATACGGAAACCTAAGCAATATTAGGCTCAAATTAAAGCTTATTAAATTCTAAATATTAATCTAGATTCAAAATTATGTATTTAGATTGATTAGAACCCAAAATTGCTCAAAAACACCCAAATTGCTTACTAATTCACTTAAGCCCTTAACTGTAAATTCTCTAAATTACATGAATACCTTGCCTACACCTAAATAATGCATGGAACACACAAATTTCACTTCTTTGGGCTGTAATGCATGAAATTATTGATGCCATTATGCAGCTGAATTATTTCCAAAAGTTGCACTAAAACAAAATGCCAAAATGTCACCATAAGAGACATAATTCCTTAATTTCATACAACTTTGTCTAAAATGATTTTTCCTCCATTATTACTCCTGAAAAATTCTGACAACTACCTCCTCATTTTGGCCAATTAGAAGCCTCAAAATCTTCTATAAATAGGCTTGCTTGAGTGGTCTTGGAATGCTTAGTTCATAACTAGTTTTTAGGAGCACCAAAACTTTCTTTCTTCCTCCTCTTTGGCTGAATCCTTTCTTCAATTTTTCAAAGAGATTTTGTGTCATTTCACTTCAAGAAATCAAGTTCTCTTCCTCTTCTTCAACTCAGATTAGGTAGGGAGTAGTTTCTAAATTTATTTCTATGCTTTGAGGAGTTGTGTTTTTAGCTCAAAATGATGAAATTATGAACTTGCCTTAGCTTTTCATTTTGGTTTTCCTCTTCAATTTTTTCTTTAACCAATTCAACCATATGGCCTAGGTGGAACTAAGATGATGGCTTGATGATGAGGACCTTGAGGGTGGGTTGTAAATCCATCACAAGTTAGGCCTCTAAAGCTTGAAAATTCCACTTGATGCAAAACCTTAAAGAATAATGCTTTATGATGCTAAAACAAAGATTTTTAGTTTAGAACTTGAAAGATGTATTTTTTTCCTTTTATGTTTTATTTCTTGTTAAGACATGTATTGGGTTGAATTTATAATTCTTTTAAAGTCTTGAAGGAGCTCTAGTAAAGAAACAAAATGAATTTGCATCCATGATTAAGTTTATGCTTTGCATAACCATGTTTACCTTCTATGTCATCACTAAATTTTCAAGAATGAATAAATGAACTTGCATTTCTCATGTTTAAATTCCAAGCTTGTATTTCATGTTTATGTTTCAAGTCATCACTTAATCTTTCAAGATAATTAAGAGGTTGCATCTCATATTTAATTTATGCTCTCACTATATTTTATAATGGCTAAAAGAATCAACATGACATGTTTATTTTATGCCATCACCTAAAGATCCTAGAGCTTAAAGACTTGCCCATGTATCACAAGCAAAGAAATATGATTATTGGAGTTAAAGAATTTATTCTTTAAAAAGTCTTGAGATTGGAGCTTAAAAAGATGTAATAATAATTCTCTTCTCCCTCTCTGGTCCTGTGCGGACTACCGCTCCGGTTTCTTAATATTCTCTTCTCCCTCTCTGGTCCTGTGCGGACTACATGCTCCGGTTTCTTAATATTCTCTTCTCCCTCTATCGTCCTGTGCGGATTACCGCGCTCCAGTTTCTTGTATCATGTTTATATTTCAAGTTCTTGCATCATGTTTAATTTTCAAGTCATCACCTTAAATCTTAAAGATAAAGAAATGGAATTGCATATCATGTTTATAATTCCAAGCTATCACCTTATAAAGATAAGATTAAAATAAGGTTGCATAGCATGTTTATAATTCTAAGATGTCACCTAAATCTCTAAAGCTCAAGACTTACTCCTTTTATCTTAAGTGAGAATTTTAATTGTGAAGATCCTCCCAAATTTGACAAAAGAACTAGTTTCTAAATGAGTTTTAAGGCTTTGCAAGGATTTTACTGGGGAACTAGTATTTTATATGCACTTAAAATATGATTCTATGTAATTGCATGAGGTTCATGATTCGCCACTGATCTGAGTTTAGTATCAATGTGTGATAATGATTTGATATGATTGAAGTTGTGATAATTATGGTTTATTGTTAAGAGAATGATTCATAATTGGTTTAGTAACTAATTAGTTCTATAATTGATAATTCTATGTAAGGATTGGATGCTTATTAAGTACTTGATATCATTGAATGATTTCTGACTTGCATGTTATAGTTGCTTTGTTGCAAATAATAAGAATGCTTATACATGAAATGTTCTTATGTAAAATTCACCTTTGTTGCTAGAAGAAAGTGTATCATTGTAAAAGTGTAATTTGGAAAGGTTCTGGCTAAGGAAAGACTTGGTATTTAAGCGTGTCCATTGTGACCCACCTCTCTTTCTGGGAATCTCCCAGATGCATGATTACAGATTGATATATATTATTCTAGCTTAAGACTATAAATGAGAAAATGTTATGATGTTTATGAATTGTATTATGATATAACATGCAAAGATTTAATGGTGACTTAAACTTATAAGAAAATGATCCTTTGGAACCATCAGACTATAGGTGGTGAAAAGGTGATTTTAGCCCCCTAACCCGTTCTCTCAAAAGGGTAGAGTCGGGACTTTAGCTTATCAAAAGGGATAAGTATATGCTAGTGACGACTAGTAAAGTATGAGCTCATAACCTAAATTACTCCCAAAAGGGTGGAGTATAGGGTGGCCCAAGGAAAATAATGATGATGATAAGATTTTAAGTCACCTAAGGCACTAAAGAAATGAAATATGTGCACTTTGTGTCCATGTGTAGCTAATATTATATGACGTTCTTTTATGCATGTTATTTTGATAATGATGATGAGGAATATGATGTAATGATAAAGGAAAAGTTCATTGTAAATATGACATGTTAAGAATAAGATGCATTATAAGACGATGATTAAAAATTGACGAACCTCGGTTAAGTATTTGTCCTAACTTAAAATGAATCTTTGCATGCTCACTATTTTAGAATAATCCCGAGGTTCCCGGGACTTTGATGATGACACTGTAGAAGGAGGTACCTTCTTGAGAATTCTTTAGCAAGATTCTCACTCCTTTTCTTTATTTCCGTCATTGTCTCCAGATTCAAATGGCGACATTCGTCTGCTCGTTGATACCCCTACTTGGGAATTTCCACTATGATCCGATTGCATCGCTCGTATCATTTTGAAGGAGGTCTTGTGATTCGTGTTTTTATTTACATAGGTCGTTCATTTGCACATCCTGTCCCTAGTTATCGATTTTCTCCTACTTCTCCCTATGGCAATGAAATGGTTTTCGATCATGCACGTCCACTTGATGAAAGGATGTTACGTTCTTATCCCGCTTCATCTGTTGTCCATGGATTTCCAGTATGTTCCCGAGACGAGATATTCTCAAACTGATCCTTCAGAGGACACTCCTACTCATGTATATTCTGAGAGCTCTGCTCCTACTCCCACACGTGTAAGAGAGGGTAGTGAGGAAACAGTTGTTCAGCCGAGGTTAGCGAGAAGGCCGTCCATGCGACTCACTGGTGCATCTCGTGTGTCCCCTCCCGAGGGAGCTCATCAGTGGATCGGATTTATTCCCCCATTTTCAGGACAGTGGCCATAGAAGGTTCTTAGTAGACTTATGTGTGATCATGCACCCTAGTTTTAGGATAACCTTCCGCTTATGGAGTTATCTAGTTTAGGGGCATGAATTTCCTTAAGTATATTTTCTTTTATGGGTTTGCATAAGATAATGATGTATGAACATAACCCACCCTTTGAGTGAGGTTATTGTATGTAAATATATGCTATAATGTGCTTATGGATGTTATATGATGGAGCCTAAGTGATATAATGTGATATATCCTTAAACGTCTTATTATACTCCGCTTACTCGTTCACATTGTACTCGGCTCACGTTTTCAATTATGTGTTTTAAAAAAAAAAAAAAAAGGGCTCGTAATTTCACTAAGTATTTTCAAATTATGAAGAAAGAACCAAAGCAAGGAGTAAAGTCTAGTCATTAATCAGATTCAACCTAGGTGTATCTGGTTAATTACTAGGGTGTTACACTTTTTCTCTCATTTTTGTGGCTCAAAATCAGCCAGCCCCCTCCCCCATTTTCATGAATTATTTCATTTCAAACTTAAAGGAAAATCACCTCAAATCACCTCACTTGTCATGCCTTGTCATAATTTCAATCAAGCTTGCTTTTCCAAATGAATAACCAAGTAAAATAAATCATTCCCTTCAATTATTTGTGGCTGAAAAACTTCCAGCCATGTTGGTCTTCTAGAAGCCTAATTTCATCCACAATTTAAAGAAAAGATCACTCAAAAACCCATGCTTGAAGCCATACCTTGTGTCATGAGCTCCATGCTTCAAACCATGCTTGTATGACACCATCAAAGAGATATTTTCTCTTTCTTACCATCAGCCATGCTTTCCATTCTCTCACCTATCACTTTGTTTTTCTATAAATAGGGAGCTTGTGTTAGCATTGGATGCACATTGAGCATTTGCTAAAGCTTAGAGTAGTCTTGCTAGTTTCTTTCTTTCTCTCAAGTCCCAAAGAGTTCCTTTCTTTTTCATCTTCATCTTTTTCATCTCTTTACTTCATCATCATCATCTCATAACCTTCACACATCACCCCATAACCTTGAATCACCATCAAACCTCTCAAATATTTCATCTCAAACACAACCTCACCTCAAACACAACTCTAACCTCCTTATCTTCCCTTGGCCGAAAACATCAAGCCTTTTGGAGGAGCTCATCATCTTGTTTTCTTCTCTCAAAGTTCAAGCTCTTTGTCTTCACTCTAGGTAGGAGTGTTTCTTTGCATCTCATTTCCATGAAAAATGAGTTTTTCTCTAGCTACCTCTTGGAATTTCCTTTTAAAACTCTCTTGGTTTCCTTCTTGAGTTTTTGGCCTTCATGACCTTTAAACTCATACATGATGGCTTGATGATGGGGACCTCTAGATGATGACTATGTGTTCATCATAATGAGACCCCTAAAGCTTGAGTTTTCTTTAGTTTTTATTATTATGCTATGAAGTTCACTAAAGTTTTCAACTTAAGAAAATAAGAATGATTTCAAAAAGGAATATGGATTACTTTCTCTTGGCCTCATGATTTCGGCCACAATTCCTTTTCCTGAAAATATGGAGATTTCTTTTAGTTCCATTCTCTTGACTTGATGAGACTATGTTGGGGTTGTGAATAATGGTTCTTTAAAGTATTGGACGAGCTCTAGTTATTAAACCAAAATGAACTTGCATTCATATTTAGTTTATGCCTTGCATAGCATGATTTATTTTTATGTCATCACTAATGCTCTAAGACTAAAAAATGAACTTGCATATTCATATTTAATTTCCAAGCATTGCATTTCACATTTATTATTCAAGTCATCACTTAAAATCCAAGATAATAACAAGTTGCATCTCATATTTATTTTGAGCTATTTACTTTTCAAGTTCTCACTTTATTTCCCTAATGAACAATAAAAATGAAGTGCATGGCATGTTTATGTTTTGTCATCACCTAAAGCTCTAGAGCTCAAAGATTTGTCCCAAGGTCTCAAATGAGAGTTACACATGGAAAGAATTCTCTTAGAATGCGCACTTCGGCTATGTGAGATGAATGAACTTAGGATAAGTTTCATTTGATCACAAATGCCTATAAGCTATGCTTTATAATTTTTCTAAGTCTATGTGGATTCAAGGAACATATAGAACTAAGTTTTATGAATTTAGGACCCCTTGAAATAAATTCAACTTAGCTACTGCCCTTATAAATATCTTGATGATTTTAGATGATTAAAAATGTTTAGAAAAGAGTTTTGAAGGTTTTAAAAAGGTTCCAAGAGAAACTAGTATCCTATGTGCTTTAAAAAGTATGTTTTATGCCTTTGTATGGAGAGTGTTGTTTCGGTTCCGCCTTGCTATGTTTGGCCACTGTATGAGCTGTTTTAACGATGATAACATGCTTATGTTTAAGTATGATCAATGGAAAAACTCATAAGTAAAAGATAAGAAAGGTTAGAAACTACAAAAGAATTAATTTGAGAGTTCTAGATCCCTTAATGTTAGAATTTTCTGGATTCTGTCCAGCAAGGTTTAGTAATGATAATCATGGTTCTAAATTAGTTTAAATGTGTAGAAATGACTCATAATTGGTTTAGGACTTGATCTTGGTGCCTTAGAAGCAAACCGAACTTAGAAAGGGTCATTGTCGTGACTCCTAGGTACCCGTAAAGTTGAAATTATGAATTCTGCACCTTTGAGATTGAGAGATATTCTTGACCATAGTATGAAGAGAGATATACTTAGTCATAACCTCCTAAGTACCCGAGAGGTTAACTTTGAATGATTCATAACTTAGACTGTGAGTTAAAGACCATAGTGGTCAATGCATAAGACATTAAGAATATGAGAATGATATTTATATGATACTAAGGTATGTTAAGATGTTTTACGATGATCCATATGTTATGTGAAGGATGATGACGTTATTCATATGAGGAATTCATGAGGATATATGTTTATGTGGCATAAAACAAATTTGGAAGAAATTCGGCATGATGCCATCGTGCCGCCGAATTTCCGACAAATTTGGGGACTTAAAGATTTTGAAAATTAAGGTACTAAGATGGGTTCTAGGATGACACCGGTTTGGCCGAGCACCTCCATAGAACTCATGTGACATCGGTACCCATTTTTTTACTCTTAGGTGACACCGGTTCGGCTGAGCACCCCTAAGAGATTTGCCCCCTAACCCGTACTCAGATAGTCGGGATTTATGATTTATGATACGCTTATCATTAAATGGTAAGTAAGAACTAGTGCCGACTAGTTAAGGTATGAGCTCATAACCTAGAGATGTGACACGTTTTGGGTGACACCGGTTCGGCCGAGCACCCCCAGTTCGATTGTCTTTTAGGGTGGCCCATAAGGAAGAGAAGTTTTATGGTTATGATTATGTCACTAAGTTTGTCCCATATGAATGTGCTCTAATTGCCACTTAATACCACTAAGTATGATGATGATTGATGTATGTGCATTAAGTAGCGCCATGCATACATTCTTTATTATGTTGCATTCATGACATTAAGATCATCCTAAAATGAATGGACCTTGGCTAAAATACACTTTAGAACTTAAAATGAACTTGATGTATGCTCACTTGTCTTTATGAAATAAACCCAAGGTTCCTGGGGATGTGAACGATGTAACCCTAGGATAGGAGACTCCTATTGAGATTCTTTACTAAGAATTCTCACTCCTCTCTCTCTTCTCCCGTCACATCTTCAGAGAGCGATGGCGATGTTCGTTGACTTCATTGACACGCCAGTCTGGGAGGTGCACTATACCCCGGTGGAGCTTTCGAGTACACAAGCGTTGCAAGGATATTCCCTTCCACTGTATCTTTTGGGAGGGGTGGTGGATTTATACTCGTAGCTTACTAGGAGGGTAGCATTTTGGATTTTTATTGTAGTCGCACCCTACACTTGCGTTTCTTGTTGTATTTTATTTCTTCTTTATCATAAGCTCTGCCTGTACCTATGCGGGTATGACTACCTATGTACTCTAAATATATTATTAATGAAATGTTTCTCTTGTTATGATGATTTCTGCTCCACCATTATATGTTTTCCTTTTTGAGTTCTCTCTATGAGTGTTAATCATGTCTCACGTTTCTGTTATTCGAATAGTTAAGTTCGCGGCTCTCACTTTGTTTTATACTTTCAAAAAAAAATTTTACCATAATTTCCGCTAAATATTTTTAAGAAAAGGATGAGACTATGAGGTAATAGCCTAATGTATAACCTAATGTGTTCTAGAAAGTTGGGTTAAAATTAGGGTGTTACAAAACACTTGAGAGCAAACAAAGTTGTTTAGTAAAGGGAAGTGAGGTGAAGAAGTTGCTGCTTGCCAACAAGCCACTTTATTTACTTTATAGCAAGAAAAATGTTTTAACTGCTGATAACTCTAATAAAAGTGTTGCCCCTGCTCGTGTTGAGTTTCTTTTGCAGGAATACAAGGATGTGTTTCCAAAGGAGGTTCCAAGCAGATTGCCACCTTTGAGAGGGATTGAGCATCATATTGATCTCATCCCTAGTGCATCTTTACCCAATCGGCTAGCTTATAGGAGCAACTCACAAGAGACCACAGAAATACAAAAGCAAGTTGAGGAGTTGATGACAAAAGGTTGGGTGCAAGAAAGCTTGAGTCCATGTGTTGTTCTAGTGATTCTGGTGCCTAAAAAGAATGGGACTTAGAGGATGTACAGTGACTGTAGAGCAATCAACAACATCACAATCAAGTACCGACACCCTATTTCCTAGGTTAGATGATCTTCTTGATAAACTGTATGGTGCTTGTCATTTTTCTAAAATTGATTTAAAAAGTGGGTATCATCAAATTAGGATAAGGGAGGGGGATGAATGGAAAACTGCCTTTAAAACTAAGTATGATTTGGATGAGTGGCTGATTATACCTTTCAGGCTAACTAATGCCCCAAGCACTTTTATGAGATCAATGAACCATATCTTCAAAGATTTTATTGGCAAGTTTGTTTTCATTTACTTTGATGACATTCTGATTTGTAGCACCAGTTTTGACTTGCATATTGAACATTTGAGGGCTGTTATGCATGTGCTTAGAAAAGAAAAAATTGTATGCTAATCTTGAGAAATGCACTTTTTGCACCGATCATGTAGTGTTCTTAGGCTTTGTTGTGACTGCAAAAGGAGTGCAAGTTGATAAGGAAAAGGTTAAGGTCATTCAAGAGTGGCCTACGCCTAAGACTGTGAGTGAAGTAAGAAGTTTCCATGGTTTAGCTAGTTTCTATAGGAGGTTTGTTAGGGACTTTAGCACCTTGCCTGTGCCTTTTAATGAGATTGTTAAAAAGCATGTGAGTTTCAAATGGGGAGAGAAACAAGAGCAAGCCTTTGCTGCCCTTAAGCATAGGTTAACTAATGTACCTATTCTTACTTTGCCCAATTTTGCTAAATCTTTTGAACTTGAATGTGATGCATCAAACATGGGCATTGGGGCTGTTTTGATGCAAGAAGGCCATCCAATTGCTTATTTTAGTGAGAAGTTAAATGTCGCTGCCCTGAATTATCCCACTTATGATAAGGAATTGTATGCCTTAGTGTGTGCTTTGCAAACTTAGCAGCATTATTTGTTCCCCAAAGAATTTGTAATTTGTAGTGATCATGAGTCCTTAAAATACTTGAAAGGACAAGGCAAGCTGAATAAAAGGCATGCCAAATGGGTTGAGTTTTTAGAACAATTTCCATATGTCATTAAGCATAAAAAGAGGAAGGGGAACATAGTGGTTGATGCTTTATCTAGGAGGCATGCATCACTTTCTACTCTTGAAACAAAAATTTTTGGACTTGAGACTTTGAGAGAAATGTATTTGCGTGATGCTAAATTTTCTGAGATATACGCTGCTTGTAAAATTGTCTCAAAATGGTTACTATAGGTACAATGGATATTTGTTTAAAGGAAAAAGATTGGGTGTGCCTAAGTGCTCCATAAGAAATTTGCTTGTGAAAGAGGCATATGAGGGAGGATTAATGGGACATTTTGGGGTGTATAAAACTTTGGATCTATTGCATGAACATTTTTATTGACTCCATATGAAACATGATGTGCATAAATATTGTAAGCATTGCATTGTTTGTAAAAAGGCAAAATCAAAAGTGATTGCACATGGTTTATATACTCCTCTGCCTGTTCCTGATTTTCCTTGGATTGATACATGGGGCTCCCTAGAATAAAGAATAGCAAGGATTCTGTTTTTGTGGTTGTGGACAGGTTTTCAAAAATGGCACATTTTATACCTTGTTAAAAGGTTGACGATGCTTGCCATGTAGCTGACTTATTTTTTCGTGAAGTGCTGAGACTCCATGGGCTACCTAGGAGCATTGTAAGTAATAGGGACACTAAGTTCCTCAGTCACTTTTGGAGAACATTGTGGGGTAAGGTTGGTACTAAATTACTTTTCTCTACTACTTGTCACCCACAAACTGATGGGCAAACTGTGGTAGTAAATAGGACTTTAGGAACTTTGCTTAGGACTGTTTTAAAGAAGAATCTTAAGTCTTGGGAAGAATCTTTGCCTCATGTAGAATTTGCTTATAATAGGGCTGTCCATAGCACAACCAATTGTTCACCATTTGAAATTGTGTATGGATTTAATCCTATGACACCATTAGATTTATTATCTATGCCTAATATTACTGTTTTTAAGCATAAGGATGCACAGGCTAAGGCTGACTATGTGAGAAAGCTGCATGACCGTGTGAACGCTCAGATTGAGAGTTATGCCAAGCAAGCTAACAAGGGAAGAAAGAAAGTTGTATTTGAACTCGGAGGTTGGGTTTGGATGCACATGAGGAAAGAGAGGTTTCCTGAACAAAGGAAGTCCAAACTCCAACCAAGAAGGGACAGTCCTTTCCAAGTGTTGGAGAGGATCAATGATAATGCCTACAAACTTGACTTCCCTAGTGAGTATAATATCAATGCCACTTTTAATGTTGCTGATTTATCTCTTTTTGATGCAGGTGATGAGGCCTTAGATTTAAGGTCAAATCCTCTTCACGAGGGAGGGAATGATGATGACACGGCTAGTGACAAGGATAACAAGGCGCTTGGTGACCTGGAGGTCCAATGACAAGGGCGAGATCTAAGAAGGCTAAAGAGGCTCTAAATAAACTTGTGGAAACTTTATTTGAAGCCCCAAGTCTTGGGGAATTGCAGCCCAAGATGGTGAATTGCTTAATGCAAATTGAAGGAATAGAGACTTAGTTTTTCTTTTATTTGTTTTGGTACGTGTTAAAATGGGCTAAACATTCTTATTAGTTTACTAATAGTGGTGGGCTGAATTAGTAAACTGATTTTGGGCCTTATTATAATATACCTAAGTTAGGTCAGGTTTAAGCAAACTTGAAAGGTGTTGCCCATTATAAAAGGAAAACCCTAACTTTGGAAGAGAACTTTTTCAGAACATTTTTATCTTAAGTGTAAGACTTGCTCCCTCTTGGTTCTTCATAGAATCTCTGAACTTATCAAGGGTGCTCATCCTTGTGGCATTCTTAGGCTTATCAATCTCTTGATTATGGTGCCTTGTTCTTTCTTTTCTGTTCTTGCCAGGATTTACGTTTAATCCAAAATGTCCAATAACCCTCATCCATATCTCAAGATATATGAATCAGATTTTAGTGATTCTTGAGCCTAATTGTGTTTTAGAACGTGAGTTTTCTTCTCGTTTTTTAATCATCCAATTCCGAGACCTACAGCATGAGATATAGGGTAGAGTTAACTTTGTACTAAACCTGCATTTCCCAAACTTGGTAGATCCGTGTTGCATGATTCATGGAGTTTGGATCATATCACCTTCTCTTAGCTGGGTATTCTCTTTTCTTATTTCCTACATTTGCCCCATCATCATTTCAATCATAGTGGGGTCTGAAGCTGGAAGTGCAGGGAGGGCTGGTTGCCTCTGATGAGATGCCAAATATGTCTACTATAAAGGTTGGTCCTATAGCCGAGAGTTATTTCCCTACTTTAGATTAGGATGATTTTTCCAATTTAGGTTATAAGTGTTCCCAAATGGAAATTGGCTCAGCTGGCCTTGAAAGATGTTTGTTGATGCAACCCCAGTGGTTGAATCTTCTCATAATACTAGGCATAAGTCAGTGTGATGGTTATGTGAGGTAATATGCCACAGATCTTGGGAACCACTAGAGTTTCTACCTGGCTCACCATCAATTGCACATATTGCTGGAAAGTTGCTATAAAGCCTGGGTCAACACTAGATTTTCTACTTAACTCACTTCGTGAAGACCTCTAGTAGTTATGGCTGCCCTAGAACCAAATTGCTGAAAATTTACAGCCATATTCCAAATCAAAGCACGAGCCTCTATTAGAGTCTTATTTAGAAGTGCCTTGATGCTAGCAGCATCTATTAGCAGGCATAAAAATAATGAAGGAGAAGTTGCTCCAGAATCTGATGATTAAGGTAACTTGCACAAAGGAGCTTCAAGCGTTCCCCATATTCATGTCGAGTCTCATTAGTCTAGTGGATTTCGGAGATCTCTTTTCTGATAGAATCCACTCTAGAGGCAAGAAAATACCTATCCAAGAAAGCCTCTTCATTCCAATCCAGTTATTTATAACCCTATGAGGAAGGTTGAAGAACTAATTTTCTACTACACCCTTTATGGAAAAAGGGGAATGCTCTTAGTTTAACACCATCCACTTCTACCCTATTGGGTCTCATGCGAGAACACACCATATTCTGCTTCTTGAAGTGTTGGTATGGGTCTTCTCTAGACAATTCATGGAACTTGGGCAAAGCATGAACCATGTACCTCTTAAGCTCAAAGTCATTGTAAGCCTAGGATATGTAACTGCCAGGGGTTGCTGGGTAAAATCAAGAGCAGTGAGCTCCCTAAGTGTCATGTTCCTATTTCCCATGTCACCTATATTTCCTAAAACACTAACAGAGGATCAGACTCCTCAGATGATTATGCTTGTTGATGCTTTGCCTGTCTGATTTTTCTTAAAAGTTTTCTCAATCTCATAGACAAGAGGTATCAAATTTCCAACAATGGGGAATGCCTCATACAAGGGAACAACCATTTTTTTTTTATTTTGCAAAGGTATGAAGTGTGCCATCTTGGAGAATTTATCAACTCCCACAAAAATGGAGCCCTTTCCTTTTTGGGTAGGTGGCAGCCCTAAAACAAAATACATAGACAAGTCAGTCCAAGGGAAATTAGGACTAGGCAAAGGAGTATGTATAAAGTCCATGAGGTGATACCTTAGATTTTGCTTTTCTACACACAATGCACCTTTCACAAAATTTCTACACATTATGCTTCATGTGTGGCCAATGAAATGTTCAAGCAACATTTCTAACATCTTTTGAACTCCAAACTCTGTGCTTCCTTAACTAGTAATTTATACATGGATCCTTTAGGCACGTAAAGACTATTATTTTTAAACAAGTAGTTATCATGCCTAACAAACCCATTTTGTGATTTCTATTCACATGTAGCATATAATTAGGAAAATTCATTATCATGCACATAAAGTTCCTTGATATGTTCAAAGCCAAGTAATTTAGTTTCAAGTGTAGCAAGCAAATTATACCTTCTTGAAAGTGCATCCGCTACAACATTTACCATTTCTTGCTTATGCTTAATCAGATAAGGAAATTATTTGAGAAATTCAACCCACTTGGCATGCCTTTTGTTGAGCTTTCCTTGCCCTTTCAAATACTTCAAAGATTCATGATCACTATGAATGAAAAATTTGCTAAGCAAAAGATAATGCTGCCATATTTGCAAAGCTCTAACAAGTGCATATAATTCTTTATCATAAATAGGATAGTTTAAGAGTGGCTCCACTTAATTTCTCACTAAAATATGCAATAGGATGATCCTCTAGATGTAAAATAGCCCCAATACCCATATTAGATGCATCACATTTAATTTCAAATGACTTAGAAAAATTAGGCAAAGCAAGAATGGGTGCATGTATGAGTTTGTCTTTAAGTGCTTGAAATGCTTTTTCTTGATTCTCCCCCCAATTTAAAACCCATATTTTTTTTAACAATTTCATTTAGTGGTGCTACCAACGTGCTAAAATCGTTCACAAATCTTCTATAGAAGCTTGCCAACTCATGGAAGCTCCTAACCTTACTTGCAGTTTTGGGAGTTGGCCAATCTCTAACGGCCTTAACTTTCTCTTCATCAACCTGCACTCCTTTAGAACTTTTGACAAAACAAAGAAAAATCACATGATTAGTGCAAAAAGAACGCTTTTCTAGGTTAGAATATAGTTTCTCCTTTCTAAGGACAAGCAAGACAGATTTGACATGTGCAACATGCTCATCAAAACTTTTATAATATACCAAAATATTATCAACGAATATAACCACAAATTTTCCAAGAAATTCTCTCAAGACATTGTTCATAAGCCTCATAAAAGTGCTTGGTGCATTAGTTAATCTGAAAGGCATTACCAACCATTCATACAATCCATATTTAGTTTTGAAGGCAATTTTCCATATATCCCCTTCCTTTATCCTAATTTGATGGCACCCACTTTTTGAATCAATTTTAGAAAAGAAGCAAGCACCATCCAATTCATCAAGCAAATCATCCAATCTAAGGATAAGATGGCTATACCGAATTGTGATGTTGTTGATTACTCTACAATCAGTGTACATCCTCGATGATCCATCCTTTTAGGCACCAAGATTGTGGGTACAACACAAGGACTTAAGCTCTCTCTAACCCATCCTTTTTGTAACAACTCCTCCACTTGATTTTGCATCTCCTTTGTTTCTTGAAGATTACTCCTATAGGCTGGCTTATTAGGTAGAGAAGCACTAGGTATGAAGTCTATTTGGTGTTCTATCCCTCTCATTGGGGCCAAACCATGAGGCACTTCCTTGGGAAACACATCCTCAAAATCTTGTAAAATAGCAACAACATCACTAGATAAGGAGTTACCATTAGATTCCAAGTAAGTATCCTTGCACAAAAGAAGAAATATAGGTTGCCTTGCTAGACAAGCTCTCTTCACCTCACTTCTTCTTACAAACAAATTTTCTATTTTTCTCTCTTTCTTTTCCTTATTCTTTCTTTTCTTTCCCCTCATTCTTTTGAGTTTTGTCCTCAAAATCAAGTATTTTCTTTTTCACATATTCTTTTTCTTTTTTAAGTTCTTACTCTTCTTTTTCTTTTTTCTCTCTCATTTTTGTTTGATCCTCACAAACCTCCCTACAAGTGTGACTTTATGGGAGTTGGGAACAAAAGAGAACTTGTTAGAGAATCCATCATGGTGAACTTACCCATCAAACTGCCAAGGCCTTCCAAGAAGAATGTGGCTTCCGCCATTAGTACAATATCACATTGAACTTGATCTTCATATTTGCCAATGGAGAAATTAATCAACACTGGTTAATTCACCAACAATTTACCACTATTACTTAGCCATTGGAGCTTATATGGTCTCGACTGTGATGTAGTATTTATGTTGAGTTTGGTGACCAACCTAGTACTTACCACATTGGTGCAACTCCCACCATTGATGATCATAGAGCATGTTTTCCCTTGAATAAGGCAGCGGATATGAAAAATATTTTCTCTTTTGTTCTCCTCATGCTCCTTGGCTTGACTTCCCAATAACCTCCTAACCACTAAGAGATCTCCATCTTGTGTACAAGCTACGCCATCATTTTCCTTATGACTTGAAGCAGGGGAATAAAAAGAAATTTCTTCACTAGAGATACTCTTGTTATCCCTTGCCACCATAGTCTTCTTCTTTGGGCATTCGTATGTAACATGTTCTTTTCCTAAACACCTAAAGCACTTGATATCCCTAACTTCTTATAGCTGGCTACCTCCTTGGAATTAAAAGAAGAACGCTCTTTCTTTGGCTTGTCCTTCCAACTTAAAGAGTAGTTTGAAGAAGATGATCTCTTCATAGTACCCTTTCTCTTTAATTGTTACTCCACTTTCATTGCTTGATGAACTAAGTCTTCAAGCTCCATATAATGTTGTAACTCCACAATGTATTCAATATCTCAGTTCAAGCCATGGAGAAATCAAGTCATGGTTGCTTCCCAATCCTCCACAATGTTGGTCCTAATCAAAGCCACCTCCATCTCTTTATAATACTCATCCACACTCCTACTTCCTTGGGTGAGTCTTTGCAATTTGTTGAGTAATTCCCTATGGTAATGGGAAGGCACAAATCTCTTTCTCATCAAAGTCTTCATTTCATACCAAGTGTTGACAGGATGTTCTCCATGTCTACTTCTTTCTTTTTGCACTTGATCCTACCAAATTAAGGCATAATCGGTGAACTCAAGGGAAGCCATCTTCACTTTCTTTGCATCATTGTAATTGTGGCATCAAAATATTTGTTCTATTTTCATCTCCTACTCAAGATATGTTTTTGGATCATTCCTCCCTTAGAAGGAAGGTACCTTAACTTTCACATGTCCTAGATCATCATCACATCTATGATCTCTACCTCCTCTTTCATGTCTTCTTCCCCTAACACGTCTCCTTCTTTCTCTTAGGGAATTATAGAAAAGGTCACTTTCTTGATGAGATTATTCATGATTAGAATTGCCCCCATCGTTGGAAACTCTTCCTTCTTCAAGTCAGTCCATCATTTCATGTAAACCTTCAAGCTGTGTTTGAAGCATTATCTCACCTTGAGGAATTAGGTGAAATTTCCCCATTCATGCTTCCAAAAAAAAAGAAAATGATAAGGAAAATTACAAAAGAAATATTAGAAGGACCTCACCACTCTACTCGTGTTTGCACTCTTAAATTTTATCCACTCATGATTTGCACTCAAATAGGCTTTGTATAATGTGCATGTAGGTTGAAAAGTGCATGAGAAGGAGGGTTGAATCATGCTTTTACATTTCTTTCCCTTTTAGATTTTTTAAAGCTTAAATAGAAACTATCAAGAATGAACTTGAAGTACAGTGAAACTAGCGTCAATGTTAAAAAGTAAATTTCTGAACTAACACAGATGGAATAAATGCGAGATTAAATAAGTTTTTCAGATAAATAAATACAATAAGCACAAAACAAGATATAAATGAGATTCAGGGAGAGAGAAGATACTGCAAAAGAGTTTTTATATTGGTTCGGCTGACTTGTCTACATCATATTCTCAACAATTATGAGTTCCACTATTCAACCTTTCTCAACCTGAGAAAGTTAGATAATCTTTCTATAGCCTTTCCAAGCTATCTCCATGTGACCAGTAGCTCACTCTACTATCACTTCTAAGTAGTCTTTGCTTAGCCTCTTCAAGCTAACTTAGTCTGACCAGGAGCTCACTCTACTGTCACCTTTCAAGTAGTCTTTGCTTAGCCTCTTCAAGCTAACTCACAATAATCACTATTGGATTGGGTTACAAGAGTTGTGTTTGGGTTGGATCACTCAAACTAACAAACACTCAACTTTTCTCAAAATAAACAATATCAGAGCTGAAGACTTGAATGATTTCTTTCCATGTATTCTTCTTAGAAAAAATGTATGGTCTCCTAAGAACGTAGAAAGAAGATTTTTTACAAGGTTGAAATTGATTACAAGTTGCAATAGTTTCACAGAAGATTTCTTTCCATGTATTCTTCTTAGAAAAAATGTATGGTCTCCTAAGAACGTAGAAAGAAGATTTTTTACAAGGTTGAAATTGATTACAAGTTGCAATAGTTTCACAGAAGATGAGAGGAAATTTCTTTAGCGTTTCAGTACTTGTAATAAGCAAAAGTTCTTTTTCATTATAAGCACAACATCTTCTTATATACTTGATCTTCATTTATCACCATTGTCATTTATCTATTTTCCTAACGACACGTGTTGATCTTCTCTCTTTGTCTTAGAAATGAAGTCTAGAAGAGTAGCTCTATGTGTCAGAGTTACTTTTTGCAATTACAAAGGCCGTTGTCTAATAGAGGTTTCTGAATCCGCCTTTAAAAACTATTTTTTACTTTCTAAACAAGGTTTATGAACTTTTCCTTCTAGAAACTGGGGCAGTTGATCAAGTTAATAAAAGAGATGTCACGTCAATCCCTAACTGGGTTTGACTTTAATTTGAATTTCAAATTTTCCCTCCCATTCTTGTAAAGTGCACCATTTACAGTGAAACATGCTTTCTGAAGTGCTTAGATCTTCCTTTCTTCAATCAGAGATTGTTATAAAGGGTATAATTACGATCATGATGATTGAAGATGATAACCACCACATTTTTCTTTAGAGCTGGATTGAAGTCTTCACTAGAATCTTACTTTCTAAAGCCATGGAATACCTTCTGAAGATCTCTATACCTTACTTTCTTGTTCTTCAGAAATTTCTTTTCATTCATTGAGGATAGAAACGTTCATTTCACAAGTTAAACATGTTTACACATGTCATTGTGAAAATATTCTCATTTTAGATGCAAGTATGCTAACGTGAATAGTCATGTTTGGTGCTTCAAGAAACTCAAGTAACGGATTAGTCCATCTTCAAAATATTTTCATGAAATTGGTTTTGTTATTATTCAAAACATTAAGCACTGAAGCTTTTTAAAAAGTTCTGGAGCTAACATTGTTAGTTCCAGAACCCTATGCACTTATTTCTTTTGAATGACAACAAAGCTAATTTAAAGAAAATATTCTGAAGAAGGTCTAATTTTTTCCTTGAGTTTCTTAACAAAGCATAACAGGCTTTTTCGAATGGCAGAATATGCACTTGAAATGAAAATAATTTCACTTTACATGTGCAAATATGTTTTATCTCATGAAAAGAGATTGTGCCTAAAAGAAAGTGAATATTATATCGTACAAAGTAGGCATACATGCCTCATGGTTAAAAGAAAATCAAATCAAGAACAAGAAACCAAGGCAAGGGTCTTCAGAAAGTAGCACTAGACTTCAGAAAGTGTGCTTGAAAGGAAGATATCAAATAATCTATGAAGTCAAAGTGATCTACTATCTTCAAACACCTCTCTCGTAAAAGTTTGGAGCATCAATGAACAATGTTTAAAGACACGAAGATTCATTCTTCATCAAGGAAATAATACCAAAGTTCAGAAAGCTTACTCTCAGTACAACAGTGTTTTCAACAAGAAGGAGGGAAAATTTTGAATTTCAAAATTTGAATTTGCTGTTGGAAAAATCATATCACAGTGTCAGAACCGATTAATCATCTTTTCTGCCTTAGAAGTCAACTATCAAAACATTCTAGAAAAAAGATTTCAGAAACCTCTTCTATCACAACAGCTTCTGCAAGCTGATTTGATAAGTAGAAAAGCTACACTTCTAGACTATCTTTCAAAAACACAAATGGATAATCAACATGTGTCCCTGGAAAATTTGATTCAAGGTAATGGTCTCAAGGAAAGACCTCTATTTTTATAGAGATGTTGTGCTCCTCAAAGACTTGACATTGAAAAATAAAGTTGAAATACTGCCAAGCTTTTCCTTCATCTATTTATTCTTCACTATTTGAAAATCATTTCCTTGTACATTAAGTCTTCTTTTTATACCTCATAGATCATACATTCTTCAAAGGAAAAAAATCTAGAAAGAAGTCATTCAAGATTTTCAAAGTTCTCTTTCATTGTATGTCCAAAGAAATCTTGAGCATAGGTTAGTGTGAGTGCCAACTCAAATATATAACCTTTTTATCCTTGATTCGAAAGTGATCAATGTGAGATAGCTTAAAAAGGCTTATAAAAGACTACTTGCAATGTGACTGTTCTTTACTGCTTACGGTTTCAGCTTGAAGAGGTTGTTGAATAACTACTTAGTGTGTGATAGTAGGTGTTGTCTACTGGTCACTAGACATAGCTTGAGAAGGTGACTGAAAAGACTATCTTTGTTCTTTCTTGGTTTGAGGAAGAGATAGTGAAACTCAACAATTGTTGAAAACTAGATGTAGGCAGGTTGGCCAAACCAGTATAAAATTCCCTGTGTTAGTTCTTCTCTTTCCTTTATCTCCATTTATTTTGATATCTGTTATTGTTTCAGTTTTAGTTTTGAAAAGGCTAATATACATTTTCGTTATTTGCTCAAGTTCAGAAAGTGAACTTTCTGATGTTTTTAATGATGTTTTCCGCTGTGCTACAAGTTCACCTTGATAGCCTTTTTGATAAAGTTTTTCAGATCGTCAATGGAAGAAGAAAAGTTCAAACACAATTCAACCCCCTTTCTCTTGTGTTTTTCTACCTACAAGTGGCATCAGAGCTTGGCCTTTAAGGGGTTGAGCAATCTAACAACTACAGAGGAAAAAAAATCTGAGGAACAAATGGCACAAAACATTCATATTGTTGAAGGTTACTCTATCAATATACCATCTTTTTTTATGGTGGAGATTATGCTTACTGGAGGGACAAAATGGAGCTGTTCATAAAATACACAAGTCTTGACTTACGAGAAATTATATAAGAAGGAGATTATGTTCCAAGGAAAGAAGCTCCAAGAACTAATAATACACCCTCAGTATCTAGAGGAATCCCAAGGAGTAGGTGGACAAAGCAACAGAAAGCTAGAGTTCAACTGAACTCAAAAGCCAAATACCTATTCACTGTGCACTAAGCAAAGCTAAATACGACAAAATCATTGCTTGTGACACGATAAAAAAATATGGGATAGACTACATATGCTGCATGAAGGAATTGATCAAGTAAAAGAAACAAACATCAGTATGCTGTTTCATCAATATGAACTGTTCAAAATGACAGACCAAGAGAATATTGATGAAATAACCACAAGGTTTATGCACATTATGAACCAACTAAAAGGTCTTAGCAACAGATATTCTAACTCAGAAATGGTTAGAAAAATCTTAAGAAGCCTTCCTATCAAATGGCTATCCAAGGTCACGACCATCACTAAAGCAAAAGACCTTCAAACCCTTGGCCTGGATGCGCTTATTAGGTCACTTAAGACTCATGAAGTTGTACTCTCTAAAATGCATGGTGAATCCAATAAGAAGAGCAAGTCCATGACATTGAACTCATCTCATCAAAAAACATATAAATCTAAGGTAATGAAAGTTGTTAAAGCCTCTGATGAGGAGGATGAGACTGATGGTGAATCAGATGAGGAGGATGGAAACGAGCTTTCCATGCTTGTTAGAAAAATGTCCAAAGTCTGGAGAGGAAAAACAAAGGAAAGAAGAGAGATCAACTTTAGAAAGGATAAGAAAGGCAAGCCAAAGTTTGAAGACGCCATCTACTATTATTGTAGGGAGAAAGGTCATCTCAAACTGGATTGTCGTAAAATTAAAGGCCTATAGAAAAGGTTTACGCTAAAGAAGAGGGTATGCTGGCTACTTGGAGCAAATCAGAAGATCAGGAGGATATGGATGTTGCCAATCTATGCTTCACGGCAGGATATTCATCATATAGTGATTCAGAGTTCTACTTAAGGACGCATGTGGAACCTGAAAACAAATGGTACATGGACAGTGGTTACTTGAGGCACATGTCTAGATCAAGAAAATGGTTCAAAAATCTACAACCTAAGTATTCAGGATCAGTAAGATTTGCATATGGAGGTAAAGCTAAGGTCATAGGAATAGGAAATGTTGGTAAGGATGATTCTCACCAAATTTCTGATGTCTTGCTTGTTGATGGTCTGGCTCACAACTTTTAAATATCAGTTAGTTTTGTGACCAAGGTTTCAATGTTATATTTGATGCTCTTTCCTGCAAAGTAGTAAGTCCTATTTCTGAACAAGTAATTCTATCTAGAAAGAGGCATGATAACACATATGTGTTTTCCTTGGATGATTTGAAAGATCAAAATGTAAAATACCTTGCATCTTTTACAGATGATAAGTGGTTATGGCATAAGAAGCTTAGGCATACTCATACAAAGCTTATTTCTGAGCTTTCTCAGAAAAAGCTTGTTAAAGGTCTTCAAAATATCATATTTGATAAGGACTCAACTTGTGACTTTTGTGAGAAAGGTAAGCAAACCAAATCTTTTTTTTCCATAATAAGTATGTGGTTTCAACCACTTGAGCTTAGTCCTACCAAGACTACTAGTCTAGCTAGAACGAGAAATAGCCTTGTTATAGCGGATGACTACTCCAGATTTACATAGGTTATATTTCTAGCTTCTAAGGATGAGGTTTTTGAAAGATTCAAAGTTTTTGCAAAACATGTTTGTATTGAAAAGATTCTCAATTAGCTTTATTAGATCTGATCATGGAGAAGAATTTGAGAATCAGGCTTTTAATGAGTTTTGTGAAAGACATTGCATTCTTCATGAGTTTTCTACACTTAAAACTCCCCAACAAAATGGGGTAGCTGAAAGGGAAAACAAAAGCTTGCAAGAAATAGCTAGAACTATGCTGTTAGGAAGTGGTTTGTCAAAAGGTTTTTGGGTAAAGGCTGTTAAAATAGAATATTTCTTAGGCCAATTCTTATGAAAACTCCTTATGAGCTATGAAAATATCATATTTTCATATTTTTGACTCATTATGTTTTATTCTTAACACTAAGGACAAACTTGCCAAGTTTGATGATGGTATCTTCCTAGGTTACTCTTCTGTGTCTAGAGCTTATAAGGTATACAACAAAAGAACATCATGCATTGAAAACACCATTCATGTCAAGTTCAAAGAGCTCAGAAAAGATTTTGCTAATGGTCTTGAAGATCTAGAAGAAAGCTAAGATGCATCTTAAAGGCACTTCTAATAGCATGATGAAAGATAAGACTTCAGAAAGTAAGCTCCAGAACACAAGCATTTCAGAAAATTAGCTCAAGTCCCCCAAAATAACAAAAAATGATATTTCTAACTATCAAGAAGAGCAATCTGAAGATGAAGGAGAAGTTAAAGAACCTCAAGGTTAAAGAAACTACAAGGGAGTTTCTGATTTAAAAGCAGTTTCTTAAAACAAAGTTCTTGGAGATATCTCTAAGGGGATGAGAACTAGACCATCCCTTAGAAATATGTCAAACTGGATTTTTATCTCCACCATTGAACTTGAGTGCATTGAAAAAGCTTTGAATGATCAAATTTGGGTGGACGTTATGGAAGAAGAATTGGATCAATTCAAGAAAAGCAAAGTTTGGACTATTGTTGAAAAACCAAAGGGAAAAACCATCATCGGCATAAAATGGGTGTTCAAAAATAAACTAGATGAAGCAGGCAATGTCATCAGAAACAAAGCAAGGTTGTTTGCACAAGGTTATAATCAATAAGAAGAAATTGATTATAATGAAACCTTTGCACCAGTAGCTCGGCTTGAAGCTTGCTGCCTACAAAAGTTCACTTTCTATCAAATGGATGTCATGTCTGTGTTTTTGAACAGGTTTCTCTCTGAAAAAGTATATGTGAAGCAGCCACTAGGTTTTGAGAGTGGAAGTCTTTCCAACTGTGTCTTTAAGCTAACAAAGGCTCTCTATGGTCTGAAATAAGCCGCACGAGCTTAGTATGATAGACTAAACACCTTCTTGCTTAAGAATAGATTCAAAGAGGTAATGTTGATACTAATCTTTTTACTCTTGATCAAGATAATAACTTTCTGGTAGTTCAAATATATATTGATGACATTATATTTGACGCTTCTGATCATTCTCTCTGAAAAGTTTTCAAAATTAATATAGATTGAATTTGAGATTAGTATGATGGGTGAACTCAAGTTCTTTCTAGGCTTACAAATAAAATAACAAAAAGAAGGGATCCTGATCCATCAAGAAAAGTACAAAAAAGAGCTATTAAAAAGATTTAATAGATCAAGCAAAACCTATGAGCACCCCTATGCATCCACATCAAATCATAGATGCTAATGTATGATTGGCTAGTAAACCAAACATTTAATTAAGTGTGGGAATTTATACAAGATTTTAATCTAACCCAAAATAATCACTTAAATGCTGTCAAAAGAATTCTTCGATATCTGTCAGGTACTACTAATCTTGGCTTATGGTACAAGAAATATACTTCTTATGATATTGTAGAATTCTGTGATACTGACTATGCTAAAGTAGAGTTGAAATGAAAAGCACAAACGGTTGTTGTTACTTCTTTGGAGAAAACTTGATCACATGGTCATGCAAAAAGCAAAACACAATTGCTCTCTCTACTGCTGAAGCTGAATATGTAGCTTCTGCAAATTGCTATTCTCAGATGCTGTGGATAAGAAATCAGCTAAAGGATTATCACTTGAGGTATTATAACATTGCCATCTATTGTGATAATATAAGTGCTATAAATCTTGCAAAGAATCCTATTCAACACTCCAGATCCAAGCATATTGATATTAAACATCATTTCATGCGTGATCATGTTCAAAAGGGTGATATTGGATTAATGTTTATGAATACTGAAGACCAAGTGTCAGATATATTCATAAAGCCATTAGCTAAAAATTGCTTTTATGCTTTGAAAAGGCTTTTGAACTCAACTATCTTCAAAACTGCATAGCTTTTCATGCATAAACCATCTCTGGATACTCTCTCCCTCTCTTCGTTTCTCAAAATTGAAGCCCAAAGAGGAAAGATCTCGGTGTGCAAGATTGAGTATAATTCTTAAAGTTCAGAAAGTAGATCAGAAAAAAGAGGGGTATCTCAAACAGTACATAGGCAATTCAGAAAGAAAATATGAGAACAAGAGGCTTGAAGTTCGTATGAGAAAAGGTTTCAGCTAGGAACATGAGCTTATCAATGGGTCAGAAAGAAAAAAAGTGAAGTTCAGAAAGAAAGTCCTTCAGAAAGTGCACTCAAGAGTCAGAAACCTTTCTTTCTGAAAGAACGATGATAAGGCAGGACAATTCCCTCTCTTTTAAAACTTTCTCTCTCCCACGTCACTTCACCTTCAATCAATTACATCACATCACTTAAATAACCCCCATGTCTCGCACGTTATCACTTCTTTTACCATCTGCCTTCCATCTTAAAACTGTAAGCTTCAAACCATTTCATCTACTCACAAACCTTTGTTTCTCATAGCATTTCTTTGTTTCAAAGCCTCAACCTTTGATATTCTATCACACTCATGGCTGAAGGAAAGTTTTGTTCATGATGCATCGCTACAATAGGAACACTCCAAATGTTCACTGAATCGATACATCAAGATCATTATGAGCAAAACTTCTCTCATTGTCCTATAGCCCTTGGGGAAAAGGTTAACTCAGATGCTAATGGCTCAGGTTATAATCCTTTTGGAAGTTATTTCCTTTTAGGGATGGGAAGGGTTTCTTAACTTTACTGACCGAGTTTTCTCTGTAATGGTCACTGCCTTCTACCCCCAATTGGTTCAGGTGACCGACTCTATGCTGACCTCATACATTAGAGGAATTGACATAGAACTAAGCATCATGGATATCCCAAACATCATCCATGCTCCTAATGAAAGTCTCGAATGCTCCTCTGAAATAGATTAGTTCATAACCCTTGGTGTTTCAACAGAGGAGGTCTCTAGATGTCTCATTAGTTCATCAAGATATCATTCGGATAAAATCACTACAGCATTGCTGAACTTAGATTCAAGGCAAGTTTTTACAATCATTCAGTTCTCTTTGCTTCCTCGTTTAGGTAGCACCCACCTTTTGGTTGGGATGGACTGTATGTTACTCTTTTGTTTATTAACAAAAAGAAGAGTAAACTTGCCTTAATTAATCTTTGATCATATATTGAGTGCTATCTCCACTAAGAAAAGAAAAATTGCTGCTATTCCTTACGGGATTTTGCTGACCAAAATCTTTGAACACATGCATCACCCTCTTACAAATGAGTGGTATGAGTATATGGAGGGTACAAAATACACCTTCAACTCTTTCAAAACTGTAAGGAGACCAACTGGTGCTGCTTCCTCTGGTGTTAGAAGACAAAGTTTGAGGATTAGAGATGTAGTTGTTGAAAAGGCAGCCAAAGAAGCTGAAAGCAGAAAGGGCAAAAAGGAAAATAATCATTCTTGAAGACAATTCAGATGACAGCAAGAGGCCTAAGATAATCATTAGGTATGGGGGTTCACCCTGTAATCATAGCATGACCTTAGATTTTGAGCAAGAATCTTCTTCCAAGATGGAAACATCTTCATAGAGTGACTCTGCTTCTCCTCTAAGGGCTGAACAACCTCCTGCTTTGCATTTACCTTATCCTTCTATTCTGGGAGTTGACCTTTCATCAAGTAAATCGCCAACAGCAGCACAACCAAACGACACAGAAGTTCAACTAGTACTGAGAGAACAACGCCTCATTAATAACTGGATGAATGATTTGAACCTGCATCTCGAAGACTTGAAGCATTGCTTCTGGAGATACTTTGTGAAGTAAGGCATCAGGGATAATGATGGTGCTACTAGTTTCTAGCACACTCTTTTATTTTTGTTGATGACAAAAAGGGGAAAAGGATACTGAAGAAAATACTTTTGTGCTGAAAAATACAAGGGGAGTTTGAACTAAAGGTGGGAGCATATTCAGAATTTTTTTTTTAACATACTGCATTTTGTTTATGAACAATTTATGTTTTCTTTCTTTGTTTTTGCTCTGAATCTTTTTAAACATGTGTTAATATAGCTCCTGTTGCTTATATCTACCCTTTGATTATGCTTGCTCGATCTGTTTTATTGTTTTCAATTCATGCACTTTCTTGAAAAGGATGGTTAGTCAAAGACGTGCTGAAAACGGATCTAATCAAGATAATATGTCGTTAGTATTACTAGTCAAGTGATTAACACAAAGATCCTCAGAAGATTTCTTTTCCTGACCCAAAAATCATGCTGATTGTATATTCATGGTTTAATCATTTTGTCTTTAACACGCTGCTCTGATACCTTGTCAGAAAGTGTGTTAAGCTTTTTCTATGTTTCAAGCAAAATAACAAACAGCTATGATTAAAAGTCACTTAAGTCCAAGAATGTTTTATATGATTCACATCATGCCTTAAGAAAAAGAACTTCTTGAAAATCTCAAGGTGATAAAGTTGAAAGATATGATATATCATGTTTATATTTATGTAATATTTCTTTCAATTATCTCTTTAAAAGATTTTCTTCAAATTGGTTTATCATCATCAAAAAGGAGGAGATTGTTAGCTCTAGAACTCTATGCGTTTATTTCTTTTAAATGACAATAAAGCCAATTTAAAGAAAATATTTTGAAGAATGTCTAATTTTTTCCTTATGTTTCTTGATAAAGCATAAAAGGCCTTTTCAAATGGTATAATATGCACTTGAAACGAAAATAATTTCACTTTACATGTACAAACATGTTTTATCTCATGAAAAGAGATTGTGCCTAAAAGAAAGTGAATATTATATCATACAAAGTAGGCATACATGCCTCACGGTTGAAAGAAAATCAAATCAAGAATAAGAAACTAAGGCAAGGGTCTTTAGAAAGTAGCACTGAACTTCAGAAAATATGTTTGAAAGGAAGAAATCAAATAATCTATGAAGTCAAAGTGATCTACTATCTTTAAACATCTTTCTCGTAAAAGTTTGAAGCATCAACGAACAATGTTTGAAGACACAGAGATTCATTCTTCATCAAAGAAATGATACCGAAGTTCAGAAAGCTTACTCTCAGTAAAACTGTGTTTTCAACAAGAAGAATGAGGGAAAATTTTGAATTTCAAAATTTGAATTATTTTTTTTGGAAAAGTCATATCTCGGTGTTAGAACCGATCAATCATCTCTTCTACCTTAGAAGTCAACTATCAAAACATTCTAGAAGAAATATTTCAGAAACCATGATTTAGAAAGTAAAAAGTAGTTTCTAAAGAACATCAGCAACCTCTTCTCTCACAACAGCTTCTACAAGCGATCTGACAAACAGAAAGACTACACTTCTAGACTATCTTTCGAAGATACAAATAGATGATCAACATGTGTCCCTGGAAGATCTGATTCAAGGCAACGATCTCAAGGAAAGACCTTTATAAATGAGATGCTGTGCTCCTCAAAGATAAGACTTAACATTGAAAAATAGAACTGAAATGCTCCTAAGTTTTCCCTTCATTTGTTTATTCTTCACTGTTTGAAAATCATTTCCTTGTACATTAAATCTTCTTTCTACACCTCAAATCATACGTTCTTCAAAGGAAGAAAATCTAGAAAGAAGTCATTCAAGATTTTCAAAGTTCTTTTCATTGTATATCTAAAGAAATCTTGAGTGTAGGTTAATTTGAGTGGCAACACAAACATTTAACCTTTGTATCTTTGATCCAAAAGTGATCAATGTGAGAGAGCATGAAGAGGCTTATTAAAAGACTACTTGCAACGTGACTATGAAAAAGTTCTTTACTGCTCACGATTCAGCTCAAAAAAGCTATTGAATAACTACTTGGTGTGTGATAGTAGGGGTTATCTACTGGTCATTGGACATACCTTAAGAAGGTTACTGAAAAAACTATCTTTGTTTCTTTCTCTAGTTTGAGGAAGACTTAGAGAAACTCAACGGCTATTGAGAACTAGATGTAGGCAAGTTGGCTGAACCAGTATAAAATTTCCTATGTTGGTTCTTCTCTTTCCTTTATCTCCATATCTATTATTGTTTCAGTTTTAGTTTTGAAAAGGCTAATATATGTTTTCGTTATTTGCTCAATTCAGAAAGTTCACTTTCTAAAATTTTTAACACTATTTTCTACTGTGCTACAAGTTCAACTTGATGGCCTTTTTAATAAAGTTTTTTGGATCTTCAGTGGAGGAAGAAAAGTTTAAACACGATTCAACCCCCCTTCTCGTGTGTTTTTCTACCTATAAACAATTCACTCTTGCCTTTTACCACTCAACTTCCTTTATAAGCTCTTAAGAAAATAACCTTATCAATGATTTTTTTCTCAAGACAACAAGTAGACAACCAACTAAACAAGAAACCAATAAGAAAATATCAATAGAACGAGAGACATAAATGGATAAAAATAAGAAATTCACCAAACAACAAGAGCAATGAAAGGAATATCTTTGAACTCATATTTCACAAAGAAAGAATATTAAGTCCTTTAAATCCACCAATCCTTCTCTCTTTTTTTATCTGCCGAATAATTTCCCTTTTTTTTTTTTGAACTGACAAGGAAAAACACAAATTTGAAAATCGAGAAACCAAAGCTCTAGATACCAAATGATACGAAACTTGGGAATGGATCTCCTTGAAATTCAATTTTAGGGAAGGATATTGACACCACACTCAAGAAAGATGAGAAAGTGAGTGATAAGTCATGAAGGCTTTGATCGCCACAAGTTGCCTTGATAAGATCAGATTTAGTTCTTTGCCTAAGAACTCAAGGGAAGCTCTTATAATAGAGAAAACTCAAATTTCATTCAAATTTAACTTGTGTTTGCAATACAAGAGTTCTCCTATATATAGGCTTAGTGGAAGGCTGAAATATTAAACATTCACTACACTTCCCACTGAGCGTTTAATATCCACTAAGACTCCACTAAGTATCAATTTTGCACAACTACCATGCATTCATGCATGTTACATTTATTTTCCACAAGTGCAGCCATAAGAGTCCACTAATCCTAATAACAACTTAGTAACTCTCAAAAGACATAAAGAAACATATGTCAAAAAAATCACCCAAAAATACATGCGAAAATACAAAGACAAATAATAAAAAGTGGACATTCATTTTCCACTAAATCCCAATATTCTTACCCCACTAAATTGGTCACTTGTAGCCCCTGAATGCATCTTTGATCAGGTAGATTGGGCCTTCACAATTATGTCTTCATGTTGGCCTAATTTTACTTTCAAGTTGAAAGAATGTGATCTATTTAGTTGCTGCTTCCATTGTACATTGATCCTCCTTTTCCTTGAGCTCCATTATTTAGCTTCTTAAAGCCTGCTTCATTCTCTTAGTCTTGGACCTTGTCATGGGTCCTCCAATTCCCTTCAATGCCTCATCGGTTGCAAAACATCAGAGTAATGCAGTGGAACATTAAACAATAGTGAACAAAAATTTTCTATCACATGAACGATTCATATAGGATAGAAAAACACTCTTAATGAAATCATATTTCATGAGGTTGGTGTCACCTTGTGCCATTTAGATAACATAAACGCTTAAAGCAAAGATAAATAAATAGGGCATGTACCTCTTGTAGCGAAGTCCCATAGAGAGTAGTTGTCCATCTCATGAACATATAGCCGCACAACTACTCGACCTTTAGCTTGTCCACACGAACACGATATGCCAAGTAACTCCTTTTGTCCAACTCCCATTCTTTGTTGCCCTCTCTTTCTTTTCCATCTTTGTTTTCAAAGTTGATGGTAACCTTTGTCCTCTACATTGATGTGCCAACATTAGAGTTTCACATTGACCCGAACAACCAGTTATATCATTTTGTTGATTGTTGCTCGGTGTGGCTCTTCATATCCTTGGATTCTCCTTTCGCATACCTAGTTACCAATTTGATTTTTTATGTCCACCCCCTTTGATGATGACTTTACTTTTGAGGGTGTATGCTTGCGTATGGATGGTCATACTAGTATCCATCCTGCTAACCTCTACAGTATTCAGACGTCTAGATTATGTTCCTCGTGCATCACCTCACCCCTTGTCTCTCTGTCAAATCGGTTAGAGCGGTCATCATTATGGCATTCATATGGCGGTTTTTTCACCCACAATTCTAATGAAGGTGGGAGGTGATAGTGCGGCCATTGAGAAAAGCTAGTCACCCGTGTAGAGGTGCCCATGTGTTACTATTTGGTCATCTAGCTAGTCCCACTGACCTTGCCATCATGGTCGATTATCTTTCTCCTTTCTTGGGACACTAGTTGTAACACCCTCCCAAGTTCAACATCATCCTTAAGCTATAACATTAGACTTAGGAGCTATTACTTATAAATTAGCATATTGTACTTAAGTATCTATAGCATAATTGATCGATTCATGCAGTAACTATGTTGCAGTTCTATTTAAAGATATAAAAAAGAAACAAAATATTTATAGAATACATATCGAAATACAAGAAAAATCTCTTCTACGAGCCTTAATACACATTTGTATTGCTAAACATTCATTAAAATAAAAACTAAAAATGGTCTTCAGCCATCAAGCTATTCTAACTCAGACACTTCCAATACGAGCAACTTCATTATTCTCATGAGCTATGTGGAGATAACATGAAAATATACAAACATAGGGGTGAGAATTATAAAATTCTCAGTAGGGTATCTCCAAATACACAATAATCAATGTCATCGCCACCGTCCTAGCCACTTCAATTTATTAAGAAAAATATGATCTTGCAGTACATATCAAATATTCATTTTAAAGTTCAAAATTATCCTTCCGAAGTGGGTTTCTTTTAGCATTCAATCATTTAATACACATATTTCATAATGCTCAAGTTCATAGTAAATCATCAGAGGTAACTAATTCAGATCAATATGAGTATGCATATGATAAATACAATGACTATCTTTACTTTGGTAGCTTTCTTGTCTTCATATGCCCTTGATATGTCGAAGGGTATCTTATACTTTCTTATCTTCATGTGCCCTTTATATGTCGAAAGGGATCTCATACTTTCTTATCTTCATGTGCCCTTCATATGTCGAAGGGGTCTCACATATATCTTTCTCATCTTTATATGCCCTTGACATATAAGTGGCCTTACCCACTCTAGGGTAATAGACTGCTTATTAAGACTAAGCTTATTCCTATACATGATTATCGGATTTACTTTTCCCAACTCTCACATAGTACTAATCCTAGTTAGGTTTTCTTTCCCTGACTCAGTGTTGAATGGGATCTCTTATTCACTATGAATTACTTTAACAATTCATGTTTCATGTTCCATATTCTATGCACAAGTATCATAAACATATATGCATAGCATCAACAATTAAATTACATAGTGTACCATGCATACATATTATTCATAATTCTAGCATACTAACATTCTGTTCAGAATTTCAGCCTCAAAGAAAAGTATAGTTAAATTACTAAACATCATAAATACAGAGCAAAACAATTTTTAGAGATAATTCAATATGTTTATGGGACCCTATAAAAATTTTAGAGTAAAATAAGCTCTCTAGCTATATTAAGAAAATTGTTCAAATTCAGTACTCAATAACCACCTAATTTCAGCCAATAGTCAAATTTCCCAATTATGTTATCATATCAAATGAATTCAGTAAATTCTATAAAAATTCAAGTTTCTCAAGGTGTCTACAGCAATCTATAAAAAATTTAAGTCAAAATTTGATCATTTGATATAGTAACAAAATTAGAAAAATCAATGCTTCAAAATTGGTTGTTCAGTCAGAAACCTTGACTGCCTCTGTTTCTAAATTTTTAAAAATAGTAACAGTCTTCAAATGGACTCAAGAAAAATCATAGAAATGCCTTTACATGTTAACTACTCTATATAAAAATTTCATATGAAAAACATATCTCCAAAGTATGTTCTAAAAGTTGAACAAAAACACTGCTAGATAGAAAACCAAGTTTCTAGCAACACAACTTAAGACTTGTTTTGACAAAAAGGGTTTTCTAACATCAAACTAATCCACCGATGAAAACACATCAACATTTATGTGTAACCATGCAATAAAACAAAAAATCGCAAGCTCAAACATTCAATAATTTTTCAAAACTTGTTTTGAAAAAGGAAAGGCTGAAAAGAAACCCTATTTGTTACTAGAAGACCTTTGCACTTGTCTTGATTTTTCCAAGTGTTTTTCCACCCAATCTTCAATCCAAAACCCTTTCCTAAGCAGTGATATAGTAGCTTTTCTTTGATGATAAAGTGAGATAAAAATCCTTTGTTAGAGTGGGATATGAAAATTTCAAGAGATACCTAGGATTTTGTGTGTAGGTCATTGATTTTTGATGAAGTTTCAAGCTAGTTTATGAAGTTCTGGCCAAGTTCATGAGGTTTTTGGTAGAGAAGAAGTGAATGTGGCTGAAAAGGAGAGCTAGCTGAATTCTTCAAGAAGAAAAGTGTGGTTTTGTTTTATTTATATAAGATGTGTTACAATTTCTTACCACAAATAAATAATACTTTGTAATAAAAATTTGGATTTTATGTTGTTATTATGAAATCTTAATAAAAAGGAGAGGTGTGGCCATTCTCATTGCCACACATTACCAAGAAGTTTACTCTATAAGCTTCATGCAATGCAAGAAACCGCACATCTAAATTTTACTGAACATATGAGATATTAGCCTCCGAGTGAAATTAAAATTAATGAAAGGTCAAGATTAAAACTTACTTGACAAGTTTTAATCTATGTCATCCACTTGGGTCAACATGAGTGGCTCACTTAAATTTAGTGAACAAGTTGATTTTTCGATATTAAAATTGCACACCAAAATTTTACCGAATGAGTATGATACTGAACTTGGGAAAATTAGAATACTTTTACCTGGGCCTTGGGCCTAAATATTCTACCCCGGTCCCCAAGTCTAAATTCCTATGGCCTTGGAATTATCCTTGGTCCTAGTTCCAGAGTTACTATTCATCTACAGGCTCAAAAAATACTATTCATATTTTTTTTATAACTAAGTTGTTCTCATTATCACTAAGCACCAATGGTAATATAGAGCTATGATAACCCTCATTTTGTATAGTAGACCTCAAGGTTATTTGTTATTTATTTGCATTTTGGTAGGAGTAGCTTACGGAGTGAATGATATCACTATTTTTATACTATGCAAGTTAAGAGTTTTATTATTTATGCGCGGCTCATGTTTTGGTTTTAGTTTAGAAAATAAATTTACCTGTATTTTTACCAAGTATTTTCAAAGTTATATAAGTTATCAACTAGAACAAAAGAGTAATTATTAATAATTAACTTAATTATATCATAGGCGTATTGGGTTAAATATTAGGATATTACAGTTCATCTTTGTCTACTAACATGGACCTTGTTGCATCTTTCTCAAATTCTGCAGACCTTGTTTCTTAATTGTTCAGAAACCTTCTTGAGGTTACTCTCTACTTCTTTAAGGAGCTTCAAGTTTGATAAACTTCTTTCTTAAGAGCAAAATACCTTTTTGGTACTTTTCTGATCGGTACTGCAACTTTCTGAGATTGCAAAGAACTTTCCAAAGATTGATATAATTTAAACTAATCCACATCCCGTAAACTGGAGAGATATTTTCTGTTGAGAATATATTGAGTTGTATAATCAATCTCATCAACTAATCAACACAAAACTTAAAATTGAAATATTATAAATCCGTGCTAGAGAGACGCACTTGAACAGACATTGAACCAAATGAATTTTGCAAAGATCGATTTGTTAGCATTTGAAACCAAGCTTCTTGAATGCTTTACAAGGGCTCTAGAGCTTATACCAACCGATCTAGTCTAATTTTCTTAACAGTGGTCTTACGTGGCAGCAACTCCTAATTATAATTAAATAAAAATTATTTTTCAATAAAATATCTTAAAGTTTTTCACTCTCTTGAACATTATCATTCTCTCATTTTCGCACCTACATTTTTTTAACTCTTGCACGCTACTCTTTTCTTTTCCATCAACTGATTCTATAGTTTGCTTTATTTCTTTCATTTCCCTTCTCTATCATATAATTGTCATTTTCGTTCATTCATGTGTCGTTGTTGGAAAAAATATGAATTGGTTGCTATTATATCTATTTGAATAAAAATTCTTTCTTATCATGTTTTAATTTTAAATCTCTCACCTTAAAATCTTTCCTTGGTTTCACACACAAATTTATTATGTTTTTAACTAATCATTCATTGACTGGCTAATTAATTCTAAAGTTGCCATCAAAGAGTTTGTGACACATTTCAATGAGAGAATTTCATTTTAATTACATAGTAAACGAGCTAGCATATACTAAATTTTTCAAAAAAAAAAATTAATGAGAAAAATTATTAAAAAATATCAAATAAAAAACAAGTAAATCAAAATAAATATGTGAAATTACATACATAAATACTGGTGTAAACTAATCCTAGAGATACTCAAGGTGAATGACAGGGAATTGGTAAATAATTAAACCAACTTGATTACCTCGTACCAAGTGCTTTATGCTGAATCATTAATCATGCATCCTCGGTCCAGTGTACAGTTCTATTTTCAAAAATCTAATGCCAGATCAGCACTTGATATGAGAACTGTAAACATTTTCCGCCATTCAATTGCTAAATAATTTATCTACTCTCAACAGTAAAACTATTCAATTACCAATTAATTTACCTACTCTAACGGTAAAACCTAACATAACTGACTTTCAAATTTTATTTTCACTATATCAGTAAACCCAAATATCTTTTGGAATTTTTCAGCTCTTCCTATTAATTAAACTCAACCAATTTGAAAGCTGCGCTCTATACCTAATCAGAATGAATCCATGAATCATTATGCTGTAATATTCCCTTTCTTAAAGCAATATACAAAAGAACAAAAATGGCATATTAATGGACTGAATTAGGTTCAATTATTTATGAGCCAATCTTCCAAACCAAGGACTCCATGTACATGACCAAAATGCCCCAGCATGGGAGTTACGGATTTGCTCCTGGAGTCTTCTACTTATATCAAACTCACTCTAATTTAACACGTTAACCATCAATCCCACAATGCTACGCAGCTAATTTCTTTTATCTTTTGTTTCGTTTCCACACCAGCAAAGAAATGGTTTTCAAGATCTTCAAAGGAGACTGCTCTATGGCTCCAATGCTACAGTTCGAAAATGAGTACGAATCCACGCAGTCACTAGAGTGGTTTAGTGAACAATCAGAATAACAAGAAAACCACCGTTCTTGTACATAAATTACACCACAATCATTTGCAAATCGTGACGTGACGGGACAAATCCATTAATTATGAAGTGACGTGATCTAGGTAAAAAATTGTTTCCTTCTTTTCTCTTTAGAAAAATTGTTGTGTGGTCATAATTCCAATAATCAGTTATTAAGTACACCCACAGAAAAGTTAATCCAACTATAGATGAGAAAATATACGCCAAATAAAATTGATGAGATTTATTTTTACAGTAAGTGTGATGAAATATAATATATTAGATTTAGTAAATCACTCAATAATTACCACGTGGATTCGTGTTTAACATTCTAGCCATATAGTCGTCTCCTTTTGAAACGGTAACATTCGAGCCATATTGCAGTATCCTATCGTACATATTCCCGCAAAGAGATTTTTTTCGCTTGTTTTGACACGTGACGTATTTTCCTGTCAGCTAGAATGTTGAGTTCGAGTAGGACTCAACCTTTCTATATTCTAATGCCGATAATCTAGATCCATTTCCGGAAAGAAGTTAAGCCCATAAATGCTCAATCATACTCGAATGACCTTTTTTTTTTTTTTTTGACGGGTTCGAATGACCATTTTCTAAGAAACAGAAAGTGATGGTCTGGTTTTCAGTACAATCGCGCATCGACACGTTCTTGCACTTGGATACATTTTGTTTTCACCCTTCCATGTTTCATGGTTTTGAACAGGGTAAAATGCGTTTTTCTTGTCATAAAATGATATTTTGTCCTATTTATTTTAAAAATCTATACTCCATTTTGTTTTATTAAAGATATGTTTGGTGCATTCTATTTTATAATTTATTTTTTATAAATTATACATTAAATAATAAAATTAATTATAAAATAAGTAATAAGTTTATTTTCTATACATTAATGACATAAAATAAAATATTTACAGACAAGTTTTTATTGAATTTGACACTTTCTTGAATTTTTATCGGTTCACAGTTAAAATTATTTTATACTGTCAGTTTATAGAAATTAAATTCATAACTATTATTAAGAATCATATAATAATAATTATTTTAACTAAAAAAGTAACAATAAGCATTTCTATTGATTATTTTTTTATTTACATTTGATTGATTATTTTACAATTATTATTTTAATAAATTTAATTTTGATATGTTAATAGTATAAATGAGTTCTATAATGTATTCAAGCATATATTGTGTCATAGCTAAAGTGATTTACTCCTATATCCACTTTTTGTAAAATCATTTAAATGAAATGATTAGTTAGATAACAATGTAAAAAAAATTTACACTGTCAATTTATCAAAATTAAATTCATAAAAATAATAATTGCTAAATAAATCAAGCAATAGTAATTTAAAAAAATGTTAAATCATACTAGATAACTACCTATTATGATAACTACCAATTATCATTTGATAATTTATTGAATTTTTATTGGTGTATAGTGTAAAATCAAATTTCACACTTCAAACTAATAAAAACTCAAAATAGTGTCAAATCGTATTAGATAACTAACTATTAATTTTCATAATTAAATTATTGATTTATAAAAATTATTTTTTAATATTTTCAATCTCATTCATATAATTATATTTTATATTAATATTATTTATTACTAATATTATTTAGCACATATTATTTATTTTTTAAAATAATTAATGTTTATTTATATATTTTAATAATACAATAAATTTTTATTTAATTTTTATATCTTATTTATTTAAAATTATTATTATTAATTTTTAATACAAATAATTATTATTAACTTTTGATATAATTCTTAATTTTATTTATGAATTTAGTTTCTATAATCTAATAGTATAAAATAATTTTAACCGTGAACAAATAAAAATTAAAAAAAGGCCAAATTTGGTAAAAATGTATCTGTAATTATTTTATTTTATTTTATACTATTAGTGTACATAAGTTAAATAAATTATTTATTTTATAATTATTTTTATTGTTTAGTATATAATTTATAAAATATAAATTATAAAAGGAAAACACCAAATACACCCTTAGTGAAATGGGGTGGAGTGTAGGTTTTTCAAATAAATGGGGTGGATATCTTAAGAAAAGTAAATGCATTTTACCCTTTTGAATATGGATGATAGTTAATATCAGTTAGGTTTACGGTTTGCCAATAAATTTATTGACTTATTGGCCGGTTCACTGGTTTAACTATATGTTTCTCCTAAAATGATGTTTTAAATGAGAATTATGTTATGAAATATTATTCGCTTATGGATGTTTATATATTTAGCTGATTCAGTTAAGATTTAATTAAATTAGATAGAATCTGTTATAATTTGATATGATATTATATCTTTCTTCATTTGGCTATAAATAGCCTTTTGAATGCTCCATATAAAGTCCATTTGAGATTATCAATAAAACTATTATTTCTCTTCTTCTCCATTATTCTCTCTATTCTTATTTTTCGTAACATATTATCTACACGACTTTGCTCTCAAAGTGAAGAAGCCCGTTAATACAGTGCAGGCATGATTCCTTCTTCTAAGATTCTTGGTTTATGGTGAAAATTGAAAGAGTATTCAATACGAGCCACAATTCTTTTCCTAGTGTTGTTTACACTTACAGAGACACTTGTTCTTGATTGGTTTTTCTTTCCCATATAATATTATTATAGCATCAATATACGGTGTTGAATAAGAAGGCTTGAGATAAGACACCATAACCATATTTATCTTAAATATTATATATTGAGATTTATCTTTACTCGGTGAGTCCTGAGACTAATTAACAAGAAATATTACATTCCAGAAATGAATTGCAATTATTCCGAGAAGTAAATGAGAATTATACAAAAAATAGATAATCATTCCCTGAAGTGAATGCATCCAAATTATTCAAAATTATCCAAGAAAATTATAATAGATTTACTTCACTGTTTAAGGAGATTTATATATTCCCATAAGTGAATATATCAAAAGATTATTCCCCAAAATGATTGAATATATTATTCACACAACCTAGAGTGTGTAACATTATAATCTTAAATAAGTTTATATATTTCCTATAAGGAACATTTTCATATTTACATTCCCTGAAGGATGTATTTCCAAGGATAATTCTGAGTATTTACAATATATAACTTTTCAATTTTCAGTATTTAAATTAAATACTCATATTCTCCTTAAGAAAATAATATAGTGGATATATTTTTTTTCCTTCTTTGCTACCTTTATAAAGGATTATGTCTGAATATTTTTAAAAGATCTTGGTGATCTTTTTGATAAAGTACAAAGAAGAGTTGTGAGTCAATTATGATAGCACTTGCATTATTGATAAATATATATTGAAAAATATTCTTGACTTTAATGCCTTAAATGTGCTCCTATGGTAGCACTGTCAAGAAAAAGCTTTACAAGATATCAAATAATGACTTTTCATGAAAAAAAAATCATGAAACTTTCCCAGTTGGCTCTATTCCATTCCCTGAAGTGAATATGACAAAAAAAATTATAACCCTAGAAATTGTATCAAAGCTGATGGTTTAGCTGGGCCATGGCTATTTATTTGCACTCGGGTATGGTATCACCCCTTAGTTAGAGCATTGGGCCAAGATTTTGTATTTGATTTTTCCATGAAAGCTTCCATTAAGGGGGAAGCACATTATGTTGGACCTCACATTTTGGGGGAGAGTTTTGGTTTCAAGTGTGATAAATGTGATGAATGTTATTACTATGACATCAAAGTAAATTTGGCATGTACCTATTATGCATTGAGATATTTGTTTGATCTTTATTAAGTATCATTAGAGGAGAATGATAAAATGCAAAGGCGATTCTTTTTCAAGATATATTATGAAATCATTTCATGATTAATATGAGCCATCTGGAGGTATCTTTTTATCTTTGATATAAATATTGATTATTTGATTTAATAATGAAAGTTTTTATTAGATATATTACTTGATACTATTTGCTCTCAAGATATACTATTGTTTGCTTTCAATTTGAATAAAATAGCTATCCTATTTGTGGCATATTTCATAATTATTAATTATGTTTTTATGTGATATTGTTGAGATTTCACATATTATTTACTTTATTGATTTATGTCACCAGCAAGGGGAGAGAGTAGACATAGCTGGAAAAGAAAATAAATTAGAATGTATTAATATTCTATTTAAATCCTTACACAAGGCGATGTGAACTAGAAGTTCAAACGATTAACATTTGCAAAGAATAGCAAATGAATTGTCAAATGCATTTTTTATGATACAAAAGGATAACTAAATCCTATATACTAGTTGAAAATGACCCAATCTGAATTGATGTCCCTGTTGGACAATTGGTCAATATAAAAATTACACGCCAGAAGCATGGTAGATCAGTCGATTCCAAAAATAAAATCCTCGAAAAGGAAGAGGGGCAAAGAGGCCAAATGGTTTTATTGAGGAAAATGATACTCTTCTTGTTGAATAGAATAGAGACATATAAAGGACATTGTTGCAGTCCAAAATTTTGATATACTTGAAACGCTAGAAGACGTTTAGGTACCTGAATATAAGCATTGAAAATGATGAGATCTTAATAGATTATGTCTCTATAGGAAAAAAAGTTGAAATCGACGAGTAATAATTGTCGATAATATATTTGCATATAATATAGCCAGATATTATGCATGAAAATAAGGATCTTGAGTTGAGAATCATCGAAAACTGTCTACATAGAAATGATTGGCCAAGCATAGAAGAAGCCATCCAGGCTGAATTAGATCACTTGCAAAAAGGTGAAGTCTTTAATTTGGACTTGCAGTCCAAACACTAGAAGGTGTGGAACAAATGGGCATTTATGAGAAAAAGAAATGAGAAAAATGAAATCGTACGCTATAAGGTTCTACTTGTAGCACAAAGTTTCTCATAAAAACGTGGTATAGATTATGGTGAAACATATTTCCCAATAGTGGATGTAACAATGTTTTGATATTTGATTAGTTTATTTGTACATAATAAGCTAAATATGCATATGATAGATGTTGTCAAAGCCTATCTATATAGTTCATTAGATAATGATATTTACATGAAAAGTCCTTGAAAGATTATAGATATTAACATCATCTAATGAACGTCCCCAAGGTACATACTCAATTAAGTTGCAAAGATCTATATATGGTCTAAAGTAATATGGATGGATGCGATATAACCGTCTCAATGAGTATTTGAATAAGGGGTTTACAAATGATGTCATTTGCCCCTATGTTTATATCTAGATTCATTATGAGAGTTGTGTACATTGATGACTTGAATATTATTGGAACTCTTGAAGAAGTTCCCATAGTCATAAAAGATCTAACAGAAGAGTTTGATATGAAAGATCTTGGAAGGAAAAAAAATTCTATCTCAGCTTGCAAATCAACCATTTAACGAACAAGTTGTTTGTTTGTCAATCAATTTACATAGAGATAACTCTTATGAAATTTTATATGGATAAATTGCATATATTTTTTTTCAGGTATATTAGTATGCAGGATATTTATCAAATCTGCATAAGACAGATATTAAATAGGTTTCTTTCACTTATGGAGACGTGATCATATCGTGGAGATACACAAGATAGCCCCTAGTTCTTCAAATCATAGAGAAATTAGTGCAATATATGAAGCTTGTGAATCTTTTTGGCTAAAGGCAAGGGATACATGTTCAAAACTATTATGTAGATTATTTTAAAAGAAAATTGCACAACTTTACCTAAGGACAATATGGTTTAGATAACTCAACTAAAAAGAGGAACTGATGTCTAATTTGTTCAAGTGATAGAGTTACTACCTATTTCTTCTTTGTAAAAGTGGTGTACAAAATTAGAATATATCAATTATGAGATTTTAAGTGATACTTTAAAGAGAAGGAGAAATACCATACACTTTTTTTTGTCTTGATCAAGATTTTTATCCTATTGGATTTTTCCTTGATAAGGTTTTTAACGAGTCAATTTTACATTTTCATTATGAGGATATTGTACTCTTTTTCCTTTACTAAGATTTTTTCCCACTAGGTTTTCCTTAGTAAGGTTTTAATGAGGCATATCCATGATGGACATCCAAGTGGAAGTGTTATGAAATATTATTCTTTTACAAATATTCATATTTTTAGCTGATTCAGTTAAGATTTGATTAGATTAAATAAAATTTATTATGATTTGATGTGATATTATGTCTTTCTTCCTTTGGCTATAAATAGCCTTTGAGAATATCAATGAAACTATTCTTTTTTTTCTTTTTTCATTATTCTCTCTATTCTTATTTTTTATAACAAATTAAACAAGCACATGCTAGCAACAAAAGCAGATTCACATGTAGAAACACAATTTGAACCAAGCTAATTGCTGATTAATGAGTGGGCATTTTTAATTACTCCAAAGCAATATCTCTCCCCACTCTCAATTATGGCTCGTATGAATAATCACTCTTTTCTTTGTCCACATTAATATGCTAACTAGCCTACACCTGAAAGACAACCCAGCATGCTAATATTAGTGTTACATACAATGAACACGTACTTGCAATTTTCAGCAACTAATAGTACTTAAAGAAATTATTATTGCAAGTACAAGCATACCTGGACAGACAGCGCGGTTAGCTTATTGAGTAATTCTGTGCCATTTTTGCAGTGCATTATTCTTATATAGAGGGAAGATGATTGGAAGGATTTACTGGAAGGTCAAAAGTTGGGTTTCAAAGGGGGTCTCTGAGCTTTGCCATAGACCATGGAGCAGGAGATGGCAGACATAGAGTCTCAGACCACTTACAATGCAACAGTGCAGGAGGAGACAACTGACCACTTCTACAAAGGAAATCGTCCTGTGACTCTCAAGGTTTTCTGGTTAAAAAAATTTAATCGTTGTTTCAGTCTTCAAATGCATTCATAACTACATTTCTTGGCATAACCATTTTTCTTCATTTTTTGTTTGGAACAATAAGGCAAAATCATGATATAGAAAATTATGATGATTTTGTTCTCATTCTAATTTTGTAGACACTATATTTATTTCGTGCCTATTCCTAATTGCTTTTATGGTACTGATTTTTTTTATTTTTTCATTTTTATCAACCACTGCATATATATAGTTCCGTGATGTTATCTATAAAATTAAAACCAAAAACGATGGATTACTAGAGAAGAACACAAAGGCAGAAGAGAAAATAATAATCAATCGAGTGACAGGCATGGTTCAACCAGGTGAAATTCTAGCCATGCTAGGTCCATCAGGAAGTGGCAAAACAACTCTGCTAACAGCATTAGGTGGCCGGCTTGGAGGGAAACTCTATGGAACCATTACTTATAATGGCAAAGCCTTCTCCAATGCAATGAAGCGGATCACTGGCTTTGTTACTCAAGATGATGTTCATTATTCCCATTTGACTGTTACTGAAACTCTGGTGTTCACTGCGCTTCTTAGGTTGCCAAGTAGTTTCACCAAAGAAGAGAAAATTGCTCATGCAAAAACTGTGATAGCTCAACTGGGTTTAGCCAAGTGCAAGGACAGCATCGTTGGAGGCCCATTGCTGAGAGGGGTTTCAGGGGGAGAGCGAAAAAGGGTCAGCATTGGACAAGAAATGCTAATAAACCCAAGTTTGTTGTTTCTGGATGAACCCACATCTGGCCTAGACTCAACAACTGCTCAAAGAATTGTCTCAACTTTATGGGAGTTAGCAAGTGAAGGGAGAACTGTTGTGATGACAATACACCAACCTTCAAGTAGGATATACTACATGTTTCACAAAGTTCTACTGCTATCAGAAGGGAGCCTAGTGTATTTTGGAAAGGGCTCTGAAGCCATGGAATACTTCTCTAGTATTGGTTATGTCCCTTCCTTGGCCATGAACCCTTCAGACTTCCTTTTGGATCTGGCAAACGGTATGTTGCTTGACATATTTATTTTCCCTACCATGAGCTTTCTTTTGTTATGCCTGAAATTTTTAGACTCCATTATTGCTATCGATAAAGTTCAAATTTTCATTTTTTTTCTTCTAATAGCACTTGCATGTCTTCGGATTTCCTTTTCTAGAATTGGAGCCTTAATAGTTCTTTCTGCCTCCATAGTCAAGAATATGGATGAGGAAAAAAAAAGAGAGAAAATGAAATGTGAAGCATGATAAAGTTGTTCTAAGCCTCTAATTTATGTTTGTTTGAAAGAGAATGCATGATTTTGGTGGGGAGTGCTTTCTTACTTGCACAAGTTGGCAAAAAATTGCAGGTATATACACTGATCAGTCAAATGAGGACCATGTGTTAAATAAGCACAAATTGATTTCTTCATATAAGAGTTACTTTGATGCCGAATTGAAGCCAGCACTTCATGAAAATTGTGACGCCGATAAAAGTCAGGGTAGATTTGAAGATAAAGGCTTTGGGAATTGGCCCACTAGTTGGTGGCAACAATTCTTTGTCCTGCTAAGAAGAGATGTCAAAGAAAGAAAACATGAATCATTCTCAGCCCTGAGGATTTGTCAGGTCATCCTGGTTGCCATCATTTCAGGACTATTGTGGTATAAGTCTAACATTTCACACTTGCAGGATCAGGTGAACGTTCTAAATAACAACAACAATAATAAATAATTTTGCATTCCAAATAATAGAAGTGATGTGCTCCTAGGATGTCAGCTTATAACTAAAATTTGTGTAAAACTGGATCTAGCCTGCTTAGTTCTTGCACTTGGCAGTTTCTCTCAAGGTATGTAATTACTCCCTACATTTCATTTTAGAGTTGGGCTAGTTGGTATAACTGGAGATTCTTGCATGATCATGGAACACTAAGATGGATTGTGCTCTATCTAATAATAAAGTCACAATTTAGTTCCAGTCAGTGGTTAGATCCACACTCTTATTTGAAACGGCTTTGCTATTGGACAGAGTTCAATCCACTTAATACTCTATGACCATGTAAATATTGAACTCATATGATAACCAAAAGTACTATGAAACTAATTTCATCAAACAAGATTTGTGTTAATTGTGCAGAAACAGGGGAAAGTGAAAAAAAATAAACAAATAAAAAATCAAGAAAGAATTGAACTTAATCCGATTCTTGTTAAAAGTATGAAAGTTTTTTCGTACAAAATATTATTTTCCTTCGTTTTAATTGTCGTTTTTAAGGTTTTGCACTAAGCAAGTGTTAGTCTTGATGTTTTAAAAGAAATCAGAATAAAAGATTAAATTATCCTATACCTTATTGGATTAGCATTGATTATGCCTCTCTAGTAACATAGCACGAGACAAACATAACTAATGTTTACAAGGATAAAATCGAAATAAATAATTAATACTAGATTGGAATTCTAAAGCAACAAATATTGTAAAATAAAACTGCTTTTCTACAATGACAATTAAAAGAGTAGTGTCATTTGTATTTATAATGTATGAGACACCGTATCGACATATTCTCATATATTCTTGGATAAAATGTGAGACCTAAACTAAATAGGATCCACATCCCATTCAAGGATAAATGCACATGTGTTAGTACAGTGTCCCACAAATTGTGAGTACAAATAACATTTGTCCAATTAAAATGAAATGGAGAGAGGTTAAAAACAAATGTTACTTGAATTTAACAGAACAGTTGGTCTGTAATAATGTGGTTGATCAGAGAACTAAATCAACAAAATGTCATGAGCGGCTGACAAAGGTTCTAGAGTAAATTGGAAGGAAGTAATCAAATTCAATTATTCTGTACCTGCAGATTGGGCTTCTATTCTTCGTTGCTGGCTTCTGGAGTATCCTTCCTCTCTACCAAGCAATATACACGTTTCCGCAAGAACTAACGATGCTGGAGAAAGAACGATCGTCGGGAATGTACAGGCTCTCCTCATACTTCATGTCAAGGATGGTGGCTGACCTTCCAATGGAACTTGTCCTTCCCACTATGTTCCTTATCATAACCTATTGGATGGCAGGGCTGAAAGCTCATATGGTGAACTTTTTGTACACATTGTTCAGCCTCTTACTTAATGTGTTAGTCTCACAAGGGCTAGGCCTTGCCATAGGTGCTATTGTGATGGATCAGAAATCCGCAACTACACTTGCCTCACTGATAATGCTAAGTTTCCTACTGGCTGGAGGATTCTATGTTCAACATGAGCCAAAATTTATAGCATGGGTGAAGTACATCTCCCTCAGCTACTACTCATACGATCTGTTGATTGGGTCTCAGTATACCACTAGTGACACATACCCATGTTCTACTGGCCAGTGTTCAGTTACAGAATTTCCTATGATAAAGCAAATGGGGTTTCATATGAAAGGGCAAGTCATGGCTGCATTGGCGCTGTTCATAATGCTAATTGGCTACAGAGTTATGGCTTATGTTGCTCTTCTGAGGATTGGAGTGACAAAGAAATTGGCGTAGTGCTTCGCTCTGATTTCTAAGCTGGTCGTACCTGGCTTCGTTTTTCTTCAATTGCGAGTCATATGTTTTTGTCCTCCATCTGTAAAAGCAAAAGTAAAGAAATAATCCAAAGCACATTATCTTGTGTGAATTGTGACGTCTAAATAAACGCTTTTTTTATTTAGCTAGTATTTTCAACATTGATCAAACAATAGGATATTGAAAATTATTCAACGTAGATGCATCGTGGGAAAACAGCATTTTAATGATAACCATTTCATTTTCTCTCGCTAATAATTTTCTTTGTTGATCCGCAAAATTTTTGCAGTGACAACTTAGCTCAACATAAAATTTTAGTATGATGTTAAATACAATAATAAATGAATTTTATTCTAATTAATGACGGTTTTTAAATTAAATCAATAATCTACAACTCACTATTTGTACTAAATTGAGAATATTTTATAGCTTAACTTAAATTTTAAAAACTTAAAATGATTTTAATAAATTGAATTATGAATTTAATTCTTATGCATTGATTGACAAACAATAAAAATAAAAAAATGCTAAATCATTATAAATGTGATAACTACTATTCATAGTTTGATTTTTTTTTTTTAGAATTTCTATTGGTTGATAGTGAAAAATTCAATCAAACAGAATTATATGTTTGATTTTAGAAATATTTTTTTAGTTATTCCTTAGGTTATTTTATGTGAAATTAATTTTGACATATTACTAACGTGAAAATTATCAAATGGTACAATAAATGTGACTTTTGAAATAATATCTATAAAATAGTGGAATTTTCACACAAAACTTCACGCCTAGTATTATAATAATGCTCTTTCTCATCATACTAAGAATGAGCTCATTTTGAGAATGCAAAAATTTTCACACAAAATACTTGAAATATCCTGATGTGAACCAAGGAGGCTTTACAAGCTTGCAAGGCAAAGCCAAGGAGAAAGAGGCATTTAAGGGAATTGGAGGACCCATGCCAAGGTCCAAGGTTAAGAGAATGAAGCAAGGTTTGGGAGGCCTAATAATGGAGCTCAAGGAAAAGGAGGATCAATGCACAATAGAGGTAGTAACTAAATGGATCACATTCCTTCAACTTAAAAGTGAAATTGAGCCAACATGAAGACATAATTGTGAAGGCTCAATCTACATGATCAAAGATGCATTCATTGGTTGCAACCAACTATGTAATGGGTTAAGAATATTGGGCCTTAGGGGAAAATCAATAAGTTCAGCTTTTAATTAATTTTCTTTGTATTTTTTGTATATATTTTTGAATGATTTTTTTTTTTCTGAAGTGAGTTTTTATGTCTTTTGAGAGTTACTAAGTTGTTGTTAAGATTAGTGGACTCTTATGGCTACACTAATAGAATATAAATATAACATGCAGGAATGCATGATGGTGGTGCAGAATTCATACTTAGTGAAATCTTAGTGGATAGTAGATGCTTAGTCAAAAGTCTAGTGAAGGTTTAATGTCTCAGCCCTCCACTAAGTCTATAAATAGGAGAACTCTTGTATTGCAAGCACAAGTTAAATTTGAATGGAATCTGAGCTTTCTCTAATGTGAGAGCTTCCCTTGAGTTCTTAGGCAAAAAACTAAAGCTAATCTTATCATGACAACTTGTGGCGATCAAACCTTCATGATTTATCACTCACCTTCTCATCTTTCCTGAGTATGGCATCAATATCCTTTCTAAAAACTGAATTTCACGATGATCCATTTTCGGGTTTCGTATCATTTGGTATATAGAGCTTTGGCTCCTTGATTTTTAGGTTTGTGTTTTTCCTTATCAATTTTTTTTTTAAAAAAGAAATTTCTGGGCAGATTAAACAAAAAAAGTTTTGGGCAGATTTTAAAAAAAGGAAAAAAAAAGAAATTGTTGGCAGATTCAAAAAAAAATTAAAAAAGAAGGATTGGTAAATTAAAAGGACTCAATATTCTTTCTTTGTGAAATATGAGTTCAAAGTTATTCCTTTCATTGCTCTTGATCTTTGTTGAATTTCTTGTTTTTATCCATTATGTCTCTTGTTCTATTTATATTTTCTTGTTGGTTTCTTGCTCACTTAATTGTCTACTTGATGTCTTGAGAAAAATCATTGATAAGGTTCTTTTCTTAAGAGCTTATAAAGGAAGTTGAGTGGTAAAAGACATGAGTGAACGAGTGAACATTACACAAAAGCCTATTGAGTGCGAAACACGAGTGGCTAAAATTTAAGAGTGCAAACATGCGAGTAGGGTGGTGAGGTCCTTCTAACATTTCATTTGTAATTTTCCTTGTCATCTTCTCTTTGTTGCAAGCATGAGTGGGGAAGAAACACCTAATTCCCCCAGCGAAGGTCTTAATAGGCTTCAACTGGAGGCACTTACTTAACACTTTGAGAGAATGCTTCAAAAACAACTTGAAGTTTTACACGAAAGGATAGACTAACTTGAAGAAGGAAGAGTTTCCAACCATGGGGCCAATTCTAATCATGAAGAATCTCATCAAGGAAGTGACCCATTCTATGATTCCCCAAGAGAAAGAAGGAGGCGTGAAGAGGGAAGAAGACATTATAGAGGAGGTAGAGACTATAGACGTGATGATGATCTAAGAGGTGTGAAAGTCAAGGTACCTTCCTTCGAGGAATGATCCCGAAACATACCATGAGTGGGAGATGAAAATAGAACAAATCTTCTCATGCCACAATTACAATGATGCAAAGAAAGTGAAGGTGGTTGCCTTTGAGTTCACCAATTATGCCTTAATTTGGTGGGATCAAGTGAAAAAAGAAAGAAGAAGACATGGACAACATCCTATCAACACTTGGGATGAAATGAAGACTTTGATAAGAAGGAACTTTGTGCCTTCCCACTACCATAGGGAATTGCACAACAAATTGCAAAGACTCACCTAAGGAAGTAGGAGTGTGGATGAGTATTACAAGGAGATAGATGTGGCTTTGATTATGGCCAATATTATGGAGGATAGAGAGGCAACCATGGCTCAGTTTCTCCATGGCCTAAACCGAGATATTGGAGACATTGTGGAGTTACAACATTGTGTGGAGCTTAAAAACTTAGTTGTAACATCCTAATTCTCTTTAGAAATTAAATGAGGTTTTATTAATGAGAATTTTAAGATTTTGATAGATGTAAAAATGATGAGAAGGATTCAAGGAAGCAAGAAAAAAAAATGTGAATGGTATTTTACGGGCCCGTCGGGACAGTCGAAATCCTAGAATTGGGCCCTGGAATGCCCAAAATTGAGAAATTATATGATTATGGATAGAAATAGGTAGAATTAAAGATTTTATACCCGAAAATATTTTTCAGACAATGTTTGATTACCCGGGTACACTATTTCACCCATTCAGTGAAATTTCGGTGTGTGATTTCTAACACTGAAAACTAGTTAGATCTCTACAAAACAAATAAACCTATCCCTTTAAATCAAATGAATGACTAATATTCAATCTTGAATTATAAGATTGAATCACAACTATTCATTTTACTTTATTGGCTTTGTAATTATCTGAACATAATATATTTTATTCATTCTTTAATACAAGATAAACATGATATTTGGCTTCTTTAAGAAGCTATTTTCTTGGCCACAACAAGAGGAAGGCAGCAGCTCCATTTCTTCCATGGCTAAGAGCTTCACCTTGGTTTCAACTCCATATATGTTAGCTTAGAGTTACCAAAATCCAAAGTTTTCTTCACAAAAATTATTCTACACCTCAACATCTACACATATAACCGATTAGAATCTCAATCACTCACCAAATCTCAATCTTGATCCCTTGTACCTCAGTGTTTGTAAAGGGTTTTGGGTGTGTTTTGAGAGCCTTGAAGTGGATGGCATCATCTTGAAGCATACTAGGGACAAAGACATTACTTGCTTCCAATAGTAGGGTTTTATTTGGTCTTTTCTTGCCAAATTTATATTTCACATCTCTAACCTATTCTGTTCGAAATTTTTCATTGTGGTGGTTAATGATATATGGTTGTTGATGTATGAATTTTGGTGGAGGATTTGGATGAGGTTAGATAACTCATTTTATCAAGAGAAGTTTTAGTTAGAGTGCTGGATTTTCAGTTTTCCTGCAGAGAGCAAAATTTCATGAATTTATAGACATGTTTGTAGTGATATTCATTGCCTAGAAAAATTATATGTTGGGCCTAACATCTTGAAATATCTACACGAAATTCCTTGAGCATTGGTTTCAAGGAATACTGTCTTAAAAAAAATCAGAAACCGAAATAGCTCTCATGCTATCTGGATTCTAAAATTGAAGCAGGGAAATTGTATGATTTTATTATCATATTAAAGGAGCGATTTCTCTTTTGAAATTTTAATAGGGAGTTACCAACATCTTGAAGTGTAACTGTAATTTTTATCTTGGGTTGATTCTATCATATGATAAATTTAAAAATTAGGAGAACCCTGTCCTAGGCTGTGAAAGGTGTGCTGTGACCACTAAATTTTACATGGTTATAGAACTCCGATTGTTATGAAAATTTTACAGGATCTTTTACACATATGAAGGTGTCATAGAGAATTTTCGTGACTCTTGAATTGGCCATTTGATGTGGGAATTAATTTCGAGTCCTAGAGTAATAAATCTGCTGATTGCTGAAAATGGTAAGAATGTCTTGAACCAATGATAGAATGGCTTTATATGCAAGTATATATCATGTTAATGCATGCTAATTGTTTGAAAGAAATGTTGATGAGATATGGGCGAGACTCCAACATAATTGTATGCCTACCTGTGATCTAAGCAGGCCTTGGAAAAGAGAAGTACACTATGTGATTATTGTGAAGATAAAGGAAAAGAAAAGAAAAATAACATGACTTTTAGTTGTACAATTTTTAACATATGGGGAAAATAGAGACAAGGCTTGTGTGGTTAATAGGGGAAGGCAAAAGTAAGAGCTTCCCTAGGAATTTGATGAGTCGGTAGATGTATCGACATATAGGAATGAGATCATGTCCTAGTAATTAATAGTTCTTGTGGAGTGACTCCACTACAGATACCACTTGATATGAGATTAAACTTTCCCTATGTTAATGAAAAGAGATATTGCACTAAATTGAATTCCACGAGTTGTAAGAGAAAGACACTTGATTACTACCCCTTTTGCATCCGAATCTATATGATTTATATACATTGGTATTTATGCATATAATTTAGCATCATGAATTCAATATGGATGAATTTATTGGTTATATTATGTTCACATTTGAGGGAATACCCTACTGAGAATTTTATAATATTCTCATCCCTACGCTGCATGTATTTTATGTTGTATTGAGATTCTAAGGATGCCGCCGGTGATAATCTTCCTTGACTCGCCCCAGTGGCAGTGGCATTATGACCCAGCCTTAGACTCCCTATATGTTATAGCATACTCCCAGATTAGAGTGTACGTGTTCTTTAGTCGTTCATTTAGTACTTCTGTTTTCTTTGCTCAGTTCGACCCGGGTTTCCTTATGCTGAGGTGCCTCTTGAAATAGGACACCCTGATGTATTTGTAACTCCACCTGCACCACCTATGTCCCCTCCTGGAGATGATCCTTCATCCTCTTCCTCCGACTCAGATCCACCAGTTGATCCTGATGCCCTAGCTGGGGCTAATGGCAAATGGTTTTATCTAGGAGACCATGGGACAACTCAAGGACTTTTGATGTATATATAGTGGCAGTTTAGGAATAGGATCCCCCAGACCGTAGTTTGACCTTATTGAATGTTGATGAGATTCATTTTCTGTTTGTATAAAATTTTGCTGGATCTCAACTTTGAGTAGGTTAGACTAGCTGGTAGGGATGTTCTTTTGTGGACCGAGTCCTTGTTGTTTAGGAAGTGACTAGTTTGTTTTACAGTATTGCCTATTGTAAACTTAACAACAATGTCCGTATATGTGTGTATTGGCTTTACAACATATACGTCTACATTATTTTATTTCAATTATTTTCGATTAGTATAGATTGTGAATGTAAGTAATACTTTTCTAATTACTGTATTGATACTCGAGTAAAATATGGTAATTAGGAGGGTGTTACATTAGTTCATCAAGCAATGAAAATGAAGTTAAAAAGAAAGGGTACTATGAAGAAATAATATTTTACAAACTAATCTTTAAGTTGGAAGGACAAGCCAAAGAAGGAGGGTTCTTCTAATTCTAAGGAGGTAGCTAGCACTAAGAAGCCTATTCCTACTACTTCTTCTTCTACTTCTAAGAGTAGGGATATCAAGTGCTTTAAGTGTTTGAGAAAAGGACATATTGTATTCAAATGCCCAAATAAGACTATGGTGGTGAGGGATAATGGGAGTATCTCTAGTGAGGAAATTTCTTCTCATTCCTCCTCTTCAAGTGATAAGGAAAATGATGGTGCAGCCTATGCACAAGATGGAATCTCTTGGTAGTTAGGAGGTTATTAGGAAGTCAAGCCAAGGAGCATGAGGAGAACCAAAGAAAAAATATTTTTCATACCTGCTGCCTTATTCAAGGCAAAACATGCTTTATGATCATCGATGGTGGGGTTGCACCAATGTGACAAGCACTAGGTTGGTCACCAAACTCAACCTAAAGACTACACCACATTCAAGACCATATAAGCTCCAATGGCTAAGTAATAGTGGTGAATCAACAAGTGATGATTAATTTCTCTGCTGGTAAATATGAAGATTCTCTGTGATATTGTACTAACGGAGGCAAGCCACATTCTCCTTGGAAGACCTTGGTAGTTTGATAGGCGAGTTCACCATGATGGATTCTCCAACAAGTTCTCTTTTGTTCACAATTCCTACAAAGTCACTTGTACCATTGTGACCTAGGGAGGTTTGTGAGGATCAAATAAAAATAAGAGAGAAAAGAGAAAAAGAAGTGCGAGAACTTAAAAAAGAATAAGAGTGTATGAAAAAAAAAACTTGATTTTGAGAACAAAACTCAAAACTCAAAAGAAAGGGGGGAAAGAAAAAAAGAGAAATAATGAAAAGAAAGAGACAAAAATAGAAAATTTGCTTGCAAGAGGAAGTGAGGTGAAGAGAGCTTATTTGGCAAGGCAACCTATATTTCTTCTTTTTTGCAAGGATACTTACTTGGAATTTAATGCTAACTCCTTGCCTAGTCATGCTGTTGCTATTTTGCAAGACTTCGAGGATGTGTTTCCCAAGAAAGTGCCTCAAGGTTCGCAACTAATGAGGGGGATAGAACACCAAATAGACCTCATTCCTAGTCCTTCTCTAACCAATAGGCCAATCTATAGGTGCAACCCTCAACAAACAAAGGAGATACAAAATCAAGTTGAGGAGTTGTTGCAAAAAGGATGAGTTAGAGAGAGCTTAAGTCCTTGTGTTGTACCCATAATCTTGGTGCCTAAAAAGATAGATCATGGAGGATGTGTACTGATTTAGAGCACTCAACAACATCACAATTTGGTATAGACATCTTATCCCTGGACTTGATGATTTGCTTGATGAATTGCATGGTGCTTGCTTCTTTTCTAAAATTGCTTTGTAAAGTAGGTACCATCAAATTAGGATAAGAGAATAGGATGAATGGTGTGATATCCCAGGTACACATGTCCTTGGACAAGTCCAGTACGACCTTAGGGTCTCGGGACTTACTCGTGTTGCCGGGAAGGCCCCTAGATGTGTGAAGGGCCAAGGGGTGAAAAGTTAGAGCTGTTACTGCAGAGTCCTACAGAGCAAGTTCATTGCAGCGACTGGGCAGGCCAGAAGGCTCACTGCAACGAGTTGTATTCACTGCAGCTAGTTCAACTCAATGACAGCACAGTGCAAAACGTTGCAGTTTCGTTTAATGAGCCCTATATATACCCCCAACTCAGTTTTTTCCTCCTCCTAGAAGTAGAAACCCAAACCCTAACCCCCTTAAGATGATTTCCTCCCCCTCCACTTTCATCCTCCATCAAATCAACCTTCTCCAAGCTTCAAGGTGAGTTTGGTTGTTGGTTTATGTTTTCTTTTCCTCTTCCCTTCATGTTCTATGGTTTGGGTTATGGTTTTCTCCCGTTGTTGTCAAGTGGGGAGTGCTCCTCCAATGTTGTTAGAGTTGTCTAGAGATTAATAGAAATTAATCTTAGGTCTATGTTGCTCTATAGTAGTTGTTGGTGCCATTCCAAATGGTGAGTGAGTTCAAACTCATGACTTTATTTTAGCTATTATAATTATGTTTGATGCATGATAATTGCGAAATATGAAATTTGAGATGAGACAAAGTATAGAATACAATTTTACGTAATTATGTCAAGATAGAAAAATTTTGATTTACTATGATAGCATGAAAGAATGAGTTTTACAAAACCATGGGACCATGATTTGGACTGATGCATGTTATGCAAATGTTTTATGTGCTACTGGAATGATCATTGAGAAAATGTATGATTTAAATAGAGTTATGAGGATTGCCACATATTATTACAGATTTATGATATCGCTATGATTTCAAGATTTCAGATTTCAGATTAAGTCATTTTGTTTATCTCATTGAGATATATTGAAAAAAAAATATTGAACAAAATATGATTTAGTGTTGTGAACAAAAGTGATATTATGATTTTAGAGTTTTCATGATTTTGAAGTATGAACCTAGAGATACCCAGTTTATGAAAAGAGGTTACCTTGAGAAATAAGAGTCCTAAAATTCATGTTTTCATGATACTCATAAATATGGAGTTTAGTACGAATCATAGCAACTGTCAGATACATATTTTGTGGGCTCTTGAAATCGAAATGCCTACAAGTGGTGATCTCTTGGACATAATTTTATAGTCACAGCTATGCTAAAGCTAGATTATTAGAGTTGTATGAATCCAGAGTTTCAGAGTTTCTAGAACTTTAAAAGATTTCAAAGAGTTTTCGAATTATATAAATCAAGTACAACTAGTTTAGACGGTAGCTATAGAGAACTAGACAATGAGTTAACGGCTAGGAAAAAAACTAATTGTTAACCTTGGTACCAAGTTATCTTTGAGGCAATCTCATAAAGCAAAAAATACGTGTTCTTCCCTTGGCTCGTGTCTGGGGGGAAGGAACAAAGCCTTGAGGGTGGAGCCTGTGTCTGGCACCCATAGAAGATTGGTTATGTTATGGTTGACATGTATAACTAGAGGATATATTATTATACAATTAGTAAATAGATTATCCATGTTTCTCTATTAGGCTACTATTAATTATATTATTTAGAGATTATTGATGTTTTTCAGAGAATGTTCACTTTAAGAGATATTATATACATGAGAAATGATTTTCTTGCTGGAGTAAGAATTTAGAGATTTTTTCTATGAATACAAAGATATCTTTTTCTATGAGATGATGTACATAAATATCAAATGGTTTGTGATTGTTACATGTATATTGCATTAAGGTATTTTTCCCTAGTTGTCCTATGTGGGTGATGGGTGAGAGCTCACTATTGAGTCTGTTGACTCACCCCTCTCCCTTCCTCCTTACAATTGCAGGTACAGGCATTGTTTAGTCTTTGATCTAGTAGCCATAGTAGCTTTCCTTTTTGTTGTAAGGCTTAGAGTATGCTTGTTGTAATACCCTATTCTTTTTAGAAATTAAATGAAGCTTTATTAATGAGAATTTTAGGATGTTGATAAATGTGGAAATGATGAGACTAACTCAAGGAAGCCAAACAAAAAAAAACGTGAATAGTATCTTACAGGCCCCACAGGTCCACGAACAATGAAATCCTAGAATTGGGCCCCGGAGATGCCTAAAATTGAGAAATTATAAGATTATGTTTAGAAATAGGTAGGAGTAATGATTTCATACCCGAAATTATTTTTCGGGCAATATTTGATTTCTCGAATTTTACCTTTGTTTACTTGTTTGTAGAAATTTCAGTGTTCGATTTCTAACACCAAAAACTAGTTAATATCTGCAAATAATGAAGTATATCCACTTGAATACCAAGTGAATGGCTAGGATTTCATCTTGGATGAAAGATCAAATCCTGGCCATTGATTTTAAACCCTTTTAATGGAAAGAAATTATATTTTATTTTTTCAACCAATCAAAACACTCCTTAATAGATATACTTAACCCACCTAATCACATCTTTTTCATCATCATCCTCGGCCAAGTGAAGAGCAGCAGCAAAACTCATTCCTTCTTCATCCAAAAACCTTTGCTAACCTTCAAAATTTCAACCTCCAAAATCCTAGACCAAATCTTGCTAGAATCAAAAACTTCCTTAAGCAAACTTGTTCTACACTTCAACCTCTACAAATATAACCGATTAGATTTTTCAAAACCTCACTTTAGTACCTCACTCAGCACTGATTAGTGGAGGATCTAGGTGTGTTTCAAGAGTTTTGGGGTGGAGAACATCTACCTTGAAGTATACAAAAGCTAAAGAAGCATTAGCTTCCAAGGGTAGGGTTTTATTTGTCTTCTTTTGTTTCAAAATTTCCTCTGAAAATTCTGATTGGTTTTGTCCCAAAATTTCTGATTTTATTGGTTAATCATATGTTGATATTGATGTATGAATTTTGGTGGAGTGTTTGGTGTGGTGGAAAAATCATTTACATCAAGAGAGACTTGGAATTAGTTTGCTGGATTTTCGGATTTCAACAAGGCAGAACTTGTTGACGAATTTTCTGGTGTAATTGTGTTCCATTTTATGGGCTATAAAAATTATATGTTGAAGGTAACATCCTGAGACAACCCCATGATTTTCCTTGGGTCATGTGAACGATTTTCTCTGCTTGAAAAAAATTCATGATTCTTGAACATTGTTGCTGGAAAATCCCAGTTTGAAGCAAGCAGCAAATTTTGTCGAATTTTCTAATATATCTAGAGATCTTAGATTCAGTTGAAAATTTTATGGGATGTAGTTACCATGTTAGGGAGTCTCTATTAAAAATTTGGGGTTATTCTGGGTACTTTTTCTGTGTTTAAAAATTCAAGAACCGAAGTTGTGACTATGCTGCCTGAAATATTGAAGCTGAGGCAGTAAAATTGTGTGATTTTATTATCATAGTAAACGATGGGTTTACTCTTTGAAAATTTTATGGGAAGCTGATAACACATTGAATTATAACTGTGAATTTTATTTTGAGTTGATTTAATCAATTGGTGGGGTCGAAAATTATGAGAGTCCTGATCTAAACCGTGAACAAGTGGTCTCTAACCACCAGATTGGAAAAGTTTATTTGATAAGGTTAGAGAACACCGTTTGTTTTGAAATTTGTACAGGGCCTTTTAGATACATTGACATGTCATAGAGAATTTTTATGGCTCTTAAATTCGCTATTTGATAGGAAATTAATTTTGAATTCTAGAGTAATAAATCATTGATTGCTGAAAACGGTAAGAATGTCTTGAACTAATGATAGAATGGCTTTAGATACAAGTATATATCATGTTAATGCATGCTATTTGTTTGAAAGAAATGTTGATGAGATATGGATGAGACTCCAACATAATTGTATGCCTACCTGTGATCTAAGCAGACCTTTGAAAGGAGGAGTACATTATGTGATTAGTGTGAGGATAAAGGAAAAGAAAAGAAAATTAACATGACTTTTAGTTGTGCAATTTTTAACATATGGGGAAAATAGAGACAAGGCTTATGTGGTTGAGCGGGAAAGACAAAAGTAAGAGCTTTCCTGGGAATTTGATAAGTCGGTAGGCGTATCGACATATAGGAATGAGCTCATGTCCTAATGGTAAATAGTTCTTGTGGAGTGATTCCACTACAGACATCACTTGATGTGGGATTAAGCCTTCCCTATGTTAATGAGAAAAAGAACAATGCACGAATTATTATTATACTTGTACTTGATTTTACATGATGTATATACCTTGATATTGCTGTACATAGTTTTGCATGAGTATTCCCACATGAATGAGCTTATCAATTGTGTTTCACATTATACCTGAGGGAATACCCTACTGAGGATTTTATAATATTCTCATCCCTACAGTTGCATTTACTTTGTGTTAATCAGATCCAGCAGATGCCGTCACTAGTATTTTACCTTGACTCGCCACAGTGGGTGTGGCATTATGATCCTGCTCTTGACTCTCTGTATGTAGTGGGTTACTCGCAAGTTCGTGTCTATGTGTTTTTCGGCCGCTCTTTTAGTACATCAGTATTTACAGCTGACTTTGACCCTGCTTTCCCTTATGATGGTGTGCCTGTCCACTTGGCACACCCAGTGATATTTGATATCCCACTTGCACCACCAGCTCCCCCTCCAGCAGATGATCCCTCTTCATCCTTGTCTTCAGACTCAGACCCATCGGAGGGTCCTGATGCCCCAGGCGGAGGTGAGGCTATCATGCCGATAGCCAACGGTTTCATCTAGTAGGACGTGAGATCTTCAGGGACTCATGATATGTATATAGTGGTAGTTTAGTACTAGTGACCCTTTAACCTGTAGATTTATCGGGTTAAATGTTGTGGGGTTTATTTCTGTTTGTACAAACTTTTGCTAGACCTCAACTTTGAGCAGGTTAGATTAGATACTGGAGGTGTTCCTTCCTTTTGTGAACTGAGTTCCTGATGAAGTTAACCAGTGTAGTATCAGTACGGTGTACACATTGCAAACTTAGAAATGATGTTTATATATGTATATACGAGTTTGGCCATCTATGTGTATGAATTATTTGATTTCAATTATTTTCGACTAGTATAGATTGTGAATGTAAGTAATACTTTTCTAATTACTATGTTGATACTCGAGTAAAATATGGTAATTCGGAGGGTGTTACACTTGTGTTGTTAGAGTGCTCTAGTAGGCTTGCAGACAGGATTCGAGCTACACTTGTATTTTGAGACCTTATAGCTATTTTCAAAGTTTATGTATTTTCGCATGTTACTTGAATTGAAGTTTGGACTTTGATCATTGATTTAGATTATGTAAAGGATCAGCTAAGTAGTTTGCAATTTAGTTTTCAATGGTTGAGCGGGTTTGCAGATTTATATCATATGATGAACAAACTTATGATTTCATGATGAACTATTTTGGCACAGATGTTTTCAAAGTTTAAGAATGTATTTGGAATGTAAACTGTGGTGAAGAGATTTTATATAATGGGCTAGAGATATATCTATGATTCAAGTTTTAAAATGTTTTCAGAAATTGAGTAAGTTAAGTTTCTCAGTATTTATGAGTACGAGTATTATGCTTTGATTAAGAAAGTGATAATGATTTCAAGGGAAGCTATATTTCATATATATGAAGTCATACTATTTTATGCATCTAGAAGAAACACGTCACCCAAAAGAATTACATAGGGACAGGATTCCTCATGTGCTAGTCACGTTCCCAAGTCGGGTTGTGACAAATGGAAAACTGCCTTTGAAACTAAATATGGATTGTGTGAAAGGTTGGTGATGCCTTTTGGGTTAACTAATGTACCAAGCACTTTTATGAGGCTTCTGAACCATGTCTTGAGAGAAATTCTGGAAAATTTGTGGTTGTATACTTTGATGATATTTTGGTTTATTCCAAGAGTTTTGATGAGCATGTTGCATATCTCAAATCTACTTTGCATGTCCTTAGAAAGGAGAAACTATATGCCAACTTGGAAAGTGTTCTTTTTGCACTAATCAAGTGGTTTTTCTTGGTTTTGTCATAAGTTCCAAAGGAGTACAGGTTATTGAAGAGAAAGTTAAGGCCATTAGAGATTGGCCAATGCCCAAAATTACAAGTGAGGTTAGGAGCCTCCATGGGTTGGCAAGCTTCTATAGAAGATTTGTGAAGGATTTCAACATGTTGACAGCACCCCTAAATGAAATTGTTAAGAAAAATGTGGGTCTTAAATGGGGGGAAAATCAAGAAAATGCACTTCAAGCACTTAAAGACAAACTCATACATGCACCCATTCTTGCTTTGCCTAATTTTTCTAAATCATTTGAAATTGAAGGTGATGCATCTAATGTGGGTATTGGGGCTGTTTTACTTCAAGAGGGTCATCCCATTGCATATTTTAGTGAGAAATTAAGTGGAGCCGCTCTTAACTATCCAACTTATGATAAAGAATTGTATGCACTTGTTAGAGCTTTGCAAGCATGGAAGCATTATCTTTTGCCTAATGAATTTTCCATTCATAGTGATCATATATCTTTGAAGTATTTGAAAAGGCAAGGAAAGCTCAACAAAAGGCATGCCAAATAGGTTGAATTTCTTGAACAATTTCCTTATCTAATTAAGCATAAGCAAGGAAAGGTAAATATTATAGCGGATGCACTTTCAAGAAGGTATAATTTCCTTTCTACACTTGAAACTAAATTGCTTGGCTTTGAACATATAAAGGAATTGTATGTGCATGATAATGAATTTTCCCAATTATATGCTGCATGTGATAAGAAATCACAAAATAGGTTTGTTAGGCATGATAACTACTTGTCTAAAAATAATAGACTTTGTGTGCCTAAAGGATCCATGCGTTACTTACTAGTTAGGGAAGCACATGAAGGGAGGTTTAATGGGACACTTTGGGGTTCAAAAGATCTTAGAAATGCTGCATGAACATTTTCATTGGCCACACATGAAGCATGATGTGCAAAAAATTTGTTAAAGATGCATTGTGTGTAGAAAAGAAAAATCTAAGGTATCATTTCATGGACTTTATACTCATTTTCGCCTATTCCTGATTCCCCTTGGACTGACTTGTCTATGGATTTTGGTTTAGGGCTACTATGCTCCCAAAAAGGAAAGGACTCCATTTTTGTGGTAGTTGATAGATTCTCCAAGATGGTACATTTCATACCTTGCCACAAAGTGTGATGATGCAACTCATGTACTAGATTTATTTTTCAAAAAGGTGGTAAGACTTCATGGCATGCCTAGGAGCATTTCTTACGCCATTTTTGGAGGATCTTATGGAACAAGCTTGGAACAAAGCTTCTTTTCTACACCACTTGCCACCCCCAAATTGATGGCCAAACTGAGGTGGTAAATAGGACTCTTTCTACTCTTTTTAGAGAAATTATTAAGAGGAACATCAAGTCTTGGGAAGAGTGTCTACCCCATGTTGAATTTGTTTATAATAGAGCTGTCTATTCTATTGCTCGGTTTTCTCCTTTTGATATATGGATTCAGTCCACCAACACCTCTTGATTTCTTCCTTTACCTAACACTTCTTCTTTAGTTCGCAAGGATGGAAAAACAAAGGTTGAATATGTGAGGAAGCTTCATGAGCAAGTTAAAGCTCAAATTGAGAAGAAAATGGAGCAATATGCAAAAAAAAGCCAATAAAGGGAGAAAAAGAGTTGTCTTTCAACCTGGTGACTGGGTGTGGGTTCATATAAGGAAGGAAAGATTTCCCTCCTAAAGGAAATAAAAGCTTCAACCAAGAGGAGATGGACCATTCCAAGTGTTGGAAAGAATTAATAACAATGCTTACAAAATTGACTTGCCAGGTGAGTATGGTGTTAGTGCAACATTCAATGTGGCTGATTTTTGTCCTTTCGATGTAGGTGATGAAGACTTAAATTCGAGGATGAATTCAACTAAAGAAGGAGGGAATGATGTGAACCAAGGAGGGGTTACAAGATTGCAAGACAAAGCAAAGGAAGAAGAGGCATTGAAGAGAATTGGAGGACCCATGACAAGGTCCAAGACTAAGAGAATGAAGCAAGCTTTGGGAGGCCTAATAATGGAGCTCAAGGAAAAGGAAGATCAATGCACAATGGAGGCAACAACTAAATGGATCACATTCCTTCAACTTGAAAGTGAAATTGAACCAACATGAAGACATAATTGTGAAGGCCCAATCTGCATGATCAAAGATGCCATCACTGGCTGCAAGTGACTTATTTAATGGGTTAAGAATATTGGGCCTTAGGGGAAAATAAATAAGTTTAGTTTTATTATTTTCTTTATATTTTTTGTATATATTTTTGAGTGATTTTTTTTATGAAGTGAGTTTTTATGTCTTTTGAGAACTAAGTTATTATTAGGATTAGTGGACTCTTATGGCTACACTAGTGGAATATAAATGTAGCATGCATGCTAGTGGTGCAAAATTCATACTTAGTGGATAGTTGATGCTTAGTGGGAAGTGTAGTGAAGGTTTAATGTTTCAGCCCTCCACTAAGTCTATAGAAATGGGAGAACTCTTGTATTGCAAACCCAAGTTGAATTTGAATGAAATCTGAGTTTTCTCTAATATGAGAACTTCCCTTGAGTTCTTAGGCAAAGAACTAGATCTGATCTTATTGAGACAACTTGTAGCGATCATACCTTCATGACTTATCACTCACCTCTAATCTTTCTTGAGTGTTGTGTCAATATCCTTCCCTAAAAGTTGAATTTCAAGACAATCCGTTTCCTAGTTTTATACCATTTGGTATGTAGAGCTTTGGCTCCTTGATTTTCAAAAGAAAAGAAGCTTTGGGCAAATTTAAAAAAAAAGGGAAAAAAAAGAAATTGCTGGGCAGATTAAAAAAACAAAAAAAGGATTGGTGAATTAAAATGGCGCAATATTCTTTGTGAAATATGAGTTCAAAGATATTCCTTTCATTGCTCTTGACCTTTGTAGAATTTCTTGTTTCTATTTGTTTATGTCTCTTGTTCTATTGATATTTTCTTGTTGGTTTCTTCCTCACTTAATTGTTTACTTGCTGTCTTGAGAAAAATCATTGATAAGGTTCTTTTCTTAAGAGCTTATAAAGGAAGTCGAGTGGTAAAAGGCAAGAGTGAACGAGTGAACATTACACAAAAGCCTATTTGAGTGTGAAACACGAGTGGATAAAATTTAAGAGTGTAAACATGCAAGTAGAGTGGTGCGGTCCTTCTAACATTTCATTTGTAATTTACTTTGTCATCTTTTTGTTGCAAGCATGAGTTGTAACGCCTGGTAACAAAGTCGGGGAGTGATCGCCGGTGTGAAAAAGCACGGACAAGAAGCGCTCCTGGAAAGGCCTCTAAGCGGAGGGGTTAATGAATGAACTGATTACACACTCAAATGAGAGGGATCCTAAGATTGTATAGCTATAAGACTATACAGTTAAGGAGGGTTGATTTGTACTACCCATATCAACAAGATGCATCTTCTTTTCGGTAGGCCATCATTAAAGAACTCCATAGTTAAGCATGTTTGACTTGGAGCAATTTTGGGTTGGGTGACATCTTGGGAAGTTTTCCCAGGAAGCGTGTGAGTGAGGACAAAGCACACTAAAAAGACCCGTGTTGGTTTGTGGGAACAGTCATTAATCCATAAAGCAGTAGGGGATGTTACAAATGGTATCAGAGTCTGCACCTCTCCCATTATATTGTGGTTCGGGGATGAACTAAGTGGAAGCTGGTGGGCATGTAACGCTCAGTGACAAAGTCAGGGAGTGATCGCTAGTGCAAGAAAGAACGGACAAAGAGCAGCTCCTGGCAAACTTCCAAGCAGAGGGGTACATGAATGAACCGATTACACGCTTGGATGAGAAGGATCCTAAGATTGTGTAGGTATAGGACTATACAGTTAAGGATGGCTTATATGAATTGATTTGTACTACCTATACCAACAAGATGCATATTCTTTTCGATGGCCTATCACTAAAGAACTCCATAGTTAAGCGTGCTTGACATGGAGCGATTTTGGGATGGATGACCTCCTGTGAAATTTTCCTAGGAAGCATGTGAGTGAGGACAAAGCATGCTAAAAAGACCCGTGTTAGTTTGTGGGGACATTCATTAATCCATAAAGTAGCAGAGGATGTTATATGAGTGGCGAAGAATCACCTAATTCCCCTAGGTAAGGTCTTAATAAGCTTCAAATGGAGGCACTTGCTCAACACTTTGAGAGAATGCTTTCAAGACTTCAAGGTTTACATGAAAGGATGGGCTGACTTGAAGAAGGAAGAATTTCCAGCCATGGAGGCAATTCTAATCATGAAGAATCTCATCAAGGAAGTGACCCATTCTATGATTCCCTAAGAGAAAGAAGGAGGTGTGAAGAGGGAGGAAGACATGATAGAGAAGGTAGAGACCATAAACATGATGATGATCTAAGAGGTGTGACAATCAAGTACTTTCTTTCCAAGGGAGGAATGATCTCGAAACATGCCTTGAGTGGGAGACGAAAATAGAACAAATCTTCTCATGCCACAATTAGAATGATGCAAAGAAAGTGAAGTTGGCTACCCTTGTGTTCACCGATTATGCCTTAATTTGGCAGGATCAAGTGCAAAAAGAAAGAAGAAGACATCGACAGTAGCCTATTAACACTTGGGATAAAATGAAAACTTTAACGAGAAAGAGATTTGTGCCTTCCCACTACCATATGGAATTGCACAACAAATTACAAAGACTCACATAAGTAAGTAGGAGTGTGGATGAGTATTACAAGAAGATGAAGGTGGGTTCAAATAGTGCTCTCCCTCATCATTTAAAAAAAGAGCTAATTTGGAGAATGAAAAGGTTTTTACACAAAATGTTTGGGATATCGCTAAACAACTAGAAAATTGTCAAAATACTAAGAAAACAAAGGAATTTTTACATGAAACTTCATGCCTTGCGTAAGAATAATGCTCTTTTGCTTCAAGCAAAAAATGATTTGATTTTGAGAAAACAAAAATTTTTGTGTGAAATGCTGTAGATATCCCTAAACAACAAGAAAATTCTCAAAATTTTAAGAATATAGTGGAATTTTCACATGAAACTTCATGCCCTGCATGAGAATAGTGCTTCTCGCTTCATGCAAAAAGTGAACTCATTTTGAGTATGCAAAAATTTTCATGCCACGTACTCATCCTCCAAAAAAAAAAATTGTCACAAAGGAATAAGAAAATTGTCACAATACCAAAAAAAAAAGAAAAATTCTGTACGAAACTTCACATCAAGCATTGTAATAATGCTCCTTCTCATCATCCAAAAATGAGATCATTTAAAGAATACAAAAAATTTGACATCAAATACTTGACATATCCCCGAATGACAAGAAACTTGTCAAAAGACTAAGAAAATCGTAAGAATTTTTGTGTGGTACCTTTCACTTTTCTCTTCATGTAAAAAATGAGCACATTTTGAGCACATAAAAATTTTCACACCAAATGCTCAAGATATCATTGTACGAAAAAAAAATTGTCAACATAAAAAAGAAAATAGTGAGATTTTCACGTGACACTTAATGCATAGGTGTTCTTACCTAGAAATATGGCAAAAATGCAAGTAGCTCCAACGTCCATGCAAGTGGCGGGTAGGGTACCTACAATGACACTCTAACGCTCAAGTCAGTGAATGAGTAAGGCATAGAGAGGTAAAAGCATAGCATGTAATAAGCTTGTGATACCTGGGGTCATTGAGGCCCTTATATAGTGTGAGGTAACCCCCTGATAAGTTAGGAGATAATTTTCCTTGTATAGGTGATATGATCCAAACTCCATGAATCATGCAACACGGATCCACCATGGTTGGGAAATACAGGTTCAGTACAAAGTTAACTCTACCCCGTATCTCGTGCTATAGGTCTTGGAATTGGATGACTCAAAAACGAGAAGAAAACTCACGTTCTGAAACACAATTTAGGCTCAAGAATCACCGAAATATGATTCGTATATCTTGAGATATGGATGAGGGTTAATGGACATTTTGGATTAATCGTAAATCCTAGCAAGAACAGAAAAGAAAGAACAAGGCACCACAATCAAGAGATTGATAAGCCTAGGAATGCCACAAGGATGAGCACCTTTGATAAGTTTAGAGATTCTAAGAAGAACCAAGAGAGAGCAAGTCTCACACTTAAGATAAAAATGTTCTAAAAAAGTTCTCATCCAAAAGTTAGGGTTTGCCTTTTATAGTGGGCAACACCTTTCAAGTTTGCTTAAATCGGACCTAACTCAGGTACATTATAATAAGGCCCAAAATCAGTTTACTAATTCAGCCCACCACTATTAGTAAACTAATAATAATGTTCAGCCCATTTTAACACATACCAAAAAAAAAAAAGAAGAAAAACTAAGCCTCTATTCCTTCAATTTGCATTAAGCAATTCACCATCTTGGGCTGTAATTCCCCAAGACTCGGGGCTTGAAATAAAGTTGCCACAAGTTTATTTAGAGCCTCTTTAGCCTTCTTGGATCTCGCCCTTATCATTGGACCTCCAAGTTCACCAAGCGCCTTGTTATCCTTATCACTAGCCGTGTCCTCATCAATAGGGTAGATATTCCTGGGATTTAGTAGGTATTACATATATTCCATATTTGCAGTAGTATGACATAATATATGAGATATGATATAATAATGACAGGAGATAATGACGGATATAAAGAGATCTTGTATGGGATTTATGAGATATCCTCAACTAAATCTGAAATAAATCTATGGACCCGGCGCCACATGGCTAATCTTTGAGACCTATGTCAGAGCTTTTATGGTTCGGGCTGAGGTGTTTGACCCATATTTCTAGTCTAGGACATAGTTCCCAAGCTTGGTCATAGACCGAGTAGCTAGAGCCAAGGTGTCATGATTGAGGTGTCATGACCAAGGTGTGCTTGCTAAGGAATGTGTGCCAAGCTTGAATGAGTTGACTTTTTGTACGTTGCTTGGTGCACCTTTGCAGTTACTGTATTGACAACTGTTAGTTTAAAGTGACCAACCCCTAGCAGTTTGATGAGATGTACAGTTCAGTTCTCTTGGTTCTGGTGACAGGTCAGGCGATGAGTGCCAAGGACCTTGGGTGAGCTTCAATTGCCTAATTATGTAAACATAGTTATGGTGTGTCTTCTTGGCTACTGTGAGCCATTAGATTAAAGCAATGAGCCCCCAGTCCTCGATTAGGTAGGATGTTTGTTTTACCATAGTGTTCATGTTGCTTTTATTGCCAGAAGCCACTTTTTGGTCCATTTCAAATGATCTTGCAGTTGATAACTAGAGTGAGTCAAGATCCGACCTTGTACTAACTGGGCTGAGCTGTTGGCCTTCAGCTAGGGTTGGTATTGCTCATGGATGTTCACATGGTGTGCATAGGATGATGTTGTACATTTTTTCTTGTATTGATGGGTGATTAAAGCCCCTAGTTTATTGATTGCTCCAAGGTCTTGCTTTGGCAATGTGTAGGTTGGAAATAGAGTCTTCTGTTCCTTTTGTCTTTGCTTGTAAGCTTGGAAATTTTGTTAGGGTTCTCTTGATCGGCTAGGATAAAAGAGCGCCTGCCAAGGTATCGGCTTAGGCTTGTGTTAAGGGTGTAGCATAGGGTTAGGATTGCAACTCAGGGCTTACGAAGCATAAGGCTTATTGACTGCAATGGAGGTACACCAAAGTCATTGCAAGAAGTCAATCTATCTGCTTTACATTTGTGCTTTACTTTTAATTGTGTTTTGCCTAGTGTACATGTTAAAGAGTGCCAACTGGTGGCTCAATCTTAACTATGCTCTAAGGATAGCTTGGATGTGAATCCAAGGACAACTTGATGTGGACATACCATCATCGCACGAGGTATTGTCACACTGCTCTAGAATGTGCTCGGCACAAGTCTGAAGGCATTTTGAGAACGATGTGTGCTTTGAGATGTAAAGATACCTCGTCATTGCACTGCTTTGGAGAGTGCTCGATGCTTGTCCAAGTACATTTTTTCTTGATCTTGTAATTCTTGTTGGATGAATTTGCAAAGTCGTGCGATGTTCTTTATTGTCTTAAAGCTTTTTCTTCCAAGAGTTGCTCCTTCTTGAGTGCTTTAGAGACTGCTGGGCATAGGCCGAGGCTGTCCTACTTGCATGTTGGAAGTTGGACTTCGGGAGTGGTTCAGAGTTGCTCAATTGGTGTTGAGGCTGTCCTACTTACTTGTTGGAAGTTGGACTTCGGGAGTGGTTCAGGTTCAAAGTTGCTTGGCTGGTGCCGAGGTTGTCCTACTTTCATGTTAGAAGTTGGACTTCGCTGGTGGTTTAGAGCTGCTCGGTCGTCGCTGAGACTGTCCTACTTTCACTAGAAGTTGCGAGTTATAGTAGTAAGTGCTAGAGTAGGCTTGATACCCGGTACATAATAATACAAATATGTCCAACATTTGAAGAATAGTTAGATCATAAATGAATTGAATCTGAGATATAAAAGAGTATATCCTACACAAAAAGATTCTTCATAGGATGTAAGAGGATATGCCCTACATATAAAGATATTCAGATTATGAATAAGATGATTCTGAGAGTAGTGAAAATATATCTAGGGAGACCATAGCTTAGCTCGGCCTAAAAAGGTAGTGTTTGGTATGGATGCCGACCATGGCTTTTGTTGTAAGCTCGAGCTGGGAGGGTAGAGTGCTTGGTGGGGATGCTGACCAAGGATTGTCTGAAAACTCAACTTGAAAAGACAAAGTGGTTGGTGGGGATGCCGACTAGGGCTTTTGGTAGAAATTGGGCTTGAAGAGGCATAGTGCTTGGTAGGGATGCTGACTAAGGCTTTAATGTCTGGTGATCTGTTGCTGAGAAGTTAGTTAGAACTGTAATATACTTGTGATGAGAAATCAAAGAGTTAGAATGCATTTATAAAGAGTTGATAAGGTATATGGAAAGTTCCCCTATGATTTATGATATTCTTCTTGGGGGTATGATGATTGTATCAAGGGGTGTATGCTCGATGTTTGAGAGATCTGCAAATTAATTCCGAGGTTGGAATCTAAGAATAACAAAATATGTAGTAAATAGTTTATGAGAAAAAGATATATCTTGTTAGATTTTGACCAATGGATAATGAGGTAACATTTGCAGAGGCAATGTTGGAGCTTGGCCAACCACAGCAATGGAGCTCGGCCTATTAAAGATAATGCTTGGCATCCAAAAATATTCATATCAAAATTAAATTGATCATGAAAATAAGATGAAAATAGTTCTCTGTATCAAAGTTTGTTAAGCATGAGAGTAACATATGTGTAGCATTTAAAAATTCTTCACTCATCATCAATTGAGAATTGATGATAAACTAGATCATGTATTGAGTGAAGATGGCTTACCATGATTGTTAGCCCAAGTTGATATGTCATTCCTGTAGGAAAGATAATATATACATATTTATGTAGAGTTGAATAATAATACCAGACTTGTGGTGTTGTGATTATGCACTCTATCTGGTTATATGAATGCTCAGCCAAAAGGTGAGGATAGCATAGGATAGTAGGTAGTAAGATCGGGTAGAAGGTAGCAGGGTTGACTGGCACGTGTTAAGTGTAACGCCCCGTTTTTCTCTAAACTTTTAAATGACCAAAATACCCCTGAGGTCATTTTTACCTGAAACATGAGGACTACCGACCTCGGCCATCCTCACAAGGCTTTTATGATATATGAAGGGGATTATATGTTTATGAATGTTAACAAGTCAGAAAAATCTCATTTCTGAGGTTTCTGTGCACAAATGACCAAAATACCCCTAACTTGATTTAAGGCAGTTTTAAGTTTTGACTCCGACCCGAACTCGTCCCGAAGATCAAAAATGATGTTTTAAGGCATGAACTATGTTGGTTTAAGTCCCGGAGGTCCCGGGCAACTTTTGAAAAAAATTACGATTTTACCCATGCTTAGTGCATTTTAAGCCTAACGAGTTACTTAACTCAAACCTAAGCAATATTAGGCTCTAATGAAAGGTTAATTAATTTTCTTAATTAATCTAGAGCTAAAATAATTATTTAAGGTTGATTAGAACCTAAAATTACTTAAGGAGATTTGCAATTCAATTCTAATTCTTTTCTTCTTTAAAAAAAAAAGCAACTATGAATAGTATTTTCACTATTCACATTTCCTTTCCCAAGAATGCTTTCTCTTCCAAGAAAAGTTGTCATACATCAATCAATGGTCATAGGAGTTTGACTCCATCAATCCTACAATAGTACTCTTAGTCTAAGGTATTAGGGTCCTAATTACCTAATTAGTTCACCTAAACACTTGGTTACACAACCTTAATTAGTAACCTAACCTTGTTTACTCCTAAACACTCCATTAGTACATGATTAAATTGAATGAAATCTTCCCTCCCTTGGCCCTATAATGATCAGCCATTTTTCCCTCCAAGAATCCAAAAGAATGATATTTTATGTAGTTAATCACATTGTCCATCAAAGCCACCCTAAGACCTAAAACCTATGACACCATGAATGACAACACAAGAGATATTTTTCTCCATTCTTCCTCAAGAAGTTTCGGCCAACTTCTTTCCCTCCACTCTCTCATGATTCATTTGCCTATAAATACACAACACTACACCACTTCACTCCTTTGCTTACTTCTTGCAAAATCACTAAAAGTCTCAAGCTTTCTTGCTTCCTTTCTCTCAAGCTTCCAAGAGTTCTTCAAAGCTCGAGTTCTTCCTTTCCTTTTTCAAAAACCACAAGGTAGGGAACCTTTCTAAATATGTCTTTGATTTCTATGTTAGATCTTGTTGGGAAATGATGAAAGGTGGAACCTCCATGTTGCTTTTCATTTTCGGTTTCTTCCTTTTCTTTTCCTTTCATTTTCGGCCTCAAGGCCTTGAACATGATGGCTTGATGATGAGTGCTCTCTAGAGGTGACCATGAGTTCATCTCACATGAGGCCTCTAAAGCTTGAGTTTTTCTCAAAGAAAAGTTTCATCTTTTACAAGTTTAGTCAAGAATGAGGTTATGTTTCTCTTGAATGTTTGAACTTCTCTTTTCTCCTTTATGATTCGGCCATGAAGGCCTTAACCCATGAGAAAAATGAAAGCTTGATGATGAGGTTGTCATGATGGTACTTGTCACTCAATAACCTCTAAAGCTTGAATTTTTTTTAAGGAAAGTTACATCCTTTTTTCCAAGTTTGAGAAAGAAAGGAGTTTATGTCTCTTGAACTCTTTTGGACTTCACTCTTTCCTCCCATGTTTTCGGCCATGTAGGCTTCTAAGGCTTGGAAAAATGAAAGCTTGATGATGAGTGTTTCATGTTGATGCTAGTCACATGAACAAACTCTAAAGCTTGAAACTTTGATCTTAAACCAAGCATGGTTTCGGTTTTGCTTTCTTCTCTAGCATAAACTTTGTTTTAAATGTTGGTTTTAAGGAAGCTATGTACTCAATGATGAGGACTTAGGATGTTGATGTCTTAGATTATCAAGATCTTGGTCCCTAGAGTTTAAAAATGGTTCATTCTCCATGATAGAGATTCGGCCACTGCCAAGTTCTTTAACGTTATGATTTACTTTGAGTATTCTAGCACTAGTAGTTTCCTTTTCTTGTGAGGATGAGGTTTGGGTTGGAACTATGTTCCTTTTTAAAGTCTTGCAAGAGCTCTAGACAAGATAAAAGTAACTTGCATTCACGTTTACTTTATGCTTTGCATATTACGTTTATTTTCTATGCTATCACTAAACCCCAAGATAAGGAATGAACTTGCATAATGCACGTTTAAATTCCAAGCTTTGCATTTCATGTTATATTTCAAGTCATCACTTAAGAACTTAAAGATGTAAAACGAGAGCTTGCATATCACCTAAAATAATCTCGAAGCCTTTCTATTTCGGCCTTAAAGTCGATTGTTGCTGGGCCTAGAGCACTAAAATAAAGAATGGAACTTGCATATTTACTTTCAAGTTTTGCATATTTAATTTCAAGTTCTTGCATTTCATATTTACTTTGAAGCTCTTACTTTACTCTCTAACGAAGAATAAAATGGAATGCATAGCACGTTTACTTTTATGCCATCACCTAAGAGACTAGAGCTCAAAGACTTGCCCATTTCATCTTGAGAAAAGTTAAATCAAGAAGGTATCTTCTTGAAATGCATTCGGCCATGTGATGATGAAAGCTCTAGGATGAGTTTTTCATTAGTTACAAGAGCCTATAGTTTATGTTTTAAGTTTTGCCTAAACATAAGTGTCATTTAAAAGTATTTGAGTATGTTATTATATTTAGGATTTCAACCACGAGTAAAATTAAGAGTTGCTGCCCCATGTATTTTATGAAAGTTCTTGACAAGTTAAATTGATTTCCAAGGTAGTTTTGAAGTCCTAAAATTTTTCCAAGAGAAACTAGTTACCTATGTACATGAAAAAGAAAGTTTACACATGATTTGATGACTTACCAATTTTGGTTCTGCCATGATCATTTCCAGCACCTTAAATCATGTTTTGGGTGGTCTAAATATGTTTAAATACCTTGCCAAGTATATGCTAATTGTTCTAGACATTTTAGAGCATGCTTAGTTACTTTAATTGCTTGAAATGTGAATTCTAGAACCCCATAGGTACAGAAAATATGAATTCTGTCCAGATTGATTACCATCCATAGAATCACATTATATGATGTCTAAATCAGTGAGAGTGACTCATAATTGGCTTAGGTATTAATTGTTGCATCATAGAAAAAGTCGGATGTGAGAAAGGGTTTAAAATGCATCTTTTAGAACACCGTAATTCATCTAATTCAAGCTTACTGCCAATGCTGTCCAGCCATGATTAATTAGGTTTTAGGACTTAATAAATTATGGTAATAAGGTTAATCAATCCCTTAGAGGCATAAGAAAATAATTCGGAAGTTTGAGGTTACCCGATTAGGGGTTTTCACTCTTAAGGGAAAAGTTTAAGCATTACTCTATGAATGATGAATTGGTGTTTACCTCATGACTTATATGATGCCATGTGAACTATTATTCCTAAATGATAGTTTTATTGCATGTGATGGTTCTTCAAGAACTTAGAGATGCCTATGTTGTAATCGTTGATACTTGACATGTATGAACTAAGTGGCTTCTCAATAAACATGCTAAGACTTAAGGTGACTTAAACTATGAGAAAATGATCATTGAACCACCAAGTTAAGGGTAGGGATAAGGTGATTCTAGCCCCCTAGACCCGTACTTTAAGTCGGGACCTTTAACTTATCAAAAGGGATAAGTCCATGTGCTAGTGACGACTAGCAAGGTATGAGCTCATAACCTAGAATTTTCTCCACAGGGAGATCAGTTAGGGTGGCCCCAGGAAAATAATAATGATGTTTTAATGCCACCTCAAGTAACCAAGATATGTACCATGTACCATGTTCCATGAACTATGATTCTATGCCCCATGATATAAGAAACCATGATTATATGAGTTTATGTGCTATGTCCCATGATATAAGAAACCATGATTATATGAGTTTATGTGCTATGCCCCATGATATAAGAAACCATGAGTTTATGAGTTTATGTGCTATGCCCCATGATATAAGGAACATGAATTCATGAGTTTATGTGTTATGACCCATGATATAGGAAACCATGATTTATGATTAATGTACCATGACTTATGATCCATGTTCTATGACTTATAGACTATATAACCAAGAGATTTTCATAATTAAAAGAAACGGGCCTCGGAGGTTAATGTTTGCGAACTTCATAAATGAACTATTATATGCCCACGGTTTTTACTAAGAAACTGAGGTCCTTGGAGACGTATATGATGACACTTAGATATGAGGAAAAACCCTACTGAGTTTCTTTAGTAAGAAATCTCACTTCCTCTATCTCTTTCTTTCCATTACATCTCTAGATTCGGATGGCGACGTTCATACTGTACGTTGAGACCCCCACATGGGAGTACCACTACGATCCGGAGCACAGATCGTACCATTTTGAGGGTCGCTGCACTGTTCGCATCTTTATGTTTCCTGGACGGCCATTCGCCCACCCTGTAGATAGCTACCTCTTCTCCCCGATGTCACCCCATGGAGATGACGTGGTTTTTGAGCGTGCATGCACATGCAACAAGAGAATCCTACGGATTTACACCGCAGGCTCGGGCGCCGTACCTGAATATGTACCCTGCTGGCAGCATTCGGAGGAGCCACCTGCCCCTATGTATGAGGAGGACTCTGCCTCTACTCCCCCACGTATGCCAGCAGGCAGCGAGGAAACGGTTACCTAGCCACGGAGGGCTCGGATGCCTGAGAGGCGACCCCAACACGGAGGACGTGTCCGAGTGCCCACTCCTGACGTGCTCCGTCCGTGGATCGGCTATGTCCCACCTTACCCGTGACGGTAGCCGTGTGGTTTAGAAGGTAGTCCTTAGTGCACACACGTCACATAGATAGGATAAACCTTCTTTTGTGTTGAGGTTATCCATTTCAGATGCACTTGGGTATGGGTACTCTCTTGCTTGTAGTGTCTATGTTTCCATGTATTTCCTACGTTTCAGTTGTATTGCACTTTATGTATGGAACAGTCCCGCCATTACTGGTGGGCATTCCACGTTTTAATATATGAGGTATTTCAGTATATGTGATCATGATGCTGTGTATGGAGCCTTTATGTGTTTATATTTCTGCACCTTACGTTATCGTTCAAATTACACTATACGCGGCTCATACTTTATCAAGGTTTTGTTACAAAAAAAAAGTGGCTCGTATTTTCAATAAGTAATTTCAAAGGTAATAGAACTAAAGCAAGAAGTAATGACTAATATTTGGCCTCAGTACATACTAGTAGTATTGGGTTGAATATTAGGGTGTTACATTAAGGGTCGGTCAGGGTGGCAAAGATGGTAAAATAGTTCGGCTGGTAGGAGTTGGAGATTCATTGAGATAAATAGAGTTCGTCCTGGAGGAAATAAAAGTTGACAAAATGTGTCAAGGCTCAGCATGGAGCGACAGAGATGAAAAAGGATCTCGGTTGGGTGAACAGGGAGTTCATTTGAGAGGAAATAGAGCTCGGCCAGGAGGAGGAGTGGGGAGGCTATGGAGGTGAACCTTGACTGAGGAGGCAGAACTTGACTGGCTGGAGGAGGAACTCCGCTAACAATTGGTGGAGACCGGCAGGGAAAAGATGGAGCTCCTCTGAGAAGAAATAGAGCTCGACCAGGAGGAGATAAAGCATGGCAGGCAGGTGACGAAGCTCGTCTAACGGGTGGTGGAGATCGACTGGGATGTGATTAACCGAAGATAGCAACAAAGCTCAACCAGGAGGTGATGAGGTAAACCAGGGATGACAATGGAGCTCGGCTAGGGAGTGAGTGAGCTTGGTCGGCTAGAAGTGGAACTAATTAGAGGGACCATGTAGGATCTCTACTAGGGGAGCTCGATCGTCTTAACTATGCTTCAAAGTCCAATGATGTATTGTTGAGTTTATTCCACAGAAATCTTGTATTGATGATTCCCCAAGAGTGCTGGAATTATGGTTTGATGGTGGGAGATAGGATTCGATGAGGATTTGCGGTCTGGCTCATTTTGCAGACATTGATGGGGTAGGCTTGTTTACCGGTCCCACGGAGGGTGCCAATGTTCTTACCTAAAAATGCGAGAAGAGTGTAAGTAGTTTCAATGTTCGTGTAAGTAGAGGGTGGGGTACCTGCAAAGATACTCCGATGCTTAAGTCAGGGAATGAATGAGGTACAGAGTGGTAAAAGAATAGCAAGTAATAAGCTTGTGATACCTAGGGTCGTTGAGCCTCTTATATAGTGCGAGGTGACCCCAAGATAAGTTAGGAGATAATCTTCCTTGTATAGGGGAGATATTCCTAGAATTTAGTAGATATTAGATATATTCTGTATTTGCGGTAGATATGACATAATATATGAGATATGATATAATAATGACAGGAGATAATAAAGGATATAGAGAGAACTTATAACATCCTCTTAATTTTAGTGTTCCACTTAGGCTGTGACACCTTAACTAAGACTGTGCTACTACATCTTATACTTGTGTATTCTGAAATACAATTATAGTTATTCAATTGTAAGGTCATATCCAAATTAATTATTTGGTATTCACCTCGTAGTAGTACGGACCATTAGTACATCGAAATATCAGGAAGAAAGTAATGTACAATAAAGTATCATATAATTTTTTTTTGTGACTACTACAAATGTCAGTAATTTTATTTATGAACATAAGAGCTCACAACCATTTCAATACATACATATAACGTACAGCTAGCTAGGATACAATACATAAAAAGCATCAAGCCCTCACAGGGACTGCCAACATACATCAAAATATAAGACATACTCCTGCTCTAAAGAAAACCTATCAAAAAGTCATGTACAAAGGTTTTCCTATCAATCAAGTCCAACAAATAGCAGGCATCTACCACACTACTAAAACATAACATGAGCATCTAGCGGTCCCTGTAAGTTGTAAAATCCCCTGCTGCTTTATGGATTGACGACTGTCCCCACAAACCAACACGGGTCTTTTCAGTGTGCTTTGTCCTCACTCACACGCTTCCTAGGAAAACTTCCCAGGAGGTCACCCATCCCAAAATTGCTCCAAGTCAAGCACGCTTAACTGTGGAGTTCTTTCAGTTTAGGCTACCGAAAAGAAGATGCATCTTGTTGGTATAGGTAGTACAAATCAATTCATATAAGCCTCCTCAATCAGTATAGTCCCATACCTATACAGATCTTATGATCCCTCTCATTCGGTGTGTAATCGGTTCATTCATGTACCCTCCGCTTGATGTCCGCCAGAGCCGCCTTGTCCGTGCCTCCTTGCACCGCGATCACTCCCGACCGCAATACCCGGGCGTTAGATGCCCAGCTACTTCTGCCTGGTTCGTCCTCCAACCACACCGTACTGGGAGAGGTGCAGGCTCTGATACCATTTGTAAAATCCCCTGCTGCTTTATGGATTGACGACTGTCCCCACAAACCAACACGGGTCTTTTCAGTGTGCTTTGTCCTCACTCACACGCTTCCTAGGAAAACTTCCCAGGAGGTCACCCATCCCAAAATTGCTCCAAGTCAAGCACGCTTAACTGTGGAGTTCTTTCAGTTTAGGCTACCGAAAAGAAGATGCATCTTGTTGGTATAGGTAGTACAAATCAATTCATATAAGCCCTCCTCAACTGTATAGTCCCATACCTATACAGTCTTATGATCCCTCTCATTCGGGTGTGTAATCGGTTCATTCATGTACCCCTCCGCTTTCGATGTCTGCCAGGAGCCGCTCCTTGTCCGTGCCTCCTTGCACCGGCGATCACTCCCCGACTTCGCAATCCCCGGGCGTTACACCGACTGAGCCCGAACCTAACTAAAATGTTTTAAAATGTGTTTCTAAGCCATGATTAACCATTGGTTAAGTTCGGGTGGCCTCGGGCAATTTTTAAGTGAAAGTACGATTTTGCCCCCTGCTTTTGGGCGCTTTTGAATTTGGGATTTTTGATTCAGATATCAAACCTAAGCAATATTAGGCTCAAATTAAAGCTTATTAAATTCTAAATATTAATCTAGAGTCAAAATTATGTATTTAGATTGATTAGAACCCAAAATTGCTCAAAAACACCCAAATTGCTTACTAATTCACTTAAACCCTTAACCGTAAATTCTCTAAATTACATGAATACCTTGCCTACACCTAAATAATGCATGGAACACACAAATTTCACTTCTTTGGGCTGTAATGGACGAAATTATTGATGCCATTATGCAGCTGAATTATTGCCAAAAGTTGCACTAAAACAAAATGCCAAAATGTCACCATAAGAGACATAATTCCTTAATTTCATACAATTTTGTCTAAAATGATTTTTCCTCCCTTATTTCTCCTGCAAAATTCCGTCCACTACCTCATCATTTTGGCCAATTAGAAGCCTCAAAATCTTCTATAAATAGGCTTGCTTGAGTGGTCTTGGAATGCTTGGTTCATAACTAGTTTTTAGGAGCACAAAAAACTTTCTTTCTTCCTCCTCTTTGGCTGAATTCTTTCTTCAATTTTTCAAAGAGATTTTGTTTCATTTCACTTCAAGAAACCAAGTTCTCTTCCTCTTCTTCAACTCAGATTAGGTAGGGAGTAGTTTCTAAATTTATTTCTATGCTTTGAGGAGTTGTGTTTTTAGCTCAAAATGATGAAATTATGAACTTGCCTTAGCTTTTCATTTTGCTTTTCCTCTTCAATTTTTCTTTAACCAATTCAACCATATGGCCTAGGTGGAACTAAGATGATGGCTTGATGATGAGGACCTTGAGGGTGGGTTGTAAATCCATCACAAGTTAGGCCTCTAAAGCTTGAAAATTCCACTTGATGCAAAACTTTAAAGAATAATGCTTTATGATGCTAAAACAAAGATTTTTAGTTTAGAACTTGAAAGATGTATTTTTTTCCTTTTATGTTTTATTTCTTGTTAAGATATGTATTGGGTTGAATTTATAATTCTTTTAAAGTCTTGAAGGAGCTCTAGTAAAGAAACAAAATGAATTTGCATCCATGATTAAGTTTATGCTTTGCATAACCATGTTTACCTTCTATGTCATCACTAAATTTTCAAGAATGAATAAATGAACTTGCATTTCTCATGTTTAAATTCCAAGCTTGTATTTCATGTTTATGTTTCAAGTCATCACTTAATCTTTCAAGATAATAAAGAGGTTGCATCTCATATTTAATTTATGCTCTCACTATATTTTATAATGGCTAAAAGAATCAACGCATGGCATGTTTATTTTATGCCATCACCTAAAGATCCTAGAGCTCAAAGACTTGCCCATGTATCACAAGCAAAGAAATATGATTATTGGAGTTAAAGAATTTATTCTTTAAAAAGTCTTGAGATTGGAGCTTAAAAAGATGTAATAATAATATTCTCTTCTCCCTCTATCGGTCTGTGCGGACTACCGCCGCTCCGGTTTCTTAATATTCTCTTCTCCTCTATCGTCCTGCGGACTACCGCCGCTCCAGTTTCTTGTATCATGTTTATATTTCAAGTTCTTGCATCATGTTTAATTTTCAAGTCATCACCTTAAATCTTAAAGATAAAGAAATGGAATTGCATATCATGTTTATAATTCCAAGCTATCACCTTATAAAGATAAGATTAAAATAAGGTTGCATAGCATGTTTATAATTCTAAGATGTCACCTAAATCTCTAAAGCTCAAGACTTACTCCTTTTATCTTAAGTGAGAATTTTAATTGTGAAGATCCTCCCAAATTTGACAAAAGAACTAGTTTCTAAATGAGTTTTAAGGCTTTGCAAGGATTTTACGGAAGCATTTTATATGCACTTAAAATATGATTCTATGTAATTGCATGAGGTTCATGATTCGCCACTGATCTGAGTTTAGTATCAATGTGTGATAATGATTTGATATGATTGAAGTTGTGATAATTATGGTTTATTGTTAAGAGAATGATTCATAATTGGTTTAGTACCTAATTAGTTCTATAATTGATAATTCTATGTAAGGATTGGATGCTTATTAAGTACTTGATATCATTGAATGATTTCCTGGCTTGCATGTTATAGTTGCTGTTGCAAATAATGAGAATGCTTGTACATGAAATGTTCTTTATTATGTAAAATTTACCTTTGTTGCTAAAAGAAAGTGTATCATTGTAAAAGTGTAATTTGGAAAGGTTAAGCTAAGGAAAGACTTGGTATTTAAGCGTGTCCATTGTGACCCACCTCTCTTTCCTGGGAATCTCCCATATGCATGATTACAGTTGATATATATTATTCTAGCTTAAGACTATAAATGAGAAAATGTTATGATGTTTATGAATTGTATTATGATATAACATGCAAAGATTTAATGGTGACTTAAACTTATAAGAAAATGATCCTTTGGAACCATCGGACTATAGGTGGTGAAAAGGTGATTTTAGCCCCCTAACCCGTTCTCTCAAAAGGGTAGAGTCGGGACTTTAGCTTATCAAAAGGGATAAGTATATGCTAGTGACGACTAGTAAAGTATGAGTTCATAACCTAAATTACTCCCAAAAGGGTGGAGTATAGGGTGGCCCAAGGAAAATAATGATGATGATAAGATTTTAAGTCACCAAAGGCACTAAAGAAATGAAATATGTGCACTGTGTCCATGTGTAGCTAATATTATATGACGTTCTTTTATGCATGTTATTTTGATAATGATGATGAGGAATATGATGTAATGATAAAGGAAATGTTCATTGTAAATATGACATGTTAAGAATAAGATGCATTATAAGACGCATGATTAAAAATTGACGAACCTCGGTTAAGTATTTGTCCGAACTTAAAATGAATCTTTGCATGCTCACTATTTTAGAATAATCCCGAGGTTCCTGGGAACTTTGATGATGACACTGTAGAAGGAGGTACCCTACTGAGAATTCTTTAACAAGATTCTCACTCCCTTTTCTTTATTTCCGTCATTGTCTCCAGATTCAAATGGCGACATTCGTCCTGTTCGTTGATACCCCTACTTGGGAATTCCACTATGATCCGGTGCATCGCTCGTATCATTTTGAAGGGAGGTGTGCAGTTCGTGTTTTTATTTACATAGGTCGTCCATTTGCACATCCTGTCCCTAGTTATCGATTTTCTCCTACTTCTCCCTATGGCGATGAAATGGTTTTCGAACATGCACGTCCACTTGATGAAAGGATGTTACGTTCTTATCCCGCTTCATCTGCTGTCCATGGATTTCCAGAGTATGTTCCCGAGATGAGATATTCTGAAACTAATCCTTCAGAGGACACTCCTACTCATGTATATTCTGAGAGCTCTGCTCCTACTCCCACACGTGTAAGAGAGGGTAGTGAGGAAACAGTTGTTCAGCCGAGGTTAGCGAGAAGGCCGTCCATGCGACCCGACTGGTGCATCTCGTGTGTCCCCTCCCGAGGAGCTCATCAATGGATCGGATTTATTCCCTATTTCGGGACAAAGTGGCCATAGAAGGTTCTTAGTAGATTTATGTGTGATCATGCACCCTAGTTTTAGGATAACCTTCCCGGCTTATGGAGTTATCTAGTTTAGGGGCATGTATTTCCTTAAGTATATTTTCTTTTATGGGTTTGCATAAGATAATGATGTATGAACATAACCCACCCTTTGAGTGAGGTTATTGTATGTAAATATATGCTATAATGTGCTTATGGATGTTATATGATGGAGCCTAAGTGATATGATGTGATATATTCTTAAACGTCTTATTATACCCAGCTTACTCGTTCACGTTGTACTCGGCTCACGTTTTCAATTATGTGTTTAAAAAAAAAAAATGGCTCGTAATTTCATTAAGTATTCTCAAATTATGAAGAAAGAACCAAAGCAAGGAGTAAAGTCTAGTCATTAATCAGATTCAACCTAGGTGTATCTGGTTAATTACTAGGGTGTTACACGTGTCCTCATCAACCTCAAATGGTGAATGCATTGTGGTAGAATAGAAAGTTTAATTATATGCAAACTCAGCATGTGGCAAGCATTCCTTGCAAGACTTGAGATTCTTTTTGATTATTGCTCTAAGAAAAGTAGTCAAGGCTCAGTTTACTATCTCAGTTTTCCCATCAATTTGCGGGGGGCAAGTGGTGGAGAAAAGAAGCTTGATTCCAAGTTTGTGGCATGGGGTTCTCCAAAAGTGATTCAAAAACTTCTAGTCTCTATCTGAAACTATACTCCTTGGCAATCCATGCAATCTCACAATCTTTGTAAAGAATAAATTAGCAACATGAGTAGCATCATTCACTTTCCTACAAGAAATAAAATGAGCCATTTTAGAAAGCCTGTCAACAACCACAAAAAAGGAATCCTTACCAGTTTTGGTTCTTGGCAAACCTACAATAAAGTCCATAGAAACACCAGCCCAAGGGTAATTTGGAACAGGTAATGGAGTGTAAAGTCCATGAGGATTTACTTTGGATTTGGCTTTCTTGCATACAACAAAACATTGACAAAATTGATGCACCTGATCCTTCATATTAGGCCAAAAGAAATGTTCATGCAAAACATTTAAAGTTTTAAAGTACACCAAAGCCCTCTTTTCATAAGCAAGTCACGAATGGAACTTTTGGGTACACACGATCTATTTTCTTTAAACAAATACCCTTCATGCTTTTAGAAACCTTTATGTGCACCTTTTTCACGTGATTCATTCAAATGACCAAAATCTTCGTTATGCACATAAAGTTCCTTTACAAGCTCAAATCCCAACAATTTGACATCAAGCATAGAAAGTAAAATGTGTCTTCTAGACAAGGCATCAACCACAATACTCAATTTTCCTTTCTTATGCTTTATGACATATGAAAACCATTCCAAGAACTCAACCCATTTAGCATGTGTCTTATTCAATTTTCCCTGACCCTTGAGGTAGTTCAATAATTCATGGTCACTATATATCACAAACTCTTTTGGAAGAAGGTAATGTTGTTGCCAAGTTTGAAGTGCCCTAATCAAAGCATACAATCCCTTATCATAAGTAGGATACTTCAAAGAAACACCATTAAGCTTTTCACTAAAGTAAGCTATTGGGTGTCCCTTTTGCATTAGAACAGCCCCTATCCCTACATTAAAAGCATCACACTCCAACTCAAAAGATTTTGAAAAATCAGGAAGTGACAATATGGGTGCATGCGTAAGCTTATCCTTCAAAGAGTCAAATTCATCCTATTGTTCCTTTCTCTATTTGAATCCCACATTTTTCTTGACAATCTTTTTCAATGGTGAAGCTATGGCACTGAAATCTCTCACAAACCTCCTGTAAAAGCTTGCTAACCCATGGAAACTCCTCACTTCACTCACTATTTTTGGGATAGGCCAATCTTGGATTGCTTTTATTTTTCCTTCATCTACATGTACACCTACAGAATTAATCACAAAACCAAGAAAAACTACATGTATACATTTCTCAATGTTAGCATATAATTGTTCATGTCTTAAGACTTCCAACACACACCTCAAATGCATTACATGCTTATAAAAAAGATTTGTTGTAAATCAAGATGTCATCAAAATAAATAACAAAATTTTCCCAAAAAATTCCTAAGCACATGATTCATCAAACACATGAAAGTGCTCGGCGCATTTGTCAATCCAAATGGCTAAACCAACCATTCATAAAGACCAGATTTAGTCTTAAAGGCAGTTTTTCATTCACCACCCTTTCTTATCTTGATTTGATGATATCCACTTTAAAGATCAATTTTTGAAAAACATTAAGCACGAAACAATTCATCAAGCAAGTCATCTAAATGAGGAATGGGATATCTATACTTTATAGTGATATTGTTGATGGCACGATAGGTAGTGCACATCATCTAGCTTCCATCCTTTTTTGGCACAAGAATGATCAGCATAGCACAAGGACTAAGGCTCTCCTTCACCCACCCTTTCTCCATCAAACTTTCAACCTGTTTTTGGATTTGTTCAGTCTCTTGTGGGTTACTCCTGTATGTTGGCCTATTTGGCAATGTTGCTCCTGGAATGAGGTCAATTTGATGCTCAATCCCTTTAAGAGGAGGTAGGCCAGGAGGTACATCAATAGGAAATACATCAACAAATTCCTGCACAAGAGAAGAAATAACTCTAGGCAAGGAGTTAATTAATCAATAAAGGATTAATCATCTCGTTAGCCACACGTTCCCTGCATAAAAGCAAGTACAAGGGCCGAGAGGCCAACAAAGCTTTCCTCACTTCTTTTTCTCTCATAAACAAATTTTCTCTCTTTTCTTCACACTAATTTTCACTCAGTTTAAGTGTCCTCACTTCTCCCTTTTTCTTTTGAGCTTTTCCCTCAAACTCACTTTTTTTTTTGTTATCACTCATTGAATCACTCCTAGCATTTTTATTCTTGACATTTCTCTTTTTATCTTTTTTTTCTTGTCCTCTTCTCATTTGCATAGCCACCTGATTAGCACAAACTTGACTAGGAGTTATAGGCACTAAAGTGATTTTGCTACCCTTATGTCCAAATGAGAACTTATTTGTCTGACCATCATGATGGGTCTTCTTATCAAACTACCAAGGTCTTTCCAAGAGAATGTGTCCTACCTCCATGGGAACTACATCACACAACAACTCATCTTCAAGTTTTTTGACCACCAATTCTCCTTTATCACTTAGCCATTGAAGCTATATGGCTTTGGATGAGGAGTAGTAGCAAGATTCAATTTCTCCATAATTCTTGTTCTAGCAACATTAGCACAACTTCCTCTATCAATAATCAAAGAGCAGATTTTTCCATTTACCAAGTACTTTGAGTGAAAAATGTTCTCTCTTCGTGAATCATCATTTTCTTTCATTATACTTCCATGAGTCTGTGCACCATGAGTAAGTCACCTTCTTGGCAGTAGATTTCAGTTTCACTTCATCATCAAATCAGGATAAACTCTCACTTGTAACTTCACTATTCTCTAGCAAGATCATAGTCTTCTTGTTTGGACACTGTGAAACAATATGTCCTTTTCCAAGACACTTGAAACACTTGATGCTACTTTGCTTAGCAGAGGAATTAGAAGCATTAGTAGGATTAAAAATAGACTTAAAGGATGATTTATCAATTTGAGTACCTTTCTTGGATGAGGATCCCTCCTTCTTCACACCTTCTTTCTATCCTCTAGAATTATAGGAGGTGCTAGTTCTCTTCAAAGTCCTTTTTCTTTTGAGTTGTGCCTCCACTTTGATGGCTTGGTGAACCAAATCTTCAAGCTGCACATAATAATGCAGCCCTATAATGTCGCGGATATCATGGTTCAAACCATTCAGAAAACGTGCAAGAGTTGCTTCTCTCTTTCTTATTCATATTTGCTCTTATCATAGCAGCTTTCATCTCTTTATAGTACTCATTAATACTTCTTGTTCCTTGCTTCAAGCTTTGAAGCTTGGCATGAAGATTTCTAGTATAATATGTAGGAACAAATCTCTTTCTCATCAACCTCTTCATTTTTTCCCATGTGACTACTAGTTGTTCTTCAAACCTCCTTCTCTCCTTTTGAAGTTGATCCAACCATACATAGTCATGAAACTCTAGAGAAGCCACCTTAACTTTCTTTTCTTCACTGTAGTTGTTGTACATGAACACTTGTTCAATCTTTAACTCCTACTCCAAGTAAGCCTCAACATCATTTCTTCTATGAAAAGTAGGACCCTACTGATTCTCTCATTTCATCTCTACCTCCTTTCATGGTTTCTCCTTTTGTTATCTCTCCTATGATGCCTTCATTCTCTCCTTCCATCAAATTCTTGCTTATCATAAGAAGATGCACCACGGCTAATGTCCCGATGGATAGATCTTTCCTCTCTGTTTTGCAATCTCTCATGTATCGCCCTTATTTCTTTATTCTGCCTCCTAAACATTGCAACGCCTCGATTTTCCCGTGTACAAATGACCAAAATACCCCTAAGGCCATTTTTACCTAGAAAATGAGGATAACCGACCCGGCCATCCTTGAAGGGCTATTTTAGCATTGAAGGGGGATTATGTCTGATTACATGTGTTAATAGAGCAGAAGAATCTCATTTTTGAATTTCGATGCATAAAATTACCAAAATGGCCCTGTGTCTAATTGACACAGAATTAATTCCCGATTGGGCTTGGACCCTATCCAAGAGTTTGAAACATTGTTTTTAAGGGTTGTTTGATGTTTGGTTAAGCCCGGGTGGTCCCGGGGAGTTTTTATGAAAAATTACCGTTTTACCCCTGATTAAGGGTATAATGAGCTGAATTACATAATTAACGAAACCTAAACAATATTAGGCTCTAATTAAAAAGTGATTAATTTTAATAATCAATCTAGAGTCAAAATAATTAATTAAGGTTAATTAGGACCTAAGATTGCTTAGAGAAACTCAAAACCCTTTTCTTAATCCAAGTATTAGTGTCATGTCAATTTAAAATAGTATTTTCTCTATTCAATTCCTTAAATCATGGGAATGGTCAGGTGATGAGATTCCTTGCTTATAAACGTGGATTTGCACTAATTGTGCAAGAACACTCTTTAATCTTGTCTTGAGCCACCTTAATTGCTCACTTTCTCACCTAAACACCTAATTACAACTCCTAATCCATGGCCTAACCAAATCCACTCCTAAGCAAACTTTTAATCCACATTAGAATAAAAGAAATCCTCCCCTATTTTTCTCTTAATATGGCTGGCCATCCTCCCCCATTTTTCATCCATCACATGTTGAAATTCAATTAAAAATGTGCACTCAAAGAACCATACCTTGAACCGTGCCTACACCATACCATGAAATAAGATATTTTTCTCTTCTTCCTTCCCTCCAAGACCACCGGCCACTTCTCCCCCCTCATGCCCCCATATGTTTCATTTTCTATAAATAGGTGCCAAAAGAAGTTGCAAGAACGTTTGCACATCTTTACAACTTCAAGCTTTCTTCCTTTGATCCCAAAGAATTCTTCTTCTTCATCTTCTTCATTCTTCCAAGAGCCACCACCCTCCACCACTTCTTAACCCCAAAACCAACACACAATCACCATAGATTATCCTTTAAACACCTAACCTCTCCACTTCCAAGATCAAATCCAAGATACACCTTCCTTTCTCTTTCTTTTCTTTCTTGGCCAAAAACCCCTTTGAAGCTCCAAGGAAGATTTGTTCTTCTCATCTCATTTCCAAGAACAAGCTCTTTTCTTTTCAAAGAAAATACCTTTGGTAGGGGAGTTATTTCCAAGTTTTCATTATTTTCTTTGTTTCTTTCTTAGGTTGGAATGTTGAAATGATCATTCTCTTCTTCTCATTCTCCATTTCGGTTCTTTATTTCTCTTTCTCCTTTCTTTTCTTTTTCGGACATAATGGCCTTGTTATTGGAAAACCATGCCTTGATGGTGAGGATCTTGGTTGCAAAACATTTATTTGACCTCTAAAGCTTGAAAGTTTCACTTCTAAAAGTTTTTGGCAAACAAAGATATTATGTTAAATGGTAGTCTTGAGCCTAGAACTCAAAGAAATAATAAATGGATTGCATTCATATTTCTATTTCAAGTCCATGTATTGCATATTTATATTTAAGCCTTACATTAGCATACTTACATTTATGTCATCACCTAAATAATTAACCTCGAAGCCTATCTATTTCAACCTTAAAGTTGATTGTTGATTTAGAGTGAATAGTCTAAGGGGCCTAGAGCACTAACATAAAGAATCAGACTTGCATTCATATTTATTTTTCTTGCTTAGCATATGTATTCTTCAAGCCATCACTTAAACTTACAGATTAAAAATAGAGCTTGCACTTTTATATTTATATTCAAGCTTTATATTCATATTTATATTCCCTTGCCATCACCTTTTAATAGTAAAGACTAAAATTAAGTTTACATTAGCATGTTTACATTCATATCATCACCTAAATAATTAAACTCGAAGCCTACCTATTTCAACCTTAAAGTTGATTGTTGATTTAGAGTGAATACTCTAAGGGGCCTAGAGCACTAAAATAAAGAATTGGACTTACATTCATATTTATATTTCTTGCCTAGCATGTTTACTTTTCAAGCCATCATCTAAACTTAAAGCTTAAAAAGTAGACTTTCATTTTCATATTTATATTCAAGCTTCGCATATCATATTTATGTCTCTCTCGACATCACCCTATAATGCCAAGATTAAAAATGAAGCTTACATTGCACGTTTAAATTTATGTCATCACTTAATTAACCTAGTGCTCAAGACTCATCTTTTCAACTCACATGGGAACTTTGACTCATAGAATATATATCTTTATAAATATAAATATCCTTTGTTTAAATTCTCTAATTGTGCTACTAATTTAAGGTTATTATTTGTGTTACTATAAAAAAAAAGAGAATTGATTATAAGAGCATTCCTTGATCTAAAATTAATTATAAGAAAGACTAGTTACTAGAAATGCCTAATTCGCAATTTTGCATGCTCTTAGGAAATTAAATTTTGGTCTCGAATCAAACTTTTCCAAAATTGATGAATGTTGTTTGGAGTGCTCTTAACATGCAAAAATTGTTATTAATGGGTATGACAATCATTTTTGATAGTTAAGGAAAGTCTAGTAACTAGAAAGAATCGAAAAATGTGAATCCTAGGACTCTTTAAAATGAAAATATGCTTTCTGACCAGCATATAATATTTGAGTAAAAATGATATTTAACACTTAGTAAAAATATAGGAATCACTCATAATTGGCTTAGAAATAAATTCTAGCATCATAGGAAAAGTCGGTAATGAAAAAGGGTAAAAAATGTATTTTATAAGAACACCGAACTGGTTCATTTCATTTTTATTTCAAATCTGCCCAGATTTGTTTAGTGATGCTCCTAGGCTAATAATGAATGAGAATTTTTGTATTTGATCCCTTAGATGCATAAGGTGATAAACATGAAAGTTGGGTTTACCTGATTTAGAGGTTAAATCAATTATGAGGCAATGAAAGTATTTACCCTATAAAATGTGTGATTTTTCTATATGCTTGAAGAATTATGCGAAATTGATGTCTTACATGTTTAGTTATTTGAATGTGAGAATTGATATGGCATGCTATGATTTCACTTGAAACATTTTAAAGTTGCATATGTTCAAGTAATATGAAGAGCATAAGAAAAGTATATGATATGGTTATGACTTTGCATCTTAACATAACATGCTAATACAAAGGTGACATAAAAATATGTGGAAATGATCCTCTAAACTCCCTGAATTAAAGGTTAGGAAAGCTTATGAGAGGTGATCCAATAAGGAAATGATCCTTTGGACTCCCCGAATTAAAGGTAAGGAAAGGTGATCCTATTGCCCCCTATCCCACGCTCTAAGAGTCAAATGTTAACTTATCATAGGATAAAGATTATGCTAGTGGTGACTAGTGAGATATGAGCTCATAACCTAGAACTCTCAAAAGGTGAGAGAAATAGGGTGGCCCTAAATGAGAGAAAGAATTAATCTAAGTCACCTAAAGGATAAATGGAAGAAAGTCACGTTATGATTGTTATGATCCATGAGCATTTCTTATGATTGGAATGAGTATATCGTACCTTATATTGCCATGCATATCATGATAAGGCATGTTGCATTCCTGACATGCAAGAGGCATACTAAAATGAGTGGGCCTCAGTAAATGGTACTTTAGAACTTTAAAATTGAACCTTATGCATGTTCACCTTTTTATAAAAAAACCTAATATTCCTAAGGACGTAGATGATGACACTAGGATAGAAGGACACCCTACTGAGATTCTTTATTAAGTTTCTCACTCCTTCTTTTCTTTCTATCGCATCTTCAAAGAACAATGATAGCCTTCGTGATTTATGTTGATGCACCGACATGGGAGCTGCATTTTGACACCACGCACCAGTCCTATCACTTCATTAGTTGTTGTTTAGTCCGTCTGCTTGTATTCTTGGATCACCATTTTGCTTAGCCGGTTACTAGCTTCTGATTCTCGCTAACCTCGCCTTTCACTAATGACTTACTCTTCGATCATACACGCCCTCGAGGAGAACGTATCCGTCATACCCCCGCTGTCCGAGACTACCTGGAGTACGTTCCCCGCTCACCCCTAACTCATTCTGAGATCGACCCCTCAGAGATGGACATCCCATCCATGGGTTTCTCCCCACCATACCCATGGAGTTAGGTAGCGAGGCTACTGTGACACAGCCACTTCGAGGAGGCAGGGTGAGGATGGTACCTTATCAGGGAGCGCATGTCCAATCCTCTCACCGTTTGGTTACCCTGGCCGGGCTGGCTTAGTGGGTTGGTTAGGCAGGAGCAGGAGCTGGCAGCTGACTCTTAGTGCATATACACGTACATGCTTAGGATAGCCTTCTTTTGCTTTTAGAGGTTATCTATTTCTAGATGCACTTTTGTAGTTAGGGGATTTAGATGTATTCTCTTTATGTTTCTTTATGTTATGCACAGATGACTGTATTAATGCTACTACTACTACTTGACTTGGTGTATGGTATAACTGTTTATATATATCAACTATGATTTTGCTTTATTTACATTTCATTTGTTGTGTTATGATTCTTCTTTGCAAGTCGACGATACGGTTTACTTTATGCACCCACGTGGCTCACGTTTTAGCTTTCATTTCCAAAAATAAAAAATTTGTTGCCCTTATTTTCACTAAGTATTTTCAAAAACTAGAACTAAGAACTGGAACAAAAATGTAATAGCTAATAACTAACTTAAATACATCCTAAGTGTATTGAGTTAATTATTAGGGTGTTACAAATATTCTCTCAAATCTTTGTGCTATTCCTTCTACTTGTAGCCTTATTGCCAGTGTTCTGGGTGAGGGCAGAGTTGGTGATCTATCATTATTAGCCATAACTAAAACATAGTAAGGATTAGTTAAAATAAGATAGAAAAAAAGGACCTCTCCACTCAACTAAGTGTTTCACTCGATTGATGGTGTCACTCGTGTTTTACTCAATATAGGCTTTTGTGTAATGATTACTCTCTTGCCTTTTTCCTCTCAGGTTCCCTCAATGGTTCTTAAGGAAGTCAAAATCAAACTTTTCAATCAACCACAACTAAGCAACAACTAATCAATAATGTATCAAGGAATATAGCAGAGTTGCAATCAACAAGGTAGTCAAGGAATACCAACAGATAGGAAACAAAAAGACAACTATTGTGACTACAACAGAGATGATAAAGCCATTCTCTAAATCTCTTTTTTTTTCTATGTATTTTTTTTGGTTTCTATCCTTTTTTTCACTTTTTTTTTTTTTTTACAGATAGAAGATGAACAGACTTGAACACAAATGCAACAAGCATAGAATGCTTTCAGCAGCTGATGATTAATTTAGATGATCAAGATATTCAAAAATGTAGATATAACATCAAAACAAGTTCAACAACTAGAATTGAAGTGAAATTCAATGAAATCAAAAGTATGCAGCACTTAGTTCATTCTGCAACCCTGGAATAAAAAATAGTCTCATTCCAACACCAACAAGCTCTGAGATACCAATTGATGAAAATTCAGGTTCTAAGTTTAAAATTCAGATCTAGGAGTTGGAACTAGGATCAAAATAGAATTAGATTCCCAAAGAAAAGAAAATAACAATAAATAAATAAAAACATGATAAAAGTGAGATTAAAAGAATCATAAGAAGAACATGAGATGAGGACACAATTAGTGGCAAGGACAACAAGGAACTTGGAGGGCTTGGGGCACCTATGACAAGAGCAAGGGCAAGGAAAGCAAAGAAGGCATTGCAACAAGTTGTAGCAACAATTCTTGAGACTGCCCCTAATTCGGAAGACTTGAAGCCCAAAATGGTGCATTGCATGAACCCACTTGAAGACCCCTAATGCTATATGGACTGCCACCATCTTTTTAAGCCTTTTATGTTACTAAATAAAGTTTGTAATAATTATATTTGAGCTGCCATATGGGCATATGAATTTAGCTTGGTTTTGGGTTGTTTTCTTTCATTATTACTAAGTTTTTAAGTGGGCTAGGGCCCATATGAGTGGAGTAGGAATTTTAGGAAGCCTTGGTGCTGAATGCTTTTGTTTCATTTAGCTCATAAGGATTTTGGCTTTCAGTTTGCATACTTTGGCCAACTCCAATCAGATTTCTCTTTGGCTTTTTATTTGCACCATAGGGAGGTTTCATATGTTAGTAATGGTGCATTTATTCTGAATTAGTGTGGCTGTCCATGGCCTTATTTGTATGCACCCATTTAGAGGAATGATCAGATTGAAAATTTCACTCAATTGCTTTGTAAAAATTGAGGTTCTTGTAATGCCCCAAATTTTACTACTGTGTGAAAATTACCAAAATGCCTCTAGGTAAATTTTGCATGTAATTCGAGGCTGAATAATTCTCAATAAAGGAATGTAACATTAGAGAAACGTTATGAGAAATTTGAATAGCGATTCGTGCAAAAGTCGCAAACCCCGATTTTTCTATACGTGTAAAATGACCAAAATACCCGTAAGGTCATTTTTACCTAGAAATCAAGGATAACCAATCAAAATTATCTTTGAGGGGTTAGTTTTATGATTGATGGGGATTATATGTGCCTTAGAGGTAAAATCTCAATTCTCAATTTTTACCGCACATAAAATTACTATTTTACCCCTGTAATAATTTTACATGAAATTATATAATATTTGAATTCGGTTTTCACCCAAAGGTTCAAAATAGTTATTTCAAGTATAATTTAAGAATGTTCAGTAATAACAAGGAGTTTTTACGTGAAATTACCTCTTTATCCCTAGTTGTACTAAATAGATTTACTTGTGTAATTAATGTAATATTAAAGCTCTATTTGAACTCAAATTGATTTCATTAATCAACCTTCAGTTTAAATTAATTACTTAAGGTTAAAAAATAATGACTGAGGTAATTAGAGTCTAAAATTACCTAAGGTAAAATTAAATTACCTTTCCTTAATTATGAAAGCTCATAAAATTAGTGATATTTGATATCAAAGTTAAGATTTCGGTTTAGGTAAAATCTTGTACACATTTTCTTATCCTGAGTTTAGAACCTATGTTACAAATTGATTTTTACTCATTTGAAATTAACTTCATTTACTAGTACATGATTTTCTCTTTTTACCTTGTCTTGTATTTTCCTAAACACTTAACCTTTTACCATTTTCACTAATCTATCAATTTCTAATCTTTTATCTAAGTAAATACACAACCAATGCATGATTTACCACTTGTAAAACATCACCAATCTGATCCTAATGCAATCAGAATCCAGCGCCCTTTTATGCCCCATTGCATCATATTTTAAATGTTTTTCCAACAAAGAAACATGTCCAACCATAACACCATACCTTTAGCTTTCTTTTGCATTATTTTTGGCTATGTTTATTCAAAAGAAAACCCACCCATTTCAGCCATGATGTGATCAGCAACAATGTCTCCCATTAGCCTCATATTTTAGTGTTTTCATCCATTATGCACGAACCAAATTATTATAAGAATAAAGCCATTCTTTTTCTATGTTTCTTTAATTGAAAAATGAAATTAAAAACCCCATTTTCCAGCCATGAAGCCAGCGGCCAGCCTCCTTGGCCATACAGCCAGCCATGAAGCCATTGCTAAAATGTTCACACAAACATCCATAGCCTTGGTACTTGCTTACTTGATAGTTTTCTTACTCTAAGTTTGCTCACAATTCTCTAATTCTCTCAATACTTCAAGCTTTCTTCTTCTTCCTCATTCATACTCAAGAGACTCCATTCCCAACCTCTAATCAAGTTCTAAACCTCAAGCATACAAATTCTAACCATAAATCAACTCCTAAACACATAACCTTTCCATTATCAAACACAAAAACACAAGAAAAATCCTCCCTCCATTTGTTCTCATCTTGGCCAAATTCACAACACTCATCAAGGACATATTTTCTTCTTCTAACTTCTCTAAAGAAGCATTACCTTTTGATAACAAGAAACAACTTGGTAGGGATTTTATTTCATGCTATTTCCTTTATTCTTTGCTTATAATTCGATTCTTAATAAGCTTGATGATGAGACCATGAAATAAGGTTCTTGGAACCATGATAATCAAGGACTCTAAAGCTCATTTCCTTTGTTAAGATTAATTGAGGTTAAAGAGTTTAATTCTCTAAAAGCTTTGAGCTTAACAAGATAATAAATGAACTTGAATCCATTGTTTATGTTTCAAGCTCTTGCATATCATATTTAAATTTCAAGTCTTGCATGATCATATTTAATTTCAAGTCATCACCTTAAATCTTGAAGATAATAATATGAATTTGCATTCTCACGTTTAAATTCCAAGTAATGCATTTCATATTTATATTTCAAATTATCACATAAACCTTGAAGATCTAAAAATAAACTTGCATCTTTATATTTACATTTCAAGTATTTCATATCATGTTTATATTTCCAAGTCATCACCTTATAATAATAAAGATTTAAAATGGATTGAATAGCATTGTCTATGATTTTTGCTATCATCTAAATCTCTAAAGCTCAAAACTTACCTCTTTAATCTTAATAGGAATTTTTGTTATGGATATATTTAAATTATGTTATTTCTAGCCTCTTAATGTTCTTGATATTTTTGTTTTTAAGGCTTTGATCTTGTCTTTAAATTACTCAATTAACTTTTGTTAGAATTAGAAATTCAAAGATGTTAAGGATTGTGTTTTTCTCAAGCTTTTGATTAAAAGAATTAGGTTACTGACCTGATTTAAATAAAATGGTTAGGATGGTGATTTAAAAGGTTTGGATATGTATAAATTACTTATATTGATGTAAAAATTGTTTTTAGCATTTTTGGGATGAACTAGTAAATAAAAATGATCAAAATTGTGTTTTTATAAAGCTTTTAGAAATGCTAATTTTTTTTATTACTATTCAGCCCTGTTCATCACTGTTCACTACTGTTTATTTCTGTTCACACACTCGAGGATCACTATTAATTGTCATAAGAATTGTTCTTAGCATTTAGGAAAGTCTAGTAACTAGAAAGGATTAAAATTGTGATTTTATGAAGCTTTAAAGAAACTAATTTTTTGATTCTGTTCAAGGATTGTTCAAGGCTATTCACATTGTTCACACACTTAAGAATTACTTATATTTGATGTAAAAGTTGTTTTTGGTATCATAGATGCATAAAAAGGTACTTACAAGTGTTAGATTGGGCCGTTTTACAAAATGCGAAAAATTATGTTTTTAACTATCAACTATGTTGTTTCAGCCAAATGATTTTATTTAGAGCTACTAATGATGTTGAATATGTCCATGAGTCCAAAATACCATTTATGAAGTTTGGATAAAGTTTTAGAAGTTTCAGTTGTTGTTAAATATTAAAAACAAGCGATTCTGCACTTGACCCCTAAAGTATGTTAAAATTTGGTCTATGGCTTTAAAATGTTTTTATGATGAGTTTAAATGGTTTCTAATAGTTATATGTCTCTTGAAAGTATTGGTTAATATTAAAGATCTTTAATTTGTGGGAATGTGTTAAAAATGGGTATTTACGTTTTGACCCGTAACCTTTGAGAAATTGCGATTTAACCCCTTTTGAGGCTTAAGCATAAATATTGATAAATTTGATGAGATGAATATGATTGATATCTCGGGAAGGCTATGTTCATGTGTTGAAATTTATATGGCTTATGGATATATGCAATGAAATATGATGCATGTTTATGTGATTTAAATTATGGCATGTCATGGTTATGTTTGATTCATTGAGATATATAAGTTCATGAAGTTTATGAGCATGAAATATCGAAATGATGAGTTATTCATATTTCATCTCATATATCATGCCAAGATTAAAGGTTACATAAGACACATGAAAATGATCCTCTAGACTCCCCGAATTAAAAGTTATGAGAGGTGATCCAAATAGGAACTGATCCTTTGGACTCCCCGAATTAAAGGTTATGAAAGGTGATCCTAATGCCCTATCCCGTATCTTGAGAGTCGGGAATTTAACTTATCAAAAAGGATAAGATTATGCTAGTGACGACTAGTGAGCTATGAGCTCATAACCTAGAACTCTTGAGAAAAGAGACCATATAGGGTGGCCCCAAGGAAAAGAGAATAAGAAGTTTAAGTCACCTATAAGAATGATGATCATGATGTTCTTTATATCATATGCAATGTTTTATGAATTCTATGATATTTTGTATATGATATTGATATGCATTCATGACTAGTATGTTGCATTCATGACATTAAGATTCATGCTAAAAGATACGAGCCTCAGCTAATGGTATTTAGAACTTAATAAATGAACCTTATATATATGTCCACCATTTTCATAATTAAACCCGAGGTTTTTGGGGACGATGACGATGACACTTGCGTTAGAGTCAGGAAGCCCTACTAAGATTCTCGTATAAGTTTCCCATCCCTTTTCTTTTCCATGTCGTATCCAGACATGAATGATAGTGTAATTCGTGATTTACCTTGAGACTGGACGAAGAGCTACGGCGATAATTTCCCTTTTGCCTTTAGAGTGATCGTATCTCATTTATCAGTTTGTATTCTATTAATGGATATATATTGATGTCCTTATGTTTATTGGACATCACTATTATGATACAGTTATTGATATGTTATTATTATTTGAGTTATGTTATGCCATGGTTGTATTATGTATTTACCTGTTATTCGTTTCTAACATCTCTCTTACGCAGGCAAGATAATGAAATTAGATACTTAGTATGCATGGCTCACACTTTGGTATTTAAGTTCAAAAAAAAATTTACCTATATTTTCACTAAAGTATTTTCAAGAAGTTTTGAGTTAAAAACTGGAACAAAAGAGTAATAACTAATAATTAACTTAAATGCGTCATAGGCGTGTTGAATTAAATATTAGGGTGTTACAGTTCTTAGTTGAACCATTTGAGGACTTATCAAGGGCTACTTAGCATTCTTGTGGCGTCCATTGAAGGCTTATCTTCCCTCATTGGAAGTGGTGCCTATCACGACTATTACCATCTTCTATTTCTTTTCCCTTTTCTATTGAAATATCCATCTTCTTCAACCCCAAAATCCCTTCTGGCCACACCCCTTCCAACACCAAAAACAACCAAATATTTTGCATTAAAACTCCATCAAAACCTCTCCTTGCCAACTTGAATTGTTTCCTTGTCAAACTCATCAAATAAGGAGTCTATTCAAATCAAATAAACCATCCCAAGTAGCCCCATTTTGTGTGCCTAATCTGACCCTTTCAAGTATGAATGGTGGCTCTTATCAACCCTAAGGAGTCCTAATTTTAAATTGTTTCAACCTAGAAGATCTAGAATTAGTCCTACACATCAAGGGACACATCAACATGGATAAGATAGAGCATAATTGGGGGATAGATAAGCCTTGGTTAAAGATCGCCATAAGAGTATGGTCTCTTGATAAGATCATGATGTGGGCCTTGATGTGTAAGACTGATTCAGGATCTTCTAGGGTTGATGCCACACAAAATTAGGACTCCTTGGGTGGATAAGAGCCAAAATTCAGACCAAGATGGGTTGGATTATTTGATTAGAATAGGTTCCTTATTTGATAAGTTTGATAAAGAAAGAATTCAAATTGGCATGGGAAGGTTTTGATGGAGTTTTAACGAAAAATATTGGGTTGTTTTTTGTGCTAGAAGGGCCATGACCAACAAGGGATTTTTGGGGTTAAAGAAGATGGATATTTCAATGGAAAAGGTAAAAGAAATGGAAGATGGAGATAATGGTGATAGGCGCCACTTCCAAGAAGGAAAAATAAGCCTTCAATGGATGCTACAAGAGTGCTGAGCAGCCCTTGATAAGTCCTTAAATGGTTCAGCCAAGAACCAAGGAGAATACAATTCTCACACAAAGCAATTGAGCAAAATTTCCAATTTGATCATTCCTCTAAATGGGTGCATACAAATAAGGCCATTGACAGCCACTCTAATTCAAAATAAATGCACTATTACTAACATGTTAAACCTCCCTATGGTGTAAATGAAAAGGCAAAGAGAAATCTGATTGGAATTGGCTGAAAAATGTAAACTAGAAGCCAAACTCCTTATAAGCTAAATGAAGCAAAAGCATTCAGCGACCAGGGCTTCCTAAAACTCGTGCTCAGCTCATATGGGTCATCCAGCCCACTTAAAAACTTAGTAAAAAAGAAAGAAAACAACCCAAAACCAAGCTAAATTTGTATGGCCATATGGCAACCCAAATATACTTATTACAAACTTTATTTAGTAACAGAAAAGGCTTAAAAAGATGGTGGCAATCCATATAGCATCAAGGGTCTTCAAGTGGGGTTATGCAATGCACCATTTTGGGCTTCAGGTCTTCCAAATTTGGGGCAGCCTCAAGAATTGTTGCTATAACTTGCTACAATGCCTCCTTTGCTTTCCTTGCCCCTTGTAACACCCTAATTTTAACCCAACTTTCTAGAACACATTAGGTTATACATTAGGCTATTACCTCATAGTTTCATCCTTTTCTTAAAAATATTTAGCGGAAATTATGGTAAAATTTTTTTTTGAAAGTATAAAACAAAGTGAGAGCCGCGGACTTAACTATTCGAATAACAGAACTGTGAGACATGATTAACACTCATAGAGAGAACTCAAAAAGGAAAACATATAATGGTGGAGCAGAAATCATCATAACAAGAGAAACATTTCATTAATAATATGTTTAGAGTACATAGGTAGTCATACCCGCATAGGTACAGGCAGAGCTTGTGATAAAGAAGAAATAAAATATAACAAGAAACACAAGTGTAGGGTGCGACTACAATAAAAATCCCAAATGCTACCCTTCTAAAAAGCTACGGGTATAAATCCACCACCCTTCCCAAAATGCTATCCTTGCAACGCTTGTGTACTCGAAAGCTCCACCGGGGTATAGTGCACTTCCCAGACTGGCGTGTCAATGAAGTCAACGAACATCGCCATCGCTCTCTGAAGATGTGACGGGAGGAGAGAGAGAGGAGTGAGAATTCTTAGTAAAGAATCTCAGTAGGAGTCTCCTATCCTAGGGTTACATCGTTCACATCCCCAGGAACCTTGGGTTTATTTCATAAAGACAAGTGAGCATACATCAAGTTCATTTTAAGTTCTAAAGTGTATTTTAGCCAAGGTCCATTCATTTTAGGATGATCTTAATGTCATGAATGCAACATAATAAAGAATGTATGTGTGGCGCTACTTAATGCACATACATCAATCATCATCATACTTAGTGGTATTAAATGGCAATTAGAACATATTCATATGGGACAAACTTAGTGACATAATCATAACCATAAAACTTCTCTTCCTTATGGGCCACCCTAAAAGACAATCGAACTGGGGGTGCTCGGCCGAACCGGTGTCACCCAGAACGTGTCCATCTCTAGGTTATGAGCTCATACCTTAACTAGTCGTCACTAGTTCTTACTTACCATTTAATGATAAGCGTATCATAAATCATAAATCCCGACTATCTGAGTACGGGTTAGGGGGCAAATCTCTTAGGGGTGCTCGGCCGAACCGGTGTCACCTAAGAGTAAAAAAAATGGATACCGATGTCACATGAGTTCTATGGAGATGCTCGGCCAAACCGGTGTCACCCTAGAACCCATTTTAGTACCTTAATTTTCAAAATCTTTAAGTCCCCAAATTTGTCGGAAATTCGGCGGCATGATGGCATCACGTCGAATTTCTTCCAAATTTGTTTTATGCCACATAAACACATATCCTCATGAATTCCTCATATGAATAACGTCATCATCCTTCACAAAACATATGCATCATCGTAAAACATCTTAACATACCTTAGTATCATATAAATATCATTCTCATATTCTTAATGTCTTATGCATTGACCGCTATGGTCTTTAACTCACAGTCTAAGTTATGAATCATTCAAAGCTAACCTCTCGGGTACTTAGGAGGTTATGACTAAGTATATCTCTCTTCATACTATGGTCAAGAATATCTCTCAATTTCAAAGGTGCAGAATTCATAATTTCAACTTTACGGGTACCTAGGAGTCACGACAATGACCCTTTCTAAGTTCGGTTTGCTCCTAAGGCACCAAGATCAAGTCCTACACCAATTATGAGTCATTTCTACACATTTAAACTAATTTAGAACCATGATTATCATTACTAAACCTTGCTGGACAGAATCCAGAAAATTCTAATATTAAGGGATCTAGAACTCTCAAATTAATTCTTTTCTAGTTTCTAACCTTTCTTATCTTTTACTCATGAGTTTTTCCATTGATCATACTTAAACATAAGCATGTTATCATCGTTAAAACAGCTCATACAGTGGCCAAACATAGCAAGGCGGAACCGAAACAACACTCTCCATACAAAGGCATAAAACATACTTTTTAAAGCACATAGGATACTAGTTTCTCTTGGAACCTTTTTAAAACCTTCAAAACTCTTTTGTAAACATTTTTAACATCTAAAATCATCAAGATATTTATAAGGGCAGTAGCTAAGTTGAATTTATTTCAAGAGGTACTAAATCCATAAAACTTAGTTCTATATGTTCTTTGAATCCACATAGACTTGGAAAAATTATAAAGCATAGCTTATGGGCATTTGTGATCAAATGAAACTTATCCTAAGTTCATTCATCTCACATAGCCGAAGTGGGCATTCTAAGAGAATGCTTTCCATGTCTAACTCTCATTTGAGACCTTGGGACAAATCTTTGAGCTCTAGAGCTTTAGGTGATGACAAAACATAAACATGCCATGCACTTCATTTTTATTGTTCATTAGGGAAATAAAGTGAGAACTTGAAAAGTAAATAGCTCAAAATAAATGAGATGCAACTTGTTATTATCTTGGATTTTAAGTGATGACTTGAATAATAAATGTGAAATGCAATGCTTGGAAATTAAATATGAATATGCAAGCTCATTTTTAGTCTTAGAGCATTAGTGATGACATAAAAATAAATCATGCTATGCAAGGCATAAACTAAATATGAATGCAAGTTCATTTTGGTTTAATAACTAGAGCTCGTCCAAGACTTTAAAGAACCAATATTCACAACCCCAACATAGTCTCATCAAGTCAAGAGAATGGAACTAAAAGAAATCTCCATATTTTCAAGAAAAGGAATTATGGCCGAAATCATGAGGCCAAGAGAAAGTAATCCATATTCCTTTTTGAAATCATTCTTATTTTCTTAAGTTGAAAACTTTAGTGAACTTCATAACATAATAATAAAAACTAAAGAAAACTCAAGCTTTAGGGGTCTCATTATGATGAACACATAGTCATCATCTAGAGGTCCCCATCATCAAGCCATCATGTATGAGTTTAAAGGTCATGAAGGCCAAAAACTCAAGAAGGAAACCAAGAGAGTTTTAAAAAGAAATTCCAAGAGGTAGCTAGAGAAAAACTCATTTTTCATGGAAATGAGATGCAAAGAAACACTCCTACCTAGAGTGAAGACAAAGAGCTTGAACTTTGAGAGAAGAAAACAAGATGATGAGCTCCTCCAAAAGGCTTGATGTTTTCGGCCAAGGGGAGATAAGGAGGTTAGAGTTGTGTTTGAGATGAAATATTTGAGAGGTTTGATGGTGATTCAAGGTTATGGGGTGATGTGTGAAGGTTATGAGATGATGATGATGAAGTAAAGAGATGAAAAAGATGAAGATGAAAAAGAAAGGAACTCTTTGGGACTAGAGAGAAAGAAAGAAACTAGCAAGACTACTCTAAGCTTTAGCAAATGCTCAATGTGCATCCAATGCTAACACAAGCTCCCTATTTATAGAAAAACAAAGTGATAGGTGAGAGAATGGAAAGCATGGCTGATGGTAAGAAAGAGAAAATATCTCTTTGATGGTGTCATACAAGCATGATTTGAAGCATGGAGCTCATGACACAAGGTATGGCTTCAAGCATGGGTTTTTGAGTGATCTTTTCTTTAAATTGTGGATGAAATTAGGCTTCTAGAAGACCAACATGGCTGGAAGTTTTTCAGCCACAAATAATTGAAGGGAATGATTTATTTTACTTGATTATTCATTTGGAAAAGCAAGCTTGATTGAAATTATGACAAGGCATGACAAGTGAGGTGATTTGAGGTGATTTTCCTTTAAGTTTGAAATGAAATAATTCATGAAAATAGGGGAGGGGGCTGGCTGATTTTGAGCCACAAAAATGAGAGAAAAAGTCTTCTAGAAGATGTCCTATGAAGCATGGATGAAAGCATGGAGGTTATGACACAAAGCATGGTTCTTTGTGAAATGGAAGCATGGTCTTTGGAGTGTCAAAAATTTGCACATGTGATGGATAATGGGGGGATGATTTCGGTCAGATTTGGGCAGCAAGGAGAGAGGAAAAATCTTCCATGTAATTGGGTGCTAATGATAGGATTAAGTGTAGGTTAGTTTAGGTACAAGGTTAGGAATAATTAAGCTTAAGTTTAGGTAACTAAGCATGTGTATTAGGAATTTTATGACAAGGTTAGGAGTGCTCTTACATCATTAGAGAATTTAAAACTCATTTGTGAATAAACAATGTGTATCACAATCCCATGATTTAAGGAAAGAGAGAGAAAACACTATTTGTGCACTATTTGCACACTATTCATTGATTCCTACTGTAACACCCTAGTAATTAACCAGATACACCTAGGTTGAATCTGATTAATGACTAGACTTTACTCCTTGCTTTGGTTCTTTCTTCATAATTTGAAAATACTTAGTGAAATTACGAGCTTTTTTTTTTTTTTAAACACATAATTGAAAACGTGAGCCGAGTACAACGTGAACGAGTAAGCGGAGTATAATAAGACGTTTAAGAATATATCACATCATATCACTTAGGCTCCATCATATAACATCCATAAGCACATTATAGCATATATTTACATACAATAACCTCACTCAAAGGGTGGGTTATGTTTATACATCATTATCTTATGCAAACCCATAAAAGAAAATATACTTAAGGAAATTCATGCCCCTAAACTAGATAACTCCATAAGCCGGGAAGGTTATCCTAAAACTAGGGTGCATGATCACACATAAGTCTACTAAGAACCTTCTATGGCCACTGTCCTGAAAATGGGGAATAAATCCGATCCACTGATGAGCTCCCTCGGGAGGGGACACACGAGATGCACCAGGCTGGGGTCGCATGGACGGCCTTCTCACTAACCTTGGCTGAACAACTGTTTCCTCACTACCCTCTCTTACACGTGTGGGAGTAGGAGCAGAGCTCTCAGAATATACATGAGTAGGAGTGTCCTCTGAAGGATCGTTTGAATATCTCGCCTCGGGAACATACTCTGGAAATCCATGGACAGCAGATGAAGCGGGATAAGAACGTAACATCCTTTCATCAAGTGGACGTGCATGTTCGAAAACCATTTCATCGCCATAGGGAGAAGTAGGAGAAAATCGATAACTAGGGACAGGATGTGCAAATGGACGACCTATGTAAATAAAAACACGAATAAGACCTCCCTTCAAAATGATACGAGCGATGCACGGATCATAGTGGAATTCCCAAGTAAGGGTATCAACGAACAGGACGAATGTCGCCATTTGAATCTGGAGACAATGACGGAAATAAAGAAAAGGGAGTGAGAATCTTGCTAAAGAATTCTCAATAAGGTACCTCCTTCTACAAAGGTCATCATCAAAGTCCCTAGGAACCTCGGGATTATTCTAAAATAGTGAGCATGCAAAGATTCATTTTAAGTTCGGACAAATACTTAACCGAGGTCCGTCAATTTTTAATCATCCGTCTTATAATGCATCTTATTCTTAACATGTCATATTTACAATGAACTTTTCCTTTATCATTACATCATATTCCTCATCATCATTATCAAAATAACATGCATAAAAGAACGTCATATAATATTAGCTACACATGGACACAAAGGCACATATTTCATTTCTTTAGTGCCTTAGGTGACTTAAAATCTTATCATCATCATTATTTTCCTTGGGCCACCCTATACTCCACCCTTTTGGGAGTAATTTAGGTTATGAGCTCATACTTTACTAGTCGTCACTAGCATATACTTATCCCTTTTGATAAGCTAAAGTCCCGACTCTACCCTTTTGAGAGAACGGGTTAGGGGGCTAAAATCACCTTTTCACCACCTATAGTCTGATGGTTCCAAAGGATCATTTTCTTATAAGTTTAAGTCACCATTAAATCTTTGCATGTTATATCATAATACAATTCATAAACATCATAACATTTTCTCATTTATAGTCTTAAGCTAGAATAATATATATCAACTGTAATCATGCATATGGGAGATTCCCAGGACAGAGAGGTGGGTCACAATGGACACGCTTAAATACCAAGTCTTTCCTTAGCCAGAACCTTTCCAAATTATGTAACGCCCCAATTTTTACTGTAATTTTTACTGTCATTAGAAATTACTCAATTACTGAATTACCGTAGGTAATTATTACATAAGATTTGAGGCCGAACAATCCTCAATAAAGGAATATAACATTAGAAGAGAGGTTAGGAACGATTCATGCGAGAGTCGCAAATCCCGAATCTCTCAGACGTATAAAATGACCAAAATGTCCCTGAAGTTATTTTACTCAGAAAATGAGGATTGTGGGCCCCACATATTCTCAAGGGGATGTTTTGAGAATAATAAGGGATTGTTTGTGTTATGTGTGTTAATAGAGCAGAAGAATCTCAATTTTGAGTTCCGACAAGACGAAAAGACTAAAACGCCTCAATGTTTTAACTCCGATGTGCGTGCTGACTGAGCCCGAACCTCACTAAAATGTTTTAAAATGTGTTTTTAAGCCATAATTAACCATTGGTTAAGCTCGGGTGGCCTTGGGCAGTTTTTAAGTGAAAGTACGATTTTGCCCCCGTTTTTGGGCAGTTTTGCGAATTTCCGGATTTTCGATTCATATACCGAAACCTAAGCAATATTAGGCTCAAATTAAAGCTTATTAAATTCTAAATATTAATCTAGATTCAAAATTATGTATTTAGATTGATTAGAACCCAAAATTGCTCAAAAACACCCAAATTGCTTACTAATTCACTTAAGCCCTTAACCGTAAATTCTCTAAATTACATGAATACCTTGCCTACACCTAAATAATGCATGGAACACACAAATTTCACTTCTTTGGGCTGTAATGCACGAAATTATTGATGCCATTATGCAGCTGAATTATTTCCAAAAGTTGCACTAAAACAAAATGCCAAAATGTCACCATAAGAGACATAATTCCTTAATTTCATACAACTTTGTCTAAAATGATTTTTCCTCCATTATTACTCCTGAAAAATTCTGACAACTACCTCCTCATTTTGGCCAATTAGAAGCCTCAAAATCTTCTATAAATAGGCTTGCTTGAGTGGTCTTGGAATGCTTGGTTCATAACTAGTTTTTAGGAGCACCAAAAACTTTCTTTCTTCCTCCTCTTTGGCTGAATTCTTTCTTCAATTTTTCAAAGAGATTTTGTGTCATTTCACTTCAAGAAATCAAGTTCTCTTCCTCTTCTTCAACTCAGATTAGGTAGGGAGTAGTTTCTAAATTTATTTCTATGCTTTGAGGAGTTGTGTTTTTAGCTCAAAATGATGAAATTATGAACTTGCCTTAGCTTTTCATTTTGGTTTTCCTCTTCAATTTTTCTTTAACCAATTCAACCATATGGCCTAGGTGGAACTAAGATGATGGCTTGATGATGAGGACCTTGAGGGTGGGTTGTAAATCCATCACAAGTTAGGCCTCTAAAGCTTGAAAATTCCACTTGATGCAAAACCTTAAAGAATAATGCTTTATGATGCTAAAACAAAGATTTTTAGTTTAGAACTTGAAAGATGTATTTTTTTTTTCCCTTTTATGTTTTATTTCTTGTTAAGATATGTATTGGGTTGAATTTATAATTCTTTTAAAGTCTTGAAGGAGCTCTAGTAAAGAAACAAAATGAATTTGCATCCATGATTAAGTTTATGCTTTGCATAACCATGTTTACCTTCTATGTCATCACTAAATTTTCAAGAATGAATAAATGAACTTGCATTTCTCATGTTTAAATTCCAAGCTTGTATTTCATGTTTATGTTTCAAGTCATCACTTAATCTTTCAAGATAATTAAGAGGTTGCATCTCATATTTAATTTATGCTCTCACTATATTTTATAATGGCTAAAAGAATCAACGCATGACATGTTTATTTTATGCCATCACCTAAAGATCCTAGAGCTTAAAGACTTGCCCATGTATCACAAGCAAAGAAATATGATTATTGGAGTTAAAGAATTTATTCTTTAAAAAGTCTTGAGATTGGAGCTTAAAAAGATGTAATAATAATTCTCTTCTCCTCTCTATCGTCTGTGCGGACTACCGCCGCTCCGGTTTCTTAATATTCTCTTCTCCCTCTCTGGTCCTGCGGATTACACGCGCTCCGATTTCTTGTATCATGTTTATATTTCAAGTTCTTGCATCATGTTTAATTTTCAAGTCATCACCTTAAATCTTAAAGATAAAGAAATGGAATTGCATATCATGTTTATAATTCCAAGCTATCACCTTATAAAGATAAGATTAAAATAAGGTTGCATAGCATGTTTATAATTCTAAGATGTCACCTAAATCTCTAAAGCTCAAGACTTACTCCTTTTATCTTAAGTGAGAATTTTAATTGTGAAGATCCTCCCAAATTTGACAAAAGAACTAGTTTCTAAATGAGTTTTAAGGCTTTGCAAGGATTTTACTGAGGAACTAGTATTTTATATGCACTTAAAATATGATTCTATGTAATTGCATGAGGTTCATGATTCGCCACTGATCCGAGTTTAGTATCAATGTGTGATAATGATTTGATATGATTGAAGTTGTGATAATTATGGTTTATTGTTAAGAGAATGATTCATAATTGGTTTAGTAACTAATTAGTTCTATAATTGATAATTCTATGTAAGGATTGGATGCTTATTAAGTACTTGATATCATTGAATGATTTCCTGACTTGCATGTTATAGTTGCTGTTGCAAATAATAAGAATGCTTATACATGAAATGTTCTTATGTAAAATTCACCTTTGTTGCTAGAAGAAAGTGTATCATTGTAAAAGTGTAATTTGGAAAGGTTCTGGCTAAGGAAAGACTTGGTATTTAAGCGTGTCCATTGTGACCCACCTCTTTCCTAGGAATCTCCCATATGCATGATTACAGTTGATATATATTATTCTAGCTTAAGACTATAAATGAGAAAATGTTATGATGTTTATGAATTGTATTATGATATAACATGCAAAGATTTAATGGTGACTTAAACTTATAAGAAAATGATTCTTTGGAACCATCAGACTATAGGTGGTGAAAAGGTGATTTTAGCCCCCTAACCCGTTCTCTCAAAAGGGTAGAGTCTGGACTTTAGCTTATCAAAAGGGATAAGTATATGCTAGTGACGACTAGTAAAGTATGAGCTCATAACCTAAATTACTCCCAAAAGGGTGGAGTATAGGGTGGCCCAAGGAAAATAATGATGATGATAAGATTTTAAGTCACCTAAGGCACTAAAGAAATGAAATATGTGCACTTTGTGTCCATGTGTAGCTAATATTATATGACGTTCTTTTATGCATGTTATTTTGATAATGATGATGAGGAATATGATGTAATGATAAAGGAAAAGTTCATTGTAAATATGACATGTTAAGAATAAGATGCATTATAAGACGCATGATTAAAAATTGACGAACCTCGGTTAAGTATTTGTCCGAACTTAAAATGAATCTTTGCATGCTCACTATTTTAGAATAATCCCGAGGTTCCTGGGGACTTTGATGATGACATTGTAGAAGGAGGTACCTTACTGAGAATTCTTTAGCAAGATTCTCACTCCCTTTTCTTTATTTCCGTCATTGTCTCCAGATTCAAATGGCGACATTCGTCCTGTTCGTTGATACCCCTACTTGGGAATTCCACTATGATCCGATGCATCGCTCGTATCATTTTGAAGGGAGGTGCGCAGTTCGTGTTTTTATTTACATAGGTCGTCCATTTGCACATCCTGTCCCTAGTTATCGATTTTCTCCTACTTCTCCCTATGGCGATGAAATGGTTTTCGAACATGCACGTCCACTTGATGAAAGGATGTTACGTTCTTATCCCGCTTCATCTGCTGTCCATGGATTTCCAGAGTATGTTCCCGAGATGAGATATTCTTAAACGTCTTATTATACTCCGCTTACTCGTTCACGTTGTACTCGGCTCACGTTTTCAATTATGTGTTTTAAAAAAAAAAAGGCTTGTAATTTCACTAAGTATTTTCAAATTATGAAGAAAGAACCAAAGCAAGGAGTAAAGTCTAGTCATTAATCAGATTCAACCTAGGTGTATCTGGTTAATTACTAGGGTGTTACAAATTACACTTTTACAATGATACACTTTCTTCTAGCAACAAAGGTGAATTTTACATAAGAACATTTCATGTATAAGCATTCTTATTATTTGCAACAGCAACTATAACATGCAAGTCAGGAAATCATTCAATGATATCAAGTACTTAATAAGCATCCAATCCTTACATAGAATTATCAATTATAGAACTAATTAGTTACTAAACCAATTATGAATCATTCTCTTAACAATAAACCATAATTATCACAACTTCAATCATATCAAATCATTATCACACATTGATACTAAACTCAGATCGATTGGCGAATCATGAACCTCATGCAATTACATAGAATCATATTTTAAGTGCATATAAAATACTAGTTCCCCGTAAAATCCTTGCAAAGCCTTAAAACTCATTTAGAAACTAGTTCTTTTGTCAAATTTGGGAGGATCTTCACAATTAAAATTCTCACTTAAGATAAAGGAGTAAGTCTTGAGCTTTAGAGATTTAGGTGACATCTTAGAATTATAAACATGCTATGCAACCTTATTTTAATCTTATCTTTATAAGGTGATAGCTTGGAATTATAAACATGATATGCAATTCCATTTCTTTATCTTTAAGATTTAAGGTGATGACTTGAAAATTAAACATGATGCAAGAACTTGAAATATAAACATGATACAAGAAAGCTGGAGCGGCGGTAATCCGCAGGACCGATAGAGGAGAAGAGAATATTAAGAAACCGGAGCGGCGGTAGTCCGCACAGGACGATAGAGGAGAAGAGAATATTAGAAAAGCGAGGCGGTAGTCCGCACAGGATGATAGAGAGGAGAAGAGAATTATTATTACATCTTTTTAGCTCCAATCTCAAGACTTTTTAAAGAATAAATTCTTTAACTCCAATAATCATATTTCTTTGCTTGTGATACATGGGCAAGTCTTTGAGCTCTAGGATCTTTAGGTGATGGTATAAAATAAACATGCCATGCGTTGATTCTTTTAGCCATTATAAAATATAGTGAGAGCATAAATTAAATATGAGATGCAACCTCTTAATTATCTTGAAAGATTAAGTGATGACTTGAAACATAAACATGAAATACAAGCTTGGAATTTAAACATGAGAAATGCAAGTTCATTTATTCATTCTTGAAAATTTAGTGATGACATAGAAGGTAAACATGGTTATGCAAAGCATAAACTTAATCATGGATGCAAATTCATTTTGTTTCTTTACTAGAGCTCCTTCAAGACTTTAAAAGAATTATAAAAGAATTATATATTGGGTTGAATTTATAATTCTTTTAAAGTCTTGAAGGAGCTCTAGTAAAGAAACAAAATGAATTTGCATCCATGATTAAGTTTATGCTTTGCATAACCATGTTTACCTTCTATGTCATCACTAAATTTTCAAGAATGAATAAATGAACTTGCATTTCTCATGTTTAAATTCCAAGCTTGTATTTCATGTTTATGTTTCAAGTCATCACTTAATCTTTCAAGATAATTAAGAGGTTGCATCTCATATTTAATTTATGCTCTCACTATATTTTATAATGGCTAAAAGAATCAACGCATGGCATGTTTATTTTATACCATCACCTAAAGATCCTAGAGCTCAAAGACTTGCCCATGTATCACAAGCAAAGAAATATGATTATTGGAGTTAAAGAATTTATTCTTTAAAAGTCTTGAGATTGGAGCTTAAAAGATGTAATAATAATATTCTCTTCTCCTCTCTCGTCCTGCGGACTACCACCGCTCCGGTTTCTTAATATTCTCTTCTCCCTCTATCGGGTCCTGTGCGGATTACCGCCGCTCCAGCTTTCTTGTATGATGTTTATATTTCAAGTTCTTGCATCATGTTTAATTTTCAAGTCATCACCTTAAATCTTAAAGATAAAGAAATGGAATTGCATATCATGTTTATAATTCCAAGCTATCACCTTATAAAGATAAGATTAAAATAAGGTTGCATAGCATGTTTATAATTCTAAGATGTCACCTAAATCTCTAAAGCTCAAGACTTACTCCTTTTATCTTAAGTGAGAATTTTAATTGTGAAGATCCTCCCAAATTTGACAAAAGAACTAGTTTCTAAATGAGTTTTAAGGCTTTGCAAGGATTTTACTGGGAACTAGTATTTTATATGCATTTAAAATATGATTCTATGTAATTGCATGAGGTTCATGATTCGTCCTCTGATATGAGTTTAGTATCAATGTGTGATAATGATTTGATATGATTGAAGTTGTGATAATTATGGTTTATTGTTAAGAGAATGATTCATAATTGGTTTAGTAACTAATTAGTTCTATAATTGATAATTCTATGTAAGGATTGGATGCTTATTAAGTACTTGATATCATTGAATGATTTCTGGCTTGCATGTTATAGTTCTTTGTTGCAAATAATGAGAATGCTTGTACATGAAGTGTTCTTTATTATGTAAAATTTACCTTTGTTGCTAGAAGAAAGTGTATCATTGTAAAGTGTAATTTGGAAAGGTTACAGCTAAGGAAAGACTTGGTATTTAAGCGTGTCCATTGTGACCCACCTCTCTTTCTGGGAATCTCCCATATGCATGATTACAGTTGATATATATTATTCTAGCTTAAGACTATAAATGAGAAAATGTTATGATGTTTATGAATTGTATTATGATATAACATGCAAAGATTTAATGGTGACTTAAACTTATAAGAAAATGATCCTTTGGAACCATCGGACTATAGGTGGTGAAAAGGTGATTTTAGCCCCTAACCCGTTCTCTCAAAAGGGTAGAGTCGGGACTTTAGCTTATCAAAAGGGATAAGTATATGCTAGTGACGACTAGTAAAGTATGAGCTCATAACCTAAATTACTCCCAAAAGGGTGGAGTATAGGGTGGCCCAAGGAAAATAATGATGATGATAAGATTTTAAGTCACCAAAGGCACTAAAGAAATGAAATATGTGCACTTTGTGTCCATGTGTAGCTAATATTATATGACGTTCTTTTATGCATGTTATTTTGATAATGATGATGAGGAATATGATGTAATGATAAAGGAAATGTTCATTGTAAATATGACATGTTAAGAATAAGATGCATTATAAGACGGATAATTAAAAATTGACGAACCTCGGTTAAGTATTTGTCCGAACTTAAAATGAATCTTTGCATGCTCACTATTTTAGAATAATCCCGAGGTTCCTGGGGACTTTGATGATGACACTATAGAAGGAGGTACCCCACTGAGAATTCTTTAGCAAGATTCTCACTCACTTTACTATATTTCCGTCATTGTCTCCAGATTCAAATGGCGACATTCGTCTGTTCGTTGATACCCCTACTTGGGAATTCCACTATGATCCGTGCATCGCTCGTATCATTTTGAAGGGAGGTCTTGTGATTCGTGTTTTTATTTACATAGGTCGTCCATTTGCACATCCTGTCCCTAGTTATCGATTTTCTCCTACTTCTCCCTATGGCGATGAAATGGTTTTCGAACATGCACGTCCACTTGATGAAAGGATGTTACGTTCTTATCCCGCTTCATCTGCTGTCCATGGATTTCCAGAGTATGTTCCCGAGACGAGATATTCTGAAACTGATCCTTCAGAGGACACTCCTACTCATGTATATTCTGAGAGCTCTGCTCCTACTCCCACACGTGTAAGAGAGGGTAGTGAGGAAACACTTATTCACCCCACGTTAGCGAGAACGCCGTCCATGGGACTCTGACTGGTGCATCTCGTGTGTGCCGTCCCGAGGGAGCTCATCAGTGGATCGGATTTATTCCCCGATTTGCAGGACAGTGGCCATAGAAGGTTCTTAGTAGATTTATGTGTGATTATGCACCCTAGTTTTAGGATAACCTTCCCGGCTTATGGAGTTATCTAGTTTAGGGGCATGTATTTCCTTAAGTATATTTTCTTTTATGGGTTTGCATAAGATAATGATGTATGAACATAACCCACCCTTTGAGTGAGGTTATTGTATGTAAATATATGCTATAATGTGCTTATGGATGTTATATGATGGAGCCTAAGTGATATGATGTGATATATTCCTAAACGTCTTATTATACCCCGCTTACTCGTTCACGTTGTACTCGGCTCACGTTTTCAATTATGTGTTTAAAAAAAAAATGGCTCATAATTTCACTAAGTATTTTCAAATTATGAAGAAAGAACCAAAGCAAGGAGTAAAGTCTAGTCATTAATCAGATTCAACCTAGGTGTATTTGGTTAATTACTAGGGTGTTACATCTTTTGTTCAGGGAATCTCTCTTTCCTCATATGCACCTAAACCCAATCTCCAGGTTCAAATACAACTTTTTTTTTCTTCTTGGCACAGCTCTCAATTTTCTTCTCAATTTGGACTTCTACATGCTCATGCAGCTTTCTTACGTAGTTAGCCTTAGCCTATGCATGCTTATGCTTAAAAATAGTAATATTAGGCATAGGCAATAAATCAAGTGGTGTCACAGGATTAAATAAATCCATACACAATTTCAAATGGTGAACAATTAGTTGTGCTATGGACAGCCTATTATAAGCAAATTCTACATGAGGCAAATATTCTTCCCAAGACTTAAAGATTTTTCTTTAAAACAGTCCTAAGCAAAGTGCCTAAAGTCCTATTCACTACCTCAGTTTGCCCATCAGTTTGTGGGTGACAAGTAGTAGAGAAAAGTAACTTAGTACCAAGCTTACCCCACAATGTTCTCCAAAAGTGACTTAGGAACTTAGTGTCTCTATCACTTACAATGGTCTTAGGCAGTCCATGGAGTCTCACCACTTCCCTAAAAATAAGTCAGCTACATGGCAAGCATCATCAAACTTTTTGCAAAGTATAAAATGTGCCATTTTTGAAAACCTGTCCACAACCAGAAAAACATAATCCTTGCCATTCTTTATTCTAGGCAGCCCCAAAACAAAGTGCATAGATATAGCAATCCAAAGAAAATCAAAAACAGGTAGAGGAGTATATAAATCATGTGGCATCACTTTTGATTTTGTTTTTTTACAAACAATGCAATGTGTAACACCCCGATTTTTTTGTTTGAGAGAAAATGACAAAAATGCCCTTGAGGTCATTTTTCACCCAGAATTTGAGGATAGCCGATCTGGTAGTCCTCAAAGGGTCAACTCCAATGTTGAAGGGGATTGGATGAGTTAGGAATGATCTCGAAGATGAAAATTTCATTTTTCGAGTTTTCAGCTCAAAATGACCAAAATACCCCTATAGTGTTTTACGCGGGTATAAGTGCCATTTGAGCCCGAAACTTTCCTAGAAGGTTTAACATGATGATTTCATATGATTGATGATGTCTGTTTAAGTCCCGGTGGTCCCTGGCAGTTTTTGTGTAAAATTACAATTTTGTCCCTAGAATAGTGCCGTTGAGCCTAATGATGTGATTAAGCAAACCTAAGCAATATTTGGCTCTAATCGGAGATTAATTAATTTCCATAATTAATCTAGAGTCAAAATAATTTATTTAAGTTAATTAGAACCTAAGATTGCTTAGAGAAACTCAAAACTCTTTTCTAGTTTTACTTCTTTGAGAAAGGAATCTAGAAATAGTATTTTCTCTCTCCAATTCCCTAAATCAAGGAACCATGTTGTCATTGGATTCCAAGTTAATGGAGTTTGACTTCATTAATTTAGTGAGACCACCTTCTAATCTAGTCTTATATGGCCCTAATTACCTACTTACTTATCTAAACACTTACTTACAAACCCCTACTCTTAAGCCTAATCCAAAGATACACCTAAACACATCACTAAGTCACAATTAAAGAAAGATTTTCCTCCCCCTTGGATGCTCCAAGAATGGCACCACCTCACCTCCAATATCCATCACATGTTTGAATTCTTACACTCAAAGAGCCATACCTCACCATGCTTAAGCCCATGCTTGAACCAATACTTGGCTATACCTTTGAATGACCACATGTAAGAGATATTTTCCTTTCTTCCCCTCCCCACCCCCCCCCCATGGCCATGAGAATTTTGGCCACCCTCTCCATTCATGCACCCTTGATGTTGTTTTTCTATAAATACCATGTTTAGAGGGACTTGGTTCCACTTTCGTTCATTTGTGAAGTTTAACTTCAAGAGTAGTTCTAAGTTCTTTCTTTTTCTCTCAAGAGTTCAAGAGTTCTTTCATCTTCTTGTTCTTCTACTTCTTACTCACCAAGAACCACCACTTCTCAACCATACATAACCTTTTAAACACTTAGCCATATCATTCTCAAGATCAAACTCAAGAAACACAACTTCCTTTCTTTTTCTTCTCTCTTGGCCAAAACTTCCTTTAAGCTCAAAGGAAGATTTTTCTTTCATTCTCCTCTCAAGACCAAGTCCTTTTCATCTCCAAGAAAACATACCTTGGTATGGAGTTGTTTTAATAATTCTTTCTTTGCTTTGTTAAGCTTTATTCTTGGTGCTTTAATGCTTTACAAAATTGATTTCTTCCTTTTCTTTTCTTTCAACTTTTCGGGCCTCATGGGCTTGTTGGTTATGATAGCTTGATGATGAGTGTTTCTAAATGATGACTATGAGTTCATCACAATGAGACCTCTAGAGGTTGAGTTTTATCTTTTTGCAAGTATATGAGCTCTAGTAAAAAATAAAATGAACTTGCATTCATATTTATATTTCAAGTTCTTGCATGGCATATTTAAATTCAAGCTTTGCATTCATGCTTATATTTCCTTGTTATCACCTTATAACTAATCTCGAAACCTACCTATTTCGGCCTTAAAGTCGATTGTTGTGGGGCCTAGAGCACTAAAATAAAAAATTGGACTTGCATTCATATTTATATTTCAAGTCCTTGCATGGCATGTTTATATTCAAGTTTTGGATTCATGTTTATATTTCTTTGTCATCACTTAATAATTAATCTCGAAGCCTACATATTTCAACCTTAAAGTTGATTATTGATTTAGAGTAAATACTCTAAGGGGCCTAAAACACTAAAATAAAAAATTGGACTTGCATATCATGGTTATTTCCAAGTTATCACATAAAGCTTAAAGATAAGAAATGAACTTTCATTTCATATTTATATTCTTGTCTAGCATGTTTATATTTCAAGCCATCACCTAAACTCAAAGATAAGAAATAAACTTGCATCTCATATTTACTTTGAAGTTCTCACTTTATTTTATAATGAAGAATAAAATGAGGTGCATAGCATGTTTAAGATTTTGTCATCACTAAAAGATCCTAGAGCTCAAGGACTTGCCTTCTTTTTAATCTCAAGAATGTTTTAATTTCGTTATTGCCCTATGATTATTTTTAGAACCTTTGATGAAGTAAATTAGTTCCCAAAGAGTTTTAGAAGTTATCTTGAGTATAAAGCTTAGTTACTTGAAATGTCTTATTTTGTGCTCATGAGACATGTTACTTTTCGGCTTTGCCTTTAGATTTCCAGCACCTTTAAATTCTGTTTAGATGATTTAAATCTGTTAGATACCTTGTTACTTGATGTGATAATTGTTCTTGACACTTTGGACAAGCCTAGTAACTAAAAAGAATTAAAAATGTGAATTCTAGAACTCCTAAGGAAACGAATTATACTTTCTATTCCAGCACCTTTGAATGATTGTAAAACCATGTTATACCATGTTTACTTAAGTGAAATTCACTCATAAATGGTTTAGGAGTTTAGTTTAGCATCATAAAAAAAGCCGGTAACAAGAAAGGGAGTAAAACGCAACTTCTAAAACACCTTAAATCATAGAAATTCATTTACTGCCTATGCTGTCCAACTTTGATTGATGATGTTCTTGAGGTTAATAATTAGTGGTAATGATGATGATTAGTCCCTTAGATGCATAAGAAAAATAATTTGACAGTTTGAGTTACCCAATTTAAGTGTTTGGCCATTTAAGGGAATGTTTATGTGATGATGATTTGAGATGATGCATTCATGTGATGTTTGATGTTATGTGAGGTATTGTTATAGAGTTCATTATTTGCATGTTATAGTTCATTTGGAACATTAGAGATGCATATATGAAGAGTTATGACATTTATGAGTTATGTATTGCATCTTATTATAACATGCTAAGGCTTAAGGTGATTTAAAATATGAGAAAATGATCCTTTAGACTCATCAAACTATAGGTGATGAAAAGGTGATTCTTGCCCCCTAACTCGTACTTATCAAGTCGGGACTTCAACTTATCAAAAGGGAATAAGTTTATGCTAGTGACGACTAGTGAGGTATGAGCTCATAACCTAGAAGTACTCTCAAAAGGGAAGAGTAATATGGTAGCCCTAAGAATGAAAAGAGACTTAAGTTACCTAAGGAAATAAGGAATGTCATTCATGAACCATGTTCTATGCACATCATGTTTGTGTATGTTTTAGAGTAATGTTGCATAAAGTATTGACATGCATATCATAAAGAAGTATAATGTATTCATTACAAGACTCATGATAAAATGAACGGGTCTCGGTAATGGATGTTTTAGAACTTAATAAATGAATCTTTGCATGCTCACTATTTTATAATTAAAATCAAGGTTCTTGAGGACGATGATGATGACACGTGTGTGCAAAGGAAAGCCCTAATGAGATTCTTGTATAAGTTTCTCACTCCCCCTATCTTTCTTTTCCATCTTCATTTTCAGACAAGGTTGACAATGATGTCCATGGATTCCCCTGAGGTGCCGACATGGAAGTAGCTTGATGGTCGAGAACAAAGTGCCACAGTGGAAGCGGGAACATAGCCTTAGCTTAATTTCATCATAGTTATGTATGGGTTTTTGAATTGTTGTATGCTCAACCTTTACAGGTTGGCTCAATATATCTAATGTGGTATTATTGTGGAATATTGCTATATCATTAATACTATTAATGTTGTTTGACTTAATATTTGAAGTTAATGTTATATGATGATGTGCTAATGTTTGATTATGTTATTCTTTTTATGTTTATGTTTTACGTTAACGACCTTTTACGTTACGCCAGGCTCACGTTTGTTTATGTTTTCAAAAAAAAATTCTACTTGTATTTTCCGCCAAGTATTTTAAAGAAAGGTTTTAAAGAATGAGACTAAAAGAGTAATAGACTAATGGCTAACTTAAATACGTTCTAGGAGTATTAGGTTAAAAATTTGGATGTTACACAATGCTTACAATATTTATGCATATCATGTTTCATATGAGGCCAATAAAAATGTTCATGCAATATGTCCAAAGTTTTATGCACCCCAAAATGTCCCATTAATCCTCTTTCATGCCCCTCTTGCACAAGCAAATTTCTTATGGAACACTTAGGCACACATAATCTTTTTTCTTTAAACAAATATCCATTGTACCTATAGTAACCATTTTGAAACACATTTTCACAAGCAGCATGTATCTCAAAAAGTTCAGCATCATACAAATAAATTTCTCTCAAAGTCTCAAGTCCAAAAATTTTAGTTTCAAGAGTAGAAAGTAATGCATGCCTCTTAGATAAAGCATCAGCTACTATGTTCCCTTTCCCCTTTTTATGGTTAATGACATATGGAAATTGTTCTAAAACCTCAACCCATTTGGCATGCCTCTTATTCAGCTTGCCTTGCCCTTTCAAGTATTTTAGAGACTCATGATTAGTATGAATTACAAATTCTTTGGGGAACAAATAATGCTACCAAGTTTTCAGAGCATGTACTAAGGCATACAATTCCTTATCATAAGTGAGATAGTTTAGGGCAACCTTATTTAACTTCTCACTAAAATAAGCAATCGAATGGCCTTCTTGTATGAAAATAGCCTCAATGCCCATATTTGATGTATCACATTCAAGTTCAAAAGATTTAGCAAAATTGGGCAAAGCAAGAATGGGTGCATCAATTAGCCTATGCTTAAGGGCAATAGAGGCTTGCTTCTGTTTCTCTCCCAATTTGAAACTCACATGCCTTTTAACTATCTCATTAAGAGGCACAACTAAGGTGCTAAAGTCCCTAACAAACCTCCTATAGAAACTAGCTAAGCCATGGAAACTTCTCACTTCACTCACATTCTTAGGCGTAGGCCACTCTTGAATAGCCTTAACCTTTTCCTCATCAACTTGCACTCCTTTTGCACTGACAACAAAGCCTAAGAACACTACATGATCGGTGTAAAAAGTGTACTTCTCAAGATTAGCACACAATTTTTTTTTCCAAGCACATACATGACAGCTCTCAAATGTTTAATATGCAAGTCAAAACTAGTGTTATAAATCAAAATGTCATCAAACTAAACAACAACAAACTTGCCAATAAAATCTCTTAAGACATGATGATCTCATAAAAGTGCTTGGGGCATTAGTTAGCCTGAAAGGCATAACCAACCACTCATACAAACCATACTTAGTTTTAAAGGCAGTTTGCCATTCATCCCCTTCCCTTATCCTAATCTGATGATACGCACTTTTTAAATCAATTTTTGAAAAATAACAAGCACTATATAGTTCATCAAGAAGGTCATCTAACCTGGGAATAAGATGCTTGACTGTGACATTGTTGATTGCTCTATAGTCACTGTATATCCTCCAAGTCCCATCCTTTTTAGGCACCAGAATCATTGGAACAGCACACAGAGCCAAGCTTTCTTGCACCCAACCTTTTGTCATCAACTCCTCAACTTGCTTTGGTATTTCTTTGGTCTTTTGAGGATTGCTCCTATAAGCTGGCTGATTGCATAAAGATGCACCAGGAATGAGATCAATATGATGCTCAATCCCTCTCAAAAGTGGCAATCCGCTTGGAACCTTCTTTGGAAACACGTTCTTGTATTCCTGCAAAAGAAACTTGACACCAGAAGACAACAATTTTATTAGAGTTATCAGCAGTTAAGATATTTTTCTTACAGTAAAGTAAATAAAGTGGCTTGTTGGCAAGTAGCAGCCTCTTCACCTCACTTTCTTTTGCTAAACAACTCTGTCAACTCTCAAGTGTTTCATTCTTCTCTTTCTACTCTTTTTTTTTATCAAGTTTTTCACTCTTTTGTGTGTTATTCATCTCTTTTCTCTCTTGCATTCTCTTTTCTCTCAATTTTATTTGATTCTCACACACCTCTCTAGGAGATAAAGGTTTGAGTACAATTTTCCTCCTGTTGTGCATGAAAGAAATCTTGTTTGTGAACCCATCATGAAAAGCTTTGGTGTCATATTGTCATGGCCTCCCTAAGAGAATACGGCTTGCTTCTATTGGAACCACATCACATATCACTTTATCATTGTATTGTCCCATGGAAATGTGCAACTCCACTTGGTTGCTCACGATCATCTCTCCATCTTTACTAAGCCATTGGAGTTTGTATGGCCTAGGATATGGCTTGGTCTCCAAATTTAATTTGGACACTAATCTAGAGCTGGCCAAATTGGTGCAATGCCCTCCATCCACAATCAAAGAACATAATTTCCCATTAATTGAACACCTAGAGTGAAAAATGTTCTCTCTTTGGGAATCATTAAGAGCTTCATCTGACTTCCAAGAAACCTCGTAATCATCAATAAATCTCCTTCTTTGGCCTCCACAATGATCTCTTGATCGACCTCTTCCTCTTCCTCGGCTTCACTAGCTGAAGACTCACTAGCAATTTCTTCATTCTCCTTCATGATCATTGTTCTCTTAGTTGGACACTCAAATGCATAGTGCCCTCTTCCCAAACATTTCCAATATTTCATACCACTTGTATCACATGTAGGGGGTGATTCAGGATGCTTCATTGGACCCTTCCCATGTGAGGCAAAGCAAGGCAGGACTAGAGCATGAAGAAGAAGATCCCTTGTGCTTGTCCCTCTAACTTGTTGGGTTGAAGTTGGAAGAACTCCATCCAGCAGTGCTCTTCCTTTTGAGTTATTGTTCAACCTGAATGGCTTTGTATAGCAACTCCTCCAGTTCAAGATAATCTTGCAACTCCGCAACATCCTCGATATCACTAGTTAGGCCACTAAAGAATTGAGCCATGGTCACCTGAGGGTCTTCATCAATTCTGGCCCAAAGCATAGTCACCTCCGTCTCTTTTTGGTACTCTTCAACACTCTTGTTGCCTTGGGTTAATTTTTGAAGTTTCAGCCTCAAGTCCATATTGTAACTAGCTGGCACATATCTCTTCCTCATGATTCTTCTCATCTTTATCCAAGTGTCTACCAATGGTTCTTCGTTTCACAACCTCTCCCTTTGACACTTGTTCCACCAAATAAGTGTATAGTCAGAAAATTCAGCTACTGCCAGCTTAACTTTCTGCTCCTCAATATAGTCGTTATAAGAGAACACATGCTCAATTTTCAGCTTCCACTCCAAATATGCCTCTAGGTCTCCTTTGCCTTTGAACGGTGGAATGTTAAGCTTGACTCCTTCAAGCCTATTCTGTCACTGGTCACCTTCATTGTTATCTCTTCTTCTCCTATTGTCCTCATTGTGCTCAACTTGGTCCAGCCTATCAAATACTTGCTTAGTTTGTTGCCACATTAAACTTTTAAAATGTCGTGTCAAGGCTTGCATTTGGAGTAGTGACAGACCTATTCCAGTGGGGGGAGGATTATGTTCTTCACCTGACATGCTTAAGAAAAAATGATTAATAGTAACAAATAATTTTGCTCACCACACTCGCTCACCTTGTTTGCACTCAGCACTCAAGTGTATGCACTCAAGTTATGGTTTTTTCTATACTAAATCTCTCTTGCCTTTTCCCACTTGAGTATTCTCCTTAAGTTCTTAACTGAATCAAATAGAATTTGTGCAAGAATAACTCACTACAAAGGTTTAATTAGGTTCAGTTATAAGGGCAGCAAGGATATGGTATAAGGACAGTCCCAAATATGATCAAAAGTGTAACACCCTAACATTCGACCCAGTACTACTAGTACGTACTTAGGCCAAATATTAGTCATTACTTACTGTCATGGTTCTTTTTACTTGGAAAAATAACTTAACGAAAATACAAGCCAATTTTTTTTCAAAACATTACTTAACATAGAAGCCGCGCGTATCTCACCGGGTCGGTATCATAAAGTGCAGAAATATAGACATAGAAGTGGCTCCGAGTCATAACATCATCACAACTGAGATACTTCATATATAATATGCCTACCCTACGGGGCAGGACTCTTCAAGTACATAATAGACAGGAATACAACGGAAATACAAAATACATGGAAAAGAACTAGAAAGAAACATCCCTACCCACGTGCAACCTAAGGTGGATAACCTCAACACAAAAGAGGTTTCATCCATACTACTTGTCGTGCGTGCACTAAGAGCTACCCTCCAATCTCTACAGTAGAATCACGGGTACGGAGGAACGTAGCCAATCCATGGGCGGAGCTTGGTGGGTGCAGGCATGCCCTGTGACTGAACGTGTCGTCCACGCCGGGATCGTGGTCCGGGCACCGAAGCCCTCCAACACTGAGTGAATGTCTCCTCGCTGCCAATCGGTCGCCGAGGCAGAGTAGGGGCAGAGCCCTCATGGTCCATGGGGGAGTCCTCTATAGGGTCCTCTTCCGAGTGCTGCGATAGTGGCACATACTCCGGTATGTCAGCTGAACCAACAGAGTGGGTCCGTAGGTTCCTCTCATGTCGTGCCCGTGCACGCTCAAAAATCGTGGGGTCACCATAGGGGGATGTCGGGGAGAAGCGATAACTATATACGGGGTGTGCAAACGGCCGTCCCAAAAACATGAAGATGTGCACAGTACATCGGCTCTCAAAATGGAATGACCCATGCTCCGGGTCATGGTGGACCTCCCACCGGGGTGTGTCAACGAACAGCACGAACGTCGCCATCTCGCTCTGAAGACATAATGGAAAGAAAGAGATAGAGGGAGTGAGATTCTTACTAAAGAAACTCAGTAGGGTTCTCCTCCTATCCTAGGTGTCATCATCTACGTCTCCAGGAATCTCGGGTTATTTATAAAACCATGGACATATATTGGTTCAATTATGAGTTTTCTAAAGTCTCCATTTCCGAGATCCGTTCCTTTTAACATATCACTTGTATTTACATAAATCATGGGAAATAAATTGTGGGACTTCAATCATATAACTTGGATCATAGAACGTAAAACATATTACTTGGATCATCGAACTTGAATCATACAACTGGGATCATAGAACATAAATCATATATCTTGGATCATAGAACATAAATCATATAACTTGGTACTTGGCACATGGTGACTTATCTTGGTTACTTAGGTGACATTAAAACTTTCACTTAAACTGGGGCCGCCCTCATATTTCTCCCTTTTGAGAAATCTCTAGACTACGAGCTCATACCACACTAGTCGTCACTAGTATCTAGACTTTTATCCCTTGGGATAAGTCAACTTCCCGACTTTAAGCACGGGTTTAGGGGGCTAGAATCACATTATCCCCACCCTTAGTTTGGTGGTTTCAAAGGATTACATTCTCATATTTTAAGTCACCCTAAGTTTAACATGTTACTTCAAAATGCCACATAATTAATGCATAACACATAATTGCCATTTCGGCATCTCTAAGGTCCTTTAAAAGAAGCAATAACATGAGATTATAAACCATCACATAGGGGTAATAGTTCACATGGCACCACATACGTCATGAGCTAACACATCAATTCATCATTAAATGAGAGGCACATAATCATCCCTTAAGGTAAAAATCCCTAAATCGGGTAACCTCAAACTTTCAAATTATTTTCTGATACCTCTAAGGGATTGATTAACCTCATTACCACAATTTATTAAGTCCTAAGACCTAATTAATCATGGCTGGACAGCATTGGCAGTAAGCTTGAATTAGATGAATTACGGTGTTCTAGAAGATGCGTTTTAAACCCTTTCTCACATCCGACTTTTTCTATGATGCAACGATCAATACCTAAGCCAATTATGAGTCACTCTCACTGATCTAGACATCATATAATGTGATTCTATGGATGTTAATCAATCTGGACAGAATTCATATTTTCTGTACCTATGGGGTTTTAGAATTCACATTTCAAGCAATTAAAGTAACCAAACATGCTCTAAAATGTCTAGAACAATTAGCATATACTTGGCAAGGTATTCAAACATATTTAGACCACCCAAAACATAATTTAAGATGCTGGAAATGATCATGGCAGAACCGAAATTGGTAAGTCATCAAATCATGTGTAAACTTTCTTTTTCATGTACATAGGTAACTAGTTTCTCTTGGAACAATTTTAGGACTTCAAAAATACCTTGGAAATCAATTTAACTTGTCAAGAACTTTCATAAAATACATAGGGCAGCAACTCTTTAAATTTACTCATGGTTGAAATTCTAAATATAAGAACATACTCAAAATACTTTCAAATGTCACTTATGTTTAGGAAAAACTCAAAACATAAACTATAGGCTCTTGTAACTAATGAAAAACTCATCCTAGAGCTTTCATCATCACATGGCCGAATGCATTTCAAGAAGATACCTTCTTGATTTAACTTTTCTCAAGATGAAAAGGGCAAGTCTTTGAGCTCTAGTCTCTTAGGTGATGACATAAAAGTAAACGTGCTATGCATTCCATTTTATTCTTCATTAGAGAGTAAAGTGAGAGCTTCAAAATAAATATGAAATGCAAGAACTTGAAATTAAATATGCAAAGCTCAAAGTAAATATGCAAGTTCCATTCCTTATTTTAGTGCTCTAGGCCCAGCAATAATCAACTTTAAGGCCGAAATAGAAAGGTTTCGAGATTATTTTAGGTGATATGCAAGCTCTCGTTTTACATCTTTAAGTTCTTAAGTGATGATGTAACGCCCCGTTTTTTTTCTCTAAACTTTTAAATGACCAAAATGCCCCTAAGGTCATTTTTACCCAAAACACGAGGACGGCCGGCTTTGGCCATCCTCATAGGGTTCATATGTTATATGAAGGGGATTGTATGATTGTGAATGTCCAACGGAGTAGAAAAACCTCATTTTTGAGATTTCTGCGCATAAGTGACCAGAATACCCCTGTGACAGATTTTAGGCAGTTTTAAAATTTCGTTTTGACCCGGACTTGGTCCCGAGATTTAAAATCATGATTTTAAGGCATGAACTATGATTGTTTAAGGTTTGGTTAAGTCCCGGTGGTCTCGGGCAGTTTTTGAGTAAAATTACGATTTTGCCCCTGCTTAGTGCATGATGGGCTTAATGAGTTATCTAACTCAGAACCTAGGCGATTTTAGGCTCTAATTGAAGGTTAATTAATTTCCATAATTAATCTAGAGCCAAAATCATTATTTAAAACTAATTGGAACCTAGAATTGTTTAAGGAAATTTAGAACTCTGTTCTAAATTCTTTTCTTTCTTTTAAAAGAAAAAAAGCAACTATGAATAGTGTTTTCACTATTCACACTCCCTTTCCCAATGACGCTCTCTTTTCCAAGAAAGTTGTCACTCTCAAATAATCATGATCACAGTTGAAAAATATATATGTCATTCAAAATTCAAAAAGAATAAATTGTTTATGTTGTCACTCAAAGCTTTCAATCAAGCTTCATAATCAATCATACCTTCCATACTTTCTTCCATACCTTTGAATGACAACACATATAGATATTTTATCTTGTGGCCATGAAACTTTCTCTCCCTTGGCCCTACAATTTTCAGCCACTTCCCCCAAGAATTCAAAAGAATTTTATTTTATGTAGTCAATCAAGTTGTCTTTCAAGCTACCCTATGACCTATGCCTACCCATGGTTTCAATCACACCAAGAATGACCACACAAGAAGATATTTCTCTCTTCCTTCTTCAAGAAGCTTCAACCAACTCCCCCCTTCACTCCTTCATTTGCTTATAAATACACCACACTCCACAACTCCATCACTTTTGCATCCTTCTCCAAAGTCTCAAACTCTCTCATTTCCTTCTCTCAAGCTTTCTCACTTTTCTCTCAAACTCTCAAAGAGTTCCTCAAGCTCAAGTTTTCTCCTTCATTTTCAAGACACAAGGTAGGGAACTCTTTCAAAACATGTCTTTGATTCTTATGCTTGAATCTTGATTGGAAGTTGATGAATGGTTGAACCTCTATGTTGCTTTCTTTTTGGTTTCTTCCTTTTCTTCCCCCTTAGCTTTCGGCCTCAAGGCCTCGAATATGAAGGCTTGATGATGAGTGTTCTCTAGATGTGACCATGAGTCCATCTCTCATGAGACCTCTAAAGCTTGAGTTTTCATAAAGAAAGTTTCATTCTTTACAAGTTTAGTTAAAAGAGTTTATGTTTCTCTTGAACATTTTGGATCTTCTTTCTTCTTCTTCTCATGTTTTCGACTATGGAGCCTTTTTACATGGGAAAAATGTAAGCTTGATGATGAGAGCTTCATGTTGATGCTTGTCACATGAACAAACTCTAAAGCTTGAAACTTTGACCCTAAACCAAGCATGGTTTTGGTTTTGGTTTTGCTTTCTTCTTTATCATGAACTTCGTTTAAATATTTGTTTTGAAGGAAGCTATGTACTCAAGGATGAGGACTTAGGATGTTGATGCTTAGGTTATCAAGATCTTAGTCCCTAGAGATTTAAAAATGGTTCCTTTCTTTTGGTTAAGATTTGACCACTTTCATGATTCTTGAAGTCATGTTTTCTCTTGATGCCTTGGTACCAATGGTTTTTCCTTTTCTTGTGAAGACGAGTTTTGGGTTGGGACTATGTTCCTTCTTAAAAGCCTTGTAAGAGCTCTAGACAAGATATAAAAGTAACTTGCATTCACGTTTATGTTTATGCTTTGCTTGGTACGTTTATTTTCTATGCCATCACTAAATCCCAAGATAAAGAATGAACTTGCATTATGCACGTTTAAATTCCAAGCTTTGCATCTCATTTTATATTTCAAGTCCTCACTAAACTCAAAGAATGAAAATGGATATGCACCTCATATTTACTTTGAGCTATCACTTTACTTTCTAAAGGACTCTAAAATGAAATGCATAGCACGTTTATTTTATGTTATCACCTAAGATACTAGAGCTCAAAGACTTGCCCATTTCATCTTGGGAAGAGGTTAACCATGGAAACATTCTCGGAATGTACATTTTGGCCATGTGATGATGATGGCTCCAAGATGAGTTTTCATTAGTCACAAGAGCCTATGGCTCATGTTTTAAGTCTTTTTGAAACATAGGATGTACTCAAAAAGCATTTTGAGTATGTTCTTATATTTATGAGGATTTTGACAAGTTAAAATGATTGCTAAGATGTTTTTGAAATTCAAAATTGTTCCAAGAGAAACTGGCCACCATAAGCATTTCAAAGGAATGACTCAGATATGTTCAGACCTGATTTTTTCGTGTTTTTAAGATGCTGGTAATCGATTACACAGCCTATGTAATCGATTACCAGAAAGCTCGGATGAGCTCAAACATGAACTTTTGCCCAAAGTAATCGATTACTATATAGTGTAATCGATTACACATTCTGGACTCTAGTAATCGACATCAATCATGTAATCAACTACCCAGATGTTCTCGGCACCCAGCAAAGTGTTTTTTTAAACAAAGTAATCGATTACAAGTTCCATGTAATCGATTACCAGAAAGCTTGGATGAGCTCAAACATGAACTTTTGCCCAAAGTAATCGATTACTATATAGTGTAATCGATTACACATTCTGGACTCTAGTAATCGATTACCGAATCATGTAATCGACTACCCAGATGTTCTAGGGGCCCAAAGAAGGTGTTTTTAAACACGATGTCGATTACAAGTTCCATGTAATCGATTACGTAACCCCTATCTTCCATGTTTTGAAATCTCGAAGCTGTGTAATCGATTACGATACTTATGTAATCGATTACCAGAACCCAAGTTCACAAACAGAATGCCTTTCTGATTCGATGACTTGAAGCTATGACCTTACTTTGCTCGAATCTGGGAATTTTTATGACATGAGTTTATGCTTTAGCCTAACATGAATATATGATCTTATGTTAGATTTCAAGCATGATCAAGTTAAGAGGCTTATTGCTCTTGCTTACTTTATGATGATTTTTACTCCATGAGTCAAGTATGATGGTACCATGTGAACTATTATTCTTCAATGATAGTTTTATGTTTGCATGTTATTGTTCTTTAAAAAACTTTAAAGATGCCTATGATGTAATTATGTTTGACATACATGAATTATGTGGCATCTTGCATTAACATGCTAAGACTTAAGGTGACTTAAACTATGAAAAGATGATCCTTGAACCACCAGGTTAAGGGTGGGGATAAGGTGATTCTAGCTCCCTAGACCCGTACTTTAGGTCGGGACCTTTAACTTATCAAAAGGGATAAGTCCATGTGCTAGTGACGACTAGCGTGGTATGAGCTCATAACCTAGAATTTTTCTCCACAGGGAGATCAGTTAGGGTGGCCCCAGGAAAATAATGATGATGTTTTAATGTCACCTCAAGTAACCAAGATATGTATCATGTTCCATGAATTATGCTTCTATGCACCATGATTATATGAATTTATGTGCTATGACCCATGACATAGGAAACCATGATATATGATTTATGTTCTATGATCCAAGTTATATATGCTTTATGTTCTATGAATCAAGTTCTATGATCCAAGTTATATGGTTTCTGTCCGAATTATATGATTGAAGTCCCACAATTTACTTCCCATGATTTATGTAAATACAAGTGACATGTTAAAAGGAACGGATCTCGGAAATGGAGACTTTAGAAAACTCATAATTGAACCAATATATGTCCACGGTTTTATACATAACCCGAGATACCTGGAGACGTAAATGATGACACCTAGGATAGGAGGAGAGCCCTACTGAGTTTCTTAGTAAGAATCTCACTCCCACTATCTCTTTCTTTCCATTACGTTTTCAGAGCGAGATGGCGACGATCGTGCTGTTCGTTGACACACCCCGGTGGGAGGTCCACCATGACCCGGAGCATGGGTCATTCCATTTTGAGGGCCGATGTACTGTACGCATCTTCATGTTTATGGGACGGCCATTCGCACACCCCGTGTATAGTTATTGCTTCTCCCCAACATCTCCCTATGGTGACCCCACGATCTTTGAGCATGCACGGCCACGACATGAGAGGAACCTGTGGGCCCACTTTGCCGGTTCAGCTGACATACAGAGTATGTGCCACTATCACAGTACTCGGAAGAGGACCCTGTAGAGGACTCCCCCATGGACCATGAGGGCTCTGCCCTCACTCCGCCTCTGCGACCGATGGGCAGCGAGGAGACGGTCACTCATCGTCGGAGGGCTTCGGTGCCCGGACCACGACCCCGACGTGGACGACATGTTCGATCCACAGGTATGCTCGCACCGCCGAGCTCGCCCATGGATTGGCTACGTTCCTCCGTGCAGTGATTTTCTTTGTGGAGATTGGGGGGTAGCCCTTAGTGCACGCACGATACGTAGTATGGATGAAACCTCTTTTGTGTTGAGGTTATCGACCTTAGGATGCACGTGGGTGGGGATGTTTCGTTCTAGTTCTTTTCTATGTATTTTGCATTTCCGTTGTATTCCTGTTTATCATGTACTTAAAAAGTCCTGCCCCGTAGGGTAGGCATATTATATATGAGGGATTCCAGTCGTTATGATGTTATGATTAGGAGCCACTTCTATGTTTATATTTCTGCACTTTATGATACCGACCCGGTAAGGTATGCGCGGCTTCTATTTTAAGTAATGTTTCGAAAAAAAATTGGCTCGTATTTTCGTTAAGTTATTTTTCCAAGTAAAAGAAAGAACCATGGCAGTAGGTAATGACTAATATTTGGCCTAAGTACGTACTAGTAGTATTGGGTCAAATATTAGGGTGTTACAGATGACTTAAAATATAAACATGAAATGCGAAGCTTGGAATTTAAACGTGCATTATGCAAGTTCATTCCTTATCTTGGGGCTTAGTGATAGCATAGAAATAAACATGCTATGCAAAGCATAAAGTAAACGTGAATGCAAGTTACTTTTATCTTGTCTAGAGCTCTTGCAAGACTTTTAAAAAAGAACATAGTTCCAACCCAAACCTCATCCTCACAAGAAAAGAGAACTACTAGTACTAGAATACTTAAAATGAGTCATGACCTTAAAAACTTGAAGATGGCCGAATCTTCATCAAGAAGAATAAACCATTTTTGAACTCTAGGGACTAAGATCTTGATGATTCAAACACCAACATCTCAAGTCCTCATCATTGAGTATTTTACCATGCTTTAAACTTCCATCAAAATCACACTCATGGTAATCATAAAGGAACAAAACCGAAAACATACATGGTCTAGGAACCAAGTTCAAGCTCTAGAGTTTTGTTCATGTGACATACATCAACATAAAGCCCTCATCATCAAGCTACCATTTTTTTTCAAGTTCCAAAGGCCTTCATGGCCGAAACCTCAAAGAAAAGAGATGGAGTTTTCAAAGGTTCAAGAGAAACACAACTATTTCTTGAGTAAAACTTGGAAATAATAAACTTTTCTTAAGAAAACTCAAGCTTTAGAGGTTGTTGAGTGGCAAGCACCCTCATGACAACCTCATCATCAAGCCTTCATTTTTCTCATGGGTTTAGGCCCTCATGGCCGAAACATTAAAGGAGAAAGGAGAAGTTCAACTAAACTTGTAAAAGATGAAACCTTTCTTTGAGAAAAACTCAAGCTTTAGAGGCCTCATGTGAGATGAACTCATGGTCACCTCTAGAGAGCACTCATCATCAAGCCATCATGCTCAAGGCCTTGAGGCCGAAAATGAAAGGAAAAGAAAAGGAAGAAACCGAAAATGAAGAAGCAACATGGAGGTTCCACCTTTCATCATTTCCCAACAAGATTCAACATAGAAATGAAAGACATATTTAGAAAAGTTCCCTACCTTGTGGTTTTTGAAAAGAAGAGGAAGAACTTGAGCTTGAAGAACTCTTGGAAGCTTGAGAGAAAGAAAACCTCAAAGTGCTCTAAACTCTAAGCTTTAGTAAAATGAACAAAGGTGCTTCAAGTTCCCTAAGCTACCTATTTATAGAGAAGTAAAATGAATTGAAATGATGGTGGCCTTTTGGGGGGAAACATTCGGCCACTTTACAGCCACATGGGGGAGGAAATATCTTTGTTCAAAGCATGGTGTTAGTCATTCAAAGCATGGTAAAAAGTCTAGCTATGCATGTCCTAAGGTATGGCTAACAATATAGCTTATTTCCAAACCTTTTAAATCAATAAAATCATAAAATTTTGGGCTGTAAAGGAGTGGAAAAAACCATGCATTCCATGTCAAAAAAGAAGAAAATATTTTCTAATCTTGAATTTCCAAAGCATAGGTAAGGTGGTGTAAGACATGGTGTCTTGAAAAGTTTGATTGAAAGCTTGAATGACCACAAAAACAATTCATTCTTTTTGAATTTGAATGACATAAATATTTTTAATTTAGAAATGAATTGAAAACCTTGATTGATGTATGACAACTTTTCTTGGAAGAGAAAGCATTTTTGGGAAAGGAAATGTGAATAGTGAAAATACTATTCATAGTTGCTTTTTCTTTAAAGAAAGGAAAGAATTAGAATTGAGTTGCAAATTTCTCTAAGCAATTTTAGGTTCTAATTAACCTTAAATAATTATTTTAGCTTTAGATTAATTAAGAAAATTAATTAACCTTTCATTAGAGCCTAACTAGGACGCATCAAGTAAAGCCCCACTGTAATGCCCCAATTTTTACTGTAATTTTTACTGTCATTAGAAATTACTCAATTATCGAATTACCGTAGGTAATTATTACATAAGATTTGAGGCCGAACAATCCTCAATAAAGGAATATAACATTAGAAGAGAGGTTAGGAACGATTCATGCGAGAGTCGCAAATCCCGAATTTCTGTACGTATAAAATGACCAAAATGCCCCTGAAGTTATTTTACTCAAAAAATGAGGATCATGGGCCCCACCTATTCTCAAGGGGATATTTTGAGGATAATAAGGGATTATTTGTGTTATGTGTGTTAATAGAGCAGAAGGATCTCAATTTTGAGTTCCGACGCGTGAAATGACCAAAACGCCCCTGCGGCTGTTTTAACTCCGATGTGCGTGCCGACTGAGCCCGAACCTCACTAAAATGTTTTAAAATGTGTTTTTAAGCCATGATTAACCATTGGTTAAGCTCGGGTGGCCTCGGGCAATTTTTAAGTGAAAGTACGATTTTGCCCTGTTTTGGGCGCTTTGCGAATTTCGGGATTTTTGATTCAGTATACCAAACCTAAGCAATATTAGGCTCAAATTAAAGCTTATTAAATTCTAAATATTAATCTAGAGTCAAAATTATGTATTTAGATTGATTAGAACCCAAAATTGCTCAAAAACACCCAAATTGCTTACTAATTCACTTAAACCCTTAACCGTAAATTCTCTAAATTACATGAATACCTTGCCTACACCTAAATAATGCATGGAACACACAAATTTCACTTCTTTGGGCTGTAATGGACGAAATTATTGATGCCATTATGCAGCTGAATTATTGCCAAAAGTTGCACTAAAACAAAATGCCAAAATGTCACCATAAGAGACATAATTCCTTAATTTCATACAACTTTGTCTAAAATGATTTTTCCTCCCTTATTTCTCCTGCAAAATTCCGTCCACTACCTCATCATTTTGGCCAATTTGAAGCCTCAAAATCTTCTATAAATAGGCTTGCTTGAGTGGTCTTGGAATGCTTGGTTCATAACTAGTTTTTAGGAGCACCAAAAACTTTCTTTCTTCCTCCTCTTTGGCTGAATTCTTTCTTCAATTTTTCAAAGAGATTTTGTTTCATTTCACTTCAAGAAACCAAGTTCTCTTCCTCTTCTTCAACTCAGATTAGGTAGGGAGTAGTTTCTAAATTTATTTCTATGCTTTGAGGAGTTGTGTTTTTAGCTCAAAATGATGAAATTATGAACTTGCCTTAGCTTTTCATTTTGGTTTTCCTCTTCAATTTTTCTTTAACCAATTCAACCATATGGCCTAGGTGGAACTAAGATGATGGCTTGATGATGAGGACCTTGAGGGTGGGTTGTAAATCCATCACAAGTTAGGTCTCTAAAGCTTGAAAATTCCACTTGATGCAAAACCTTAAAGAATAATGCTTTATGATGCTAAAACAAAGATTTTTAGTTTAGAACTTGAAAGATGTATTTTTTCCTTTTATGTTTTATTTCTTGTTAAGATATGTATTGGGTTGAATTTATAATTCTTTTAAAGTCTTGAAGGAGCTCTAGTAAAGAAACAAAATGAATTTGCATCCATGATTAAGTTTATGCTTTGCATAACCATGTTTACCTTCTATGTCATCACTAAATTTTCAAGAATGAATAAATGAACTTGCATTTCTCATGTTTAAATTCCAAGCTTGTATTTCATGTTTATGTTTCAAGTCATCACTTAATCTTTCAAGATAATAAAGAGGTTGCATCTCATATTTAATTTATGCTCTCACTATATTTTATAATGGCTAAAAGAATCAACGCATGGCATGTTTATTTTATGCCATCACCTAAAGATCCTAGAGCTCAAAGACTTGCCCATGTATCACAAGCAAAGAAATATGATTATTGGAGTTAACAATTTATTCTTTAAAAAGTCTTGACATTGGAGCTTAAAAGATGTAATAATAATATTCTCTTCTCCCTCTATCGTCCTGTGCGGACTCTTTGCGCTCCGGTTTCTTAATATTCTCTTCTCCCTCTCTCGTCCTGTGCGGATTACACCGCTCAGCTTTCTTGTATCATGTTTATATTTCAAGTTCTTGCATCATGTTTAATTTTCAAGTCATCACCTTAAATCTTAAAGATAAAGAAATGGAATTGCATATCATGTTTATAATTCCAAGCTATCACCTTATAAAGATAAGATTAAAATAAGGTTGCATAGCATGTTTATAATTCTAAGATGTCACCTAAATCTCTAAAGCTCAAGACTTACTCCTTTTATCTTAAGTGAGAATTTTAATTGTGAAGATCCTCCCAAATTTGACAAAAGAACTAGTTTCTAAATGAGTTTTAAGGCTTTGCAAGGATTTTACTAGAACTAGTATTTTATATGCACTTAAAATATGATTCTATGTAATTGCATGAGGTTCATGATTCGCCACTGATATGAGTTTAGTATCAATGTGTGATAATGATTTGATATGATTGAAGTTGTGATAATTATGGTTTATTGTTAAGAGAATGATTCATAATTGGTTTAGTAACTAATTAGTTCTATAATTGATAATTCTATGTAAGGATTGGATGCTTATTAAGTACTTGATATCATTGAATGATTTCTGGCTTGCATGTTATAGTTCTTTGTTGCAAATAATGAGAATGCTTGTACATGAAATGTTCTTTATTATGTAAAATTTACCTTTGTTGCTAGAAGAAAGTGTATCATTGTAAAAGTGTAATTTGGAAAGGTTACGGCTAAGGAAAGACTTGGTATTTAAGCGTGTCCATTGTGACCCACCTCTTTTCTGGGAATCTCCCATATGCATGATTGCAGTTGATATATATTATTCTAGCTTAAGACTATAAATGAGAAAATGTTATGATGTTTATGAATTGTATTATGATATAACATGCAAAGATTTAATGGTGACTTAAACTTATAAGAAAATGATCCTTTGGAACCATCGGACTATAGGTGGTGAAAAGGTGATTTTAGCCCCTAACCCGTTCTCTCAAAAGGGTAGAGTCGGGACTTTAGCTTATCAAAAGGATAAGTATATGCTAGTGACGACTAGTAAAGTATGAGCTCATAACCTAAATTACTCCCAAAAGGGTGGAGTATAGGGTGGCCCAAGGAAAATAATGATGATGATAAGATTTTAAGTCACCAAAGGCACTAAAGAAATGAAATATGTGCACCTTTGTGTCCATGTGTAGCTAATATTATATGACGTTCTTTTATGCATGTTATTTTGATAATGATGATGAGGAATATGATGTAATGATAAAGGAAATGTTCATTGTAAATATGACATGTTAAGAATAAGATGCATTATAAGGCGATAATTAAAAATTGACGAACCTCGGTTAAGTATTTGTCCGAACTTAAAATGAATCTTTGCATGCTCACTATTTTAGAATAATCCCGAGGTTCCTGGGGACTTTGATGATGACACTATAGAAGGAGGTACCCTACTGAGAATTCTTTAGCAAGATTCTCACTCCCTTTTCTTTATTTCCGTCATTGTCTCTAGATTCAAATGGCGACATTCGTCCTGTTCGTTGATACCCCTACTTGGGAATTCCACTATGATCCGATGCATCGCTCGTATCATTTTGAAGGGAGGTGCGCAGTTCGTGTTTTTATTTACATAGGTCGTCCATTTGCACATCCTGTCCCTAGTTATCATTTTCTCCTACTTCTCCCTATGGCGATGAAATGGTTTTCGAACATGCACGTCCACTTGATGAAAGGATGTTACGTTCTTATCCCGCTTCATCTGCTGTCCATGGATTTGCACAGTATGTTCCCGAGACGAGATATTCTGAAACTGATCCTTCAGAGGACACTCCTACTCATGTATATTCTGAGAGCTCTGCTCCTACTCCCCACACGTGTAAGAGAGGGTAGTGAGGAAACAGTTGTTCAGCCGAGGTTAGCGAGAAGGCCGTCCATGCGACCCCAGCCTGGTGCATCTCGTGTGTCCCCTCCTGAGGGAGCTCATCAGTGGATCGGATTTATTCCCCCATTTCCAGGACAGTGGCCATAGAAGGTTCTTAGTAGATTTATATGTGATCATGCACTCTAGTTTTAGGATAACCTTCCCGGCTTATGGAGTTATCTAGTTTAGGGGCATGTATTTCCTTAAGTATATTTTCTTTTATGGGTTTGCATAAGATAATGATGTATGAACATAACCCACCCTTTGAGTGAGGTTATTGTATGTAAATATATGCTATAATGTGCTTATGGATGTTATATGATGGAGCCTAAGTGATATGATGTGATATATTCCTAAATGTCTTATTATACCCCGCTTACTCGTTCACGTTGTACTCGGCTCACGTTTTCAATTATGTGTTTAAAAAAAAAATGGCTCGTAATTTCACTAAGTATTTTCAAATTATGAAGAAAGAACCAAAGCAAGGAGTAAAGTCTAGTCATTAATCAGATTCAACCTAGGTGTATCTGGTTAATTACTAGGGTGTTACACCCACCAAATCCCTATGAGACTACATAGTAGGCTTCAATGCCAAAGCCATGCAGATTCTTGACCTCAACCTTGTGGTCAAGCTCCACGCCATCATGCTCGGCCTGTGCCCAGGCCTTTTTGCAGACAACTTGACAATCCATAGACCTTGGACAGTTCGAGAATTCTGTGACTAAGTTGTCAATTACATCCATGCCAAAGAGCTCCACATGGCAAATAAAAGTAACACTTGTCCACTAGAATGCTTCAAGCTTAGAATGGGTAAAGGTTGGTCGAAGGATTGAAGAAGTCATAAGTGCAGATCTGAGCCTAAGTACACTAACTACTCCCCTACCCAATACTCAATAGACTGTAGTCCTCCACGAGATCTGCAATGCTTGCTAGCTTCGCATACTAAAGCTAGGACCTCAAAATCCACTTGTAGGCATATATTCAAGTAAATGGTACAAGTTCAACCGCACCTTCGACCACATGATCAACAAATGCTAAACCCTTAAGGACCACATCAAGAAACTTATTAGAATATGCTACCTTAAGTAATTTGTTGAGAATAAGAAGGATGGAGTAAGGATTGAAAGGAGAAGCGTTGTCGATTCTTTTCCTCCGAAAGCCCATCTCCACCTTGGCATTCTCTTACCAACCACAAAGATCGACCATGAGAACAAGCAACAAAGAGTGAGCTTACCATCTTCCTCATGAATAATGATGACCTTTTTTCCTAGACACTAGCTAACATGCTGGGCATGGACCTTGCTATCATATGTGATAGACTCGTGGTTGACCCCAAGGCTCGACCCATCACGTATACGAAAAGAACTTTCAGGGTGGAAAGATAGCGAATTGCCTTGAAGAAGGCTAAGAAGCTCCTCAAGGCCAACTTCAATAAAGAAATCAGGTACATTATATGGCTAGTAAATGTCATGATGGTGAAGAAAAGCTCAAGTAAATAGCATATATGGGTCGATTTAAGGCTTATCCCAAAGATTCATATCCACTACCCAGCATCGACAAGTTTGTTGATAACATTTCAAGTTAGTAGTACTTGAGCTTCATGGATGCCTACTCAAGCTACAACCAGATTAAGATGTACCCTGAAGACGAAGATAAGACAGCCTTTCTAATTAAGTATCCAAAATTTTGCTACAAGGTCATGCTGTTCAGACTTAAGAATGCTGGAGCCACTTACTAGAGGCTCTTGAATAAAGTGCTCAAAGACTAGATCAGTTGGTCTAACATCCTAATTTTTAACCCAATACTCTAGAACATATTTAGGTTAATCATTAGTCTGTTACTTCATAGTTCTCATTTTTACCTTGAAATACTTAGCGAAAAATATGGGTAATTTTTTTTGAAATATAAAGTGAAAGCCGCGTGATGCGATAAGCGGTAAACCATGTAGAGTAAAACAAATGTCTCACAATATCATAACATAAGGCACACCATGAATAACACTGAATATCATCTCATATATATATAACTTGCCCACTTATAAGTGTGGGACTTACTTTAGTACAAGGAAAATACAAGAAAGGAACTGCAACATAAACTTAAACATGATCTACTCCCCTACCCGAGTGCATCTAATGGGATAACCTCTCAACAAAAGAAGGTTTATCCCCATCTAAGTGGTGTGTGCTCTAACCGGGTACTCCATCAGTCGATCATCACCTCCTACTGACGTCCGTCTCGCGAACGAGGCAAGTATCCGGGAAACTGGGCGAGCTCCTCGCGCGTAAAGAGGCGGAACGGGGATCGAGAGTGACCCCCGCGGTGTGGCCGCATCTCCGGTCGCCGCGCAAGTCGTGGCTGAGTCACGGTATCCTCACTGCCCTCCCTCATCAATGGTGGAGAGGGGGCAGAGCTCTCGCTATACGGATGAGTGGGCGGGTCCTCGGACGGGTCAGTCTCCGAAAAGTAGGTCCGGGGCACGTAATCGGGATGGCCTCGCATGGCTAGGGCGGCGGTGTGCATGCGGAGCACTCTCTCGTCATGCGTACGCGCGCGCTCAAAAACCCGCTCGTCGTCGCCATAGGGTGCAGTCGGGGAGAAGCGATGGGTGTGCACGGGATGAGCGAAGGGGCGTCCTACGAACATGAAGACCCGCACCGTGCACTGCCCCTCAAAATGGTATGACCCGTGAGCCGGGTCATAGTGCACCTCCCATGTCGGGGTGTCCACGAACACTACGAACGTCGCCATCTGAAGACGTGACGGAAAGAAAGAGATAGAGGGAGTGAGAATCTTGCTAAAGAATCTCAGTAGGGCCTCCTACTACCTAGGTGTCATCATCTACGTCCTCAGGAACCTTGGGTTTAATTATACAAAATGACTGGGCATGTATTAAGTTCATTTTAAACTTTAAGATATACTTTAGCCAAGGTCCATTCATTTTAGGATGATCTTAATGTCATGAATGCAACATAATAGAAGATGTATGCATGGCACTACCTAATGCACATACATAAAACATAACATCAAGCATCATCATACTTAGTGGCATAAAGTGGCGATAGTAACATTCATATGGGACAAACTTAGTGACATAATCATAATCATGAAACATCTCTTCCTCATGGGCCACCCTAAAAGACAATCGAACTGGGGGTGCTCGGCCGAACCGGTGTCACCCAGAACGTGTCATACATCTAGGTTATGAGCTCATACCTTAACTAGTCATCACTAGGTCTTACTTACCACTTAACGATAAGCGTATCATAAATCATAAATCCCGACTATCTGAGTACGGGTTAGGGGGCAAACCTCTTAGGGGTGCTCGGCCGAACCGGTGTCACCTAAGAGTATAAATTGGTACCGATGTCACATAAGTTCTATGGAGGTGCTCGGCCGAACCGGTGTCATCCTAGAACCCATCTTAGTACCTTAATTTTCAAAATTTCTTTAAGTCCCCAAATTTGTCGGAAATTGGCAAGACAACGGTCATTACAATCAATTTCCTTCCAAATTTGCTTTATGCCACATAAACATATAACCTCATGAATTCCTCATATGAATAACATCATCATCATTTGCATACTACATGCATCATCATAAAACATTCAAACGCTTACCCTTACGGTAGCTTATGCTTTGACCCTTACGGGCCTTAATCTTGAGATATAGTTCTCTACATCCGTGGCTCATATCTTTATGCACCTAAGGGCTCATAATTAATCATCATTCCTAATCCTCATGTTCACACTTAAATCTGAAAAGCATAGGGCAGAATCTCTAACTTGTATTTACGGGGTTCTAGAACTTACGTTTTAGACCCTTTCTCGGTTCCGTCTTCGCCGAAGGCGCTATATATTAAATCTAAATCAATTATGAGACATTCCTATGCTTAAGGACTAATTATTAATCATGTTTATCATGTTGTAAGGGTGCTGGACAGAATCCAGAAAATTAAATGTTCTAAGAGTTCTACATTTGCATTTTTATGGTTTTCTAGTTACTAGTTTCCCCATAGGCGCTAGAATTCAATTCTAATCCAAATGTTACCAAGTTTTTCATGTCTAAACAATCTAGATCTGATTATGTTCCCATTAAAACAGTTTGGAAAAGTTCCAAAAGCAAATGGGTTAAAACTATGTCAAATTCCAACTTTACGGTATTTCTAGTTAGCTAGTTTCTTACCTATCATGCATAGGATCGCTTCTACATCATCATATGATATTTTCACACATTCCAACACATCAAAACATCATCATACAGCATCACACTCATCATATCAGAACCGAAAACATTTAACTTTAATAAGAGAGTTAAATTGACGTTTCTAGGTACATAAGTTAACTAGTTTCTCTTGGAATCAATCTAGAACTTCTAAAACACTTTTCAAAACATTTTAATTCATCAAGAGGCTAAGAGAAACCTTAGGTCACTGACCAAAACATATTCCATCCCCTAAAAGATAATAAAATCACAACTTGTGATGACATAACCTTATAAAGTTTTGTAAAGCTTTAAGGAAAACTTAAAACATAGACTATTGGTCCTAGTAGCTAGATGAAAACTCATTGCACGTCCATCATCACTACTTGGCCGAAAATATGCATTCAAAGAATGGTTTCACATTAAACTTTAACTTGGAATGATATGGGCAAGTCTTTGAGCTCTAGGTTCTTAAATTACGACATAAAATAAATGTGCTCATGCTTTTCATTTTTAATCTTGCTTACAAAATAAAGTGATGACATAAATTAAATATGCAAGGCATAAACTTAAATGTGCAAGCTTGAAAGTAAATATGCGAGGCAAAAACTTTAAACGTGCACGCTTGAAAGTAAAGATGCAAGGTTCAATTCTTTATTTTAGTGCTCTTGGCCCAACAACAATCGACTTTAAGGCCGAAATAGATAGGCATTCGAGAAATTAATTAAGTGAGGATGCAAGTTCAATTCTTTATTTTAGTGCTCTAGGCCCAACAACAATCGACTTTAAGGCCGAAATAGAAAGGCTTTGAGAATTAAATTAAGTGAAGATGCAAGTTCCATTTTAATCTTTATGTTCTTAGGTGATAGCTTGAAAGTAAAGGTGCATAACAAGAATGTAAACATGAGTGCAAGCATAAGATAAATTATGCAATTTCATTTTATCTCTCTAGAGCTCTTAACAAGACTTTAAAGGGACTTAAACCATAACCCAAAGTCATCCAACAAGGTAAAGTCAAGCTTAGAGTTCTTAAAACTCAACATAATATTTTTAGGAAATCAAACCATGAAGCTTAGAAAAAATTAAGGAAATGGCCGAAATCTTCAAGAAGAAAAAGGAACATTTTAAAACTCTAGAGTTCATGATCTTGATGATATATTAACACCAACATCATGAGTCCTCATCATTGAGTTCATAGAGCCATTTTAAAACATCATCAAAGCTAAAGTTCTCAAGAGTTCAAGAAAGGAAGAACTAGAAACATTTTTGTTCAAGAACAAAGATCAAGCTCTAGAGTTTGTTTCAAGTGATGAACATCATCATGAAACTCTCATCATCAAGCTCTCATTTCTTTGAACTTCAAGGCCCATGGCCGAAAATGAGAAAGAACAAAGAAAGGAAAAGAAGTTCTAAAAAGAATCAAGAGAAACTATGAACATCAAACTTGAAACAAGAACTTTAAAGAAGAGAATACATGAAAGGAAATCCCTACTTGATGTGATGAACTTGAAGATGGAAGAAGAAGATGAAGATGATGAAGAACTTTGAAGAACTTGAAGAACACTAGAACTTTGAGAGAAAAGAAAATCTTTGAGTGTTCCTAAACTTAACAAATGATCTAAAAGTGGTGCAAGCTCCTCAAGGCATTGTATTTATAGAGAAATGAAATAAATGGAGGGGGTGAGGGCTGAAGGGGTTTTCGGCCATGAGGTGCAGAATTGGAGGCATCCATGAGTTCCATGAGGTGAGATAATGTGTTCTTGAGGTATGGTGAGGTATGGTTCAAGGTATGGCCTCAAGCATGGTTCTTTGAGTGAGAAAATAATTAAACATGTGGTCAATGGGGGCATGGCTGTTCGGCCATGTTGCAGCCAAGGGAGGAAAGTTTCTTGCATTTTAATTGTGGTTTAGAGTTGTGTTTAGGTGTATCTTTGATTATGCTTAAGATTAGGAATTTGTAAGAAGGTGTTTAGGTAAGGAAAAATGGATAATTAAGGTGGTCTTGCACCATTAGTGAGTTAAATCCTCAATTTAGAGTCTAAACAACTCTAGACACATTTCCTTGATTTAAGGAATTGGAGAGAGAAAACACTATTCAAGATTCCAAGACTAGGAGTCTTGAGTTCTAAAAAGAGATTTAAGTTTAATCTAAGCAATTTTAGGTTCTAATTAACTTTAATAAATTATTTTGACTCTAGATTAATTAGGGAAATAAATTAATCTTCGTTTAGAGCCTAATATTGCTTAGGTTTGCTTAATTACGTCATTAAGCTCAAAAACACTATTCTAGGGGCAAAATCGTAATTTTGCACTAAAACTGCCCGGGACCACCGGGACTTGAACGGAGACCTCTAGACACATGAAAACATGTTTTTAAACCTCTGGGGAAAGTTTCGGGCTCAAACGGCACCTTTACCCGCGTAAAACGCTATAGGGGTATTTTGGTCATTTTGACCCGAAACTACGGAAAATGAAATTTTCGCTTCCGAAAGCATTCAAAGGCCATCCAATCCCCCTCAAACATTGAGTTGACCCTTCGAGGATGACCGAGTTGGTTACCCTCGCATTCGGGTCGAGAAATGACCTCAGGGGCATTTTGGTCATTTTCCTCGGACAGAAAAATCGGGGTGTTACAATTGGAACCTCAAGGTGTATCTGGATGACATGGTGGCAAAGATTCTTCATATCGAAAACCATATCCATGGCTTCGAGGAGATCTTCAACTAGCTCCGAAGATGCAACATGGGATTGAATCTCGAGAAGTGCACAATCGGAGTCCATGATGTAACATTCTCCCAAGTACAACATCATTCTTAAGTCATAACATCATACTCGAGAAGTTGTTACTTATAAATTAACGGACCTTTCTTAAATATCTATAGCAAGTTTGATTGAATCATGAAGTAACTAAATCGTAGTTCTATTAACATATATGACTAAGAAATAAACATTTATTGATTATAAGGTTAAGTAGAAAAGGAAGCTCTTCTATGAGCTTCAGTACATATCTAGTCTCTATTATAAATACAGACATACACATATGACTAAGTATAATCTATACAAACTTCAGCCGTAAACTACTAAAAATCTGATTTCCTTTTATAAAGTAGCTTTCTTGTTCTTGGGATCAACCTGGAGATAGTACGGGAACACAAACACATAGAGGTGAGAATCATAAAATTCTCAATAGGGTAACCCCCCAATTACACAATCATAATGTTGTCGTCATTACCCCAATCACTTCGGTTTATTAAGTGTAAGCATGCAATATATATATATCAAATGTTCATTTTAAAGTTATAAAATCACCTTTCTGAAGTGGTCTCTTTTATTATTCAATTACTTAAAACATGTATTTCATAACATTCAAGGTCATTGAAATTTCTTCAAGACTAATAATTTAACAAAATATATGTGTACATATGGCAATTGCAATGATCTTTTTGTGCCCTTGACATAATAAAGGGGACTTTTTCATGCCTTAATGAGGACCTTCTTGTGCCCTTTTTATATTAAAGGGACTTTTTCGTGCCCTAATGAGGATCTTTTCGTGCCCTTTTCATACTAAAGGGGATTTTGCCGTGCTCTATGATGAGGACACGACTAGTGACAAGGATAACAAGGCACTTGGTGGACTTGGAGGTCCAATGATAAGGGCGAGATCTAAGAAGGCTAAAGAGGCTCTAAATAAACTTGTGGCAACTTTATTTTAAGCCCCGAGTCTTAGGGAATTGCAGCCCAAGATGGTGAATTGCTTAATGCAAATTGAAGGAATAGAGGTTTAGTTTTTCTTTTATTCTTTTTGGTATATGTTAAAGTGGACTGAACATTCTTATTAGTTTATTAATAATGGTGGGCTGAATTAGTAAACTGATTTTGGGCCTAATTATAATGTACCTGATTTAGGTCCGGTTTAAGAAAACTTAAAAGGTGTTGCCCATTATAAAAGACAAACCCTAACTTTTGGAGGAGGACTTTTTTCAGAACATACTCAGGGCTTCAAATAAAGTTGCCACAAGTTTATTTAGAGGCTTTTTAGCCTTCTTAGGTCTCACCCTTGTCATTAGACCTCCAAGTTCACCAAGCACCTTGTTATCCTTGTCACTAGCTGTGTCCTCATCATTCCCTTCCTCGTGAAGAGGATTTGACCTCAAATCTAAGGCCTCATCACCTGCATCAAAAAGAGATAAATCAGCATCATTAAAAGTGGCATTGATATTATACTCACCAGGCAAGTCAATTTTATAGGCATTATCATTGATCCTCTCTAACACTTGGAAAGGACCATCCCCTCTTGGTTGGAGTTTGGACTTCCTTTGTTCAGGGAACCTCTCTTTCCTCATGTGCACCCAAACTCAATCTCCAGGTTCAAATACAACTTTCTCTCTTCCCTTGTTAGCTGGTTAGCATAGCTCTCAATTTTCTTCTCAATTTGAGCTTTCACATGCTCATGTAGGTTTCTCACATAGTCAGCCTTAGCATGTGCATCCTTATGCTTAAAAACAGTAATATTAGGTATAGGCAATAAATCTAATGGTGTCATAGGATTAAATCCATACACAATTTCAAATGGTGAACAATTAATTGTGCTATGAATAGCCTTATTATAAGCAAATTCTACATGAGACAAACATTCTTCCCAAGACTTAAGATTCTTCTTTAAAATAGTCCTAAGCATCCTAAAGTCTTATTCACTTCCTCAGTTTGCCCATCAGTTTGTGGCTGAGCAACTTAGTGTCCTTATATCACTTACAATGCTGCTAGGCAGCCCATGGAGTCTCACCACTTAATGGAAAAATAAATCAGCTACATGGCAATCATCATCAACCTTTTTGCAAGGTATAAAATGTGTCATTTTTGAAAACCTGGGAATAGGGTGCCAGTACTTGACTGTGATGTTGTTGATTGCTCTACAGTCACTGCACATCCTCTAAGTCCCATTCTTTTTAGGCACCAGAACTACTAGAACAGCACATGGACTCAAGCTTTCTTGCACCCAACTTTTATCATCAACTCCTCAACTTGTTTTTGTATTTCTTTGGTCTCTTGCGAGTTGCTCCTATAAGCTGGCCGATTAGGTAAAGATGCACTAGGGATGAGATCAATATGATGCTCAATCCCTCTCAAAGGTGGCAATCCGCTTAGAACATCCTTTGGAAACACATACTTGTATTCCTGCAAAAGAAACTCAACACGAGCAGGGGCAACACTTTTATTAAAGTTATCAGCAGTTAAAATACTTTTCTTACAATAAAGTAAATAAAGTGGCTTGTTGGCAAGCAGTAACTTCTTCACCTCACTTTCCTTTACTAAAACATCTCTGTTTGCTCTCAAGTGTTTCACTCAATCCCACAAGTGTTTCACTCTTTTTTTTTTTTTTTTTTATCAAATGTCTCACTCTTTTGTGTGTCACTCAGCTCTTTTTTCTCTTGCACTCTCTTTTCTCTCAATGTTATTTGATCCTTACACACCTCTCTAGGAGATAAAGGTTTGAGCACAATTTTCCTCCCATTATGCATGAAAGAAATCTTGTTTGTGAACCCATCATGAATAGCTTTGGTGTCATATTGTCACGGCCTCCCTAAGAGAATATGGCTTGCCTCCATTGGAACCACATCACATATCACTTGGTCATTGTATTATCCCATGGAAATGTGCAGCTCCACTTGCTTGCTCCCGATCATCTCTCCATCTTTACTAAGCCATTGGAGTTTGTATGGCCTAGGATGTGGCTTATTCTCCAAATTTAATTTGGACACTAATCTAGAGCTGGCTACATTAGTGTAACTCCCTCCATCCATAATCAAAGAACATAGTTTCCCATTGATTGAACACCTAGAGTGAAAAATGTTCTCTCTTTGGGAATCATCAAGAGCTTGCATCTGACTTCCAAGCAACCTCCTAATCATTAATAAATCTCCTTCTTTGGCCTCCACAATGATCTCTTCATCTACCTCTTCCTCTTCCTCGGCTTCACTAGCTGAAGACTCACTAATAATTTCTCCATTCTCCTTAAGTAACATAGTCTTCCTGGTTGGACACTCCGAAGCTATGTGACCTCTCCCCAAACACTTGAAGCATTTTATCTCACTACTCCTTGTCTTTTTAGGGGTCTCATTAGACTTGAATTGAGTCCTTTGAGGTGCAATAGTGGTATTGTTAGAAGAAGTACCTCCCTCCTTATTTCTTTCCTTCCAATTTGAAGAATTAAAATTAGAAGAACTCCTTCTCATGGTACCTTTTCTTTTAAGTTGTTGCTCCACTTTAGTAGCTTGATGTACCAAGTCTTCCAACTCCACATAATTTTGTAACTCAACTACATCTCTAATGTCATTATTCAGCCTATTCAAAAAAACGTGCCATAGTAGCCTCCCTATCTTCATGCACATTGGTTCTAATTAAAGACACCTCCATCTCCTTGTGATATTCATTAACACTCCTACTACCTTGTGTGAGCCTTTGGAGCTTGTTATGAAGGTCCCTATGATAATAGGAAGGGACAAATCTCCTTTTCATCAACCTCTTCATTTCAACCCAAGTATCCACCAAAGGTTCTTCATATCGAAGTCGTTCTTTTTGCAATTGGTTCCACCAAATAAGAGCAAAGTCCGTGAATTCCATGGCTACCACCTTTACTTTCTTTTCTTCAGTGTAATTGTGGCATGAGAACAACTGCTCAATTTTCATCTACCACTCAAGATAAGCCTCAGGATCACTTTTTCCTTTGAAAGGTGGAATATTAAGCTTAACTCCCTCAATTCGGTCCTCTCTAGCATTACCCTGATTATCTCTTCTCCTTCCATCAATCCTCCTACCTTCCTCATCATCATGATGACCTTGATTTTCTAACCGCTCAATTCTCTCATATAACTCCTCTGTATGCTCCCTCATCATCCTTTGCATTTGAGCTGTAATAGCCTCCACTAACAATCATTATTTCCCTGAGGAGGAGGGGTACCATCACCACCTATTCCTTCCATAATTCAAGTAAAAAGAAAAAAAAAAGAAAGCTATAAGACCTCACCACACTTCTCACGTGTTTGCACTCTTAGAGATATATCACTCATGTTTGTTGTTCTCTAATAGGCTTTTGTGTAAAGTTCTCTCTTGCCTTTTTCCACTCAAGAGCTCTCTTTAAATTCTCAATAGATTCTCTAGGAATACACAAGAGTACTTATTGAAGACTCAACAATGTGATGACACACAAAAGAGCAGCTAAGTGATGATAGACTAAAGAAAAAAATAAAAAATAAAAAAATAAAAAGACTTAGCAAGACACTTAGGAACTTTATCAAGCAAGAAAAAAGACACTTAGGAAATTATAGAAAGAAAAAAAAAAGCTGTTGTCTCCTCTATTAAACTTCTCTCTGTCTTTTTTTCTCTTTTTTCTCTAGTTCAAATTTTTTTAACTCTTTTGTTTTCTATTGCAATTTTTTTTTTGTGTATTTTTGCTTCTAACTCAACAATTAATAACAGCAAGCTAATACAGAATTTGAGAGAACAAAATATTGGAATTTGCAATAATTGAGGACAATTGACAAACAGGTGCTGCACAAATTATAGGAAACAAATCCAACACCCAAAAATGTAAGAAGACAAGACAAACAATGGAAATAGACAATAGACACAAAAGACACAAAGTTGGATAAGGAGAAAAAAAATCAGTACCAAATTAGCCAACCTTAGAACTGAGCTGTGATACTACATGATATGATCCAAACTCCATGAATCATGCAACACGGATCTACCACAGTTGGGAAACGCAGGTTCAGTACAAAGTTAACTCTACCCCGTATCTTGTGCTACAGGTCTCAGAATTGGACAATTCAAAAATGAGAAGAAAACTCACGTTCTGAAACACAATTTGGGCTAAGAATCACCAAAATCTGATTCGTATATCTTGAAATATGGATGAGGGTTAATGGACATTTTGGATTAAACGTAAATCCTGGCAAGAACAAGGCGCCACAATCAAGAGATTGATAAGCCTACGAACGCCACAAGGATGAGCACCCCTGATAAGTTTAGAGATTCTATGAAGAACTAAGAGAGAGCAAGTCTCACACTTAAGATAAAAATGTTCTGAAAAAGTTCTCTTCCAAAAGTTAGGGTTTGCCTTTTATAATGGGCAACACCTTTCAAGTTTGCTTAAACCGGACCTAACTCAGGTACATTATAATAAGGCCCAAAATCAGTTACTAATTCAGCCCACCACTATTAGTAAACTAATAAGAATGTTCAGCTCATTTTAACACGTGCCAAAAAAAAAAGAAAAACTAAGCCTCTATTCCTTCAATTTGCATTAAGCAATTCACCATCTTGGGCTGCAATTCCCAAGACTCAGGGTTTTAAATAAAGTTGCCACAAGTTTATTTAGAGCTTCTTTAGCTTTCTTAGATCTCACCCTTGTCATTGGACCTCCAAGTTCACCAAGCACCTTGTTATCCTTGATGAACACCAAATGTATGCATTGGGACATTGGAAATTATTCTAAAAACTCAACCCATTTGGCATGCCTTTTATTCAGCTTGCCTTGTCCTTTCAAGTATTTTAGGGACTCATGATCACTATGAATTACAAATTCTTTGGGGAACAAATAATACTACCAAGTTTGCAAAGCACGCACTAAGGCATACAATTCCTTATCATAAGTGGGATAGTTTAGGGCAGCTCCATTTAACTTCTCACTAAAATAAGCAATTGGATGGCCTTCTTGCATCAAAACAGCCCCAATGCCCACATTTGGTGTTCATCCTCTGAACTTATCAAGGGTGCTCATCCTTGTGGCGTTCTTAGGCTTATCAATCTCTTGATTGTGGCACCTTGTTCTTTCTTTTCTGTTCTTGCCAGGATTTACATTCAATCCAAAACGTCCATTAACCCTCGTCCATATCTCAAGATATACGAATTAGATTTCGGTGATTCTTGAGCCTAAATTGTGTTTCAGAACGTGAATTTTCTTCTCATTTTCAAATCATCCAATTCCGAGACCTGTAGTACGAGATACGGGGTAGAGTTAACTTTGTATTGAACCTGCGTTTCACAGCCTTGGTAGATCCGTGTTGCACGATTCATGGAGTTTGGATCATATCAAGCAACCATGGCTCGGTTTCTCAATGGCCTTAACCAAGACATAACTGATGCTGTGGAGATGTATCACTATGTGGAACTTCAAGAGATGGTGTATCAAGCAATCAAGGTGGAACAGCAATTGAAGATGAAAAATTTAAAAAAAAAAATTCTTCTAGTTCCAATTCAATTCCTTGGAGAAACAACCCAAACAAGGAGCAACCAATTGCAATTCAGTCCAAAGAGGCTGAATTAAAGAAAATTCAACTATCAATAAGCACTTCAAAGAATAGAGACATAAAGTTCTTTAAGTGTCTTGGAAGAGGTCACATTGCTTCTCAATGTCCTAATAAGAGAGCAATGATTTCCTCACCTTCACTTTCATCATCTGGTGATGCATCAGATTCCTCCTTGGTGATTTGCTAGTTGTTAGAAGGATTTTGAATATGCACAAAAGGAAAACATTTTCCATACTAGATGTCTTGTTCAAGGAAAAGTATGCATCATGATCATTGATGGAGGGAGCTGCACCAATATGGCTAGCACAACTTTGGTGGAAAAATTAAATTTGACCACTTCCAAGCATCCTAGGCTGTATAGGTTGCAATGGCTTAGTAATAATGGAGAATTGAAGGTGGATAAGCAAGTTCTAGTACCATTCACTATTGGAGATTATGTGGATGAGGTACTTTGTGATGTAATCTCCATGAAGGCTGCACACATACTTCTTGGAAGGTCATCGCAATTTGATCGCAAGGTGATCCACAATGAATACACTAATTGATTTTCACTTATGCACAACAAGAAAAAATTCACTCTTGCACCTTTGTCTCTAAAACAAGTTTTTGAAGATCAAGTAAAAATGAGGCAATCTAGAGAGCATGAGGCATCCAATAAAAAAGAGTGAAAAGAAACTTTTGACTGAAAAAAAGAAAGGTAAACACCAAGAGAGTGGTGAGCAAGAAAAAGAGAGTAAACACATGAGTGTCATTGTAAAAGAAAGTAAGATCAGGAGAGCTTGTTTTTCTCATCAACCTATGCTTGTACTTTTGTATAAGGAGGCTTGTTTAAACTCTAACATTAATCAAACTTATTTGCCTAGTTCTTTTGTATCTCTTTTGCAGGAATTCAAGGATGTGTTCCTGGATGAAGTTCCAAGTGGTTTGCCACCCTTGAGAGGAATTAAGCATCAAATTAATCTCATTCCTGGTGCTATACTCCCTAACAGGCCTACCTATAGAACTAATCCTGAGGAAGCAAAAGAACTTCAAAAACAAGTTGGAAAGCCAATGGAAAAAGGATGGGTAAGGGAAAGCATAAGTCCTTGTGCTGTACCCGTTATTCTTGTACCAAAGAAAGATAGATCATGGAGGATGTGTACATATTGCATAGCCATCAACAAAATCACTATAAAGTATAGGCATCCAATTCCTAGATTAGATGATATACTTGATAAATTGCTTGGTTCTTGCTATTTTTCCAAAATTGATTTGAAAAGTGGTTATCATCAAATTAGGATGAAAGAAGGGGATGAATAGAAAACTGTATTCAAAACTAAGTATGGATTGTATGAATGGCTAGTTATACCTTTTGATTTAACTAATGCTCCTAGTACTTTCATGCGTCTCATGATCATGTTTTGCATGCTTACCTTGGGAAATTTGTTGTTTATTTTGATGATACCCTCATCTATAGCAAGAGCTTAGGTGAACATCTTGAACACTTGAAGAGTGTCTTGCTTGCATTGAGAGAAGAAAGACTATATGCTAATCCAAAAAAATGTTTATTTTGCACTCAACAAGTAAATTTTCCTGGATTCATTGTTAGTTCAAGAGGTGCAGAAGTGGGTGAAGAAAAAGTAAGGGTAATCAAAGAGTGGCCTACACCTAAAATTCTGAGTGATGTAAGAAGTTTTCATGGGTTAACTAGCTTCTATAGGAAGTTTGTCAAAGACTTTAGTACACTAGCTGTATCTTTAACTGAGGTTGTCAAGAAAAATGTGGGATTCAAATGGGAAAAAGAGTAAGAGGTGGCCTTCAATACCCTTAAGGAGAGGTTGAGTAAAGCACCATTACTTGTTCTACCTGCTTTCACTAAATCTTTTGAAATTGAATGTGATGCTTCAGGTATAGGTATTGGCACTATTTTGATGCAAAAGGGCGACCCGTTTCTTATTTCAGTGAAAAATTAAGCGGCACTAAGCTTAATTATTCCACATATGACGAAGAATTGTATGCCTTAGTGAGAACCTTGCAAACATGGCAACACTATCTTTTGCTAAAAGAGTTCATGGTGCATACTGCCCATGAATCTTTGAAGCATTTGAAAAGGCAAGGAATGGTGAACAAGAGGCATAGGAAGTGGATTGAATTTCTGGAACAATTTCCATATGTGATCAGATACAAGCAAGGAAAGGAGAATTTTGTTGCTGATGCACTTTCTAGGAGGTGTGCACTTCTTTCTTCTTTAGATGCAAAATTGCTTGGTTTTGAGCATTTGAAAGACTTGTATATAACTGATTCTAATTTTGCAAAGTTGTATATTGCTTGTAAAAAATGAGCAGAAAAGGATTTCTTTAGGCATGATGGTTATTTGTTTAAGGGAAATAGACTTTGTGTGCCATTGCATGAATTGCTTATTAGAGAAGCTCATGGATGGGGTTTAATGGGTCACTTTGGGGTTAGTAAGACTTTAAGTATCTTGGTTGAACATTTCTTTTGGCCTCAAATGAAAAAACATGTAGAAAAAATTTATGGTAATTATGTTGCTTGCAAAAAGGACGAGTCCCAAGTTAATCCTCATGGTTTGTATATTCCATTGCCAATTCCTGATTCTCCTTGGACTGACTTGTCTATGGACTTTTTGTTAGGATTGCCTTAGACCAAAAGAGACAAAGATTCTGCTTTTGTTTATTGTGGACAGGTTTTCAAAGATGGCATACTTCATGGCTTGCCAGAAAACAGATGATGCCACTCAAATTGCTGAATTGTTTTTCAAAGAAGTGGTGAGATTGCATGGCATGCCAAGAAGCATTGTCTCTGACCATGACACCAAATTCTTAAGTCACTTTTGGAGGACCTTGTGGAATAAGTTAGGAACCAAGCTTCTTTTCTCTACAACTTGTCATCCACAAACTGATGGACAAACTGAGGTAGTGAATCTCTTTCAACTTGTGATTAGTAAGAATCTAAAGTCTTGGAAAGAATGTTTGCATCATGTAAAATTTGCTTACAATAGGGTAACACACTCTACTAATAATCACTCTCCTTTTGAAGTGGTCTATGGTTTAAATCCTTTGACTCCATTAGATTTAATCCCTTTGCCAATGAGAGAGCAAGGTAATCTAGATAGCAAAAAGAAGGCTGAATTTGTCCAGCAACTCCATGAGAAGGTGAAACAACAAATTGAGAAGAAAATATGACAGTATGCTCATCAAGCCAACAAAAGGGCACAAGAAGGTGACTTTTGAGCTAGAAGATTGGGTTTGGGTTCACATGAGGGAGAGGTTTCCTGCCCAGAGGTGTTCCAAGCTACAACCAAGAGGAGATGGACCTTTCCAAGTGATTGAAAAGATCAATGACAATGCACACAAGCTTGATCTTCCAGGTGAGTATCAAGTTAGTACTACTTTTAATGTGACTAATTTGTTTTTATGTAATGCAAATGATGAGCTTGATTCAAGGACGAATCCTTTTCAAGAAGGAAGGAATGAAGAGAATGCAACCAATGACTCGAGCTAAAGCAAAAAGGCTAAAAGAAGTTTTGCAAGGCCTAGTTATGGAAGCAAAGACCAAGAACAATCCAGTTAAGCATGAGCTCCCAAAATGGACCACTCTTATTCAATTTGAAGAATAGCCAAGTCCAACATGAAGCAATCACTTGAAGACCCAAGATGAAGCCCAATTCAATTGATCCAGTTGCAAACAGATTGGGCTGGAATAATTAGTTTAAATTAGGTATAATTTGTCTTATTTTCTTGTAATTTTCATGCACCTTTTAATGTCTCCAATTTCATAAGCTTTTTAGTTATTTTCAAGTCAATTTTAAGTGTTTTAAGCATTCCTAGGCCATTATGATAGATAATGGGTAAATTACTTGTGTTTTCAATGATAGTGGGAATTTAATACATAGCGGAATGTGTAGAGGTTGAAGTCTACTTAAGATTATAAACAGGAACATAATGTAAAATACAAGGCAAATTATGAATAGATTTCTTTTGAGTTTTCTCCTGTTGTGAGAACTTCCTTTTTGTTCTTGGGCAAAGAATTAAATCTGATCTTATCAAGGAAATTTGTGGTGATCAAACCAAGACTTATCACTCACCTTATCATCTTCTCTTGAGTGTGGCATCTATATCTTTCTACTTAAACACAATCCTAAACTTCAACCTAAAAGTGCAAGGCAATCCCGATTTATATTAGTTATTGAGTCAAGCCATTCAACTCAATCAAAGCTGAATCATATCAGAGAGGCTTCAAACAATCCCATGGTGCTAACCCACCAGAATTCTGCATCAGCTTCCAATATGTAAGTAGCAAAAGCCACTTTTCTAGGTCTTAGTGCAAGGAAGGAGCGAGAAAATCTTCTTTGTGGCTTTAATCCATTCTTTGGCTTCATTTGAATTGAAAACTCCATGAGAAGGCGGAGGATTTGCTTTCCTGAACTCTGTTAACTTCTGGTATTCTATGTCTACTTTTGCTCCTCTAGGGTTTCTAATTGGATTTCCTTTGGTATATTGATCCAACCTTTCCATCATCCTGTTAGCTGCTGTAGCTTGTTCTCTCATGGTAGCCGCCATCTCATGGAAAGTGTCCATCATACCTGCTTCGTCTTCGACACCATTCCTAGTATGCCGATTTGAAGTCATCGATTCTTGTTACACCAAACAAGAATTATTGAGTTGATTAGGCTCAATACCAAGCTAAGTGTGCCAACAACCCACAACATTCCTAACCAGCAGTCATACACATATATAGAATTATGATGCATGACATTTGCTAAGGAAGCATAGCTAGTCCATTCCTCAAGGTCTTACTAGGATGAACTGCTCTGATACCATTTTGTAGCATCCTCCAAAGTACACAACCTTATTCTTAAGTCATGACATCGTACTTGAGAGTTGTTACTTATTAATTAGCGGACCTTTCTTAAAAATCTATAGCAAGCTCAATCGAATTGTGAAGTAACTAAGTCATAGTTCTATTAACATATATAACAAATAAATAAAACATTTGTTTATTACCCAATCAAGTACAGGAAGAAGCTTTTTTATGAGCGCTAATACATATCCGTTCTCTATTACAATTACAAACATATATATATATATATATATATATATATATATATATATATATATATATATATATATATATATATAGACATACACATACACAAATAAGTACAACATAATAAAAGCATCAATTACTAAATTACTAAAATCTAATTCTTTTTGTGTAGTAGCCCAATACTTCTTTAGGTCAATCTGGAGACGACACGAAAATAAAAACATATAGGGGTGAGAATTATACAATCCTTAGTAAGGTATTTCCCAAAAACATTTAATAAAATTAATGTCATCATTATCATCCCAGCCACTTTGATTTATTAACAAAATATGAACATGTAAAATATATCAAAGGTTCAGTTTAACATTCAGAAACCAATTCTTCGAAGTTGGTCTCTTTTATTATTCAATCACTTAAAATGTATATTTCATGGCATTCAAGATCATAGAAATTCATTCAAGAAAATTAATTTAATCAAATATATGTATACATATGGCAATTACAATGATTTTTTTGTGCCCTTGACATAATAAAGGGGACTTTTTCGTGCCTTTTTTTTCTTAAAGGGGACCTTTCTGTGCCTCTTCATACTAAAAAGGACTTTTTCGTGCTATTTTTATATTAAAGGGGACTTTTCTGCACTATTTTTATATTAAAGGGACTTTTCATGTCTTAAAAGGGACTTCATTTTTCACTTAGCACATACATCATCTTCAAACTCACATATACGTGCATCACATTTCTATATGTATTAACATAATTTTCTGATTTCATAATGCTTCAAACCTATATATATCATTCATTCATACACATTTAACTTGAACAAAATATTATTATGCCACTAATTCAAGACATTATCACAATTTCAGCACATTGGCAAATTTTTCACTCAAGTAATGCAATTTTATTTTCATACCAAATGACCAATTAAAAAGCTATAAAAATTATCCATAACAATTTAATGTGTCTGTAAGGTCCTGCAAAAATTTCAGTGCAAGAATCGTTTTAACTATGTTAAATAAATTAGACAAATTCAGAGGTCAGAAACCCCTTATTTTCAGCCAATAGCCATAGTCCCCAATTTTATTACCCTATCAAATGATCATATCAAATCATACAAAAATTCAAGTTGGACTCCATTATGTCCTCAACACCCTGTAAAAATTTCAAGTGATAATTCAATCATTTGTTATGGTAACAAAATTAGTAAAATTTGTAGCTTCAAGACCAAAAATTCAAACAACACCTATATGGTCTTGGTTCATGATTTTTTTTCAGGTAGTGAGAGCCCCAAACAAAGCTCAATAAAATTCATGAAACTAGCTTAGGATGCTATCTTCAACATATAATTTTTGTAGCTCATAAAAATGTCTTTAATGGTGCCAGAAAATTCGTGATCAGTGGCTGCCAATACAAAAATCGAAAATCCAGAAACATGGTTCAAAATCTCTTTTCATAAAAATGAGTTTTCCACAATTACAAACTAATCCACCAAAGCAAATACATCTATATATAAGTGTAATCACACAATAGAACCAGAAAATTCAAAATTTCAACAATTGAAAACCTAGAAAAGTAGAAATGAGCAAACAAGAACACAAAACCCTATTTTTGGTGTCTATTGGATCCTTGGCTCCAAAGTGCTCCAAGATTGATCCCTTTTACTTCAAAGCTCCCAAATCAACCACAAATCCTTTCTAAATCAGTGAGGTGTGAGATAGCAATGTAAAGATTGGTGAGGAATTGAGATTTTAATCGGATAGATTTATAGGTATTGAGATGTAAAACAAGTTTAGTGAAGGAAGTTGGTAGTTTTAACAACTTTAGGCTAGTGTTTTTGGCATTTGAATGAAAGCTTGAGCTGTTGAGATGGAAATGGAGGCTATTGCCTTCCTCCTTGGTGTTTGGCCGAAAATGTTGGTAGCTTAGTGGAGAAGTTGGTTTTACAATTATTCTTGTATGGAAGCTTGTAAAGGAAGCTTAATTATGATAATGTAAACGGAGAATCCTTAAAGATAGTAAAATGGATGGCTAGGATTTGATTTTTTGGCCAAAAAATGAATCTTGGCCATCCATTTGGCTCAAGATAAGTGGCTTAATTTAACTTGGGGAGCAAGTAGCTTTTTCAATGTTAAAATCGCACACCAAAATTCCACCGAATGGGTAAACACCATACCCAATTAAACAGATATTACCCAAAATTATCTTCCAAGTATAAAATCCTCATTTCTAACTATTTCTAACTTTAATCCTCTCTTTTCTCAGTTTTGGGCACCTCCAGGTCCCAATTCTAGGGTTTCGGTTGTCCTGATGGACCCGTAGGGCCCACAAGGTTACTATTCACTTTGGCCTGAATTTCTTCTTTAACATGTCCATTGGGCCATCCTCATCATTGCTAAAACTATCAAAATTTTGAAATTATGACTAATAAAGCTCAAATTAATTTTTAAATAATTTTTAAGGTGTTACAATGAAGTTGGCAACGTCATCAGGAACAAAGCAAGATAGGTTACACAAGGTTATAATCAACAAGAGAGAATTGATTATGATGAAACCTTTGCACCAATAGCTAGGCTAGAAGCCATCAGAATGCTACTTGCTTTTATTGCCTTCAAAGGATTCACTTTCTACCAAATGGATGTTAAGTCTGCATTTCTAAATAGATTCCTCTCTGAGGACTTATGTAAAGAGCCTCCTAGTTTTGAGAGTGAAGACCTTCCCAACCATGTCTTCAAGCTAATGAAGACTCTCTATGGTCTGAAACAAGCTCTTTGAACTTGGTATGATAGACTGAGTATTTTCTTACTAAAGAATGGATTCAAGAGAAGTACAGTTGATACTCTTTTTACTCTTGAACAAGATAATCACTTTTTGATGGTTCAAACATATGTTGATGACACTATATTTGGCGCTACTGATCACTCTCTCTATGAAAAGTTTTCAAAATTAATGCAGAGTGAGTTTGAGATGAGCATGATAGGTGAACTCAAGTTCTTCCTCGGTTTGCAAATAAAGCAGCAAAAGGAAGGAATCTTGATCCATCAAGAAAAATATACAAAAGAGCTTTTGAAGAAGTTTCATATGGATCAAGCCAAACCAATGAGTACCCCCATGCATCCATATCAAATCATCGATGCTGATGAGAATGGTGAAAAGGTCTCAGAAAGTAATTATTGCATAATGATTGGTTCACTATTATACCTTACAGCTAGTAGACCAGACATTCAATTAAGTGTAGGAATTTGTGCTAGATTTCAATCTAATCTGAAGCAATCACACTTAAATATTGTTAAGCGAATTTTTAGATATTTATTAGGTACTACTAATCTCGGCTATAGGATTGATAAAAGAATCACTTTACCTTGTAATCTTCTATCCAGCTTCCTGATGCAGCAAGTTAAGGGGAATCACTCAAACTCACTTGTACACATAAAGTTTCTTAAAAGAAACCATAGAAATTTCATTCCAAACAAAAATTAAGAAAAGTGGCTGTCAAGTTTAGAGGTATTTATACCTTTTATTTAGGTTAAAATTATTTCCTAATCCTACTAGACTAGGCTCAAATTACTACACTAACAATTGGGCTTAACAAATATAAAAATAAAACAAGTCTTGAAACATTTTAAAATATAAACAAATAAACTAAATAAATCAGATTTGGCCTAACATGGCCAGAATATATTATCAATGCAAATTCACTAATAATAATACTTTTTTTCTTCTGGTGAAGAAATATCCATTTTGCCTTCCTAAGCTTGTATCATTCCCTTCTTCCTCAAAAAAGATTTGTCCTCGAATCCTATAGCCGTTTCTACTTGTCCTTGCTAGCACCGAACATGGTCCAGGATCAAACACAGCATCTTCAAATTCTTGCAACAAAGAGACAAAATGATATGGAAAATTTTAGTTAAGTTCAGTGTTAGAGAGTAAAGCTTCCCTAAACTGAATCATAATCAAAGCTCTCTTGCCTAACAAAGCACTCTTTAAATCTCTCTCTCTCTCTTGCATAAAAACATAATTTTCTCTCAACTTTGTCATTCTTCTCTTTTCTATCACATTTTCCTTGTTTGTCACTCACCAGTTGGCCTTTGTCTTTACTCTTTTCACTCATGGCCTCTTGTTTCTCTATTTTTCCTGTGACCTCACTACCCATATTTCCCAAAGTAGTTTGGTGACGTTTCACTTGATCAAGATAGACCTCCTTCTTAGTTGAATCCAAAACCATCTCCTTGGAATTGGAGCCATTAGTTTCCTTTTCTCATCATCACAAGACCATTTTGAACCCTATTTTGAGGTGGAATTCAAAAATGGTTTTGATGCCTGCCATTTTTCTTGCCCCTCCACCTTCATTGCCATGCTTACCAAATTTTCTATCTCCACATAACGATGCAATTCAACCACATCAGCCATCTCCCTATTAACACCACCAAGAAACCTTGCCATAGTTAACTTCGGATCTTCCTCTATATTAGCCTTGCTCATGAGCATCTCCATCTCTTTATTAGTCTTCAACTAATTGTGAACCTTGTTTTAGCTTGTGCAACCTGTGATGCCCCTCCTATAGTAATACGAAGGCACAAATTGCATCCTCATGACACTATGGCACCCCAAGTCTCAATAGGAGGCTCTCCATTCCTTCGCTTGGACTTCACCAGCTCATGCTATCAAATTATAGCATAATCAGAAAATTCTACTGTAGTCAATCGAACCTTCTTTCCCTCAAAATAATTGTGGCATGCAAAAATCATGTTTATCTTCTTTCCTATTGTAAATAGGCTTCAATATCATTCCTTCCTTTAAATGGTGGTATCTGTATCTTGATAGCATTCATATTGTTGTCCAATTGTCCTTTCTTTCCCATCTTCATATTCCCAACTGAATCATCATCGTCAAAATTGTAACACCCAGTAACAAGGGTGAGGAGTGATCACTAGTGCAAGAAACACAACAACATAGGGATGAGAATTCTAAAATTCTAAGTAGGGTATTTGTAACCCCCTAATATTTAACTCAACATGCCTAGGATGCATTTAAGTTAATTATTAGTTATTACTCTTTTGTTCCAGTTTTTAACTTCAAACTTCTTGAAAATACTTTAGTGAAAATATGGGTAAATTTTTTTTTTTGGGAAATGAAAGCTAAAATGCGAGGTACGCGGGTGCATAAAGTAAACCGTATCGTCGACTTGCAAAGGAAAATCATAACATAATAGGTGAAACATAATGAAACAACATCATAGTTTGATATATATAACTAGTTATACCATACACCAAGTCAAGTAGTAGTAGTAGCGTTAATACAGTCATCCGTGCATAACGTGAACAAAACATAAAGAGAATACATCTGAATCCCCTAACTACAAAAGTGTATCTAAAATAGATAACCTCTAAAAGCAAAAGAAGGCTATCCTAAGCATGTACATGTGTATGCACTATGAGTCAGCTACCAGTTCCTACTCACACCTATCAGAAGGAGGAACATAACTAACCTACTGAGCCAGCTCAGCCAAGGTGGCCAAACAATGAGAGGGTCGGACATGCGCTCTACGACGAGGTACCATCCTCACCCTACCTCCTCGAAGTGGCTGCGTCACAGTAGCCTCACTACCTAACTGCATGGGTATGGTGGAGGAAGAACTCATGGATGGGATGTCTGTTTCGGAGGGGTCGGTCTTAGAAAAAGCTGAGGGTCACGAGGAATGTACTCCGGTTAGTCTCGGATGGCGGAGGCAGCAGCGGGGATATGACGGATACGCTCTCCTCGGGGACGTGTATGCTCGAAGAGTAGATCATTGGCAAAGGGCGAGGTCGGCGAGAATCAGAAGCTAGTAACCAGCTGGGCAAAAGTGTGATCCAGGAATACAAAGAGACAGATTAAACAAAGACCAACGAAGTGACAGGACTAGTGCATGGTGTCAAAATGCAGCTCCCAAGTCAGTGCATTAACGTAAATCACGAAGGCTGCCATCGTCCTCTGAAGACGTGACGAAAAGAAAGATAGAGGGGGAGTGAGAAACTTGATAAAGAATCTCAGTAAGGTATTTCCCTATCTTGGTGTCATCATCTATGTCCTCAAGAACCTCGGGTTTCTTTATATAAAGGTGAACATGCATAAGGTTCAATTTTAAAGTTCTAAAGTATCATTTACCGAGGCCCATTCATTTTAGTATACATCTTGGATGTCATGAATGCAATATACCTTATCATGAAATGCATGACAATGCAAGGTACGATATACTAATTCCAATCTTAAGAAATGCTCATGGATCATAACAATCATAACATGACTTTCTTCCATTTATCTTTTAGGTGACTTAGATTAATTCTTTCTGTCATTTAAGGTCACCCTATTTCTCTCACCTTTTGAGAGTTCTAAATTATGAGCTCATACCTAATTAGTTGTGACTAGCATAATCTTATCCTATGATAAGTTAACACCCGACGCTTAGAGTGCGGGATAGGGGCAATAGGATCACCTTTCATAACCTTTAATTTGGGGAGTCCAAAGGATCATTTCCTTATTAGATCACCTCTCATAACTTTAATTCAGGGAATCTAGAGGATCATTTCCACATTTTTTATGTCACCTCTTTATATTAGCATGTTTATGTTAAGATGCAAAGTCATAACCATATTATATACTTTTCTCATGCTCTTCACACTACTTGAACATATGCAACTTTAAAATGTTTCAAGTGAAATCACAGCATGCTATATCAATTCTCACAATCAAATAACTAGACATGTAAGACATCAATTTCACATAATTCTTCAAGCATATGGAAAATCACAACATTTTACAAGATAAATACTTTCATTGCCTCTTAATCAATTTAACCTCTAAATCGGGTAAACCCAACTTTCATATTTATGCATCTAAGGGACCACATACAAGAATTCTCATTTATTATTAACCTAAGAGCATCCCTAAACAAATCTGGATAGATTTGAAATAAAAATGAAATGAACCATTTCGGTGTTCTTATAAAATACGTTTTTGACTCTTTCTCATTACCGACTTTTCTTATGATGCTAGAATTAATTTATAAGTCAATTATGGGTGATTCCTATATTTTTACTAAGTGTTAAATATCATTTTTACTTAAATATCACATGCTGGCCAGAAAGCATATTTTCATTTTAAAGAGTCCTAGAATTCACTTTTTTCAGTTCTTTCTAGTTACTAGACTTTCCTTAAATATCAAAAATAATTATCATACCCATTAATAATAGTTTTTTCATGTTAAGAGCACTCCAAGCAACATACATCAATTTTGGAAATGTTTGAACCAAAACCAAAATATAATTTTCCTAGGAGCACACAAAATTATGAATTAGGCATTTCTAGTAACTAGTCTTTCTTAGGATTAATTCTAGATTAAGGAACGCTCTTATAATCAATTCTTATTTTTTTTATAGTAACACAAACAATAACCTTAAATTAGTAGCATCATTAGAGAGCTTAACAAAAGGATATTTATATTTATAAAGATATATATTCCATGAGTTAAAGTTCCCATGTGAGTTGAAAGGGTGAGTCTTGAGTACTAGGTTAATTAAGTGATGACATAAATTTAAACGTGCAATGCAAGCTTCATTTTTAATCTTGGCTTTATAGGGTGATGTCGAGAGAAACATGAATATGATATGCAAAGCTTGAATATAAATATGAAAATGCAAGCTCTAGTTTTAATTTTTAAGTTTAGGTGATGGCTTGAAGAATAAATATGCTAGACAAGAAATGTAAATATGAATGCAAGTCCAATTCTTTATTTTAGTGCTCTAGGCCCCTTAGAGTATTCACTCTAAATCAACAATCAACTTTAAGGTTAAAATAGGTAAGCTTCGAGTTTAATTATTTAGGTGATGATATAGTATAAATATGCTAATGTAAACTTCATTTTAGTTTTTAATATTATAAGGTGATGGCAAGAAAATATAAATATGAAAATGCAAGCTCTATTTTTAATCTTTAAGTTTAGGTGATGGCTTGAAGAATAAATATGCTAGGAAAGAAATGTAAATATGAATACAAGTCCAATTCTTTATGTTAGTGCTCTAGGCCCCTTAGAGTATTCACTCTAAATCAATAATCAACTTTAAGGTTAAAATAGGTATGCTTCAAGTTTAATTATTTAGGTGATGATATAAATATAAATATGCTAATATAAACTTCATTTTAGTTTTTAATATTATAAGGTGATGGCAAGAAAATATAAATATGAAAATGCAAGCTCTATTTTTAATCTTTAAGTTTAGGTGATGGCTTGAAGAATAAATATGCTAGGAAAGAAATGTAAATATGAATGCAAGTCCAATTCTTTATTTTAGTGCTCTAGGCCCCTTAGAGTATTCACTCTAAATCAACAATCAACTTTAAAGTTGAAATAGGTAGGCTTCGAATTTAATTATTTAGGTGATGACATAAATGTAAATATGCTAACGGAAGGCTTAAATATAAATATGCAATGCAAGGACTTGGAATAGAAATATGAATACAATCCATTTATTATTTCTTTGAGTCCTAGGCTCAAGACTACCATTTAACATAATATCTTTGTTTCCCAAAAACTCTTAGGAGCGAAACCTTCAAGCTTTAGAGGTCAAATAAATGATGGTTTTACAACTAACACCCAAGATCCTCATCATTAAGCCATCGTTTCTCCAATATATAGGCCATCAAGGCCGAAAATAAAGAGAAAGGAAAAGGAAAATATGGAGCTGAAAATGAGAAAGAGGAAGGAAGAATCAACATTATAATATCTCAATCCAAGAGTAATATAAAAGAATAGAATAGTAATCTTTAAAACAACTCCCTACCAAAGGTATATTTTTCTTTGAAAAGAGAAAATCTTGGCCTTGGAAATGAAATGAGAAGAACAAATCTTCCTTGGTGCTTTATGGTGGTTTCGGCCAAGAAAGAAAAAGAGGAAGGAATATGCCTCTTTGGTTTGAACTTGGAAGTGGAGAGGTTATGTAACGCCCCGATTTTCTGCTAGAGTGAAAATGATCAAAATGCCCCTGAGGTCATTATCAGCCTGGAATTCGAGGAAAGCCAGGTCCGGCAGTACTTGAAGGGCAAACTCAATGTTGGAAGGGGATTGGATGACTTGTGTTTCTTTCCAGGATCGAAAATCTCATTTTTCGAGTTTTCAGGTCAAAATGACCAAAATGCCCCTGTGGCGTTTTACCCTTTTGCAAGTGTCGGATGAACCCGAAACCTCTCCATATGGGTTTAAAAGACATTTTTATGTATTCTGTGGTCTCAGTTTTGGTCCCGGAGGTCCCGGGCAAAATAAGTGCAAAATTACGATTTTGCCCGTAGTTTCGTATGTTTACACCTAATCACACGGTTAAGCGAAATCTAAGCAATATTAGGCTCTAATCGAAGGTTAATTAATTTCCATAATTAATCTAAGGTCAAAATAATTTAATAAGGATGATTAGAACCTAAAATTGCTTAGATAAACTTAAAACCCTATCTTTAAATTCAAGGACCTTGAGTGTAGGAATCAATGAATAGTATGCAAATAGTGCACAAATAGTGTTTTCTCTCTCTTTCCTTAAATCATGGGATTGTGATACACATTATTTATTCACAAATGAGTTTTAAATTCTCTAATGATGTAAGAGCACTCCTAACCTTGTCATAAAATTCCTAATACACATGCTTAGTTACCTAAACTTAAGCTTAATTACTCCTAACCTTGTACCCAAATTAACCTACACTTAATCCTATCATTTACACCCAATTACATGGAAGATTTTTCCTCTCTCCTTGCTGCCCAAATCTGACCAAAAATCATCCCCCATTTTCATGAATTATTTCATTTCAAACTTAAAGGAAAATCACCTCAAATCACCTTACTTGTCATGCCTTGTCATAATTTCAATCAAGTTTGCTTTTCCAAATGAATAAGCAAGTAAAATAAATCATTCTCTTCAATTATTTGTGGCTGAAAAACTTCCAGCCATGTTGGTCTTCTAGAAGCCTAATTTCATCCACAATTTAAAGAAAAGATCACTCAAAAACCCATGCTTGAAGCCATACCTTGTGTCATGAGCTCCATGCTTCAAACCATGCTTGTATGACACCATCAAAGAGATATTTTCTCTTTCTTACCATCAGCCATGCTTTCCATTCTCTCACCTATCACTTTGTTTTTCTATAAATAGGGAGCTTGTGTTAGCATTGGATGCACATTGAGCATTTGCTAAAGCTTAGAGTAGTCTTGCTAGTTTCTTTCTTTCTCTCTAGTCCCAAAGAGTTCCTTTCTTTTTCATCTTCATCTTTTCCATCTCTTTACTTCATCATCATCATCTCATAACCTTCACACATCACCCCATAACCTTGAATCACCATCAAACCTCTCAAATATTTCATCTCAAACACAACCTCACCTCAAACACAACTCTAACCTCCTTATCTCCCCTTGGCCGAAAACATCAAGCCTTTTGGAGGAGCTCATCATCTTATTTTCTTCTCTCAAAGTTCAAGCTCTTTGTCTTCACTCTAGGTAGGAGTGTTTCTTTGCATCTCATTTCCATGAAAAATGAGTTTTTCTCTAGCTACCTCTTGGAATTTCTTTTTAAAACTCTCTTGGTTTCCTTCTTGAGTTTTTGGCCTTCATGACCTTTAAACTCATACATGATGGCTTGATGATGGGGACCTCTAGATGATGACTATGTGTTCATCATAATGAGACCCCTAAAGCTTGAGTTTTCTTTAGTTTTTATTATTATGCTATGAAGTTCACTAAAGTTTTCAACTTAAGAAAATAAGAATGATTTCAAAAAGGAATATGGATTACTTTCTCTTGGCCTCATGATTTCGGCCATAATTCCTTTTCTTGAAAATATGGAGATTTCTTTTAGTTCCATTCTCTTGACTTGATGAGACTATGTTGGGGTTGTCAATATTGGTTCTTTAAAGTCTTGGACGAGCTCTAGTTATTAAACCAAAATGAACTTGCATTCATATTTAGTTTATGCCTTGCATAGCATGATTTATTTTTATGTCATCACTAATGCTCTAAGACTAAAAATGAACTTGCATATTCATATTTAATTTCCAAGCATTGCATTTCACGTTTATTATTCAAGTCATCACTTAAAATCCAAGATAATAACAAGTTGCATCTCATATTTATTTTGAGCTATTTACTTTTCAAGTTCTCACTTTATTTCCCTAATGAACAATAAAAATGAAGTGCATGGCATGTTTATGTTTTGTTATCACCTAAAGCTCTAGAGCTCAAAGATTTGTCCCAAGGTCTCAAATGAGAGTTAGACATGGAAAGCATTCTCTTAGAATGCCCACTTACGCTATGTGAGATGAATGAACTTAGGATAAGTTTCATTTGATCACAAATGCCTATAAGCTATGCTTTATAATTTTTCTAAGTCTATGTGGATTCAAGGAACATATAGAACTAAGTTTTATAAATTTAGGACCTCTTGAAATAAATTCAACTTAGCTACTGCCCTTATAAATATCTTGATGATTTTAGATGTTAAAAATGTTTACAAAAGAGTTTTGAAGGTTTTAAAAAGGTTCCAAGAGAAACTAGTATCCTATGTGCTTTAAAAAGTATGTTTTATGCCTTTGTATGGAGAGTGTTGTTTCGGTTCCGCCTTGCTATGTTTGGCCACTGTATGAGCTGTTTTAACGATGATAACATGCTTATGTTTAAGTATGATCAATGGAAAAACTCATAAGTAAAAGATAAGAAAGGTTAGAAACTAGAAAAGAATTAATTTGAGAGTTCTAGATCCCTTAATGTTAGAATTTTCTGGATTTTGTCCAGCAAGGTTTAGTAATGATAATCATGGTTCTAAATTAGTTTAAATGTGTAGAAATGACTCATAATTGGTTTAGGACTTGATCTTGGTGCCTTAGGAGCAAACCGAACTTAGAAAGGGTCATTATCGTGACTCCTAGGTACCCGTAAAGTTGAAATTATGAATTCTGCACCTTTGAGATTGAGAGATATTCTTGACCATAGTATGAAGAGAGATATACTTAGTCATAACCTCCTAAGTACCCGAGATGTTAGCTTTGAATGATTCATAACTTAGACTGTGAGTTAAAGACCATAGCGGTCAATGCATAAGACATTAAGAATATGAGAATGATATTTATATGATACTAAGGTATGTTAAGATGTTTTACGATGATGCATATGTTATGTGAAGGATGATGACGTTATTCATATGAGGAATTCATGAGGATATATGTTTATGTGGCATAAAACAAATTTGGAAGAAATTCGGCATGATGCCATCGTGCCGCCGAATTTTCGAAAAATTTGGGGACCTAAAGATTTTGAAAATTAAGGTACTAAGATGGGTTCTAGGATGACACCGGTTTGGCCGAGCACCTCCATAGAACTCATGTGACATCGATACCCATTTTTTTTACTCTTAGGTGACACCGGTTCGGCCGAGCACCCCTAAGAGATTTGCCCCCTAACCCGTACTCAAATAGTCGGGATTTATGATTTATGATACGCTTATCATTAAATGGTAAGTAAGAACTAGTGACGACTAGTTAAGGTATGAGCTCATAACCTAGAGATGTGACACGTTCTGGGTGACACCGGTTCGGCCGAGCACCCCCAGTTCGATTGTCTTTCAAGGTGGCCCATAAGGAAGAGAAGTTTTATGATTATGATTATGTCACTAAGTTTGTCCCATATGAATGTGTTCTAATTGCCACTTAATACCACTAAGTATGATGATGATTGATGTATGTGCATTAAGTAGCGCCACGCATACATTCTTTATTATGTTGCATTCATGACATTAAGATCATCCTAAAATGAATGGACCTTGGCTAAAATACACTTTAGAACTTAAAATGAACTTGATATATGCTCACTTGTCTTTATGAAATAAACCCAAGGTTCCTGGGGATGTGAACGATGTAACCCTAGGATAGGAGACTCCTACTGAGATTCTTTACTAAGAATTCTCACTCCTCTCTCTTCTCCCGTCACATCTTCAGAGAGCGATGGCGATGTTCGTTGACTTCATTGACACGCCAGCCAGGGAGGTGCACTACACCCCGGTGGAGCTTTCGAGTACACAAGCGTTGCAAGGATATTCCCTTCGGCTGTATCTTTTGGGAGGGGTGGTGGATTTATACTCGTAGCTTACTAGAAGGGTAGCATTTTGGATTTTTATTGTAGTCGCACCCTACACTTGTGTTTCTCGTTGTATTTTATTTCTTCTTTATCACAAGCTCTGCCTGTACCTATGCGGGTATGACTACCTATGTACTCTAAATATGTTATTAATGAAATGTTTCTCTTGTTATGATGATTTCTGCTCCACTATTATATGTTTTCCTTTTTGAGTTCTCTCTATGAGTGTTAATCATGTCTCACGTTTCTGTTATTCGAATAGTTAAGTTCGCGGCTCTCACTTTGTTTTATACTTTCAAAAAAAATTTTACCGTAATTTCCGCTAAATATTTTCAAGAAAAAGATGAGACTATGAGGTAATAGCCTAATGTTTAACCTAATGTGTTCTAGAAAGTTGGGTTAAAATTAGGGTGTTACATTATGGTATCAGAGCAGTTCAATTCTCACGGAGCCTGAGGATTGGACTGACCATGCTTTAGAAGCATGATACGATAGTTATGTCATGTGTAGCGCTTGATAGAGATAAGCTATAGGATTAGAGATGCATGACTTCTGTTGCTTGCAAGTGCCATGGTAACTAGCTCATTTTGCATGAATATTGAGCCTGATCAACTTGATGTTCATTGTCTCATGTGTTTAGGGACCAATGGCACCGCGACGACAGCCTAGGACTATGCCCAATGCTGATCAAGACAACGCAACCGCAGCTGCTGTCCGGCAAATGGCAACAGCCATGGCACGATTTTTTGATCGAATGGATCAACGTGAGAATGCTATACCTGCTCCCCCTGCTGCCGAGGTGGTTGAGCAGGCACGCTTCGGCGAAGTTTCGCAGCAAACCCGCCGCCTTTAGGAGCCATGGACCCGACAAGGCCGATTTAATGGATCAAGAATATGGAAAAGATTTACTCTGTGATTGCCTGCTCAGAGGAGCAGAAGGTGACTTTCGCCTCCTACATGATGGAGTCCGATGCCGAGTTTTGGTGGACCGGCACCCGAAGGATGCTTGAAGCCGCCGGTACGGCTATCAACTAGGAACTGTTCAAGACTTACTTCTACGAGAAGTACTTTCCCGAGTCCGTAAGAAATGCTAAGGATATAGAATTCATGCAGTTGACCCAGGGAGGGTCTACTGTGGCACAATACACTGCCAAGTTCGAAGAACTGATCAAGTTCTCTCGGGTGTTCCAAGGGAACCCCGATGAGGTATGGAAATGTGTAAAGTACGAGGCTGGTCTCAAAGCGGAGTTAAACTTCGCCGTTGCTCACATGGAAATCAGGGATTTCCCAATGCTGGTCAACAAGTGTCGGATTTTGGAAGAAGGCCAGAAGAAACTCAATGCCGCTAGGGCGGAAAGAGCCAAGGGGTTGGGACCACAAACCCCAAGGTTCAAACCGCAACATCAAAACCAATCAAGGAGCCACTACACTCCATACAACAACAACAACAATAACAACCAGTTCAAGCCACAACAACAACAACAACAAAGGACTCCCTACAACCAACAATCCAAACAGAACCAAAGGCCCCCGTTCAAAAACAATGGCCAGAGGAATAGCAATCACCAAGGAGGACAAGGCGGTCCTCGAAACGGCAATAGCCAAGGAGGGGCAAATGGAGCTAAGAATAAGGCGTACCAAGGAACCCCCGCCACCTCTTCAGGTTCCGCAACGGCCAGTATGCCCTCAATGTGGGAAGGATCATGGTAACCGCCCATGCCTAGCCGGGCAGAATGTCTCTTGCAAGTGTGGCAGGCCCGGCCACTACACAAAGATCGTGCAAAGAGAGGGCCATCAAGCCAGACCCCGTCCACAACACCAAGGGAGAGTCTTTACCCTCAATGCCGAAGATGCCGAGAAGTCTAACGACCTCATCGAAGGTAAGTGCGAACTTAATGGTAGAACCTTAACTGTACTTTTTGATTCTGGCGCTACTCATTCCTTCATTTCACTTGCTAGTGTCGAGTCTTTAAATTTGAAAGTCTCTAAACTTCCCTTTGATCTCATTGTTTCTACTCCTACAAATCGCCCTGTTAATACCTGCCATTGTTGCCTGAACTGTCATCTTGTAGTGGAAAATAGGTCTTTTATCATGGATTTTATTTGTTTACCCCTGAAAGACATAGGAATCATCTTAGGCATGGATTGGCTTCACGCCAACCGTGTGTCGTTAGATTGTGGAACCCAAACAGTAGTCTTTCCTTCTCTTCCCAAAGATATCACTCAACCTCTTAGGTTATACCTAAACTCCATAGAAGTCTTCTGTAGTGGGGAGAAAACTAAGGGATATGTTCTCCTAGCCGCCTGCGATGTAGACTTTGAGCAAAACATAGATGAGATACCTGTGGTAAGAGACTATCCCGAGGTATTCCCAGAGGAAATACCCGAATTCCCTCCCGAAAGAGAAGTAGAGTTTTCCATAGAACTAGTCCCCGGAACGGGACCGATCTCTATAGCCCCATATAGAATGTCACCCTTGGAGTTAGCTGAGTTAAAAACCCAGTTAGAGGAGTTATTGGAGAAGAGATTCATAAGGCCGAGTGCTTCGCCTTGGGGTGCTCCAGTCTTATTTGTAAAGAAAAAGGATGGAAGTATGAGAATGTGTATAGACTATAGGCAGTTGAACCGAGTGACCATAAAGAATAAGTACCCGTTGCCTAGGATTGATGATCTTATGGACCAATTGAAAGGAGTCAGTAGTGTTTTCTAAGATTGATTTGAGGTCCGGTTACCATCAGATTAGGGTTAGAGATTTGGACATTCCAAAACCGCCTTCGAACTCTCGGTATGGACACTTTGAGTTCAATGTGATGTCGCTTGGTTTGACGAATGCTCCTAGCTTTTATGGATTACATGAATAGGATCTTTCGACCCTATTTAGATCAGTTCGTGGTTGTGTTCATAGATGATATTCTCATCTATTCGAAGACCCACGAGGAGCATGAGCATCATTTAAAGCTGGTTTTAGAAGTATTAAAAGAAAAGAAGCTATATGCCAAGCTTTCTAAGTGTGAATTCTGGTTGGATGAGGTGAAATTCTTAGGACATGTTGTGTCAAAAGGTGGCATAGCTGTCGACCCAAGTAAAATAGAGGCCGTAATGAATTGGGATAGACCAACCTCCGTGACCGAGATTAGAAGCTTTTTGGGTTTAGCTGGCTATTATCGTAGGTTTATCAAAGGATTTTCCCAGTTAGCCCTACCCTTGACCAAGCTCACTAGGAAGAATGCCCCGTTTGAGTGGAGCCCTGAGTGTGAAAAGAGTTTCCTAGAGCTTAAGGAAAAGCTCACCTCAACCCCAGTTTTGGTATTACCTGACCCCAATGTGCCCTTTCAGGTATATTGTGACGCGTCAAGCAAGGGTTTAGGTTGTGTGTTGATGCAAAATAGGCAAGTGGTAGCCTATGTGTCCAGACAACTCAAGCCTCACGAGGTAACCTACCCCACCCATGACCTAGAACTAGCAGCCATCGTTTTTGCCCTTAAGATATGGAGACACCATTTATATGGTGTAAGGTTTGAAGTTTTCTCCGATCATAAGAGTCTCAAGCATCTCTTTGATCAAAAGGAGTTGAATATGAGACAGAGGAGATGGATGGAATTCCTCAAGGATTACGATTTCGGCTTAAGTTACCACCCCGGCAAGGCTAATGTAGTCGCCGATGCCTTGAGTCGAAAGTCGTTACGCCTGGCCTTGTATGATGATCAATGAAGTTGGGTTAATAGAGCAGTTTAGGAATATGAATTTGGGGATGGCAACAACGGAAAATGGCATCGTGATGAGCCATCTAACGGTGACCAGTGGGTTTAAGCAAAGGATTATGCTTGCCCAAAGAGAAAATGAGGACTTTATGGAGACAATAGAGGCGGTTAAGGCCGGAAAATTGAAGGGTTTTGAGCAAGGCCCCGACTGGTTGTGGATGTATGAGGGGCGAATCTGTGTACCACCTGATGGCGACCTCCGAGAGAAAATCTTGGAGGAGGCTCATAAGAGCCACTTTGCCATCCATCCTGGTGCCACCAAGATGTATCAGGACCTGAAGAAGATGTTCTGGTGGCCCGGATTGAAAAAGGATGTGGTCGCCTGGGTGAGTAAGTGTTTGGTCTGCCAAAAGGTAAAGATCGAACACCAAAAACCTTCTGGCATGTTGCAACCCCTGTCAATTCTCGAGTGGAAGTGGGAGAGTATATCAATGGATTTCGTGACAGGATTGCCAAGGACCCAAGCTGGCCATGATGCCGTATGGGTAATCGTGGATCGACTGACCAAGTCGGCTCACTTTCTACCTATTCGAGTCACGTACTCATTAGATAAGTTGGCTCAGCTTTACATCCAAGAAATAGTGAGGTTGCATGGAGTGCCGTCGACGATAATCTCGGATCGAGATCCGCGGTTTACGTCACGTTTTTGGGGAGCTTTCCAAAAGGCATTTGGTTCGAAGCTGTGCTTAAGCACGGCCTACCACCCACAAACGGATGGCCAATCTGAGAGAACCATTCAAACCCTAGAAGATATGTTGAGAGCCTGTGTTTTAGATCAGAAGGGGAGTTGGGATAAGTACTTGCCTTTGATCGAGTTTGCGTATAACAACAGTTATCACGCGAGCATCGGTATGGCACCGTACGAGGCGTTGTATGGAAGGAAGTGCCAATCACCTTTGTGTTGGTACGAGTCTGGGGAGCAAAGTGTCTTAGGACCCGATGTAGTGAGGGAAACGACGGAGCAAATCAAAAGGATTAGGGATAGAATCTTAACCGCTCAAAGTCGGCAGAAAAGCTACGCGGACAAAAGGCGTAAGCCCTTGGAATTCCAAGAGGGAGAACATGTATTTCTAAGAATCACCCCCACTACAGGAATAGGTAGAGCCATGAAAGTCAAGAAGTTGAGTCCCCGATTCCTCGGTCCTTTTGAAATTCTTCAGAGAATCGGATCCGTAGCCTATAGAATAGCTCTGCCACCTAATCTGTCAAACCTTCATGACGTCTTTCACGTCTCTCGCCATGTAAATACGAGTTCGACCCTAGCCATGTCTTAGAGCCAGAACATGTACAGTTAAGGGAGGACCTGACATTCAAACTACCACCGACGAGAATCGTGGACCAAGGTGTTAAATAGTTGAGGAATAAGTCTGTTCCTTTGGTGAAGGTCGCATGGGGACGAGGAAACACCGAGGAGTTTACATGGGAACTTGAGTCCGAGATGAAGTCAAAGTACCTCGAATTATTCTAAGGTACGAATTTCGAGGGCGAAATTCTTTTTAAGGAGGGGAGTAATGTAACACCCCGATTTTCTGCTAGAGTGAAAATGACCAAAATGCCCCTGAGGTCATTATCAGCCTGGAATTCGAGGAAAGCCAGGTCCGGCAGTACTTGAAGGGCAAACTCAATGTTGGAAGGGGATTGGATGACTTGTGTTTCTTTCCGGGATCGAAAATCTCGTTTTTCGAGTTTTCAGGTCAAAATGACCAAAATGCCCCTGTGGCGTTTTACCCTTTTGCAAGTGCCGGATGAACCCGAAACCTCTCCAGATGGGTTTAAAAGACATTTTTATGTATTCTGTGGTCTCAGTTTTGGTCCCGGAGGTCCCGGGCAAAATAAGTGCAAAATTACGATTTTGCCCGTAGTTTCGTATGTTTACACCTAATCACACGGTTAAGCGAAATCTAAGCAATATTAGGCTCTAATCGAAGGTTAATTAATTTCCATAATTAATTTAAGGTCAAAATAATTTAATAAGGATGATTAGAACCTAAAATTGCTTAGATAAACTTAAAACCCTATCTTTAAATTCAAGGACCTTGAGTGTAGGAATCAATGAATAGTATGCAAATAGTGCACAAATAGTGTTTTCTCTCTCTTTCCTTAAATCATGGGATTGTGATACACATTATTTATTCACAAATGAGTTTTAAATTCTCTAATGATGTAAGAGCACTCCTAACCTTGTCATAAAATTCCTAATACACATGCTTAGTTACCTAAACTTAAGCTTAATTACTCCTAACCTTGTACCCAAATTAACCTACACTTAATCCTATCATTTACACCCAATTACATGGAAGATTTTTCCTCTCTCCTTGCTGCCCAAATCTGACCAAAAATCATCCCCCATTTTCATGAATTATTTCATTTCAAACTTAAAGGAAAATCACCTCAAATCACCTTACTTGTCATGCCTTGTCATAATTTCAATCAAGTTTGCTTTTCCAAATGAATAAGCAAGTAAAATAAATCATTCTCTTCAATTATTTGTGGCTGAAAAACTTCCAGCCATGTTGGTCTTCTAGAAGCCTAATTTCATCCACAATTTAAAGAAAAGATCACTCAAAAACCCATGCTTGAAGCCATACCTTGTGTCATGAGCTCCATGCTTCAAACCATGCTTGTATGACACCATCAAAGAGATATTTTCTCTTTCTTACCATCAGCCATGCTTTCCATTCTCTCACCTATCACTTTGTTTTTCTATAAATAGGGAGCTTGTGTTAGCATTGGATGCACATTGAGCATTTGCTAAAGCTTAGAGTAGTCTTGCTAGTTTCTTTCTTTCTCTCTAGTCCCAAAGAGTTCCTTTCTTTTTCATCTTCATCTTTTCCATCTCTTTACTTCATCATCATCATCTCATAACCTTCACACATCACCCCATAACCTTGAATCACCATCAAACCTCTCAAATATTTCATCTCAAACACAACCTCACCTCAAACACAACTCTAACCTCCTTATCTCCCCTTGGTCGAAAACATCAAGCCTTTTGGAGGAGCTCATCATCTTATTTTCTTCTCTCAAAGTTCAAGCTCTTTGTCTTCACTCTAGGTAGGAGTGTTTCTTTGCATCTCATTTCCATGAAAAATGAGTTTTTCTCTAGCTACCTCTTGGAATTTCTTTTTAAAACTCTCTTGGTTTCCTTCTTGAGTTTTTGGCCTTCATGACCTTTAAACTCATACATGATGGCTTGATGATGGGGACCTCTAGATGATGACTATGTGTTCATCATAATGAGACCCCTAAAGCTTGAGTTTTCTTTAGTTTTTATTATTATGCTATGAAGTTCACTAAAGTTTTCAACTTAAGAAAATAAGAATGATTTCAAAAAGGAATATGGATTACTTTCTCTTGGCCTCATGATTTCGCCATAATTCCTTTTCTTGAAAATATGGAGATTTCTTTTAGTTCCATTCTCTTGACTTGATGAGACTATGTTGGGGTTGTCAATATTGGTTCTTTAAAGTCTTGGACGAGCTCTAGTTATTAAACCAAAATGAACTTGCATTCATATTTAGTTTATGCCTTGCATAGCATGATTTATTTTTATGTCATCACTAATGCTCTAAGACTAAAAATGAACTTGCATATTCATATTTAATTTCCAAGCATTGCATTTCACGTTTATTATTCAAGTCATCACTTAAAATCCAAGATAATAACAAGTTGCATCTCATATTTATTTTGAGCTATTTACTTTTCAAGTTCTCACTTTATTTCACTAATGAACAATAAAAATGAAGTGCATGGCATGTTTATGTTTTGTCATCACCTAAAGCTCTAGAGCTCAAAGATTTGTCCCAAGGTCTCAAATGAGAGTTAGACATGGAAAGCATTCTCTTAGAATGCCCACTTCCGCTATGTGAGATGAATGAACTTAGGATAAGTTTCATTTGATCACAAATGCCTATAAGCTATGCTTTATAATTTTTCTAAGTCTATGTGGATTCAAGGAATATATAGAACTAAGTTTTATGAATTTAGGACCTCTTGAAATAAATTCAACTTAGCTACTGCCCTTATAAATATCTTGATGATTTTAGATGTTAAAAATGTTTACAAAAGAGTTTTGAAGGTTTTAAAAAGGTTCCAAGAGAAACTAGTATCCTATGTGCTTTAAAAAGTATGTTTTATGCCTTTGTATGGAGAGTGTTGTTTTGGTTCCGCCTTGCTATGTTTGGCCACTGTATGAGCTGTTTTAACGATGATAACATGCTTATGTTTAAGTATGATCAATGGAAAAACTCATAAGTAAAAGATAAGAAAGGTTAGAAACTAGAAAAGAATTAATTTGAGAGTTCTAGATCCCTTAATGTTAGAATTTTCTGGATTTTGTCCAGCAAGGTTTAGTAATGATAATCATGGTTCTAAATTAGTTTAAATGTGTAGAAATGACTCATAATTGGTTTAGGACTTGATCTTGGTGCCTTAGGAGTAAACCGAACTTAGAAAGGGTCATTATCGTGACTCCTAGGTACCCGTAAAGTTGAAATTATGAATTCTGCACCTTTGAGATTGAGAGATATTCTTGACCATAGTATGAAGAGAGATATACTTAGTCATAACCTCCTAAGTACCCGAGAGGTTAGCTTTGAATGATTCATAACTTAGATTGTGAGTTAAAGACCATAGCGGTCAATGCATAAGACATTAAGAATATGAGAATGATATTTATATGATACTAAGGTATGTTAAGATGTTTTACGATGATGCATATGTTATGTGAAGGATGATGACGTTATTCATATGAGGAATTCATGAGGATATATGTTTATGTGGCATAAAACAAATTTGGAAGAAATTCGGCATGATGCCATCGTGCCGCCGAATTTCCGAAAAATTTGGGGACCTAAAGATTTTGAAAATTAAGGTACTAAGATGGGTTCTAGGATGACACCGGTTTGGCCGAGCACCTCCATAGAACTCATGTGACATCGGTACCCATTTTTTTACTCTTAGGTGACACCGGTTCGGCCGAGCACCCCTAAGAGATTTGCCCCCTAACCCGTACTCAAATAGTCGGGATTTATGATTTATGATACGCTTATCATTAAATGGTAAGTAAGAACTAGTGACGACTAGTTAAGGTATGAGCTCATAACCTAGAGATGTGACACGTTCTGGGTGACACCGGTTCGGCCAAGCACCCCCAGTTCGATTGTCTTTCAAGGTGGCCCATAAGGAAGAGAAGTTTTATGATTATGATTATGTCACTAAGTTTGTCCCATATGAATGTGTTCTAATTGCCACTTAATACCACTAAGTATGATGATGATTGATGTATGTGCATTAAGTAGCGCCACGCATACATTCTTTATTATGTTGCATTCATGACATTAAGATCATCTTAAAATGAATGGACCTTGGCTAAAATACACTTTAGAACTTAAAATGAACTTGATATATGCTCACTTGTCTTTATGAAATAAACCCAAGGTTCCTGGGGATGTGAACGATGTAACCCTAGGATAAGAGACTCCTACTGAGATTCTTTACTAAGAATTCTCACTCCTCTCTCTTCTCCCGTCACATCTTCAGAGAGCGATGGCGATGTTCGTTGACTTCATTGACACGCCAGCCAGGGAGGTGCACTACACCCCGGTGGAGCTTTCGAGTACACAAGCGTTGCAAGGATATTCCCTTCGGCCGTATCTTTTGGGAGGGGTGGTGGATTTATACTCGTAGCTTACTAGAAGGGTAGCATTTTGGATTTTTATTGTAGTCGCACCCTACACTTGTGTTTCTCGTTGTATTTTATTTCTTCTTTATCACAAGCTCTGCCTGTACCTATGCGGGTATGACTACCTATGTACTCTAAATATGTTATTAATGAAATGTTTCTCTTGTTATGATGATTTCTGCTCCACTGTTATATGTTTTCCTTTTTGAGTTCTCTCTATGAGTGTTAATCATGTCTCACGTTTCTATTATTCGAATAGTTAAGTTCGCGGCTCTCACTTTGTTTTATACTTTCAAAAAAATTTTTACCGTAATTTCCGCTAAATATTTTCAAGAAAAAGATGAGACTATGAGGTAATAGCCTAATGTTTAACCTAATGTGTTCTAGAAAGTTGGGTTAAAATTAGGGTGTTACAGGTTAGGTGTTTAAAGGAAAATCTATGGTGGTTGTGTGGTGGTTTGGGGTTGAGAAGTGGTAGAGGATGGTGGCTCATGGAAGAATGAAGAAGATGAAGAAGAAGAATTCTTTGAGATCAAAGGAAGAAAGCTTGAAGTTGCAAAGATGTGCAAAGGTTTTTGCAACTTCCTTTGGCACCTATTTATAGAAAATGAAACATGGGCATGAGGAGGGAGGTGTAGCCGGCGGTCTTGGAGGGAAGAAAAAAGAGAAAAAATATCTCATTTCATGGTATAGTGTAGGCATGGTTCAAGGTATGGCCAAGTATGATTCAAAGTATAGTTCTTTGAATGCACATTTTTAATTGAATTTCAACATGTGATGGATGAAAAATGGGTAAAGGATGGCCAGCCATGTTAAGAGAAAATGGGGGAGGATTTCTTTCATTCTAATGTGGATTAAAATTTTGTTTAGGAGTGGATTTGGTTAGGTCATGGATTAGGAGTTGTAATTAGGTGTTTAGGTGAGAAAGTGAGCAATTAAGGTGGTTCAAGACAAGATTAAAGAGTGTTCTTGCACAATCAGTGCAAATCCACCTTTATTATCAAAGAATCTCATCACATGACCATTTCCATGATTTAAGGAATTGAATAGAGAAAATACTATTTCAAATTGACATGACACTAATTCTTGGATTAAGAAAAGGGTTTTGAGTTTCTCTAATCAATCTTAGGTTCTAATTGACCTCAATTAATTATTTTGACTCTAGATTAGTAATTAGAATTTACTCATATTTAATTAGAGTCTAATATTACTTAGGTTATATCAATCGTATCATTAGGCCCAAAATGCACTAGCCGGGGGCAAAATGGTAATTTTTCACAAACCCCCCCCCCCCGGGACTACCCAAGCTCAACCAGATGTCAAACATCACTTAAAAACTTTCATTTCAAGGGTGAAGTCCGGGCTCAAATGGCACTTAATTTTGTGTCAGTTAGACACAGGAGCGTTTTGGTAATTTTACACATCGGAACTCAAAAATGAGATTCTTTTGCTCTATTAACACATATAACACATGTAATCACACATAATCCCCCTTCAATACTAAAATAGCCTTTTGAGGATGACCGGGGCTGGTGATCCTCATGTTCCCAGTAAAAATGGCATCGGGCACATTTTGGTCACTTGCACACAGAAAAATCAAGGCATTGCAGTATCCCCAAAACATATAATAAAATCCAGGTCATTGTCGTTGCTCCATCCAGTTCAATTTATTAAGAAAAATGTGATGATATGACATATATCAAGGTTCATTTTAAAGTTCTAAAATATCCTTCCGAAGTGGATTCTTTTTTATTATTCAGTCTCTTAACATACATACATGATCATATAAAAGCATGTATTGTTAAATTTCAACTTAAACATATTGGTCTCACTATTGATGCTAAAATCATTCACTTAGCACAGAAGATAAAGAACTACTTAAGACAATTGCTACTTTAACTATCTTGGCCCTTGACCATTGTGGCTTTGACCACTTTATGGGTAATAGACTGCTTTTTAGGACCGAGTCCATTCCTGTACACATGGATCTTCTAAGCCCATTCCTATATGTGATCCTTGGATTTTCTCTCTAATTCGCACATGGATCTTCTTAGCCCATTCCTATACATATGGATATTCTAAGCTCATTGTAACACCCTAAAAATTATTTAAAAATTAATTTGGGCTTTACTAGTTGTAATTTCAAAAATCTAATAGTTTTGATAATAATGAGGATGGTCCAAGGGATTTTTAAAAAATAAAAATAAAAAGAAAAAAGAAAAATATGAATAGTAACCTTGTGGGCTTCACAGGTTTGTTGAGACAACCGAAACCCTATAATTAGGACTTGAAGATGCCCAAAATTAAGGAAACATAGGGTTAGGGCTAGAAATAGTTATAAATATATATTTTATACCTATTACTAATTTTCGGGCGATGTTTGATTATCCGGTTACGGTGTTTTACCTATTCGGTGAAATTTAGATGTGCAATTTTTAACACCAAAAACTCAATTTAATCTTTACAAAAGGAAAGAGCTTATCCATTTATATTAGATGAATGGCTAAGATTCAATCTTGGATTACAAGATTTAATCCTGGCCATCCATTTTTCATTCTTAGATTTAGAATTATCTAATTATAATATATTCTACTCATGTATTTGTTATAAAGATCAACACAAGCTTATCTTCTCCAAGAAGCCAACCAAAACTCTCGGCCATCAACCAGAAAAGGCACCAACTCTATCTCCATTCTCAAAGAGCTCCATAGCTTTCATTCCAAGCCCAAATACCTTAGCCTAGAGTTGTTAAAATTTCCAAGTTCCCTTATAAAACTTGTTCTGCACATCAATACCTACAAATTTAACCGATTGAAATCTCAATTCTCCATCAATCCTCACCTTGATACCTCACTACCTAAGGAAGGTTTGGGGCTTGATTGGGTGTCCTTAAAGTGAAGAGAAATCCATTGGAACACCTTTGGAGTGCAAAGCTCTAAAGTTTGCAAGGTTGGGTAGTATTTTCTTGCTTGATAAAATTTTGTTTTCTTACGGATTGTGAGGGTTTGAAAACTGATATTCTTGGTTCTAATGAATGATTATACATAGGTGTAGGTGTATTTGTATTGGTTGAATATATTGGTGTTGTGGAAAAACTCAATTTTGCTAGAGAAGTGTTAATCATGTTTGCTGGAAATTCGATTTTCTTATAGGCAGGGCATGGTCACGAAATTTCTGATGGAGTTGTGGGTACTTTTATGAGCTGGAAAAATTATATTTTGAAGTTAACATCCTAAGGTAACTTCATGATTTTTCTCGGGTCATTTTAAAGAATTATACTACTTGAGAAAAATCATATACTTTGAACCTTGTTGCTGGAAAATCCTGGTTTGAAGTAAGCAGGGAATTTATTCGAATTTTCTGAACTATTTAGACATCTTAGATTTAGCTGAAAATTTTATGGGATATAGATAATATGTTGAAGTGTCTCTAGTAAAAATTTGGAGCCATTCTGGGCATTTTTGCTATGTTTGAAAAATCAGAAACCAAAGTGATCCATGTGCTGCCTGAAATGTTGGAATAGAAGCTGTAAATTTTGCTAATTTTATTATCATACCAAATGATTGAATTATAACTTAAAATTTTTACAGGATATTAGAGACACCTTGAAGTTTTACCAGGATTTTTATTTCAAATTTTTTGGGTTCATTTTCTATGGTTAAAAATTATTCATTTCTGATTCTAAGCTGAGTATAAGTGGTCTCTGACCACTAAATTTGTTAAATTTTGTTATCATACTTAGAGAACTCTTTTGACTCCGAAATTTTTAGAAGACTTTGGAGACACATTGAAGTGTCTTGAATAATTTTTATAGCCTTGGATTTGATGGTTTGAAATGCACAATAATTTGTGTTATGGATATGTGAAATCTATCATTGTGCTGAAAATGAATTGATGTTTTGAATTGATGAAATAATGATATTGGGTTCAAGTATGATATATATGAATGCATGTGAGTGACTTTAAGGAATACTTTGAGGCATGATTGGAATCATATTGTGAATGAATATGTATATGTGCCTCATGCATGCATTTGGAAAAGTAAAGTGAATGGTATACACATGTGGCAAAAGAGAATATATGGAATTTAATCATGCATATTCTAACATATGGAGAAAATAGAAACAAGACTTGGATTGAATGAAGGGAAGGCAAAAGTAGGAACTTTCCCAAAATACTATGACTGTGCCTATTCTGACATATGAAGAAAACAGAAACAAAAGTTAGATTGCATTAAGTGGAAGGCAAAAAGAGGAACTTTCCCCGAGATATTATGAGTTGGTAGGCGTATCGGCTAGGATAAAAACTGTGTGATTCGGAAATGGAAAAAAAAATGAAGTCCGATGATATGTATAGGAATGAGTTCAGTCCTGATAAGCAGTCTATTTCCCTTGTGTAGTGTGATCCACTATAAATACCATTTGGTGTAAACTATCTATTGTGGAGTTGTCCATGGCAAATACCCGTTAGGTATAAACTAAGTCTTTCCTATGTCAATGAAGAGAAAAAGTTACACTGAATTGAGTTTTACAGCATGATATAAGCTAAGTCTTTCCTATGTCAATGAAAAGAGAAAAATGCACTAGATTAAGTTCCTTGGCCACGAAAAGGAATGCATAATTTATTATTATTTCTACATTTAAGTTTACTGGATAATGCTTGTAAGAATGAAATTCTTACTTATGTTTTGGTTGTTATTTTTGAATGTCTGCTTAGGATGATTTACTAGATGTTTGACATTATAATACATATGCATTAAGTGATTGATCATTAAAAACTACCCACTTCGAAAGTACAATTTGGAATTCTAAAAATGAACCATTGTTATAAAGTGCATGATCCATCTTTTTCTAATAAACCAAAGTGGCTGGGACGATGACGATGACAGATATTTTAGTACATGTTTTGGGGATGCCTTATTGAGAATTGTATAATTCTCACCCCCTATGTGTTTGTGTTCCTGTGTCGCCTCCAAGTTGATCCAGAGAATGATGCAATTGCTACATGAAAGAAACTCGAGATTGTAGTAGTTTAGGAGTTGATGCTTTTCTTATGTGGTATATATCTGCAAGTGATTGTGTAGGTAAATATAATAGAGATTGTATATGTATTAAAGCTCATAGTAGAGCTTCCTTATGTATTGACTTTATAGTAAATAAATATTTTGTATCTTTGTTATATATCTTAATCGAATTCCAGTAATTATTACACGATCCCATCGAATTTGCTATAGTTATTTAAGAAAGGTTCACTAATTTATAAGTAGCAACTCTCAAGTCTGATGTCATGACTTAAGGATGATATTGTACTTAGGAAGATGTTACAGTCATTTCTATACGTGATCATTGGATTCACTTTCTCCAATTCTCACACAGACCTATTCCTAGTCAGGTTTACTTTCCCTGACTCAATTCAAGGGTAGTCAGGTTACCTTCTCCAACTAATCGGATTTACTTTCTCTGGCCCAAAAAATATAATCTCATGCTTTCTTTAACATGTAAGCAATTGAAATAAGTATTCACAATCTTGTGCACATAATATCGTTAATAGAATCACATATACAAGCATCATAGTCATATGTGCATCATTTGTATGCATCTTAATTATATATGCACACATATTGTTCATTATCTTAGCTTTAGCTCATAGAGCATCCATCAATAATTTCAATCTTAGACATTCACCATGGTATATGCATAACATCATCAATAGATTCACATAGTATTCATGAGATCAAATCATAAACATTTTGTTATTTCTTTAGCCAACCTTGCTTATTGCCACAATTTTGGTTCTAAGAGAAATTTTGGTTAAATTATGAAACATTATTGGAACATAGCAAAACTATCTTCAGAGATGATTCGGTTATTAACAAGGTTTTATAAACATTTCAAAGCGTACAAAGGTCTTTAGCTACATTTAAAAAATCTCACATTTTTAGGAGGTCAGAAACTGCCGTGTTTCAGTTAACAGCCACAAGTCTCAATTTTTCTGCCCACCAATTGATAAACTAAATTCGTATAAAAATTTAGGGTAGGACTAAGACGTCCTCAACATCCTATAAAAATTTCAGCTCAATTTTATTATTTGATATGGTAACGAAATTAGACAAATTCAGTACTATAAACTGGATTATACAGGCAAAAACTCTAACTATTCAATTTTACATTTTTTAAAAATAGTAAAAGTGCTTAAGATGAGCCATGAAAATTTCTAGAAACACTTCCATATGTTGGCTTCATTATATAAAATTTTCAGCCTAAGATCATGTCTCTAAATTAGTGAGAAAAATCAGAATTTTTCACCTGCTTACCTAAAAATGGAATTTCCAGCAGCATAGGTCATAACATGTTTTGAGAAAATGAGTTTTCTAACAACATCCGAACGCTCCACCAAAGTAAACACATCAATCCATGTACTATTAATCAATAAAACTGAAAATTTCAAACATTTGCTCAGAAAGTTTCAGAATAAATTTTGAAAGGAAAGAGGTTAAAGAAAGCCCTACTTGGCTCTTGTAAGTCCTTGATCTTGTTGTTGGTTTTCCTCTAGGACACCTACACCAAATTATTGATCAAACTTCTTAAATCCTCTGGTAACACAGAAAAGACAGCAGCAAACTTGATTATATGGAGAGATGAGAATTGTTTATAAAGAGTTGATTTGGGGATATCATGAACTAGTATGTGATTTATGCTTGAGTCTTGGATGTTTGTGTAACAGCTCAAGTTTCTTAGCATGGTTATGAGGTTTTGATGATGAAGAAGAGCAAGGAAGACTGTATGGGAAAGATGGTCGAGACTTGAAGAAAGAAATGGCAAGAGTTTTGATTTTTATTTATTTGAAGATAATGTCATTAATCAATTATGAAAATGTTTCTTTTGAAGATAAATGTTGTAATCTTGTGAAGTTCTTATATTATTTAATCATAAAGGCAATGGTGTAGCTTCTTCTAAGCTACATACTTGTCTAGTGAAGTGTCCAATTGTTACGATCCAGAATGAAAAGATAAGGAATGGAGTTAGTCGGAGGCGCCACAATCAAGAATGATTGATAAGCCAAGGGAGATCGCCACAAGAGCAATTGGATAATCTTGATAAGACCTAGGGTTCCAAGCAAGAACTAAAGAGACACTCTTACGAAAAAAAGGTAATATGATTTGAATATTGGAAAAACCCCTTTCCAAAAGGTGTTTACAAGGTTTATAAACTAAAAAGTGGGCTGTAATACTTAGCTCATGATTAAAATCTAAACTAAATAAAATATGAAATTAACAAGTAATGGGCTGTACAAAATTCACAAGCCCAATTACATTATTTCAAACTTTATTTAGTAACATAAAAGGCTTAAAAAGATGGTGGCCGCCCATATAACATCAAGGTTCTTCAAGTGGGATTATGTAATGCACCATTTTGGGCTTCAAGTCTTCCAAATTATGGGCAGCCTCAAGAATTGTTGCCACAACTTGTTGCAATGCCTCCTTTGCTTTCTTAGCCCTTCTTCTTGTCATAGGTCCCCTAAGTCCTCTGAGCGCCTTATTGTCCTTACCACTAGCCGTGTCCTCATCACCAATTTGTATTGCAAGTCTCATATGGTAAAATACTGTATCTGTAAAATAGATATTATCTGAAATTAAATTCTGGGTCTAAAATACTCATTTCTAACCTTTCCTAGCCTTAATCCTTTATTTTCTCAATTTCAGGCATTTCCGGATCCCAATTTTGGGGTTTGGGTGGTCTCGACAGGCCTGTGAGGCCCGCACAGTTAATGTTCACTTTTTTTTTTTGCATCTTCCTCAAGTTGTTCTTACCTCGACTAACTCTATCATAATCATAAAATTCTAATTAATAAAGTCCAGTAAAATTTTTGAAATAAATTTTGAGGTGTTACACCTAGTAGGCTTCTAAGTAGAAGGGTACAGAAATGAATCGATTACATACTAGAATGAGAGGGATCCTAAGACTGTATAGGCATGGGACTATACAATTGAGGATGGCTTATATGAATTGATTTGTACTACCTATATCAACAAGATACATTTTCTTTTCGGTAGCCCATCTCTAAAGAACTCCAAGGTTAAGCGTGCTTGACTTGGAGCAATTCTGGGATAGGTGACCTCCTAGGAAGTTTTCCCAAGAAGTGTATAAGTGAGAACAAAGCATGCTAAAAAGACCTTGTGTTGGTTTGTGGGGACAATCATCAATCCATAAAGCAGCCTAGGCTGTTACAAATGGTATCAGAGCACCACCTCTCCTAGTATGATGTGTTTCGAGGATGAATGAAGCGGAGGCTGGTGGCCATGTAATGCCTATTAACGAGGGTGGGGAGTGATCGTCAGTACAGGAAAGGCATGGACAATGAGTGGCTCCTGGTAGGCTTATAAGCAGAGGGGTACATGAATGAATCAATTACACACTAGAATGAGAGGGATCCTAATACTATATAGGTATAGGACTATACAGTTCAAGATGGCTTATATGAATTGATTTGTACTACCTATATCATCAAGATGCATCTTCTTTTCGATAGCCCATTACTAAAGTACCCCATGGTTAAGCATGCTTGACTTGGAGCAATTTTGGGATGAGTGACTTCTTGGAAAAATGAGTGTGAGTAAGGACAAAATATGCTAAAAAGACCCTGTGTTGTTTTGTGGGGATAGTCGTTAATCCATAAGGTAGCCTAGGCTGTTATAAAACTCCCCCTCAGAGTGCTCACGGTAGGAATCATTGTGTCCATGTCGATTCCTTGAAAAAAAAAACTTTCCACCACCCTTGGGCTTAGTTTGTGACACCGCATTTAGCCATGTATCCATATTATCTAATCTGCTTTGTATTTACTGAAAAGTCTTTTGCAAGAATTGTATGTCATATATTGTATTATCCTCAGTGTCACTCTTCGATGTGTTGTGAGCCATGTGAACAACCTACAAAATGATAAAAGACACAAAACTCGCTCACATGTTTCACTCAAAAAGTGTACATTCGTGTTTGCACTCAATATGGCTTTTACCCTCTTTTGTACTTGCCACTCAAAAAGTGTACTTGAGTATAGGTTAGTTTGAGTTGCAAATCCAAACACAAACCTCTATAACCTCGATCCAGTAGTGATCGTTGTGAGTTAGCTTGGAGAGACTAGTCAAAAACTACTTGCAAGGTGATAGTAAAGGTATTTTGCTAGTCACGGTTTAGCTTGGAGGTTGGTTAAAGACTACTCGATTTGGCTTGGAGAGGTTGATCAAAGACTACTCGATTTAGCTTGGAGAGGCTGGTGAATAACTACTTAGTTTGTGACAGTAGGGGTTATCTACTGGTCACAGGTTAGAGCTTGGGAAGGCTATTGTAAAGACTATCCAGTTTCTTTCTCGAGTTAAGAAAGGTTTTTGTGAAACTCAATTGTGGTTGAGAACTGGATGTATAGCCAAGTTAGCCGAATTAGTATAAAAACATCTGTGTAGTATTGTTTTCTCCCTTTATCTCTTTTATATTTGCTGCTCTAAAGTTTGTTTGTTTATATCTGCTTAAAGTTTATTCTTTTAGCTATTCTGTTACTATTGTTGTACTTCAGAAAACTTTCTGAAACCTTTAACATTGTTTTCGCTGCTCTTCAAGCACAATGCTTGATAGTATCTTGTCTAAAAGTTTTAGTTGCAAAAAGTGGAAGAGAAGCAAGACAAGATTCAACCCTTCCTTCTTGTGTGCTTTTCTACCTATAGTACTCCCCAAACTCGCTAGCACTAGAAACCATAGAACAAGTTGTGATCTAATTGAGGCTAGAAAAGCTAAGCTGCCTTCAATTCAAAGTAAGTAGTATCGATCTTAACCCAGGAGACAGGAGAACACCCTTTCTCCACTACCTAACATGTAGCGAACCCCCCAAAGGGGCCACCAATGCCAAGAAGTTCAAAAGATTAGCAAGCTACTGCACCTTTTATGAAAACAAGATCTTCTAAAAAGGGTCAGAAATGTCATGGCCAAGGTCCACGAAGGAATCTATGGCAACCACATTAGTAGGCAAGCTCTCACTGCGAAGATCCTCAGAGTTGGCTAATTCTGGCCAACCATGAAGACTAGCTGTAACACCCTAATATTTAACTCAACATGCCTAGGATGCATTTAAGTTAATTATTAGGTATTACTCTTTTGTTCCAGTTTTTAACTCGAAACTTCTTGAAAATACTTTAGTGAAAATATGGGTAAATTTTTTTTTTGAACTTAAATACCAAAACGTGAGCTGCGCATACTAAGTATCTAACGTCATTCATTTTGCCTGCGTAAGAGAGATGTTAGAAACAATTAACAGGTAAATACATAATATAACCATGGCAAAACATAAATAATAATAACATACTAATAACTGTATCATAATAATGATATCCTATAAACATAAGGACATCAATATATATCCATCAATAAAACACAAACTAATAAATGAGAGATACTATCACTCTAAAGGCAAATATCCAAAGGGAAACTATTTCCATTAAATCCCTTGTCTATGACATAGCTCCCTCGTCCATATCTCCAAAAAAATCATGAACTACTCCATCATCCATGTCTGGAAACGACACGGAAAAGAAGAGGGATGAGAAACTTATACAAGAATCTCAGTAAGGCTTCCCGACTCTAACACAAGTCTCATTGTCATCGTCCTGATGAACCTCGGGTTTAATTATGAAATGGCGGACATATATATAAGGTTCATTTATTAAGTTCTAAATACCATTAGTCGATGCCCGTATCTTTTAGCATGAATCTTAATGTCATGAATGCAATATACTAGTCATGAATGCATGTCAATATCATATGTAAAATATCATAGAATTCATAAAACCATGCATATGATATAAAGAATATAGAATCATGATCATCATTCTTATAAGTGACTTAAACTTCTTAATTCTCTTTTCCTTGGGGGCCGCCCTATATTCTCTCTTTTCTCAAGAGATCTAGTTTATGAGCTCATACCTCACTAGTTGTCACTAGTGTAATCTTATCCCTTTTGATAAGTTAAATTCCCGACTCTTAAGGTACGGGGTAGGAGGCATTAGGATCACCTTTCATAACCTTTAATTCAGAGAGTCTAAAGGATCATTTCTTATTTGGACCACCTCTCATAACCTTTAATTCGAGGAGTCTAGAGGATGATTTCCATGTGTTTTATGTCACCTTTAATCTTGGCATAATATATAGAGATTCAAACATGAATAACTCATCATTTCAATATTTCATGCTCATAAACTTCATGAAATCATGCATTTTCATTAATCAAGCATAATCATAACATGCCATAATTCAAATCACATGAACATGCATCATATTTCATTGCATATATCCATAAGCCATATAAATTTCAGCACATGAACATGGCCTTCACAAGATATCAATCACATTTATCTCATCAAATTATCAATATTTACACCTAAGCCACCAAGGGGTCAAATCGCAATTTCTCAAAGATTACGGGTCAAAACGTAAATACCCCTTTTTAACATATTCTCACAAACTAAAGATCTTTAATATTAACCAATACTTTCAAGAGACATATAACTATTAGAAACCATTTAAACTCATCATAAAAACCGTTTAAGGCCATAGACCAAATTTTAACATATTTTAGGGGTCGAAGTACAAAATTGCTTGTTTTTAATATTTAACAACAACCAAAAATTTTTAAAACTTTATCTAAACTTCATAAATGGTATTTTGGACTCATGGACACATTCAACATCATTAGTAACTCTAAATAAAATCATTTGGCTGAAATAACATAGTTGACAGTTTAAAACACAACTTTTTGTATTTTGCAAAACGGCCCAAACTAACACTCGTAATTACCCTTTTATGCATCTATGGTACCAAAAACAATTTTTACAACAAATATTTGTAGTTTTTAAGTATGTGAACAACATGAACAGCCTTGAACAACTCTTGAATAAAATCAGAAAATTAATCTCTCAAAACTCCATAAAATCACAACTTTGATCTTTCCTAGTTACTAGACATTCCCAAAATGTTAAAAACAATTTTTATGATAATTATTAGTGATCCTCAAGTGTGTGAACAGCAATAAACAGTAGTGAACAGTGGTGAATAGTTATGAACAGGTCCAAACAGTAATCAGAAAAATTAGCATTCTAAAAGTTTCATAAAAACACAATTTTGATCATTTTTAGTTACTAGTTTTTCCTAAAACACTAAAAAAAATTTATACATTAAATATTAGTGATTTAAACTCATCTAAACATCCTAGATCAATAACCATTCCAATTCTAAAAGATTAGATCAGAAACTAAAACTTTAACATTTAAAATCGTGAGAAAAACCATATTCTTAATCCTTTGCAATTTCTAGGTCTTTCAAAATTTTTTTGTACAACTTTAAAGACAATATCATAACTAAAAATAAAATATAACAAGCTTTTAAATCAGAATTATATAAGGGCCAAAAACATATAAATGAGAAGTGTCCATGATCAAAATTGCCATTTAAGATAAAAGAAGTAAGTCTTGAACTTTAGGATTTAAGTGATGACTAGAATCATAAACTTATCTTGTAACCTTATCATTATCATTATAAGGTGATAACTTGGAAATATAAATATGAAATACAAAGCTTGAAATATAAATATGAAGATGCAAATTCATTCTTAGGTTTTTATGATGTAGTGATAACTTGAAATGAAAATATGAATATGCAAGTTCATATTATTATCTTCAAGAATTAAAGTGATAACTTGAAATATAAATATGATTATGCAAAGCTTGTATGATGTGCAAGAACTTATAACATAAATATAGATGCAAGTTCACTTTCATGTCTTATTAAGCTTGAAACTCAAAAACTTAGCTATTCTTTCATTAATCTTTTGACATCAAGAATCAAACCTTGAGCTTTAGAGGTCATTTAAATGATGGATTCACAACCACCACCATGATTCCTCACCATCAAGCCATGGTCAATATCAAGTCATAAAAACCGAAAATATAAAGAGAGAACAAGAGAAAGAACATGAAATAAAATCCCTGCCAAGTTGTTTCTTTTTTTTTATTAAAGAGAGCTTGATCTTCTATGAGATATCAAAGACTAAAATCTGATCTTAGTGGGGTTATAATTTCAGCCAAGGGGGTTTGGAATGGAGGGTGGATTTTTCTTGTGTTTTTGTGTTTGATAAAGGAAAAGTTATGTGTTTAGGAGTTGATTTATGATTGGAATGTGTTTGTGTGAGCTTAAGCACTTGGATAAATGTTAAGAATAGAGTCTCTTGGATGTGAATGAGGAAGAAGAAGAAAGCTTGAAGTCTTGAGAGAATTAGAGAACTTTGAGCAAACTTTGAGTAAGAAAACTATCAAGTAAGAAAATGCTAGTGTTTGTGTGTGCATATTGGCAATGGAAGAGTATCTATTTATAGCCATTTTGAAGGGGTTTGGTCGTGTGGTATAAGGCTGGAAATGGAGGAGTTTGTTCATTCTTTTAATTAAAGAAAACTTAGAAAAAAAATGCATATGGTGTAGTCATGATGTTGGTCATGCATTATGGATGAAATATTCTAAAATATGATGAAATGGAATTCTCATGGTTTCTTTGGATGATTGCAAGGCTAGAATTTTTGACTAAAAACAATGCAAAAGAAAGGAAAAGAAAGCAAGTGGTATAATGGTGTAGCATGTGTATTTTTGTTAAAAGAAAGAATTAAAATATGGTGAGATGAAGAGCATGCTAACCGTGGCCTTCCATGGCTGATAGGTGAGGAATTCTTTTGCTTAAACATAACTAAAAATAATGGAAAAGAAAGCTAAAGAAATGGTGATAAGGTTGGACATGTTTCTTTGTTGGAAAAACCTATTAAAATATGATGAAATGGAGCATTATGGCTGCTGCACAAAGGCTATATCACCATCAGAATTTTTGCTCAAAAATAATGCAAAATAACTCAAAGATCACATGGTATGGTCATGGCATTGTTTGAGTGCTTATTTCTTTTGAAATAAAATAAAAATGGAGGCAGATGGGAGTATGGAGGCTGATACATATAGGTTGTAATACAATTAGAATTTTTTCTCAAAAAGGTTGCAAGACAAGTCAAAAAGCACATGTTATAGTTATGATATGTTTTAGGGTGTTTTAGGCTTTACAAAAATTAAAATTTGATGGTGGAAAGGTGCTGAAAACTGTGGCCATCATGGTTGTAATGTGGCAGAATTTTTTGACTAAATAACTAGCAAGACAACTCAACAAAGCACAAGGTAAAGCAATGATATATTCTTGTGTATCATTGTTGAAAGAAAAAAAAATTAAAATATAAGGCAATAGGAGCATGGGACCTCACGGCTGATTCAAGGAATAATGGGGGACAAATTTTCATTTATCATTCATGGTAGGACATGTATTTGAGATGTATCTTGAAGAAAAGAAACAAAATATTGGTATCAAGGTGGTATCTAATGATGTAGTGCATTAAAAAGAAATGAAATATGACCACCATGGAGGTGCGATGGCCGCTGATTTCTGGTTCATTTAGGATCAGATTTGTTGTTGTTTTGTAAGTGGTGAAACATGTATTAGATGTGTATTTACTTAGGTAAAAGATTAGAAATTGATAGGTTAGTAAAAATGGTAAAAGGTTAAGTGTTTGGGACAAATCAAGACAAGGTTAAAAGAGAAATCATACACTAATAAATGAAGTTAATTTCAAATGAGTAAAAATCGATTTGAAACATAAGTTCTAAACTTAGGATAAGAAAATGTAAATGTATTAAATTTTACTTAAACCGTAATCTTAACTTTGATCTCAGACATCACTAATTTTATGAGCTCTTATAATTAAGGAAAGGTAATTTAATTTTACCTTAGGTAATTAATTTTTAACTCAAGGTTAATGAATGAAACCAATTTGAGTTCAATTGGAGCTTAATATTACGTTAATTACATAAGTAAACCTATTTAGCACAACTAGGGGTAAAAAGGTAATTTCAAGTAAAAATTCTCTGTAATTACTGGACATTCTCATATTATAGTTGACATAGTTATTTTGAACCTTTGGATGAAAACTGAATTCAAAGATTATATAATTTCATGTAAAATTATTGCAGAGGTAAAATAGTAAAGTTATGTATGGTAAAAATTAAGAATTGAGATTTTTATCTCTAAGGCACATATAATCCCTATCAAGCATAAAATTAACCCCTCAAATGTAATTTAAATTGGTTATCCTTGATTTCTAGGTAAAAATGACCTCAGGGGCATTTTGGTCATTTTACACGTACGGAAAAATCGGGGTTTGCGACTTTCGTACGAATCGCTATTCAAGTTTCCCATAATGTTTCTCTAATGTTATATTCTTTTATTGAGGATTATTCGGCCTCGAATTACGTGTAAAAATTACCTAGGGGCATTTTGATAATTTTTATACAGCAATAAAAATTGGGGCATTACACTGGCAACATCAACTTCATCTGCAAGTGCCAAAGGTTCTCGGAAGTCTCCCAAAAACACCTCGAACCTTTACATATCTCTAAAGGAAGCTGGCCTTTCTATAGGTGAAGGATGGACCTACTCGACCCCTTCCCCCTAACACCTGGCCAATTCAAGTACCTTGTAATAGTGATCAACTACTTCATCAAATGGATCGAAGCTGAGCCATTGACCACCATCACAACTGTGAAGATCGAGAAGTTCACTTGGAAAAAATCATTGGCATGTTCAGGCTCCTTTAGGAACTAGCAAGTGATAAGAAACCCAATTCATAGACAAGAAGTTTAAGGAGCTCAGTGACAACTTCCCGATCAAGCACATCTTCGCCTCAGTCAAGCACCCCAAAGACCAACAGTCTCACTGAGGCAGGGAACAAAGTTATCTTGATAGGGCTGAAGAAGAAGCTCAACAAATCCAAGGGATTTTGAGCCGAAGAATTGTTAGAGATCCTCTGGGTTATCATACCACAACCTAGTCCTCTACTCAAGAAACTCCCTCCAGACTGGTTTTCGATAGCGAAGTAATGATTCCTATCAAAGTCACTCAGCCTAGCCTACAAAGACTAACCTTCCAAGAAGAAGCCAATTTTGAAGCTTATCGAGCCAAGCTTTGACTAGCTCACCAGAATCAAGGAACTAGCCACCAAACAAAGAGCAGCACGGGCCTACAATAGGCACGAATACCTAGGGACTTTCAAGATTGGTGACCATGTTTTGTGCAAGATCGAGCTTCCAAGAAAGTCCCTTAGAAAATGCAAGCTTGATCCAAACTAGGAAGGCCCTTTTTAAGCCACTAGATAAGTCAGCCAAGGACCCTACAAGGTTGCCAAACTCTTAACAAAAAACTCTCAAGAATGTGGAATGTTGCATGTAACACCCTGATTTTCTCTAAGCGTAAAAATGATCAAAATGCCCCTGAGGTCATTTTTACCTGAAAATCGAGGGCGGCCGACCTCGGCCATCCTCATAGGGCTATTGTAATGTTTGAAAGGGATTATATGTGATGGCGTGTTTAATAGAGCAGAAGAATCTCATTTTTGAGGTTTCTGCGTGTAAATGACCAAAATACCCTTACAGTAATTTAAGGCAGATTTAAGTTCCGTTTTGACCCGGACTTTGCCCGGAGGTTCAAAACAATGATTTTAAGGCATGAACTATGTTTGTTTAAGGTTTGTTTAAGTCCCGGTGGTCCCGGGCAGTTTTTGAGTAAAATTACGATTCTACCCATGCTTAGTGCATTTTGGGCTTAATGAGTTATCGAACTCAGAACCTAGGCGATTTTAGGCTCTAATTGAAGGTTAATTAATTTCCATAATTAATCTAGAGCCAAAATCATTATTTAAAACTAATTGGAATCTAGAATTGTTTAAGGAAATTTAGAACTCTTTTCTAAATTCTTTTCTTTCTTTTAAAAGAAAAAGCAAATATGAATAGTATTTTCACTATTCACACTCCCTTTCCCAATGACACTCTCTTTTCCAAGAAAGTTGTCACTCTCAAATAATCATGATCGCATTTGAAAAATATATGTCATTCAAAATTCAAAAGAATAAATTGTTTATGTTGTCACTCAAAGCTTTCAATCAAGCTTCATAATCAATCATACCTTCCATACTTTCTTCCATACCTTTGAATGACAACACATATAGATATTTTATCTTGTGGCCATGAAATTTTCTCTCCCTTGGCCCTATAATTTTCAGCCACTTCCCCAAGAATTCAAAAGAATTTTATTTTACGTAGTCAATCAAGTTGTCTTTCAAGCTACCCTATGATCTATGCCTACCCATGGTTTCAATCACACCAAGAATGACCACACAAGAAGATATTTCTCTCTTCCTTCTTCAAGAAGCTTCAACCAACTCCCCCTTCACTCCTTCATTGCCTATAAATACACCACACTCCACAACTCCATCACTTTTGCATCCTTCTCCAAAGTCTCAAACTCTCTCATTTCCTTCTCTCAAGCTTTCTCACTTTTCTCTCAAACTCTCAAAGAGTTCCTCAAGCTCAAGTTCTCTCCTTCATTTTCAAGACACAAGGTAGGGAACTCTTTCTAAACATGTCTTTGATTCTTATGCTTGAATCTTGATTGGGAGTTGATGAATGGTTGAACCTCTATGTTGCTTTCTTTTTGGTTTCTTCCTTTTCTTCCCCCTTAGTTTTCGGCCTCAAGGCCTTGAATATGATGGCTTGATGATGAGTGTTCTCTAGATGTGACCATGAGTCCATCTCTCATGAGACCTCTAAAGCTTGAGTTTTCTTAAAGAAAGTTTCATTCTTTACAAGTTTAGTTAAAAGAGTTTATGTTTCTCTTGAACATTTTGGATCTTCTTTCTTCTTCTTCTCATGTTTTCGGCCATGGAGTCTTTTTACATAGGAAAAATGTAAGCTTGATGATGAGAGCTTCATGTTGATGCTTGTCACATGAACAAACTCTAAAGCTTGAAACTTTGACCCTAAACCAAGCATGGTTTTGGTTTTGGTTTTGCTTTCTTCTTTATCATGAACTTCGTTTAAATATTTGTTTTGAAGGAAGCTATGTACTCAATGATGAGGACTTAGGATGTTGATGCTTGGATCATCAAGATCTTGGTCCCTAGAGATTTAAAAATGGTTCCTTTCTTTTGTTAAGATTTGACCACTTTCATGATTCTTGAAGTCATGTTTTCTCTTGATGCCTTGGTACCAATGGTTTTTCCTTTTCTTGTGAAGATGAGTTTTGGGTTGGGACTATGTCCCTTCTTAAAAGCCTTGTAAGAGCTCTAGACAAGATATAAAAGTAACTTGCATTCACGTTTATGTTTATGCTTTGCATGGCACGTTTATTTTCTATGCCATCACTAAATCCCAAGATAAAGAATGAACTTGCATTATGCACGTTTAAATTCCAAGCTTTGCATCTCATTTTATATTTCAAGTCCTCACTAAACTCAAAGAATGAAAATGGATATGCACCTCATATTTACTTTGAGCTATCACTTTACTTTCTAAAGGACGCTAAAATGAAATGCATAACACGTTTATTTTATGTCATCACCTAAGATACTAGAGCTCAAAGACTTGCCCATTTCATCTTGGGAAGAGGTTAACCATGGAAACATTCTTGGAATGTACATTTTGGCCATGTGATGATGATGGCTCCAAGATGAGTTTTCATTAGTCACAAGAGCCTATAGCTCATGTTTTAAGTCTTTTTAAAAACATAGGTTGTACTCAAAAGCATTTTGAGTATGTTCTTATATTTATGAGGGTTTTGACAAGTTAAAATGATTGCTAAGATGTTTTTTAAGTTCAAAATTGTTCCAAGAGAAACTGGCCACCATAAGCATTTCAAAGGAATGACTCAGATATGTTCAGACCTGATTTTTTCGTGTTTTTAAGATTACGTAATCGACATACATATGTAATCGACATTACAGTCTATGTAATCGACACGTAAAGCTCGGATGAGCTCAAACATGAACTTTTGCCCAAAGTAATCGATTACTATATAGTGTAATCGATTACACATTTTGGACTCTAGTAATCGATTACCGAATCATGTAATCGACTACCCAGATGTTCTAGGGGCCCAGCAAAGTGTTTTTAAACAAAGTAATCGATTACAACATAGCTTCGAGATTCCAAAACATGGAAGATAGGGGGTTCTAGTAATCGATTACAAGTTCCATGTAATCGATTACTAGAACCCCCTATCTTCCATGTTTTGGAATCTCGAAGCTGTGTAATCGATTACAATACTTATGTAATCGATTACTAGAACCCAAGTTCACAAACAGAATGCCTTTCTGATTCGATGACTTGAAGCTATGACCTTACTTTGCTTGAATCTGGGAATTTTTATGACATGAGTTTATGCTTTAGCCTAACATGAATATATGATCTTATGTTAGATTTCAAGCATGATCAAGTTAAACGGCTTATTGCTCTTGTTTACTATATGATGATTTTTGCTCCATGTTTCAAGTGTGATGATGCTATGTGAGTTATTGCTCTTAAATGATGATTGTATCATTTGCATGTTATGGTACCCTTCAGAACCTTAAAGATGCCTATGTTAGAATTACACGATATATGTGACATGAATGGAATATGTAGCATCTTACTATGACATTGAACTATGAGAAAATGATCCTTTGGAACCATCAAACTATAGGTGGGGATGAGGTGATTCATATGTAACATGCATGAACTATGGGCATCTTGTCCTAACATGCTAAGACTTAAGGTGACATTGAAATATGAGAAAATGATCCTTTGGAACCATCAAACTATAGGTGGGGATGAGGTGATTCTATGCCCCCTAGACCCGTACTTTAAGTCGAGATTTTTAACTTATCACAATGTGATAAGTCCAGATGCTAGTGACGACTAGCGTGGTATGAGCTCATAACCTAGAGATTTCTCAAAAGGGAGAAATATTAGGGTGGCCCCAGGAAGAAAAGGATAATATGTCAACGTCACCTAAGTAACCAAGTTAAGCTACCATGCACCATGTTTTAAGTACCAAGATCTACGTTCCATGATTCATGTTTTATGTACCATGCACTATGTATCAAGTTCCATGTTCTATGTTTTATGATCTATGATTTTATGACCCACGTATCATGCACTATATCTATGAATGCTATACTTGTTAAAAAGCTAGTACTGTTTGCATAGAGTATTGACATGCATATCATAAAGAAGCATGATGCATTCATTACAAGACTCATGATAAAATGAACGGGCCTCGGTAATGGATGTTTAGAACTTAATAAATGAATCTTTGCATGTTCAAGATTTCATAATTAAACCCGAGGTTCCTAAGGACGATGATGATGACACGTGTGTGAAAAGGGGATCCCTACTGAGATTCTTGTATAAGATTCTCACCCCCCTATCTTCCTTTTCCATCTTCGTCTTCAGACAAGGTTGATACAACGCCTGCGGATTGCTCTTAATTGCCGACATGGAAGTGCTTGAAGGTCGAGATTGGAGGAGTGTAGCGGAAACGAGGACATAGTCTAAGTATACCATGAGTTATGTGTGGTTTTTGAGTTGTTGCATGCCCAACCTTTAAAGGTGGGCACGATATGTTTAATGTGGCATTATGGTGGGATGTCCTTATGTCACTAATACTATTAATGTTTGACTCGATATTTAATGTTAATGTTACATGATGATGTGTCGATGGTTGTTCCTTCTATGAAAGCTTAATTGGTGTTTCTGTTCGTGTTATTCTTTCATGTTTATGCTTCACGGTACGCAAGGCTCATGTTTTGTTTATGTTTTCAAAAAAAATTTCTACCCATATTTTCTGCTAAGTATTTTAAAGAAAGGTCTTAAAGAATGAGGCTAGAAGAGTAATGGACTAATGGTTAACCTAAATACGTCCTAGGAGTATTGGGTTAAAAATTAGGATGTTACATTGCATCCCACCAAACATATTACAGTTAGAGTAAGCAAGCCTTGAATCACGTACAATGGGTGTGCTATTTTTCCTTTGCTTGGGTTTTGTTTACTAGGTTTTTCCAACAAGAGTTTTAATAAGGCATGATTGTATATGAGCCAGATTCTCTGGTGGTGACTTATAGCGAAGTAATTCTTGTTATTACTTAATAAGTTATGCTTATTTCACATCAATGTGTAGTTTATAGCATTTCTTCTTACAATGATTCAAGCAAATTATGAGAGAGCTCATTCACTCTTCCATGTGCCCCAGCTCCATTGGCAGGAGCTCATTTGCTACTCTACGCACCCCTAGTATTGTTGGGATGAGCTTATTAAGTCCTTAGTACATTCCTGCACCACTAGGTTGAACTCACTATCACCACCTTAAGGGAAAGGCGGCATAAGGGTTATACAACCCCTCCTTAACTAGCGTCCGACCTAGTACACAGCTACTTGACTCAAGCGTACTCAATCTAAAGCATTACTAGTCTATCACAACTTGGAAGCATAAAGAAAAGTAAAACGAATAGAAATTACAACAAAAGGCACCGAAGACCTTATAGTACAAAACCAATAGGTTCAACAACTACAACTTTTAACATATTGCTCAAACATTACAATGAAACAAAAAAATTCATTACAAAAGTTCAGGGATCAAGATCCACATACTCCTTTTGGTCCTCAGGGTAGATAGTCTAGATCCGCGTCATCTACTCAATATGGTCCTTGCCATCAGCTTCCTCGGCCTCTTCCCAAACTCCTTTCTTGGTTTCTGAACGAGCATCTTCTTCACATTCCTCCACTCTCTCGAGCAGGACTGTGTCCCCTAGCTCACCTCCAGTGATCTCTTTGAAGGCCTTACATCGAGAGAGGTCAACCTCCCTATAGAGAAACTGGATCTGGTCAACGACCCATCAAAATCAGCCAAGTATTGGTCGATGGCCTCCCTAATCAAGGATTTGACATCCTTTCTCAAGCACCGATTCTCCTTGGCAATCTCTTCCTAGCAGAGCTCAGCAAGCTTGCCATTAAACTTAGCTTGGGTAGTAACGTTGGCAATTTTCTCTTGAAGGATTTTGCTAGCTTTAGCAAAATCCTTCTTCTCCCTTTCCCGCTTCTCCCTTTGTAGCTTGGTTACCACCAAGCTCATTGCCTCTAACGCTCGATATATCCCTCGTACTCCCTCTCCAAGTACTAGGCAATCATAGCAAACCAAAGCCACTTTAATCCAACAGCTCCCATGCAACCCACGATCTCTATTCAATAAGACGTGATTATCCACCACTCTAGCATAATACACGTCTTCATACATCCCTCCCTCCTATAACCGTCACTAGAATAACTAAAAGGTGAATCAAGCTGGGCATAAAAAATTAGCTCATTCAAGCAAGACACACAGTCCTCGGTAAAAATGCTTTGGTCATAACACATCGACACCAACTACCTAGCCTACGACCAAGTTGAGGGGTATGTACTCGCCTAGAAATATGGGTTCTAGATCTTGGCTTAGCTTTGGAGAACTCAGACATGGCATAATGACTAAGTAGATATTCTCCCCAAATTTGACTTGGGATATCTCCTAACTTGACAACTAGATAACACAAGATCTTCTATTATCTAATAGAATCTCTTGTTATCCTACAATATCCACTATATTAGATCATATCTCCTAATAAATACATGATATATTTAATATTTACTAAATCCTTGGAATATCTCTCTCATTTGGAGAAGATTATCTCCTAATTTATCATGGGATAATCTCACTCTATAAAAGAAGTGGTTCAACGTCCCTAGGTAACACAATCTTAATTCTCATTAAACTTTTAAAACCTCTACGTCTCATTCATCCACTAATTTAAACATCGGATTGTCTTTGTACATACCTTCACCCCTATTTGCACGAAGCTGGAGCAGCCTTACCTCACCTTTAGGTAAGAATATATTTTTCAAAGAAATAGTCATCATTATAATATTTACATAATTATTGTATAAATTTTTTTAAAATAAATAAGTCAATGTTTAGAATTAAATAATTATATTAAAGAAATTAATTGTTAGTATTTTCAATAATAGGGACATTGTAAAGAAATTAACTTAAAATCACTACAAATAGTTATGGCAATAGACATTTAGAAATGGCAATAGCCACTCCTCTAAAATAAAACATGTATATAATCTCAAAGAACAAAGTAAACCTTTTTTGAGGGTGTCTACTATTAATCCTCAACTTAATAGTCACCAACGAAATGAATCCCTACCATCTAATCAAATTCTCTTCAACATACTAGCAGCCCAACTCCCTGTAAATACTGAGATTTTCCTAAACTATGCTAATTAATTCCATGTAAAATACTTGCAGATCACATACATATATGGGGGCATGTGGCACTGGTTTCTTTTCAAATTCCTGGGAATGTGTATATGGGAATGTAACTTTCCTACATTTAGTAGACAGAGTGAAAAAATAATTCCCAGGCAACTAGTTATCTCAAGAATAGAAAATTATCCAAATTCAAACCCATTTCCTTGGTGGGAATCTTCTATTCCCAGGGGAAGGGAATGTAATCTAACCAAGTAAAATTCCATATTTGCCCCTATCATAATATCCATTCTTACCCTAATCGCTTCATCCATCGTGAAGAAAGACCCTCCATCTTTAACTTCAACCTCTTCCATTTTGATGCCACCGCGAGACCGCCACCACCGCGCGGATCACCACCTCAAGGATGGACCCAAGGTATGCTTTTCTCTGTTGCGCTTTTTGCTTTTGGTTCCCTCTTCGGTTTTGAGCGAAAATATAACACCTAAAAAATTATTTAAAAATTAATTTGATCTTTATTAGTGAGAATTTAAAAAACTAACAGTTTTAGCAATAATGAGAATAGTTCAATAGATGTGTTAAAAAAAACACGTGAATAGTGATCTTGTGGGCTCATCAAGACAATCGAAACTCTAGATCTGGGACTAGGAGATGCCCGGAATTGAGAAAAGATAGGGTTAAGGTTAGAAATAATTAGAAATAAAGATTTTATACCTAGAATTAATTTTCAGGCAATGTTTGATTACCCGACTATGGTGTTTTACCCATTCTGTAAAATTTCGATGTGCAATTTTTATATTAAAAGATAGATTAATCTCTAAGATATGGATAATGTTTATCCATTTAAGCCAAGTGGATGGATAAGATTCAATCTTGACTAACGAGATCAAATCCTAGTCATCCATCTCTTTTATTTTTGAAAAGAAACTCTACTTACACATATACTACATTTATATCAAGATAAATATTATTCCACCAAACTTTATCTCATTTTTCTTTGTCATTCTCGACCACAAAAAAAAGAGGAACAACCTCCATTTTTGTTATTTCAAAGAGCTTTAAACTTGTTTCAGTCACTCCAAAACCTAGCCTAAATTTGCCAAAACCTAAAACTTTCTTCGCAAAACTTACTCCACACATCAAGATCTACCAAACTAATCAATGAGAATTTTAATCCATCACCTTTCTTACACTTTGAGAGCTCACAATCTGTTGCTAAAGGAAGGGTTTGGTGTGGGTTTGAAGGCCTTGAAGTGAGCAAAGTCATTCTTGGATCATCCTTTGGAGCCAAGTTCTCTAAAGCCACCAAAGTAGGGTTTTGTGTCATGTTTTATGCCTTATTGTTTTCCTGCAGACTTTTACTAGTTAAATTTGATATTCTTGGTTCTAAGGCACGATTACACATAGATATAAAGGTATTTGCATTGGTGTAGTAGTTTGGTGTTATTGAAAAATCATTTTTGTCAAAAGGAGTTTTGGATTATCATGTTGGAATTTCAGTTTTGTTGTAGGCAGGGATTTGTCACGAATCTTTTGATATGTTTGTGGGTATTTTTATGGGCTAGAAAAATTATATGTTGAATCTAACATCCTAAGGTAACTCTATTACTTTTCTTGGGTCATGTTAAAGACTTTTACTACTTTAAAAAAATCAAGAACCAAAACTATGCCCGTGCTGCATGAATGTGCACTTCAATTGTGCATGTTCTGACATATGGGCAAAACAAAAATAAGACTTAGGTTGGGTGAAGGGGAAGGCAAAAAGAGGAACTTCCCTAGAGATATTATGAGAAGGTAGACGTATCAATCAGGAATAGAACTGTGTGTGATTCAGAAGAGGAAAAAAATGAAGGCCGATGATCATATATAGGAATGAGCTCAGTCCTGATAAGTAATCTATTACCCATTTTGGAGTTATCCACGATAGATACCATTTGATATGAACTAAGTCTTCCCTATGTTGATGAAAAGTGAAAAATGCATGAAATTGAGTTCTACAGTTATAAGAGTGAATACACGACTAATTATTTTCCTTGCATAGGATTTTTGCATAAAAATTACTTGTATAAGTGACATTAAATAATTATGTTATGATTATGTTTGAGGGAATGCCCTATTGAGAATTATATAATATTCTCATCTCTATATTTTTGTATGTGTACTGTATTGTACTCAGATCCTGTAGATGTCATTGGTGATAATATTCATTGATTTGCCCCAACTGGAGATGGCGCCATCATGCCGATGGCAAACGATTTCCACTATGAGAGTAGTAGATATACAGAGACTCTACTACTCGTATATAGTTGCAGGCTAGCATTAGGATCTTATGAGCATGCTGACAGTTTTACTACTGGTTTTTAAACCTTTCATGTGTATACATTCTTTTGTTAGGCCTTAGGATTGAACAAGTTATACTAAATACTAGGTGTATTTTTGTATTTGGTACCTGGATAGTCTTATTAATAGTTTGATTTAACTCATGGGGTGAGGTATAATTTTGATGACTTGTACATGATGTATATAAGTTTTTGCCAATTATGTAGGGTCTGTTTCAATACTATAATTTGCAATATATGAGTTTAGTCTGCTTTCTTTTATTTCTCTCAACTGGTATAGATATTATTAGTAAGTGACACTCTTCTAGTTACTGTGATAATACTTGAGTAATGCTTGATAGTTAGCAGAATGTTATAGAAAGCCCTACACAACACTCTCACGGAATCGCCGCCACCACTGCCTCCATAGCCGGTGATGGCTCCTGAAGCAATACCACCATTGCCGCCCTCTCATGATGTGATTCTCACGAAGTAGAAAAGCAAAAATGAGGTTCGAAGCGTGCTCGATTGCTTCAGGAGGACCAAGCTCTGCTTGTCAAAGAAGGATCCATTTATGCACAACCTTGAATAAAGCTACCTCGCTCTCATCTCTGCTTCCAGAGGTAAACACAAAAAAAAAAACACAAACTCACTTTTTTTTAAAAAAAAATCATTTTTGAATTTTGAATCTTCATGAATGAGTGGGTGAGTAAGTGAAGTAATAAATGGAAATTTCTTCATTATTCAGTTTTTACTATATTGTTGATTGTTGTTGTGATATATTTGATTGTGATGGAATTATTGGAAATGTTGTCGTGGAATTCGTGAGAATTTTTTTTCCTTGATAATCTTGTGGCTAGAGTTCAACAAATTTTCTGTTGTTTGAATTTGGCCTAAAATGCTTGTTTCTATAATTGCATGATGTTGTGCTAGCTTTAACCTTGTGTTTTGGATTGTTTTCAAATTGAGGGTTTTTTCTTTTTTTTTTGCTTGGAATAGTATTAGATTAAGAGTTGAATTCATTTCGATATTGTTTTTGTGTGCAGGGATTTTAGAAATCTTGTTCTTGTTGCTTTTGGTTGGGATTTGTGAATCATTTCATTTCAAATGCTCTGTTGAATTGTTAAGTTATAGGATTGGGATTCTCTGAAGTGGTGAAGTTGAAAAGCGAGGGCTCGATCATCTTTAAATCAATAACTTCTATTTTTTGTATGGTAAATATTGGCAATTCTATATATATGGTCGCCGCTAAATTTTCTGTGATGATTTTTGTAGCACTTGCACTTTAATGCACTCCTTAATTAATGTAATATGATTTTTAGGAAATGAAGCTTGATTTAAGAATCACATTGTTGGATCCTATGTCTGTTAGTTGCTGCTGAGTTTATCATGCATATGAAAGATGTTGCTATCTCTTTGTTTGGACGAATCTTCTGATTGTTTATTGAATGTAGAACCAGTTTTGTGGTTGACTAACTATTGTGAAAAATCTTGTATAACAATCTCTTTTGTTGATTCTCTTATAGTCTACATCCTTTTGGTTCCTTCTATTAAAGGGCTTGCTCTAGAATTAATGGGCTGATGCAATTTTTCTTTTTTAATTTTTTTATGCTTTTTGTTTGTTTGATAAGAGGATAAGAGGAATTTGATTGCAGGGAAGAATAGACTGATTTTTAGTCTCATTAGCTTCAACTCAGCAATAGAAACAGTTTGGTTTACCTGGTTTGAGTCTTAAGTAGAGAATCTAGTGTAGACATTTGACTATGGTAGCACTGGAGATCATACCAATAGGTACAATTATAGTTGTACCAACCAACCAGGTCTTGAAGACAGCTCATGTAGCAGCTAATGTTCTTATTGGCAAAGAAATTTTCAAAGTCCTTTCTAAACACCTATTTGATATTGAGGCAATGCTGAAGGAATTGCAGGGTGTAACACCCCGATTTTTCTGTCCGAGGGAAATGACCAAAATGCCCCTGAGGTCATTTCCTGACCCGAACTCGAGGGTAACCAACTCGGTCATCCTCGAAGGGTCAACTCAATGTTTGAAGGGGATTGAATGGCCTTTGAATGCTTTCGGAAGCGAAAATTTCGTTTTTCGCAGTTTCGGGTCAAAATGACCAAAATACCCCTATAGCGTTTTTACACGGGTAAAGGTGCCGTTTGAGCCCGGAACTTTCCCCAGAGGTTTAAAAACATGTTTTCATGTGCCTAGAGGTCTCTGTTCAAGTCCCGGTGGTCCCGGGCAGTTTTAGTGCAAAATTACGATTTTGCCCCTAGAATAGTGTTTTTGAGCTTAATGACGTAATTAAGCAAACCTAAGCAATATTAGGCTCTAAACGAAGATTAATTTATTTCCCTAATTAATCTAGAGTCAAAATAATTTATTAAAGTTAATTAGAACCTAAAATTGCTTAGATTAAACTTAAATCCCTTTTTAGAACTCAAGATTCCTAGTCTTGGAATCTTGAATAGTGTTTTCTCTCTCCAATTCCTTAAATCAAGGAAATGTGTCTAGAGTTGTTTAGACTCTAAATTGAGGATTTAACTCTCTAATGGTGCAAGACCACTCCTTAATTATGTCTAGACCACCTTAATTACCCATTTCCCTTACCTAAACACTTCCTTACAAATTCCTAATCTTAAGCATAATCAAAGATACACCTAAACACAACTCTAAACCACAATTAAAATGCAAACTAATCCTCCCCATGCATGATGAAGTTTCGGCCAGCACCTTTCCCCATTGACCACATGTTTAATTATTTTCTCACTCAAAGAACCATGCTTGAGCCATACCTCACCATGCTTTGAACCATACCTCACCATACCTCAAGAACACATTATCTCACCTCATGGAACTCATGGAAAGCCTCCAATCTGCACCCTCATGGCGAAACCTCCTCCTCCATGAGCTCCTCCATTTGTTTCATTTCTCTATAAATAGAATGCCTTGAGGAGCTTGCACCACTTTTAGATCATTTGCTAAGTTTAGGAAACACTCAAAGCTTTTCTTTTTCTCTCAAAGTCTTTGTGTTCTTCAAGTTCTTGGAGTTCTTCAAGTTCTTCATCTTCTTCTTCCATCTTCAAGTTCATCACACCAAGTAGGGATTTTCTTTCATGTATTCTTTCTTTAAAGTTCTTGTTCTAAGCTTAATGTTCATAGTTTCTCTTGATTCTTTTTAGAACTTCTTTTTCTTTCCTTTACCTTTTCATTTTCGGCCATGGGCCTTGGAGAACAAAGGAATGAGAGCTTGATGATGAGAGTTTCATGATGATGTTCATCACTTGAAACAAACTCTAGAGCTTGATTTTTGTTCTTGAGCAAAAGTGTTTCTAGATTTTCCTTTCTTGAACTTTTGAGAACTTTAACTTTGATGGTGTTTTAAAATGGCTCTATGAACTCAATGATGAGGACTCATGATGTTGGTGTTAATATATCATCAAGGTCATGAACTCTAGAGTTTTAAAATGCACTTTTCTCTTCTTGGAGATTTCCCCCATTTCCTTGAGATTTTCTAAGTTTCATAGTTTGATTCCCAAAGATATTATGTTGAGTTCTAAGAACTCCAAGCTTGACTTTACCTTGTTTGAATGAGTTTGGGTTAAGATTTAAGTTCCTTTAAAGTCTTGTTAAGAGCTCTAGAAAGATAAAATGAACTTGCATAATTTATTTTATGCTTGCATTCATATTTACATTCTTGCTACGCATCTTTATTTTCAAGCTATCACCTAAGAACATAAAGATTAAAATGGAACTTGCATCTTCACTTAATTTAATTCTCGAAGCCTTTCTATTTCGGCCTTAAAGTCGATTGTTGTTGGGCCTAGAGCACTAAAATAAAGAATTGAACTTGCATTATCACCTAATTAATTTCTCGAATGCCTATCTATTTCGGCCTTAAAGTCGATTGTTGTTGGGCCAAGAGCACTAAAATAAAGAATTGAATCTTGCATATTTACTTTCAAGCTTGCACGTTTAAGATTATGCTTCGCATATTTACTTTCAAGCTTGCACGTTTAAATTATGCCTTGCATATTTAATTTCAAGTCATCACTTTACTTTGAAAGCAAGATTAAAAATGAAAAGCATGAGCACGTTTAGTTTATGTCGTAACTTAAGAACCTAGAGCTCAAAGACTTGCCCATTTCATTCCAAGTTAAAGTTTAATGTAAACCATACATTGAATGTATCTTTTTCGGCCAAGTAGTGATGATGGACTTCCAATGAGTTTTCATCTAGCTACTAGGACCAATAGTCTATGTTTTAAGTGTTCCTTAAAGTTTTACAAATCTTCATAAGGTTATGTCATTATAAGATGTGATTCCAATCTCCTTTAGGGGATGGAATATGTTTTGGTCACTGACCTAAGGCTTCACTTAGCCTCTTGATGATTTAAAATGTCTTGCAAAGAGTTTTAGAAATTCTAAATTGATTCCAAGAGAAACTAGTTAACTTATGTACCTAGAAATGTCAATTTACTTCTCTTATTGAGGCAAGATGTTTTCGGTTCTGATGTGGTGAATGTGATGCTGTATGATGATGTTTTAATGTGTTGGAATGTGTGAGAATATCGTATGATGATGTAGAAGCGATCCTATGCATGATAGGTGAGAAACTAGCTAACTAGAAATACCGTAAAGCTAGGATTTTAACATAGTTTTGACCCATTTGTTTATGGAACTAATCCAAACTGTTTTAATGGGGACATAATCAGATTTAGATTGTTTAGACATGAAAAACTTGGTATCATTTGAGTTAGAATTGAATTCTAGCACCTATAGGGAAACTAGTAACTAGAAAACCGTAAAAATGCAAATGTAGAACTCTTAGAACATTTAATTTTCTGGATTCTGTCCAGCACCCTTGCAACATGGTAAATATGATTAATAATTAGTCCTTAAGCATAGGAATGCCTCATAATTGATTTAGATTTAATCCATAGCGCCTTCGGCGAAAACGGAACCAAGAAAGGGTCTAAAACGTAAGTTCTAGAACCCCGTATTCACATGTTAGGATTTCCACCCTATGCTATTCAGATTTAAAAGTAAAATGAGAGGATTATGAATGATGTTTAATTATGAGCCTTAGGTGCTTAAAATATGAACGACGGATGTAGAGAACTATATCTCAAGATTAAGACCCGTAAGGGTCAAAGCATAAGCTACCATAAGGGTAAACGTTTGGATGATTTATGATGATGCATGAAGTATGCTAATGATGATGATGTTATTCATATGAGGAATTTATGAGATTATATGTTAAAGTGGCATAAAGCAAATTTGGAAGGAAATTCGGTGTAATGACCGTTTGGCCGCCGAATTTCCGACAAATTTGGGGACTTAAAGAGATTTTGAAAATTAAGGTACTAAGATGGGTTCTAGGATGACACCGGTTCGGCCGAGCACCTCCATAGAACTCATGTGACATCGGTACCATTTTACACTCTTAGGTGACACCGGTTCGGCCGAGCACCCCTAAGAGTTTTGCCCCCTAACCCGTACTCAGATAGTCGGGATTTATGATTTATGATACGCGTATCGTTAAGTGGTAAGTAAGAACTAGTGACGACTAGTTAAGGTATGAGCTCATAACCTAGATGTATGACACGTTCTGGGTGACACCGGTTCGGCCGAGCACCCCATTCGATTGTCTTTTAGGGTGGCCCATGAGGAAGAAAAGTTCATGATTATGATTATGTCACTCAGGCTTTGTCCCATATGAATGTTACTATTGCCACTTTATGCCACCAATGATGATGATGCTTGATGTTATGTTTTATGTATGTGCATTAGGTAGTGCCATGCATACATTTTCTATTATGTCGCATTCATGACATTAAGATCATCTTAAAATGAATGGACCTTGGCTAACGTATATTTTGAAGTTTAAAATGAACTAAATGCATGTTCAGACATTTCGTATAATTAAACCCAAGGTTCCTGAGGACGTAGATGATGGCACCTAGGTAGTAGGAGGCCCTACTGAGATTCTTTAGCAAGATTCTCACTCCTTCTATCTCTTTCTTTCCGTCACGTCTTCAGATGGCGACGTTCAGTAGTGTTCGTGGACACCCGACATGGGAGGTGCACTATGACCCGACTCACGGGTCATACCATTTTGAGGGGCGGCACGGCGCGGATTTTCATGTTCGTAGGGACGCCTTCGCTCATCCCGCACACCCATCACTTCTCCCCGACTGCACCCTATGGCGACGACGAGCGGGTTTTTGAGCGTGCGCGTACGCATGACGAGAGAGTACTCCGTAGGCACACCGCCGCCTTAGCCATGCGAGATTATCCCGACTACGTGCCCCGGACCTACTTCTCGGAGACCGACCCATCCGAGGACCCGCCTACCCATCCGTATAGCGAGAACTCTGCCCCCTCTCCACCACAGATAAGGGAGGGCAGTGAGGATACCGTGACTCAGCCACGGCTTGCGCGACGACCGGAGATGCGACCATACCGTGGGGGTCACCCTCGATCCCCGTTCCGCCTCTTCACGTCCGAGGAGCTCGCCCAGTTTCCCGGATATCTGCCTCGTTCGCGAGATGGACGCCAGTAGGAGGTGACGATCGTCCGATGGAGTACCCAGTTAGAGCACACACCACTTAGATGGGGATAAACCTTCTTTTGTTTAGAGGTTATCCTATTAGATGCACTCGGGTAGGGGAGTAGATTATGTTTATGTTTATGTTGTATTTTCTTTCATGTATTTCCATGTACTAAACCAGGTCCCACGCTTATAAGTGGGCAAATTATAATTATATATGAGATGTTATTCAGTGTCTCTCATGATGTGCCCCTTATATGCTTTATGCTATGACGTTATGAGATGTATGTTTTGTCCGTTGCAAGTTATATCGCATCAAGCGGCTCTCACTTTCATTTCAAAAAAAAAAAATTACCCGTATTTTCCGCTAAGTAATTCAAAGTTAAATGAGAACTATGAAGTAGCAGCCTAATGATTAACCTAAATATGTTCTAGAGTATTGGGTTAAAAATTAGGATGTTACACAGGGTCAGGAACTAAATGAATCTCAAGATGCAAGGGTTGCTATAGAATCTCTTGAAGCAGATGTTAAAAGGGCAAATAATTTGGTCGAGAAGTACAAGAATCGCGGCAGTTTTTACTTGTTGTTTAAGTGCAGATATATAGCTGAGGCGGTTGAACAGGTCACAAGGGATGTTGGAAAGTCTCTGACTGCACTGTATCTACCAAATACTGAAGTCCCATCACGAATTTCTGATCAGGTTTATAGGCTAAAGAATGAGATGCAAAGGGTGCAGTTTGAGGCTTTGCAATCTCAGCTTTAGATTGTTGACAAGTTGGACCAGGGACTAACAGAGATCAAGATTTTGCAAATGATGTGCTTGAGGGGATAGCAACGGCTGTTATGGTGCCAGTGGAACCTTCAGAGATAAGCAAAGAAATGGCCAACATTAAGAGGAAAAAGGAAGATGTTGCCAACCGAAAAGAAAGAACTAGGTTCATTTTCTTGGAGCAAATTATTGAGTTGCTCTCTTGAGCTGATGCAGCAAGGGACTATGAAGAAGTTAAGTGTAATGCCCCAATTTTTACTGTAATTTTTACTGTCATTAGAAATTACTCAATTACCGAATTACCGTAGGTAATTATTACATAAGATTTGAGGCCGAACAATCCTCAATAAAGGAATATAACATTAGAAGAGAGGTTAGGAACGATTCATGCGAGAGTCGCAAATCCCGAATTTCTGTACGTATAAAATGACCAAAATGCCCCTGAAGTTATTTTACTCAGAAAATGAGGATTGTGGGCCCCACCTATTCTCAAGGGGATATTTTGAGGATAATAAGGGATTGTTTGTGTTATGTGTGTTAATAGAGCAGAAGGATCTCAATTTTGAGTTCCGACGCGCGAAATGACCAAAACGCCCCTATGGTTGTTTTAACTCCGATGTGCGTGCCGACTGAGCCCGAACCTCACTAAAATGTTTTAAAATGTGTTTTTAAGCCATGATTAACCATTGGTTAAGCTCGGGTGGCCTCGGGCAATTTTAAAGTGAAAGCACGTTTTTGGCCCTGTTTTAGGGCAGTTTTGCGAATTTCGGGATTTTTGATTCGTATACCGAAACCTAAGCAATATTAGGCTCAAATTAAAGCTTATTAAATTCTAAATATTAATCTAGAGTCAAAATTATGTATTTAGATTGATTAGAACCCAAAATTGCTCAAAAACACCCAAATTGCTTACTAATTCACTTAAACCCTTAACCGTAAATTCTCTAAATTACATGAATACCTTGCCTACACTTAAATAATGCATGGAACACACAAATTTCACTTCTTTGGGCTGTAATGGACGAAATTATTGATGCCATTATGCAGCTGAATTATTGCCAAAAGTTGCACTAAAACAAAATGCCAAAATGTCACCATAAGAGACATAATTCCTTAATTTCATACAACTTTGTCTAAAATGATTTTTCCTCCTTATTTCTCCTGCAAAATTCCGTCCACTACCTCATCATTTTGGCCAATTAGAAGCCTCAAAATCTTCTATAAATAGGCTTGCTTGAGTGGTCTTGGAATGCTTGGTTCATAACTAGTTTTTAGGAGCACCAAAAACTTTCTTTCTTCCTCCTCTTTGGCTGAATTCTTTCTTCAATTTTTCAAAGAGATTTTGTTTCATTTCACTTCAAGAAACCAAGTTCTCTTCCTCTTCTTCAACTCAGATTAGGTAGGGAGTAGTTTCTAAATTTATTTCTATGCTTTGAGGAGTTGTGTTTTTAGCTCAAAATGATGAAATTATGAACTTGCCTTAGCTTTTCATTTTGGTTTTCCTCTTCAATTTTTCTTTAACCAATTCAACCATATGGCCTAGGTGGAACTAAGATGATGGCTTGATGATGAGGACCTTGAGGGTGGGTTGTAAATCCATCACAAGTTAGGCCTCTAAAGCTTGAAAATTCCACTTGATGCAAAACCTTAAAGAATAATGCTTTATGATGCTAAAACAAAGATTTTTAGTTTAGAACTTGAAAGATGTATTTTTTCCTTTTATGTTTTATTTCTTGTTAATATATGTATTGGGTTGAATTTATAATTCTTTTAAAGTCTTGAAGGAGCTCTAGTAAAGAAACAAAATGAATTTGCATCCATGATTAAGTTTATGCTTTGCATAACCATGTTTACCTTCTATGTCATCACTAAATTTTCAAGAATGAATAAATGAACTTGCATTTCTCATGTTTAAATTCCAAGCTTGTATTTCATGTTTATGTTTCAAGTCATCACTTAATCTTTCAAGATAATAAAGAGGTTGCATCTCATATTTAATTTATGCTCTCACTATATTTTATAATGGCTAAAAGAATCAACGCATGGCATGTTTATTTTATGCCATCACCTAAAGATCCTAGAGCTCAAAGACTTGCCCATGTATCACAAGCAAAGAAATATGATTATTGGAGTTAAAGAATTTATTCTTTAAAAAGTCTTGAGATTGGAGCTTAAAAAGATGTAATAATAATATTCTCTTCTCCCTCTCCTGGTCCTGTGCGGACTACCGCCGCTCCGGTTTCTTAATATTCTCTTCTCCCTCTACTGGTTCTGTGCGGACTACCGCCGCTTCGGTTTCTTAATATTCTCTTTTCCTCTCTTGGTCCTGCGGCGGATTACCGCTGCTCCAGCTTTCTTGTATCATGTTTATATTTCAAGTTCTTGCATCATGTTTAATTTTGAAGTCATCACCTTAAATCTTAAAGATAAAGAAATGGAATTGCATATCATGTTTATAATTCCAAGCTATCACCTTATAAAGATAAGATTAAAATAAGGTTGCATAGCATGTTTATAATTTTAAGATGTCACCTAAATCTCTAAAGCTCAAGACTTACTCCTTTTATCTTAAGTGAGAATTTTAATTGTGAAGATCCTCCCAAATTTGACAAAAGAACTAGTTTCTAAATGAGTTTTAAGGCTTTGCAAGGATTTTACGGGGAACTAGTATTTTATATGCACTTAAAATATGATTCTATGTAATTGCATGAGGTTCATGATTCGCCACTGATCCGAGTTTAGTATCAATGTGTGATAATGATTTGATATGATTGAAGTTGTGATAATTATGGTTTATTGTTAAGAGAATGATTCATAATTGGTTTAGTAACTAATTAGTTCTATAATTGATAATTCTATGTAAGGATTGGATGCTTATTAAGTACTTGATATCATTGAATGATTTGCTGGCTTGCATGTTATAGTTGTTGTTGCAAATAATGAGAATGCTTGTACATGAAATGTTCTTTATTATGTAAAATTTACCTTTGTTGCTAGAAGAAAGTGTATCATTGTAAAAGTGTAATTTGGAAAGGTTAAGCTAAGGAAAGACTTGGTATTTAAGCGTGTCCATTGTGACCCACCTCTTTCCCTGGGAATCTCCCATATGCATGATTACAGATTGATATATATTATTCTAGCTTAAGACTATAAATGAGAAAATGTTATGATGTTTATGAATTGTATTATGATATAACATGCAAAGATTTAATGGTGACTTAAACTTATAAGAAAATGATCCTTTGGAACCATCAGACTATAGATGGTGAAAAGGTGATTTTAGCCCCTAACCCGTTCTCTCAAAAGGGTAGAGTCGGGACTTTAGCTTATCAAAAGGGATAAGTATATGCTAGTGACGACTAGTAAAGTATGAGCTCATAACCTAAATTACTCCCAAAAGGGTGGAGTATAGGGTGGCCCAAGGAAAATAATGATGATGATAAGATTTTAAGTCACCAAAGGCACTAAAGAAATGAAATATGTGCACTTTGTGTCCATGTGTAGCTAATATTATATGACGTTCTTTTATGCATGTTATTTTGATAATGATGATGAGGAATATGATGTAATGATAAAGGAAATGTTCATTGTAAATATGACATGTTAAGAATAAGATGCATTATAAGGCGATAATTAAAAATTGTCGGACCTCGGTTAAGTATTTGTCCGAACTTAAAATGAATCTTTGCATGCTCACTATTTTAGAATAATCCCGAGGTTCCCGGGACTTTGATGATGACACTATAGAAGGAGGTACCCTACTGAGAATTCTTTAGCAAGATTCTCACTCCCTTTTCTTTATTTCCGTCATTGTCTCCAGATTCAAATGGCGACATTCGTCCTGCTCGTTGATACCCCTACTTGGGAATTCCACTATGATCCGTGCATCGCTCGTATCATTTTGAAGGAGAGGTCTTGCAGATTCGTGTTTTTTTATTTACATAGGTCGCCCATTTGCACACCCTGTCCGTAGTTATCGATTTTCTCCTACTTCTCCTTATGGCGATGAAATGGTTTTCGAACATGCACGCCCACTTGATGAAAGGATGTTACGTTCTTATCCCGCTTCATCTCGTCCATGGATTTCAGTATGTTCCCGAGACGAGATATTCAAACTGATCCTTCAGAGGACACTCCTACTCATGTATATTCTGAGAGCTCTGCTCCTACTCCCACACGTAAGAGAGGGTAGTGAGGAAACAGTTGTTCAGCCGAGGTTAGCGAGAAGGCCATCCATGCGACTCCCACTGGTGCATCTCGTGTGTCCCTCCCGAGGAGCTCATCAATGGATCGGATTTATTCCCCATTTCCGGGACAGTGGCCATAGAAGGTTCTTAGTAGATTTATGTGTGATCATGCACCTAGTTTTAGGATAACCTCCCGGCTTATGGAGTTATCTAGTTTACGGGCATGTATTTCCTTAAGTATATTTTCTTTTAAGGGTTTGCATAAGATAATGATGTATGAACATAACCCACCCTTTGAGTGAGGTTATTGTATGTAAATATATGCTATAATGTGCTATTGGATGTTATATGATGGAGCCTAAGTGATATGATGTGATATATTCCTAAACGTCTTATTATACCCCGCTTACTCGTTCACGTTGTACTCCGCTCACGTTTTCAATTATGTGTTTAAAAAAAAAAAATGGCTCGTAATTTCACTAAGTATTTTCAAATTATGAAGAAAGAACCAAAGCAAGGAGTAAAGTCTAGTCATTAATCAGATTCAACCTAGGTGTATCTGGTTAATTACTAGGGTGTTACATTTTGGTATCAGAGCAGTTCGATTCTCATGGAGCCTGAGGATTGGACTAGCTATGCTTCTAAAGCACAATACGTTAGTGACGTCATGTGTAGATGTTTATCATTAGGATGAGCTTGAGGATTAGAAATACATGACTATTGTATGTTGAAAGTGCCATGGTAACTTGCTCACTTTGCATGGAATATTGGGCCCGATCACCTCGGTGTTCTTTGTTTTGTGTGTATAGGGACCAATGGCACGTCGACAATGTACTAGGAGCGCAAAGATAGAATAATCAAGACAACGAGACAGCCGAAGCACTCCGCGACGTAGCAAGGACCATGAGAATGATGATGGAACGAATGGATCAGGATCGTCAAGCCAATATGAATCAAGGACATGAGATTCCTGAACATGCCTGCTTTGAGAGTTTCGTAAGGCAAACCCACCGTTTTCAAGGGACACTCAATCCAAATATTGCGTATGAATGGATTCGAATATTGAGAAGGTCTTTGCTGTAGTCCCATGCTCGGAGGAGCAAAAGGTCACATTAGCTACTCATATGCTTGAAGGTGATGCCGGTTTGTGGTGGACGGTGTTCAAAGACTCCTGGAGACGGCGCGTGGACATTGATTGGGAACTTTTCAAGGTCCATTTTTATGAAAAGTACTTTCCGCAGTCGCTAGAAATGCCAAGGACATTGAATTCATGCAATTTGTCCAGGGAATATGAATGTGGCCCAAAGACACCGCCAGCATTTGAAGAACTCATTAAGTTCTCAAGAATGTACCAAGGAAATCCGATGAGTACCGGAAATGCATTAAATACGAGTCGGGGTTGAAGGCGGAACTTAATGTGGCGGTTGCACATTTGGAGATTAGGATTTCTCTACCCTAGTTAACAAATGTCGGATTATTGAAGAAGGTTAGAGAAAACTAAACACCCCAAAGTCGATAATATTACCAAAAGTTGACACCTCAAGGTCGTGAGCTCAAGAGGCATAATCGACCTCCATTTCCTCAATCAACACCACAAGGGACACAAAGAAATTTTCAACAAGGAGGGCCAAACAACAACAATCGCTATAATAATAACCGCTACAACAATAACCCCAAGAATAATCACAACAACAACAATAACAACAATAAAGGGAAAGCACCACAAAGAGGTCCAAAGAAGACCTCCACGGCTGCGCCATCCATGGAATGTCCCAAGTGCGGCAAGAATCATGGGAGCATGCCATGTCGAGCCGGAACAAACGTGTGCTATCGGTGTGGAAAACCAGGTCATTACTCCCGAGAATGCACGGAAAGAAACCCGCCAACCCCAATCCCAAGCCGCAATACCAGGGAAGGGTATTTCTTATTAATCTTTGAAGAAACAACGAAGTCACGAAATCTCGTGGAAGGTAAGGGTAATATGCATGGTAAAGACTTAATTGTACTATATGATTCTGGCGCTTCTCATTCTTTTATCTCCCATTCATGTGTTAAAAGCCTTAATTTACCTATGACTGAGCTTCCTTTTGACCTTATTGTTTCTACCGCAAGTCCGAATCCCGTTAGGACTTGTAAATGTTGTTTAGATTGTAGTTTTATTATAGATAATAGATCCTTTGTTTTAGATCTTATTTCCTTACCCATGCGAGGTTTAGATGTGATTCTTGGCATGGATTGGCTTGAGGCCAACCGTGTCGTTAAACTGTTATGAGAAAACCATCACTTTTCTTCCTGCTCCTATTGAACCTAAGAAACCCATAAGTCTTTACATAAGCTGTGTGGAAATGGATTGTGGTAAGGGTGAGAGTAAAGGTTACATTTTCTTAGCCGCTAGTGATGTAGACTTTGAGCAAAGTATCGATGAGATACCAATAGTAAGAAATTATCCTGAAGTATTTCCAGATGAGATACCGGAGTTTCCCAAGAGAGAGATAGAGTTTTCCATAGAATTGCTTCCGGTGCAGACCTATATCCATAGCCCCATACAGATGTCCCCATTAGAATTGACCGAGTTAAAAACTCAATTGGAAGATTTATTGGAGAAAAAGTTTGTTAGGCCTAGTGCATCACCTTGGGGAGCCCTGTGTTGTTTGTAAAGAAAAAGGATGGGAGTATGAGGATGTGTGTAGATTATCGGCAGTTGAATAAAGTAACGGTGAAAAACAAGTATCCTCTGCCTAGGATCGATGATTTGATGGACCAACCGAAAGGTGCGGTAGTGTTTTCTAAGATAGATTTGAGGTCGCTACCATCAAATTAGAGTGAGAGATGAAGACATACCCAAAACGGCCTTTCGCACTCGACACGGCCATTTTGAGTTTGCAAGAATGTCCTTTGGGTTAACCAATGCTCCAGCTATTTTTATGGATTACATGAATAGGATCTTTCGGCCCTATTTAGATCAGTTTGTAGTTGTCTTTATAGATGACATTCTCATATATTCTAAGACCCATGAAGAGCATGAATGCCACACGACCATAGTCTTGAAGACCTTGAAGGAAAAGAAACTATATGCCAAGATTTCCAAGTGTGAGTTTTGGTTGGATAAGGTGCAATTTTTAGGGCATGTAGTATCTAAGAAAGGAATTGGTGTAGATCCTAGTAAGGTAGAAGCGGTAGTAAACTCGGGAAAGACCAACCATCAGAATCAAGTAAGGAGCTTTTTGGGTTTAGCCGGTTATTACCGCCGATTTATCAAGGGATTTTCCAGATTTCCTACCTTTGACCAAGTGACTAGGAAGAACACCCTTTTTCATGGACCCTGAGTGTGAAAAGAGCTTTCAAGAGTTAAAACACAAGCTAACCTCTACCCTCGCTTTTAGTGTTACCCGACCCCAATGTGCCTTTCGAGGTGTATTGTGATGCTTCAAAACAGGGTTTAGGTTGTGTATTGATGCAAGATAGGCAAGTGGTGGCCTATGCATCAAGACAACTCAAGCCACATGAGGCACACTACCCTACCCATGACCTTGAGTTAGTCATTGCCGTCGTGTTTGCTCTAAAGATTTGGAGACACCATTTATATGGAGTTAAGTTTGAGGTGTTTTCCGATCACAAGAGTTTGAAATATCTCTTTGATCAAAAAGAGCTAAACATGAGGCAAAGGCGATGGATGGAGTTCTTGAAAGATTATGATTTTGGATTGAACTACCATCCTGGTAAAGCTAATGTAGTAGCTGATGCTTTGAGTAGGAAGTCCTTACAAGTGTCCCGTTTGATGGTGAAGGAGGTTGAATTGATTGAGCAATTTAGGGACTTAAACCTAGGAATGACTTTGACCACTAAGGGCATCAGAGCTTGTCATCTTAGAGTGACAAGTGAGTTCAAAGAAAGGATTGTTCAAGCTCAAGGGGACGATCTTTGAGTTTCAAGACTTTAGACTTTAGGGCGAAGGCGGGAAAGTTGATAGGTTTTACCCAAGGAATGGATGATTTGTGGAGGTTTAAAAGTCGAATATGTGTACCTGCTAGTGGTGGCCTCCGAAAGGATATTTTGGAGGAAGCCCATAAGAGCCATTTACCCTTCATCCTGGTGCCACCAAGATGTATCAAGATTTGAAGAAGATGTTATGGTGGCCTGGAATGAAGAAAGATGTGTGCACATGGGTGAGTAAGTGCTTGGTGTGTCAAAAGGTGAAGATTGAACACCAAAAACCCTCTGGAATGCTGCAACCTCCGCCGATCCCTGAGTGGAAGTGGGATAGTATCTCCATGGATTTTGTGATGGATTACCCAGGACCCAAATCAATCATGATACCATATGTGGAATCGAGCTTCGATTGACGAAGTCAGCCCACTTTACCTATTAAGGTGACTTATTCCTTGGATAGGTTAGCACAATTATATATTCAGGAGATAGTAAGGTTACATGGGGTGCCGTCGACGATAATCTCGGACCGGGATCCGCGGTTTACGTCACGATTTTGCGGACCCTTTCAAAAGGGATTTGGTTCAAAGTCGTGTCTAAGCACGGCCTATCACCCCAAACAGACGGTCAATCTGAAAGAACTATCCAAACCTTGGAGGATATGTTAAGGGCATGTGTTTTAGATCAAAGGGGAAGTTGGGATAAGTACCTGCCACTGATTGAATTTGCATATAACAATAGTTATCATGCAAGTATCGGTATGGCACCGTATGAGGCCCTCTATGGACGGAAATGTCAATCTCCCTTATGTTGGTATGAACCCGGAGAGCAAAGGTTACTCGGACCTGATATTGTGAGGGAAACAACGGAACAAATCATGAAGATTAGGGATAAGATTCTTACTGCTCAAAGTCGACAGAAAAACTATGCGGACAAACGGCGAAAATCGCTAGATTTTCAAGAAGGGGACCACGTGTTCCTAAGGATCACCCCCACCACAGGCATAGGCCGAGCAATAAAAGTAAAGAAATTGAGCCCTGATTTCTTGGTCCGTTTGAAATCCTTACCAAAGTAGGACACAGTAGCCTCACCGTATAGCCCTACCCCGAGTCTATCCAACCTTCATGATGTTTTCCATGTCTCTCGGTTAAGAAAGTATCAATCGACCGAGTCATGTACTAGAGCCGTAACATGTACAATTAAGAGATAACCTGACATTTAACTTACTACCCACGAGAATCGCCGACCGAGGAGTTAAGCAGTTAAGGAACAAGGCTGTACCCCTGGTCAAAGTAGCATGGGGACAGGGTGAAACCGAAGAACTTACATGGGAGCTAGAATCAAACATGAAAGCACAATACCCCGAGTTGTTCTCAGGTAACGAATTTCCGGGGCGAAATTCTTTTTAAGGAGGGGAGTAATGTAATGCCCAATTTTCTTGTAATTTTTCTTGTCATTAGAAATTACTCAATTACCGAATTACCGTAGGTAATTATTACATAAGATTTGAGGCCGAACAATCCTCAATAAAGGAATATAACATTAGAAGAGAGGTTAGGAACGATTCATGCGAGAGTCGCAAATCCCGAATTTCTGTACGTATAAAATGACCAAAATGCCCCTGAAGTTATTTTACTCAAAAAATGAGGATTGTGGGCCCCACCTATTCTCAAGGGGATATTTTGAGGATAATAAGGGATTGTTTGTGTTATGTGTGTTAATAGAGCAGAAGGATCTCAATTTTGAGTTCGACGCCAAATGACCAAAACGCCTGTGTTGCTTTAACTCCGATGTGCGTGCCGACTGAGCCCGAACCTCACTAAAATGTTTTAAAATGTGTTTTTAAGCCATGATTAACCATTGGTTAAGCTCGGGTGGCCTCGGGCAATTTTATGTCAAAGTACGATTTTGCCCCTGTTTTGGCGCTTTGCGAATTTCGGGATTTTTGATTCAGATACCAAACCTAAGCAATATTAGGCTCAAATTAAAGCTTATTAAATTCTAAATATTAATCTAGAGTCAAAATTATGTATTTAGATTGATTAGAACCCAAAATTGCTCAAAAACACCCAAATTGCTTACTAATTCACTTAAACCCTTAACAGTAAATTCTCTAAATTACATGAATACCTTGCCTACACCTAAATAATGCATGGAACACACAAATTTCACTTCTTTGGGCTGTAATGGACGAAATTATTGATGCCATTATGCAGCTGAATTATTGCCAAAAGTTGCACTAAAACAAAATGCCAAAATGTCACCATAAGAGACATAATTCCTTAATTTCATACAACTTTGTCTAAAATGATTTTTCCTCCCTTATTTCTCCTGCAAAATTCCGTCCACTACCTCATCATTTTGGCCAATTAGAAGCCTCAAAATCTTCTATAAATAGGCTTGCTTGAGTGGTCTTGGAATGCTTGGTTCATAACTAGTTTTTAGGAGCACCAAAAACTTTCTTTCTTCCTCCTCTTTGGCTGAATTCTTTCTTCAATTTTTCAAAGAGATTTTGTTTCATTTCACTTCAAGAAACCAAGTTCTCTTCCTCTTCTTCAACTCAGATTAGGTAGGGAGTAGTTTCTAAATTTATTTCTATGCTTTGAGGAGTTGTGTTTTTAGCTCAAAATGATGAAATTATGAACTTGCCTTAGCTTTTCATTTTGGTTTTCCTCTTCAATTTTTCTTTAACCAATTCAACCATATGGCCTAGGTGGAACTAAGATGATGGCTTGATGATGAGGACCTTGAGGGTGGGTTGTAAATCCATCACAAGTTAGGCCTCTAAAGCTTGAAAATTCCACTTGATGCAAAACCTTAAAGAATAATGCTTTATGATGCTAAAACAAAGATTTTTAGTTTAGAACTTGAAAGATGTATTTTTTCCTTTTATGTTTTATTTCTTGTTAAGATATGTATTGGGTTGAATTTATAATTCTTTTAAAGTCTTGAAGGAGCTCTAGTAAAGAAACAAAATGAATTTGCATCCATGATTAAGTTTATGCTTTGCATAACCATGTTTACCTTCTATGTCATCACTAAATTTTCAAGAATGAATAAATGAACTTGCATTTCTCATGTTTAAATTCCAAGCTTGTATTTCATGTTTATGTTTCAAGTCATCACTTAATCTTTCAAGATAATAAAGAGGTTGCATCTCATATTTAATTTATGCTCTCACTATATTTTATAATGGCTAAAAGAATCAACGCATGGCATGTTTATTTTATGCCATCACCTAAAGATCCTAGAGCTCAAAGACTTGCCCATGTATCACAAGCAAAGAAATATGATTATTGGAGTTAAAGAATTTATTCTTTAAAAAGTCTTGAGATTGGAGCTTAAAAAGATGTAATAATAATATTCTCTTCTCCCTCTCTTGGTCCTGTGCGGACTACCGCCTCCGGTTTCTTAATATTCTCTTCTCCTCTATCGTCCTGTGCGGACTACCGCCGCTCCGGTTTCTTAATATTCTCTTCTCCCTCTACTGGTCCTGTGCGGATTACCGCTGCTCCAGTTTCTTGTATCATGTTTATATTTCAAGTTCTTGCATCATGTTTAATTTTGAAGTCATCACCTTAAATCTTAAAGATAAAGAAATGGAATTGCATATCATGTTTATAATTCCAAGCTATCACCTTATAAAGATAAGATTAAAATAAGGTTGCATAGCATGTTTATAATTTTAAGATGTCACCTAAATCTCTAAAGCTCAAGACTTACTCCTTTTATCTTAAGTGAGAATTTTAATTGTGAAGATCCTCCCAAATTTGACAAAAGAACTAGTTTCTAAATGAGTTTTAAGGCTTTGCAAGGATTTTACGGGGAACTAGTATTTTATATGCACTTAAAATATGATTCTATGTAATTGCATGAGGTTCATGATTCGGCCACTGATCTGAGTTTAGTATCAATGTGTGATAATGATTTGATATGATTGAAGTTGTGATAATTATGGTTTATTGTTAAGAGAATGATTCATAATTGGTTTAGTAACTAATTAGTTCTATAATTGATAATTCTATGTAAGGATTGGATGCTTATTAAGTACTTGATATCATTGAATGATTTCTGGCTTGCATGTTATAGTTCTTTGTTGCAAATAATGAGAATGCTTGTACATGAAATGTTCTTTATTATGTAAAATTTACCTTTGTTGCTAGAAGAAAGTGTATCATTGTAAAAGTGTAATTTGGAAAGGTTACGGCTAAGGAAAGACTTGGTATTTAAGCGTGTCCATTGTGACCCACCTCTCTTTCCGGGAATCTCCCATATGCATGATTACAGATTGATATATATTATTCTAGCTTAAGACTATAAATGAGAAAATGTTATGATGTTTATGAATTGTATTATGATATAACATGCAAAGATTTAATGGTGACTTAAACTTATAAGAAAATGATCCTTTGGAACCATCAGACTATAGATGGTGAAAAGGTGATTTTAGCCCCCTAACCCGTTCTCTCAAAAGGGTAGAGTCGGGACTTTAGCTTATCAAAAGGGATAAGTATATGCTAGTGACGACTAGTAAAGTATGAGCTCATAACCTAAATTACTCCCAAAAGGGTGGAGTATAGGGTGGCCCAAGGAAAATAATGATGATGATAAGATTTTAAGTCACCAAAGGCACTAAAGAAATGAAATATGTGCACTTTGTGTCCATGTGTAGCTAATATTATATGACGTTCTTTTATGCATGTTATTTTGATAATGATGATGAGGAATATGATGTAATGATAAAGGAAATGTTCATTGTAAATATGACATGTTAAGAATAAGATGCATTATAAGACGCATAATTAAAAATTGACGAACCTCGGTTAAGTATTTGTCCGAACTTAAAATGAATCTTTGCATGCTCACTATTTTAGAATAATCCCGAGGTTCCTGGGGACTTTGATGATGACACTATAGAAGGAGGTACCCTCCTGAGAATTCTTTATCAAGATTCTCACTCCTTTTCTTTATTTCCGTCATTGTCTCCAGATTCAAATGGCGACATTCGTCTGCTCGTTGATACCCCTACTTGGGAATTCCACTATGATCCGTGCATCGCTCAGTATCATTTTGAAGGAGGTGCAGATTCGTGTTTTTATTTACATAGGTCGTCCATTTGCACATCCTGTCCCTAGTTATCGATTTTCTCCTACTTCTCCCTATGGCGATGAAATGGTTTTCGAACATGCACGTCCACTTGATGAAAGGATGTTACGTTCTTATCCCGCTTCATCTGCTGTCCATGGATTTCCAGAGTATGTTCCCGACACGAGATATTCAAACTGATCCTTCAGAGGACACTCCTACTCATGTATATTCGAGAGCTCTGCTCCTACTCCCACACGTGTAAGAGAGGGTAGTGAGGAAGCAGTTGTTCAGTAGAGGTTAGCGAGAAGGCCATCCATGCGACCCACTGGTGCATCTCGTGTGTCCCTCCCGAGGGAGCTCATCAATGGATCGGATTTATTCCCCATTTCCGTGACGGTGGCCATAGAAGGTTCTTAGTAGATTTATGTGTGATCATGCACCTAGTTTTAGGATAACCTCCCCGGCTTATGGAGTTATCTAGTTTAGGGGCATGTATTTCCTTAAGTATATTTTCTTTTAAGGGTTTGCATAAGATAATGATGTATGAACATAACCCACCCTTTGAGTGAGGTTATTGTATGTAAATATATGCTATAATGTGCTATTGGATGTTATATGATGGAGCCTAAGTGATATGATGTGATATATTCCTAAACGTCTTATTATACCCCGCTTACTCGTTCACGTTGTACTCGGCTCACGTTTTCAATTATGTGTTTAAAAAAAAAAAATGGCTCGTAATTTCACTAAGTATTTTCAAATTATGAAGAAAGAACCAAAGCAAGGAGTAAAGTCTAGTCATTAATCAGATTCAACCTAGGTGTATCTGGTTAATTACTAGGGTGTTACATTAAGGAGCAATACTTTGAAAGGTTTCAAAAGGCGAGTGTCAGACAGACCATACACTAAATTCTTGAGAATTTTCAATTTATTATTTAGAGGAATAAATGGAAGAAACATAGGTACAACATACAAATATGAAAAATGTGTTGTTGATTATGCTACTGGTTACATCTTGAACACAATGTGTTAAATATGGCTCACAGCTATCATGTAACATTTTTTAATGTTAAAGTTGCTGTCGTTCTGTTCCTGAATAGGAAGTGGACTAGTTTTACCATTGGGATACACAATTACTGATTCGTTATATTGAAGCTAAATATATACATATAATCATGAAGACAAATTCAAATTCAACATTTGCATAACATTTTATGCTTTGTTGTTTGCTCTATTCACAAAAAAGAGAAGGTTGCATTAAGTTTTAATCAATATTGTTCTCTCTAAGTTTTTTAAGCAAGTTTAAGCAACATTGTTATTGTTGTTATGGATGAATTGGCAATTTGCTCCAAGGAAAGCAATTTGTTACCTCTATCAGCATTCTATTATTAGATTTATATGGATTCTTTTCTTGGTGGAGTTTTGATTTAATATTTCTATAGTACTAGTACTTTTCCCTCTTAATTTCCTTCAAGTTAGTTTTAGAAGTGTTTGGTAAATGAATTTGAATAAAAACTCAATTTGGTTCTATGCAGCAAACTACCTTTTTTTATAATAGAAACTTCATATATGATATGACAGGTAATATTAAAATAAACTATTATTTTGTGTTAATGTGACTGCAAATTTTGAGTTGTAGGTTCAATGGGGTGGATTTCCTAAGCAGGTGGAGGGGCAAGAAGATAATGTTTGTGGGTGACTCACTCAGTTCGAACACGTGGTAATTATTTTTAGTCTTAACTAATCTTAATTTCTTATTTTAGAACAATTATATGACTTGAATTTAAGCTTTCTGTATGAATCGGTAGCGCTTATAGTGGGTTTTTATGTAGGAGATTTGACATATCATGTGTAACACCCTCCCAAGTACAACCTTATCCTTAAGTCATGACATCATACTCGAGAGTTGCTACTTATTAATTAGCGGACCTTTCTTAAATATCTATAACAAGTTCGATTGAATCGTGAAGTAACTAAATTGTAGTTCTATTAACATATATAACTAAAACAAACATTTATTGATTATAAGGTCGAGTACAAAAGGAAGCTCTTCTAGGATCTTCAATACACATCTTTTCTCTATTATATATACAGACATAAACATATAACTAAGTACAATTGATACAAGCTTCAGCTTTAAAATACTGCAAATCTGATTTCCTTTCATAAAACAGCCTCCTTATTCTCTGGATCAACCTGGAGACGACATGAAAATAAGCATATAAGGGTGAGAATTCTAAAATTCTCAGTAGGACATCCCCAAAACATATACTGAAACTCATATCATCGTTATCATCTCAGCCATTTCGGTTTATTATTAAAATTATGAGCATGCAATATATATCAAAGTTTCATTTTAAAGTTGAAAAACCATTCTTCCAAAGTGGGTTTATTTTAATTACTCAATCACTCAATGTACATATGTTGTGCTGCTCAATGTTTTCAATCACTTAACATGCACATGTCATACTACTTAACATCATAGAAGCTTTCCTCAACCTTTCATACCCTCGATACATCGAAGGAGACCTTTTCATGCCCTTTATAGACAAAAAAGGACCTTCCTGTGCCCTTTACACACTACAGGGGACCTTCCCGTGCCCTTTATAAACAAAAGGGGATTTTTTTATCTACTTAGCATATACATCATTATCAAGCTCACATGAGCATTCGCTCACAATATAATTTTCAATGACATCTCATAAACCAATCTTTTAAGTTGCTAGCATGCAGTCACATACATTATACTTGAATTAAGGGATATTATCTTATTAATCCCATGTTTTAGTTTACTTTCTAGCACCTTGGAAAATTTTATGCCATTATAGTACAAATTTATTTGCATACCAACAATTAATTCAGAGTCTATAAAAATTATCCAAGACACTTCAATGTGTTGACAAGGTTGCGTAAAAATTTCAAAGCAAAAAGAATTCTCTAACTATGTTCACAAAATTCTAAAAATTCGGAGATCAGAACCCCCTATTCATAGCCAACAGCCATAGTTCCCAATTTTATTACCCTATCAAATGATCATATCAAATCATACAAAAATTCAGGGTTGGATTTCAATATGTCCTCAACACTCTGTAAAAATTTCAAGTGATAATTCAATCATTTGCTATGGTAACAAAATTAGCAAAATTCAGTGTTCCAGAATTGGCTATCCAAACAACTCAACAACAGTCTCGATTTCTGATTTTTAGAAAATAGTAAAAGCCATTTTTAAGATCCAGGAAAAATCATGGAGTTGCCTTAAGGTGTTAGGTTCAACATATAATTTTTATAGCTCATAGAAACATCTACAAATACATTATAAAATTTGTGAATTATAACCTGTTAGTACAAATTCGAGAATTCCAGCAACATGATTCAAAATTTGTTTTACCAAAATAGGTTTTCTAACATCATCCAAACACTCCACCAAAATTAATACATCAACATCCATATATTATCAACCAATACAACTAAGAATATTCAGCCAAGTTAGTAAGCAAATCATAAGAACAAATTTGAAGTAAAAAAGGTTTAAAATGCCCTACTTGTGAAGTTTTAAGGCTTCTAACTCCAAAGGATCTTTCAAAAATGATTTTTCCTCACTTCAAGCCTTCCATACAGCACCTAACCCTTCCTTAAACAGTAGAGAATGATAGCTCAAGGTGGAGCTTGGAGGTTATTTAAAATTCTAATCAGTTAGTTTAGTAGATATCGAGAAGTAAAACAAGTTTTGTGAAGAGAGTTTATGGTTTTGGTAACTATGGGCAAGGATTATGGAGGTTTGAAATCAAAACTTGAGCACTTGACAAACAAAATGGAGGTTGCTGCGTGCTTCCTTTTGCTAGTCGAGAATGCTTTGTGGAGTGATAAGGAAGATTGGTCTTGTATTTATCCTAACTTTAGAATTTATGTAACATAAATGCAGATTTCTTCAAAAGAAAGTAAAATAGATAGCTAGGATTTAATCTTGAAAGTCAAGATTAAATCTCAGCCTTCCACTTGTCTTGAATAGATGTACATCATCCATTTATAAAGATTAAACTATATTTCGGTGTTAAAAATCGCACAGCAAAATTTTACCAAATGGGTAAAACATCGTACCCGGATAATTGGATATTGCCTGAAATTTAATTTCAGGTATAAAACTACATTTCTAACCTTAACCATATACTTTCTTAGTTTTGGGTATCTCCAGATCCCGATTCTAAGGGTTCAACTGTTCCGATGGGCTCGCGGGGCCTATAAGTTACTATTCATTTTTTTTTTTACAAATCCGGTGGACCGTTCTCATCATTACTGAAATTATCGAATTTTTGAAATTAAGACTAATAAAGCTTAAATTAATTTTTAAATAATTTTTTGGGTGTTACATCATGCTTGTAGATTACTATGTGTTTGAATAATTATGGCTATTTTGTTATGTAATGTCGATAATACTCATATATCTAGCATTGTAAAATAAATTATGTGTTTGAATTTAATTTGAGTAAATTTTATATAATTATGGTTATGATGGATTATATTTGTGTGTAAATTTCAAGTTAAGTCTTGAGTTTAATATGTTTAAGGTTAATTTTTTTAGTTAAAATTGCTAATTTGATTTAAAATTATTAATTTTTAGTTGGAAAAAGGGTTAAATTTTAATTTAAATAGTTAATTGTGGTTTTAAATAGTTAATCTTTCAATAACATTGTTAATTTTTGAGTTATAATAGTTAATTTCTAGTTGAACTAGCTAATTTTTTACATTAAAGTTATGAGGGGTATTTTGGTAAAATTATACAATATTCCTAGAAATATTAATGGCAATCCCAAATATATTTTATAACATTTCTGAAAATCCAATTCTTTTACCAAACGCTCTAAAAATATTGTACCTAGAAATAATGTTTCTGGAGATAGTATTCCCTGAAATACTATTCCAGGGAATGTAAATTTAAACCCACCCCCACACATCCCCTATAGGTTTTTAGGACTGATGGAAATTATTAAAGATCAGTCACACAAACTACATAAAGCGACCCGAATAGCCTTGTACACGTAATAATAATAATAATTACAATGCAACATATTTTAGATGGGAGTTCACTTGTGAGAACTGCGTGGATTAATAATGTTCAACTTTTTTATTTTGTACGTGACGGGAACACTTCCACAATTGCACATGGTGTTGCAGCGGGGGTAATGACTAGGACTAGTTTCGGCTCCTAACCGATGCTAAAAGGAGTCCTTCATACTCACTGTGCCACTGGATTTTGTATAAATAGAAATTTCAACCTTCTCATTTATAATGTAGTAATTTACGACGCAACCGGCACCATGAAAACTAGGCTGATGCCATCCACACAGCATACATACTCATTACAAAGAATGAAAGATTGTTTCCTGCATGGGCAAGACTGCATGACCGAGAGACCCACTCAGCTTTCCTCTGGTAATACAAGGCGGTCTTGGCCTTCAATAAGCTTTGCAGAACGAATAATATCACCAGTTTTTATCTGGGGGAGGATATCTCTCCCAGTGGTTGCGTATCTGCACATTTTAATAGCATAATAAACAATGAAGGAAGAATCAAACACCAAAATCGATTATGTAGCGAGGCAAATAATAGGCTTACCCAAAGACTGAAAATTGCCCCTCATCAAATGATATTCCTCCCAAGCCAGCCTACATAGAAGGAAAAGAAGAAATGAACCTGTTGATATGGCTGGCTGTTTATCTTGTATATAATCCTATGGGAATAGATGCTGCATGTTAAATTTTCATGACTTTGGCATGTGTAAACTCTCCCCATTAAGTTTTGTAATCATATGTCAATACTGCAAGATCCCACAGGATAACACCATGAAAATTTAGCATGATAGGATCTATTCCCATTATCCTATCATATTTATTGTATTAAGATTGGATTACATAGTTACCCGAAACTAAAGACTAGAACAGAGATTTGATTCCTAAATTCATGGAATTCCCGTTGTACAATGTGTAATTATACATACACTGTGTTGAGGGCAATTTTCTCTAAAGAAATTCATTCACGCTTTAAAATTGGCACCCGAGGCCAATCCTAAGGGGTGTGTTAGAGGCCCCGCTGTCCTATGGCAAAATTTTCTTCAGCTAAACAATGTCATGACTCCAATAAGCCATTATGTTGCGTCCTCACTCTGACAAGGTCCAGTTGTTTGCCACCTGTTTTCTTCTTTTTTCCACTGTTGTCAACCATTGTTTGACACCGGCAAATGTTTTCCAACAAATGACCCCACCATTGTGGTAAAATGAGATGGTGACCGAAGCGCTTCCACTCTTCTTTGTTAAGAGTGCAGTCATCACCGCACATGGTGACGAGTCCGGCCGCCTTCTTCACCTTTGTGCTCGTTGACATCTCTTAAGTCCAGATCCACGATTGCACAGTGGATTCAAATGTGTTAAGCTGTGGATCTCGTGGCATTTTTGTTTCAGACTCTTTTTGCAGGCATTCCCTGATTTCAGCCTCACCATGCCCTCCACTCCAGACAACTCTATAACTAAGGGTTCGTGGAATGATGCTTAGAACCTGCCAAAAAGAGTCTCATCTCCTTCACCTTTCCAGGGACGCCCACAATAACAACTGAGAGGTTGAACGGCAAGAATTATTTGGACTCATATGAGCAGTTGATCTGGTTAAGTCCAAAACTCATAGACTATTCGATGAAGAGGGTTGAAGAAATTGATGCTAGCACGAGAAGACTGATATTGGACCAATTATTAGTTGGTGTCCTTATTATGGCAGTCCATCAATCCCAAGTAGTCCACTATCATTCCTATAAATCATTCTTATGAGGTTTGGAAGAAAGAGGAGTGTCCATGCCTTGCCCTCGTATCTCAATAAAACACAAACCACCATCGAGAAAATCAAGATGATTCTAGCGGCTATACAGTTGAATCTGTAAAATATCACTAGTATATTCAAAATATACACGGTTTCCCTTTTAATAGAGGGATTACAGAAATTAGGTTTCTAGAATCAAGGGAAGCAGCAACCCGAGAATCAGGAAACAAACAGTAATAGAAAACTTCCGATAATAACCTAAGCTAAAATGGGAAAAAAAACATAATTACATAATCAAACATATTTACAGAATAACAAGAGCATTAAATTGAATTTAATGCCCAATTTTACACTGTCAACGCTCCCCCTCAAATTGGCTTGAAGATATCTTCCATGGACAACTTGCTGGTTATGTTATCAAATGTCTCCTTGGGTAGCCCTTTGGTTAGGATATCTGCAGACTGCCCCGGGGTAGAAACATAGGAAATGCAGATTTGTCATCTTTCAATCTTCTCCCTGATGAAGTGTTTGTCCACCCCTACATGTTCTGTTTTGTCATGCAACGGATATGCCAAACTTATTGTCACAGTACAGACAATGCTTCACATATTCCAAGAGTTACAGATCTAAATTCAGCTTCTACACTACTCCTTGCCACTACATTCTGCTTTTTGCTTCTCCAACTAACAAGGTTTCCTCTACCAAAAGTACAATAGCCTGATGTTGACCTTCAATCCATTGCACTTCCAGCCCAATCTGCATCGGGCCAGGCTTCTACTTGTAGGTGTCCGTGGGCTTTGTAGAGTAGTCCTCTTCCAGGAGATCACTTCAAGTATCTAAGTATTCTGCTGACTGCATCTAAGTGTTCTGGACCTGGAGAGTACAAGAATTGACTCACCATGCTTACAGCAAAAGCTATGTCCGGTCGTGTATGAGACAGGTAGATGAGTCTACCCACTAGCCGCTGATATCTCCCTTGTCAACCACATCTTCTGGTTCAGTTGGTTGCAAGTTGATGTTGGGTTCCATGGGTGTCTCAGCAGCTTTGCATCCAAGTTTTCCTTCAAGAGATCAAGAATAGATTTTCGCTGGTTCATAAAAATACCCTCCTTGGATCTAGCAAACTCAATCCCAAGGAGGTAGTTTAATGGACCAAGGTCCCTGATTTCGAACACTTTGGCAAGTTTCTCCTTTAAGTTTCTCAACTCCAAGTGGTCATCACCTGTTAGGATAATGTCATCTACATATACAATTAAAATTGCAATTTTTCTTTCAGCTTAGTGTTTATAAAACAATGTGTGGTCAGCTTGACTTTGGATATAACCAAGCCCTTTTACAACTGTTCCAAAGCTTTTCTTGGAGATTGTTTCAGTCATAGGGATTTCCTTAGTTTGCACACCTTATTTCTTCCATGGTATCCCTTGGAGGAAGACTCATAAACACTTCCTCCTCTAGTTTTCCATTTAGAAAGTCATTCTTTATGTTGAGAAATAGAGAGAGAGAGAGAAAGAGAGAGAAAATTATATGAGGAATTCGTGTGTTTTAACTACACAACGGAGAGAGTATATATAGAGACTATGCAATAAATACATCATAATTACAAATATATATTTTTCCTAATTACAGATATTCACAGATTCTAACACTCCCCCTTAAGTTGGGGCATATAGATCATATGCACCTAACTTGTTACATAGGTAAATTATTCTAGGACCTCTCAATGACTTGGTGAGAACATCTGCCAATTGGTCATTTGAATTGACGAACCCTGTAGTGATATATCTGGATAGAATCTTCTCTCTGATGAAGTGATAATCAACTTCAATGTGTTTGGTCTTTTCATGAAAAAATGGATTTGAGGCAATGTGTAAGACAGCTTGATTGTCACAAACAAGTGTCATATACTTGGTTTCCCCAAGTTGATGAAGTTCTTTGAGGAGTTGCTTAAGCCAGATAAGCTCACATGTGGTTGAGACCATGGCACGGTACTCTGCCTCAGCACTAGACCGTGCAACTAAAATTTACTTCTTACTCTTCTAGGATATCAGATTGCCTCCAATAAATATACAGTACCCAAAAATGGAACGCCTATCAAAAGGGGATCTTGCCCAATCTGCATCAAAATACCCAACTATCTCAATATGCCTCTTATCTTTGTAACTTCTTTGACATACTTCAAAATACGTATAACAGCATCCTAAACGGCTTCACATGGTGAATTTAAAAATTGACTAACCACATTTACTGCGAAAGAAATGTCTGGATGAGTTACTGTGAGATAGTTTAATTTCCCAACCAATCTTCTATATCTCCAAGAGTCAGATAGTGGCTCGCCCTAATTTGGCAAGAGCTTGACATTAGACTCTATAGAAGTATCAATAGCATATTTTCTCTAAGAGAGAACTATGCCGTCTTTGGACTGTGCTACTTCAATGCCCAGGAAGTATCGGAGTTTCCCAAGATCTTTGGTCTGGAAGTGATTGCAAAGGTGCTGTTTGATTTATTCTATGCCAAGAGGGTCACTCCCTGTAATGACAATGTCATCAACTTAAACAACTAGGTAGGTGCAACCTCTCTGAGTATGACGGTAAAACATGGAGTGATCAGCCTCACTCCAAGTCATACCAAATTGCTGAGCCACAATTGAGAACCTTCCAAACTAAGCCCGAGGAGACTGCTTAAAACCATACAGTGATCTTCGGAGGCGACAAACAAAACCAGAAGACTCCCCCTAAATAACAAACCTAGGAGGTTGCTCCATATAAACCTTTTTCTCAAGATCATCACGGAGGAAGACATTCTTAATATCCAACTGATGAAGAAGCCAACAACGCATAGCAACTATAGAGAAAAACAGACGAACAGAAGCCATAATGGCAACAGGGGCGAAACGACGAGCCTTCAGACGATAAATTTGGCCATCAGACGATTAACCTTAACCGTAAAAATCTATTGATAATCAACCAACTAGTGGACGGGCTCGACGATGGGAGACCTGAAGGAGGCCGAGCGTAGGTGTAGGGATAAAGGGTGGCAAAGGTATAAGGAGCACAGGAAGTGGGAGTTCCTCAGAAGCAGTAGAGAGGGAATGGGTAGATGGCTCAAAAAAGAGAATAGTGTCAAAAAAACGTAACATTCACAGAGACAAAGTAACGACGCAGAGTAGCAAAAAAACACCGAAATCGTTTTAAGACCGAATGTAACCAAGCAAAACACATATAAGTGAACGCATAAAAAGTTTGTCAAGACCAGGAGTTAAGTTGTGAACAAAACAAGTTTACCAAAAAAGGTGCGAGGGAAGGGAATGCAAGGGGTCATGGGAAAATAAGATGGAATGAGAAACTTGGTAACCCTAAACAAAGGAGGGTATACGATTAATTAAATAACATGCAATTAAAACAGCATCCCCCTAAAAACGAAAGGGTACATGATTATGAAGAAGAATAGTACATGTTATTTCAATGAAATGACGATTGCTTGAAGAAGAAGAGTACGTGTTATTTCAATGAAATGACGATTCTTGTGCTCAACAACCCCATTTTGTTGAGGTGTATGAGCACAGAACGTCTGGTGAAGAATGCCATGAGAAGCTAAAAATTGTTGAAAATCATGAGACATGTTCGTTTGCATTATCACTGCGTAAAGTGCGAATAAGAACACCAAAATGGGTTTTTATTTCTAGATAAAATTTGGTAAAAACATAAAACAACTCAGATCTATGTTTTAGTAAAAATAACCAAGTACAACGAGAATAGTCATCAATAAATGTAACAAAATAATGAAATCCTAAACTAGACACCGTGTGACTAGGACCCCAAATACCTGAATGAACTAAAGTGAAGGGAGACGCAGCTCGACTACTAACACTATCAGGAAAATAACTATGCGTGTGTTTGTTGACACGATTCACAAAGCAAACTGGATACTTTGGACAGGCTAGGCACCATGCGCTGCAAGTTGGCAAGGCTCGGATGACCCAACTGAGCGTGCAAGGTGAGAGGATCGGTGGTGAGGGAGCAAACACTTGACAAGGAGTGGAGCCAGTAAAGGCCACAGACTCACATTCGATGCCAATTATCCGTCTCATGCTCTGGTCCTGCGAGTAAATGGAATCTTCAGTGAATGAAATGATACATTTAAGGGCTTTAGTTAACCGATAAATAGAAAGGATGTTGAATGGAGAACCAGGAACATAAAAGGCAAAATCAACTAACATAGAAGGTAGGGGATGGACAATGCCCACCCTGTGAGACTGTGAGAACCATTGGCTAAAGTGACAGTAGTTAAACAACCACAAGTAGAAAAATGTAGAAAATAAAGGTTTATTAATAGAGATATGACTAGCGGCGACATAATCAAGAATCTAGGGACCCAATGAGGTCGACTGAGAGAGACAAGCAAAAGAATTACTAGAGTGTGCAACAGAGGCAGTGGAGCCAGAGTTCTGATGTTGCTCAAACCACTTTAGAAAATCAGCATAGTCAGCTGGACATAGTGGATGCGGATTCGGTTAGTTCGAGGTAGCAGGAACATTGGCATGAGCAACATTAACAGTAGGACGCAGGTGAGGATGCAAAGTGTAACAACGATGAATGGTGTGGCCTAACTTAAGATAGTGATCACACGTGGGGTGTAATACCCTGAAAATTATTTAAAAATTAATTTGAGCTTTATTAGTCATAATTTCAAAAATTTGACAGCTTTAACAATGATGAGGATAGTCTAAGGGATTTGTAAAAAAAAAAAAAAAATCGTGAATAGTAACTTGCGGGCCCTATCGGTCCGTCGAGACAGCCGAAACCCTAAAATTGGGCACCGAAGATGCCCGAAATTGAGAAATTATATGATTATGGTTAGAAATAGGTGGAAATAAAGATTTTATACCCGAAATTATTTTTCGGCCAATGTTTGATTAAAGTACACTGCTTTACCTGTTTCAGTAAAATTTCTATTGTGCGATTTCTAACACCAAAAGATAGTTTATTCTTATAAAAAGGATAATGTTTATCCTTTATATGCCATGTGTAAGGCTAAGATTTACTCTTGCTTTATAAGATTAAATCCTAGTCATTCATTCCTTTTTATTATTAGAAAGAAAGCATATTTTAATTATACAAAGACTACATCTATGACAAGATAAATATAACACACCTAATCTTATCTCCTTGCAACCAATTCTCGGCCAACTTCTTAAACACACAGCCACCTCCATTTTTGTTCCTTCAAAGAGCATGAAACTTGATTCAAACCTCCATTTTCCTAGCTTAGAGTTGTTAAAACTTCAAAATTCCTTTACAAAACTTGTTCTACACCTCAATACCTACAAATCTAACCGATTGAAATCTCAAATTCTCACCTTAATACCTCACTTCCCCACTGCCTAAGGAAGGTTTTGGACTGAAATTGGTGTCTTGAAGTGAAGGGAGATCACTTAGAACATCCTTTGAAGTATCAATCTCAAAAGCTTTCCAAGTAGGGTTTTCTTTAGTCTTTTCTTTCCAATTTTATGCTGGACTTTTCTGATTGTGCTTGGTCCGAAATTTCTGGATATATTGGTTGATAATATGATGATATTGATGTGTTAATTTTGGTGGAGTGTTTGGGGTTGTGGAAATATCATTTTTATCAAAAGAGATTCTGAAGTGGTTTGCTAAATTTTCAGTTTTCCTGCTGGCAGTGATTGTTCACGAATTTTCTGAGGGAGTTGTGGGTGTTTTCATGAGCTATTAAAATTATATGTTGAAGGTAACATCCTAGGCTAGTTCCATGAATTTTCTTGGGTTTTGATTTTGAGTCAAACTGCCTTAGAAAAATCAAGAACCGAAATTAAGCATATGCTGTCTAAAGTGTTGGAACAAAAGCTATAAATTTTGCTAATTTTGTTACCATATCAAATGATGAAATTATCACTTGAAATTTTTACAGGGTATTAGAGACATATTGAGGTTTTACCAGGATTTTTATTTCGGATTTTCTGGTTTCAATTGCTAGGGTTAAAAATTATGTATTTTGGTTCTTGAGCTGAGGTTAAGTGGTTTCTGACCACTAAATTTGTCTAATTTTGTTAACATAGATAGAGAACTCTAATTACCCTGAAATTTTTAGAGGACCTTGAGGACACATTGAAGTGTCTTGGATAATTTTTATAGCCTTGGATTTCATGGTTTGAAATGCGAAATAAATTCTACTACTTGAGTGAAAAATCTGCCAATGTGCTGAAGTTGTGATGATGCCTTGAATTAATGACCTAATGGCATTTGGTTCAAGTTGATGTGTATGAATGCATGCCATGAACTTCCAAGATTATGTTATGAGGAATGAATGAATAATATATATAGGTTTGAAGTATTATGAGATCAGAGAATTATGTTCATGCATATAGAAATATGATGTATGTATATGTGAGCTTGAGGATGATGTATGTGCTAAGTGAACAATGAAGTCCCCTTTAGTATAAAAAGGGCACGAAGAGGTCCTTGATAGGGCACGAAGACGTCCCCTTTAATATATAAAGGGCACGAAGAGGTCCCCTTTTGTTTATAAAAGCCACGAGAAAGCTCTCCATTAGGGCACGGAAAAGTCCCCTTTATTATGTCAAGGGCACGAAAAGATCATTATAATTGCCATATGTATTCATATATTTTGTTAAGTTATTGGTCTTGAAGGAATTTCTATGATCTTGAATGTCATGAAATACATATTTTAAGTGGCTGAATAATAAAAGTAACTCACTTCGGAAGTATGATTTGGAACTTTAAAAATAAACTGTTATTATTTAATGCATGACCACTTTTTCTGAATAAACCGAAGTGGCTAGGGCGATGACGATGACATTATGATTGTGTAATTGGGGAGTTACCCTATTGAGAATTTTAGAATTCTCACCCCTATGTGTTTGTGTTCCCGTGTCGTCTCCAGGTTGATCCCAAGAACAAGGAGGCTACTTTATGAAGGGAAGTCGCATTTACAATAGTTTACAGCTGAAGTTTGTACAGACTGTACTTAGTTATATGCTTATCTCTGTATTTATAATAAAGACTGGATGTGTATTAAAGCTCATAGAAGAGTTTCCTTTTGTACTTAATCTTGTAATCAATAAATGTTTGTTTCTTAGTCGTACATGTTAATAGAACTGCGATTTAGTTACTTCACTATTCAATCGAACTTGCTATAGATATTTAAGAAAGGTCCGTTAATTTATAAGTAACAACTTCTCGAGTAGGATGTTATGACTTAAAAATCATGTTGTATTTGGAAGAATGTTACATGGGGCTAGACTCCCGAGAACGGCCACGATTGGTATTTTGCGTGACAAGGGTAGAGGTATCAATCAAAGCCGGAGGAAGGATCAACTCAGTGGGTGGTTTGCCAGGAACCCAAAGTAGAGAGGCAGACACCACAAAAAGAGTAGGCACAGTCGGTGATCCCAAAAGCTGATCACAGGTATGGAGTACCCTAGAGGTAAACCATAAAGGGCCATGAGCATAAAGAAAGAGCTACGTTGCTCCAATTCCTTCTCCGGGGTATCAGCAAGAGGCAAGAGTTCATTGAAGACATGGAGAGCACAGTAAATCTTACCCAAAAAAGAGGACATAGAACCATCAAGCTGGCAAGGAGCAATGATACCTATGAGATCCTGACAAACACGATAGAGATGTTGAGTGTTATTGGTAAAGAGGGTATTCACCTGTACCCAAACAAATTCACAAGTGACATGAGCTCGAAAAGATCCGTTTGATAGAAGGAGCAATGGTGGACTTGAGAATGCTACACAGCCACGTATCAATCTTAACCCAATGGGAGCACTCAACCACCGGGATATCTATAGCCTTCGGGGTGAAGTGGTCGGCATAGTCTTATCCCGTCAACCAAAGTTTGATGTCTGATGCCCAAGTATCATAGTTGTTGCTCTCAAGTTTGTCAGTGGAAAAAGGCACACTAAAATAACTAGTGAATGCTGGAGGCTCGTCTTCGAAATACCCTTACTGTCAGAGGAAGAGTTGCTGGTAGTCATGTGTCACGAAAGCACAGGGGCAGAAGCAGTATTTTCAAAATAGATGTCCGCAAAGTGCACAGTTGGCAAAAAGTCCGGTAAATCCAGAAAGGGTAAGGCATCGCGAGTACATTAGCGGTGGAAGCGGTCAGAAAGGTCACCAGACGCACCTGCACATGTAGCGGAAGCAAGCGCAAGTGAATAGTGCCACAGAGAGCAGTAAAGGCGAATGGCGGCGCGTCAGAGGTCAAATTGGGACCAGACCACCGAGGTTTGGCCGCTCAGGGAGAGGCGATGCCGGTGGTGGGGTCATGCGATGGACTCGCTGCCGTAAAACTCGTCGGCATTAAAGAGGGACGGCAGACGGTGGTGGAAGCTGCTGGAAGTGATGATACAGCAGGGAGAAAAAAAAAGGAGCCGGCAACCGAAAAGAGGACACGGTGGCAAGAAAAAAAATTCCACTGGAGGACAGTAGGTCCCCCTGACAGCATGGATTAGGGTTGCTTCTCTCACTTAGGCTCTAGATACCATGTTGAGAAATAGAGAAAGAGAGAAAATCATATGAGGAATCCGTGTGTTTTAACTACATAACGGAGAGAGTATATATCGAGATTATGCAATAAATACACCATAATTACAAATACATATTTTCCCTAATTACGGATATAATATTCTTAATTACAGATATTCACAGATTCTAACACTTTACATCTAATTGATGTAGAGGCCAATTAAAATTGACAGCAAGGGATAGTAAGATCCGTATGGAGTTAAGCTTGGCAACTGGAGCAAAAGTCTCCTCGTAGTCTACCCCATAGGTTTGAGTGAACCCTTTTGCTACCAACCAAGCTTTGTACCTTTCTATACTTTCCGTTTGCCTTGCATTTAATGTTGAAAACCCACTTGCACCCAACCTGTTTTTTGTCATGTGGTAAGTCAACAATTTCCCAAGTCCCATTTTTCTTGAGAGCATTCAACTCTTCTAAGACTGCTAATTTCCAGTTAGTGCTTCCTCAATATTTCTAGGTAGAAACAGATTGGTAATATTAGAGACAAAGGCTTGATGGTTTTGGGAAAGTTTTTTTATAGGAGACATACTTGGAAATGGGATGATTTGTATTGATTTTGGGTGTGTTTTTAGTGCAGGTTCTAATTTCTTTCCTAAGGGCAATTGGCAGGTCAAAATTTGAGCTAAGAGATTCAGTATTACCTGGAAGTTCCCAAGATTTGTTTGCTAGACCTTCTTCTAAGAGGTCAAGTCGGCTTGGTGCAAAGATGATAGGTTGGACTTGGTTTCTGATAGAGATCAAGTACCTAAAGGAATTACTGAATTAGAGTGTATAAAAGAAAAATAATACAAAGGTATTATGTGTAATACGGGTCAGGGTCTGGGGTGAATCATGCAGAGCCCTCTTGGTCCCAACTAACTTGCATATTGGCACTTGTTATGTGTGTGCGCGCATTGGCAGGGAATGTACAGTGTGTGTGTGTGTGAGGAATTCTGTTAGAGAGAAGGTTATAATTCTTAGGTAAGAGTAGAATGAGGTAGACAAGAATTGGACCAGGCCATTTGGGAGAGTCCGAGCTGCTATAGTGCTTAGGAACTTCTCTTTTCTGCAAGATCCATACTATTTTCTCTTTCTTTTGTGGTTAATAATACGCTACATTTCTTCTACTTCATTGCTCTTTCCTGTGGTTTCTATCTATATGGCATCAGAGCTCTTTTCTGGGAGCTATGGCGGCCTGTTGCATGAAGCTACGCTGGAGATGAAGATAGAGAATTTGGAGAGGAAGATGGATAAGGTCAAGCGGCTCTTGAGAGGACAACATCATACTCGAACCAGACGGCAATCTCCACCACAGAGTGAGGATCGAAGGAACAAACATTTTTACAGAATAATGATAGCATTAAATTGGGTTTAATGACCAATTTTACATTGTCAACATATACACTTCAAAAGGTGTTGGAGAAGCTAGATAACAAGTATATGGCCATTGTTCGAATTTTGAATCTATTTGGAACTAAGTGCTAGCAAGCCCAGACATCCCTTCAATGGAGGACCCCAATGACCATCTGTTATGGTTTCCTACACAGGCATAGCCCGGCTTTGGTTCTTAAACAGGTTCATGATCATCGACCTTTTTCTCAAACTTAGTGGAGGTCAAGGTTGTGAACGTGGAAGAGATGTGGTCACCCTCAATGTTCCCATGGCAGCTGCTTTGGATATTCTATGGGTCAGCATTATTATCTGATTGACTTACTAGAGAAATCTGCAAATGTCACTCAATCTCAGACAATGTTGACAGAAGGATTGATTCTGGAGGTAATCATTAGAGAATTCTGTCAAGTTATGAGTATAAGGAGTATCTCAAACTAAAGGCAGCCCAACAATGCACATCATCAACTGTTATAGCTCATGCCACTAATTCTATGATTTGCCTCTCACAATCTTCATCTATTTGGTACTGAATTTTGTATTAAAGTGCTTTTGATCATTTAGCAGGTAGTCCTTCCCGTTTCTCAAAACTATCCTCTCTCCGGACAGGACAGCACATTACCCTTGCCATTTGCCATCATCTGTTTTAAATAATCAAGTAATTCATTCCATTTTGTTACTTAGTGAGCCCGTTTATATTGTTCCTCCCCAAGTCTCTGGATCCACCTATTTTGTACATGATCTTCTCGAGGTCTAGATAAGTCTCCAAGGTCCTAAGATAACTTACATATGTAATAATCTTGATGCATATGGCATATAAGAACCAACTTGATGGGGAGTGATGATATGGCTGATTTGTTTATCTTGTAAATAATCTTATCATATTAATAGGTATGCAACGCACAAACCAGAAAGAAGTATAAAGACATGTTATTGATGGAAAATAGCCAATAAAATAGTGACAACAGCCAAGCAAGTTCTGAGCACTCAGTAGCTAAGTCACTCCCTTTGCCAAAAGTAGTAAAATCCCTAAAGAAAGTAACCCCCCCCCCCCCCCAACCCCAACCCCAACCCCAACCCCAAGCCAACAAATAACCCCTTTTCTCTAACAGAATTATCCTCACTAGACATCCCACATCTTTCATAAACCGTTATAATGCAGGCTCGCTATTGGGCCACTTGTAGCTACCAACGCAGCAAGCATCCCCTGCCCCAAACTACCCGTGTTTCTTCCTCTGGTACACCTTAAGCCCTTTTGTGAACTCAGCTCTATCAACACCCCTTGGTTGAAAAACCACCTTGTCCTCAAGGTGAAAATGGGGGAAACTGAGCTTGATATCAGCAGCCAGTTCCCAAGTGCTCTCAAATTTGAGCATGTCCTTCCACTTGATCAACATTTCACTGTCTCCTTGTGCATTCACACGAGTGGCCAACACCGCAGCACGTTGCAATCTCAATTCCCAATCCTCCGAAAGGCTTGGTGGTAGGAGCTGGCATTTGGCTTCTGGTGTTAAGCACTTCTTCAACAGGGATACATGAAATACTGGATGTACTAGAGCAGTAGGGGGCAGCAACAACTTATACGCCACCTTGCCTATCTTCTCTAATATTTCAAAGGGTCCATAGTATCGAGGACTCAACTTTTTATTGACCCTGTTAGCTAGTGATTTCAGTCAGTATGGTTGTACCTTGAGATAAACATGCTCTCCCACCTCGTACTCCACCTCTCAGGAACGCATGAAGTACTTTGCCAATAAGACGCACGGGGAGGTTTTATTTTAGGTAGGTGCTTAGGTCTTCCTGAAGTTCCAGCCTTGTCACAAAAGTCACTTGCCAGGAGATCAAATGAGAAGCTTAGCCCTCGATTTTACAGTAAATTCAAGGTGCTGGAAAGAATTGGGCGAATGGCATATCAGCTGGAGTTGCCTTCAACTTGCAAACTCCACCCGATTTTTCATGGTAAGTAGATTGAAGAGAGCAGTTCCTCCCAATCAAAAGCGATAGGAGTTGCCCCAGGGCTTGACAGAGGAAGGTATTTTGGAGACTAAACCTGAGCAATTGTTGCAAATCAGGTTTAACAGTGACGGTCAAGGAAGCACGAACACTTCGCCATAGCCGCCGCACCGGTGTCGGACAAGGCGAACACGGGGACAACTCACTAGATGCACGTGTCAGGGGTGTATCCGGTTCGAGCCCCTCTTTTTTCAAGACCCAAATTGCCTGACACCGGTCGGACTCGGGTCAAACGCGTGAATAAGAAAAAAAAAAAACCAAATCTTAACTGAATCATGAAAATAATCAAATTTGATATGATTTTATCTTGTTTGTTTTCATCCTTTTCCCTTCTCTACAACCAACATACCAACATTCCTCGTTTTTCTGGACCTTGAAGAAGGAGAGCAAAACATAAGTAACAAGTAACAACATATGATATACCAAAGTCCAGACCTTCTGTGACTAACGCAACCACCGAGGCACTGACCAACGGTGGCAACATAGACAACAATGAAGGCAACGTCCGGCGACTAGTGAGGAGGCGACCCAAAGGCCAAAGCTAGATACCAGGGAAGGCTGCAAGGCTTCTTTTTCTGGGTTATTCGAAGCATCTTTTTGCCACTGTAAGTGACCGAATGCTTTGTGTCTTCTCTTGTTCTTATGTTCTTATTTTTGTATGGAGAGAGGGAGAGAGAGAGAGTTAATGGTGTTGATGGAAGGTTCTCCGGTTTTAGTTTAAGAATATTAGAACATTCAACATTTGTTTTGTGAAAAAGAAAAAAAAAAAAAAAAGATGAGTGCTAGCGTAACCCAAAAAGAATAGCCAAAGTAGTCAATTTCACTTGCAGAAGAGAGATGAAATATCTTTTAAGTGGTGGTGAGTGGTGTACAGCGAAGAGCACTAATCTAATGCACGTGAGATAAGAACTAATAGTGCTGCTTTGACTTTTTTTAATTCTACTCCTAATATCCATGTTGAACAGAATGTAGCAGTTCCAAAATTAATGGCCACTCTATCCAAGAGAAAACATACAATTTTCACTACCAATTACCTTCTGTTTACCATCTTTTACTACATATCATGTGATAACCATGTAATATATAATTAACTATTTTTGCTTTTACCTTACAATAAATCAATCTATTTGTTTTTTTTTATTTTGCAATATAATAGATAAATTATTATTGTACATATTTTTATGATTTTTATATTATTATACAAGTATTTTATTTCTTCGTTTAGAATATGGCATCTCCAAGTTCGAATGCTACCTCCAATTTGGTTATTCCATGTATCTTCTGAGGATCAAGATTCCAAAAATCCTATTTGGATATATGTTAAGATTCTAAACAAGAATGCAAGTGTTGGCAGAGGAAATAAAAGTTGGCAATGCAATTTTTGTGATAGGGTGATCACTGGATCATATTCAAGAGTCAGACCACATTTATTGAAAATACAAGGAAACGGGATTGCTGCTTGTAAGAAGGTAAATAGCAACTATTTATCAGAATTGAAAAAAATTGATGAAGAGGCTACAAAAGCATTAGAACAACCTCATATTTCATTGCCTTCTGAAACTAGACATGTTCCTTCTAGCTTTGGCTCTAGTTGTGGCTCTGATGGTTTAACAAGAAAATGAAGAAATCCAGGTCCTTTGGAAAGAGCTTTTAGTAATGAAAAAAGAGCTCATCTTACTGAACAAATTTCCAGGATGTTCTATTCTGCTGGTTTGCCTTTCCATATTGCTAGAAATCCTTACTATATGAGTTCCTACACTTTTGCAGCAAGTCATTTCATGTCTGGCTATAAACCTCCAAGTTATAATGCTTTAAGAACAACTTTATTACAAAAGGAGAAAGCAAATGTTAAAAGAATGCTTCAACCAATCAAAAGTTTATGAAGTTCTAAAGGTGTTAGCATTGTTGCTGATGGATGGACTAATTCATAGAGGAGACCCTTGATTAATTTTATGGCTGCAAGTGAAGGAGGTCCTATTTTTTTGAAGTCCATTGATAGCACTATGGAATGAAAAGATAGGCACTATATGGCTCGCTTGTTCAAAGAAGCAATCATTAAGGCTGGAGTTGATAACATTGTCCAACTTATTACTGATAATGCTTCTGTGTGTAAAGCTGCGGGATTGTTAGTTGAAGATGAATATCCTCATTTTTTTGGACTCCCTGTGTGGTGCACACATTGAACTTAGCTTTGAAAAATATATGTGCTACAAAGAATACAGAAAAGAATGAGGTTGCATATACTGAGTGTCATTGGATCACTCTGATAGCCGATGATGTTTCCTTCATTAGAAATTTCATCATGAACCATTCAATGAGATTGGCTATCTTCAATCAATTTGTGCCAATAAAACTTCTTACTATTGCTAAGACAATATTTGCATCAGTCATAGTAATGCTAAAAAGGTTTAAACTTATAAAGCAAGCTTTGCAAAAAATGGTTATCAGTCAAGAATGGAACACTTATAGGCATGATGATCAACAAAAAGCTGCAACTATTAAAGGTTTTCTCTTGAATGACCTGTGGTGGGATAAAATTGATTATATAATCAATTTCACCAATCCCATTTATGAAATGTTGCGAGTTTATGACACAGAATGCTCCTACTCTTCACTTAGTATATGATATGTAGGACACAATGATAGAAAAAGTGAAAGTGGCTATTTATAGACATGAAAGAAAGAGAGCAGATAAGAACTCGATATTCTATGAAGTGGTGTATTCAATACTCATTGATAGATGGACTAAGAGCAATACCCCACTCCATTGGATGGCACGTTCTTTAAACCCAAAGTAAGTTTATATATTACTAAATTATTGTTTAAATTTTTATTAAATTATCTTTTTAATTTTATTAAATTATTTTTAAATTTTGTTAAATTATTTTTAAAACTTTATTAGTGTGTAACATGTAATTAAATTTATTTTATGTAGGCATTATAGTGCACAATGGCTTCAAGAAGCTCCAAACAGAGCTGCTCCTCATCAAGATGAAGAAATTTCTATAGAGAAGAATAAATGTTTAAGAAGATACTTTCTAGACCCTGAGGATAGAAAGAAGATTGCTATTGAATTCTCTAGATTTTCTTTAGCTGCAGACATATTTTCCAATTTTGATTCAATTGAAAATAGGTGGGCACTAGACCCAAGATCTTGGTGGTCAAACTATGGATCTTTTGCCCCTCTTCCCAAGATCTTGGTGGTCAAACTATGGATCTTCTGCCCCTCTTCTTCAAAAGCTAGCATTGAAACTTCTTGTGCAACCTTGCTCTTCATCATGTTGCGAAAGAAATTGGAGTACATACTCCTTCATTCATTCTAAAAGGAGAAATAAATTGAATCCCTCAAGAGCTGAAGATTTGGTATATGTACATACTAATCTTCGACTGTTATCTAGGAGGAGTGAAGACTATAAACAAGGAGCTTCCAAGATGTGGGATGTCAGAGTAGATGATAATAATTCTAATCTTGACACTTCATACCTATCATTAGATGAACCAGAGATCGAAGCTGTTCTATTTGAAAATGATGGACTTGGAGGAGAAGAGATTGACACTTTTCCTATTAATAATGAGATTATCATAATAGATTAAGTCATTAGAAAAAGAATATTATTTTTTAATAATTATATTATCTTGAGATAATTTTTTTAATTTATTTTTATGCAAAATATATCTAATTTATATTTTATTATATTATTTTTTGATTATAAAACATTATTTCTATGTTTTTTATCCAACGTGTGCTTGCCATGTCATGTCATATATTTTTGAAAAATTGCCGTATCGCTGTATCCGTGTCGCGTGTCGTATCCGTGCTTCATTGGTGACGGTGCTACAGCAGTCCTAGTGCAATGGAAAGGGTTAACCACTTATGATAAATCTTATGAGTTGTTTAGCTCTTTGTGAGACCAGTTTCCAGCTGCTCACCTTGAAGACAAGGTGGTTCTCCTTTTTGTGTGTTTTTTATTTTTTTCGTGTGGTGAGGGAGAGGGGGGGGGGGGGTGTTAGGATCCTAAGTTTGGTAGGGTCCATGTAAGGAGGAATAAGAAGGGTGCTAATGGGCTGTGTGCAGCCCAGAAGGAACACCTGCAGCAAGGAATTAGGATTGCAGCTGCAGGGTGGTTAACAAACAGGTGGAACGAGGGAAGTTTGGAGGCAAAAGTAGTTAGTGAATTAGCAAATGAATAAATAGGACAAGAATAAGCACTGTAGTGTTTAGATTCATTTTATAACCAGCTCATAAATTAGGGATTTTCTTCCCTTAGGGCTCTTGTATTCATACCTCTGAATCCTTGGTGATTTAGCAGGACTGTGATCAACAAAACTACTCTTTCTGCTATCTGAGATCAGTCCTAACAGATTTCCTTTGCACCATGTGTTAATATATAGACCAATGCTGAGAGTAATTTTGTCTCAAGCAATTCACTCACAATTTCAAGTAAATGAATTCAAATTGCAAAGCATAAAAATTTTGGCTTCCTCCTTTCACTCGTGTTTTATAACAAAAGTATTTAAGGGATGCAGTGGAAAAGGTGGTGAATTACTTACACTACGTTTATCATAGAGGTAGAAGAAAAACTGATAAGGTGATGAATACTCATTAGAGACTTCATTATGTGCCATAGCGACTGCCCCATAAACAGATAGAGGAAGAACTGGAAGTTCTCCATCCTTCCACAAGAAATACACATAAAACAGATTAGAGCAGTGTCATAAATGCCTGTAATGTCTGCTGCAAAATCTTTGATAGAATAAAACAAACACACACTTTACCCGGAAAAGAAAAAAAAAAAAAACTCATACCTGCACACTTAATGTTGTTTTGTAAAGGGGCTCAAATTGTCCAGAGGGCATAATTTCCAAGGGAACACTGTAACCACTATTCCTATCGAGTCCATTATCAGATAGAATAGCTTGGTTGGAACAGCTGAGCTTTACGCCATCATATGCTCCATCCATCACCTGAAGGATATGCAACTGAGTTTTGTTTCCACCAGATTATACAACCCAAAAATTAAGATGCTCAAACACCAACACTTAAGTAAAATAAATGACTATAAAACTTTAAATGCATAATTAAGATTATATACACTACGGCCAAAAGAGAACAACAATTTTGCCCAGTTCCCTAATTTTGCCAAATTTTTCCTAATAGTAACTTCAGCTTTGCATTAAACCCTTATCAAATCCATCTATTGCCATAGTTTTTGGGTTTGTTTCCCGTCTAATTCTTAAAGCTGACTCTTCCACATGGAACAACTTTGTCTGCATTAGGATAAATGACATTATACTATGAGCAGGATGATCTGGGTATTCCATTTATTAACAAGTTCTCATTACTCGGAATTGTTATTAGGGCCTTAGCATAACTTTAAGCATTTGGAAGCCACAATTTCTTCTTTATTTAAACTATCAACCCCAAATATCAGAAACATGTAAAATTCAAGAAACTTCAAAGTATTTTTCCTTGAGAAAAACACTAGTCAACTACATAATTTAAAGCGATACCATGAAGTTTGAGAGAAACAAGATGTAATGATTGAGACAGTCATGAACCCATCTCTATGAAAAGCTTAATTTGTTGAGTAGGCACATGAATGGTTTTATAAAATAACATGTCCCCTCATGCGAATGCCTCTTTTGGGCTTTGTTAGAGACCGAGCTAATACAAAATTGGGCTTCCTTGTAATTACTGAAATGAGGATTGAGAGGACAAATGAGTGACTCTTGTGTAACTAATTATGCTCAGCTGGCAGAGAGAGAGAGTGTGAGGAATTGGAGGAAAATTTTATTATGGGCAGAGAGGAGAGATTATAAAGAAGGGGAGGTATCATGAAGGGGCTTATGAAATGGTTAGCATTGGAATGGGAGAGTTTCAGAGTCTTTCTAACACTCTAAGCCATTTACATTTGTTGTTTGTTCATAATACACACAAGGAGCCGGTATCATCTTCTATAGTAAATTCTTACAGCATTTTCCATCTATATCTATCTTTTATGGCTATGTTCCTATCAAATGGTATCAGAGATCTAAATCTTGGGAGCCCTATGCCAGAAACCATGCGAGTTGCTACCATAGAGTTAGAGTTGGAGTGGGAAATGACGATGAAACAGAAGGAGAGGATGAAGCAAAATCTGAAGACAATTAAAAAACTAGTAAGAGGAAGATACCTCAAGCGTTGTCAACTACCTGTATGGGAGAATGATGAAGCTCGGCAGTGGAGAAAAAGGAAGCCCTCCATGGAAGATTGGGCTCCAGATGCTCGTGCTCTACTTGAAAGCATGCAGGTTGAGGAGCAGGAATAGAAAGATAGTGAAGAGAAGAAGAAACCGATGATGAAGGTGATGATAGGCATAAATCTGAGAAAGAATTGGAGCTATCACTAAAGGAGGTCAAGCAAATGATGGATTTCAAGGTGATGATAATTGGAAAGTGCGAAGGGGTGACCAGATAAGTCGGTGTGAAGCGCTAGTGGTGACGCTAGATTTGAAGGAAGAGGCTCAAGCTGAAGAGGACGAGCAATGGACTTATGTCGGTGAGCAGCAGAAGGGAGAAGATCTAAAAGCCTCCAGAAAGCCCTGGACTCTAAGGGTATGTTTGTGAGTTAGGATTTTGGAGGGGACGGGAGGGGAATGAGAGGTTTGTAGTGTAAAGTTATACTTCAAATCCTTCCTTCTCATCCTTTCCCCACCAAAATCCCAATTCCCAAACATAGCCTAAAACAATCGACCAAACTTGGGCCACCGGAGCCACTAGATCCCGAGGCCTTTCCAATAGTCACACCAGAGAAGAAGGCAACTGGGGAAACTCACCCCAGTTGCTGCATGAGTAAAGCTCAACCACCACCTCGACCGCCAAAACCACCAAATTAGGTGACCAAGGGAGAAGTGGCAGCGGATGTGTGGGAGATTGCCGATGCTAGAATGAAGAAGCAAAACAGAGAGGAGGGCGCACCTATGGCGAAGCTCTAGGTTTTGAGAAGCCCAATTGAGCCACGACTACCACCGGACCCTAGGACTGGGGCATCCACGACATCGGAAGTGTTGATCGCTGCGGAGGCTGTGCAAGAAGTTACCTCAAACTACTACGCAAAAGGACGAAAGGAAGAAGAGAGATGGGAAGCGCAGAGGGCAAGTGAGTTTTGGGTCTATTTCTCGATTTAATAGGCCAAGCACAACTCATTAACAAGGGAACATGTTGCCATAGGAAGGAGGCCTAGAAAAAGGGTGTTGCACCGATAAAGCACAATAATGAAAATGAAGCTGACTTGGCATTGCAGAAGTTGGGTCAAATGCTGAACCAATTAGGCCGAGCCCACGTCAATAAGACTCACATTAAAACTCTAGATTTTTATTGTCAAAATATATGTGTTTTGTTATTAGGTCATGGAGATCTTATCAATGTATAATATGTACAAAATGATGGGGAGGGTTGGATATAGGATACTTTGAACTCACCCTACTGGGAAGGATCCATATCAGGGTTCTATGGTGCAAGCACAGGGAAGCATGTTTCTAGTCAGGGTCAACTGCGAATTATTAAATGCATGGGAAGTCACAAAGAGGAAGGATAACAAAGCTGTTATTGCAAAAATAGACGATGCTTCTAGCTAGCCTAATGGCATTAACGTGAAAGGAGATTTTTGGGAATTGTTAGCTTACTTGAGGGAGGAAGGTGTTTGTTCTCTTGCTACTTCTTTTGATATCCCTGTAACTGATGCAGAAGTCTCCATGCAAAACATAGATACCAGGTAGCCTCTAGTGACAAGAAGATTGTTGGTTTTTAGCATAGTTTTAAAAACCAGGCCGGACTGGCCGGTTCGGACCCGAAACCGATGACCCGATCACTAGTCTGGTTCGATTATGTCATCGGACTGGTTCGGCAACTGAACCGGTCAACCATGGTCAAAACCGAGGTCAACTAGTCGGTTTTTGTTGAACTGGCAAGTGAACCACCCGGCCGGTCTATGCAACTAGACCAACCATGGAAGCATGTGGGAATTTTGACAGAAATCCCCTTGGCAGGATTCAAACCCCCACCATAGCAAGCAAAGGTAAGTGTGTCTGCTACTATGCCAACCACACGCTTGTGATATATATGTTACATTTATTATACATATTACATACCATGGAAGCATGTGGGAATTTTGGCAAAAGTCTCATTGGCAGGATTCGAACCCTTACCATGGCAGCAAATGGAAGCACGTCTGCCACTATGCCAGCCACACTCTTTGATGTATATGTTACATTTAGTATATATACTACATATCAGGTGACTTTAAATTATATTTTATATATTTATTTAATTAAATCCAGTCCAACCGGTTGAACCAATAAAGCACCAGTTCAATCAATGACTCACTAGTTCAAGCAGTGACCCGGTAGTTTGACCAAGTCGATCACCAGTCTAGTTCTGAAAACTATGATTTCTAGCCTTTCAGTAGCACAGTTGAAAGTCAATGGGCTACTCATCATCTGGCAAGGGAGTTGTACAGAAGGAAAACACCTTTCCCAGAGCTGCACATGGTATGTTCAAATTTGTTGATTGTGATATTAGGTAACGTTTGGTCCATGTCTCTAGGATAGAATTATGGAGACACCGGAGACACAAACCTGTTTGGTGATGAAAACAGGAAGAGGAGATAAAAAAATTCTCTCTATTTCTGTGCCTCCAAAAAGTGAGGACAAAGGACAAGATACAGAGACAGAATTTAATATTTTTTTCTTCCAATAATATCTCTGTATACATTTAATAATTCCCGATGAGTCCTCAATGCTGATTGCCGGACCCCTGCCTCCTACCACAGGACCGCCACCGGCCGATGGTCCGGCAGCGGCGGTCCAGCAGGGGTACATTTATCTTTTATTATATATTTGTTGTCTTGTTCTCGTGTTTCCAAATAAAATATGGAGACGGTTATCATGTCTTATACTTTACAACCAAACATGATACAAAGACCGTGTTTTTTATGTCTCCATCTCTACTATTTCTGTCTCCACTGTCCAGAGACATGAACCAAATGCTACCTTACTTATGTGGGTCATCATTGGTCCCAAAATTTCATGGGAAGCTATTATTCTTCCAAGAAAACAATTCAAATAGCTAGTTGGTTACTTGACGGTGATCCCTGGGGGCTCTACAACACTTAAGAATCTTGCCATTGATGAGGGTGGCAACATCATTGTAGTTAAGGGATTTAAATGTAAAAAGGGTGACCTTACAAACATTTTCAAGGGCTAAGAATCAAGCCAGGGGTAGTCATGGCCAAGTTGTGTTGGCTCATTTCAAAGAAGGATGAATGATGTTGCAACAAAATTTATACGGAACTTTCTAGAAGAAGCAAACACTGAAACAGTTATGTCACCCCACCCTTCTGCTATTATTGCCACACAACTAGAAAATGATTTCACATTTGAGTTGGATGCAAGAGTAGTGGTGAGCACTGTTGCCAAAAAGGGAGGGACTATTTTGGGGAGTTGTTGTAATATTGCTGGTCAGAAAATTTCTGCAAAATTACAAGTGTTATGCAAGGGCAGTTCATCAACTTGTTCGTTAGAGCCATTCTACAATTGTGGCCTTGGGAATTGCTGTCAATCAAGGCCTAAGGCCTCTCTGGTTTATCTCTTTTTTGCACCTAGTGGTAGAACAAGCATCAAATCCACGGGACCTAGGAGGACAACTCAACAATGCAAGCTCACTTTCCTTCTTTTTCAAGATATGGGATCTAGGGTGAAGTCTTCCTTCAGCACTATGGTTTTTCCTTTCCACACATCACCTCGAGGACAAGGTGATTCTTGTAGGGGGGGAGTATAGTTAGGGACTGAACAAATACAAAATTGGGCTTTCTTCTAATTACTGAAAAGAGAATTGAGAGAGGAAAAATGAGCGAGTCTTGTGTAACTAATTATGCTGAGCTGGCAGAGAGAAAGAGTGTGTGAGGAATTGGAGGGAAATTCTGTTATGGGCAGAGACGAGAGATTATAAGGGAGGGGATGTATCATGAGGGGGGTTGCAAAATGGTCAAGATTGGCTAGGAGCCTGGGAGAGTTTTAGAGTCTCTTTAATACTCTGAGCCATTTATATTTGTTGTTTGTTCATAATACACATAGAGCTGGTACTCATCTTCTATAGTAAATTCTTAAGCATTTTCCATCTATATATTTTTTCTATGGCTATGTTCCTATCAGGCTTGAGGCGTGAAAAATTTTATCAAAATTGGGATTCAAAACCCAGACCACTTGATCAAAGAGATTCTGATACCACGTTATGAAACCATATCTCCCAAAAGCTTAAGCTATTTTATACTCTAACAGAGACATTAGCCAAAGATCATAAACCATTCAAGTAAAAATTGTATATTATATAATTCACTCAGAAAGTGGACTGCCAACAAAATGTGGTTGAACAATCAGAAATGACGAAAATCAAGAGTTGAAAACATTAAGGTTATTGGCAAGGATTAGTCATCTGCAATATTGACAAGGCTGATGTAATGCTCAACTACCTTACCAGTTTTGCGAAATTCCCTGCAGTTAATGGAGCAGAGTATCCATCTATAACAACCTGAAAACAAAAGAGAATCTATCATTTAATATTTAATATACCACTTCCCAACAGTTACTTATCCATGCAAAACTGACCTAGCTGCATTCACTATGTTGCATTCCATAAAACAAACCCTTTTTTATAGCTTCTAGTCCTTTAGGAGACCTGAGGCCCACCAAATCTATTGCCAAGCACTGATCATGAAGGAAAGCTCATAGAGCAGATTATACCTGAATGGTGGCGGTTTTTCTTTGTTCACCACCAATTGGCGAAAATGTTGAACCATCTCCTTTTTCAATGGTGAACTCAACAGTTCCTCTCCCTGAAAGCCTACAACAAATTTGGGAAAATATTGATTTCCCCCAAGTTCAGACTGTCTAATTTTTCCCAAAGCACTGAGCTATGAAAGATTAACCACATAATCATTTTCTCTGTTACTCTCAAGTCAAACGGCAGAGTAGATGCTGAAAATTTAAGGGGACAAAATGTCCAATGTATCAACTACAGGGATCTATGTACTAGATCAAAGTAGTGACTTGTGACATTTGATAGGAGACACACACCGTGGATATTGCTGGTATTGCTCTGGCAACAAAAATGATAATCCCGGTGCCTGTTGCAACAATATCAAATTCAGATTCTGGACATGCTCATAATACTCTTATTGCATAAATTCAACCATTTTTATTTAGAAGATGAAAGTAATATTGATTTCTAGATACTATCATATTATCTAGCATGCCCTACCTGTAACAACTCTAGCTCTGCTACAGTGTCAAGAGCAGATGCAAGGTTCAAAGATACTTTGTCTGCATCCTGTTCCTTTATAGATTGAAGAAGTGCTTGCAATCCACCCTGCAAAATATTCACATCATTCTGATAACTTCTATAATAGAGCATTACTACCAATTTCACATGATGTATGAGTTATATAGCATTGAAGAAGATTTCATCCTACAAAAAACATAACATAATGAACTGTAATGAGTTTAACAGTCAAATTACAGTCTAGCTTTTTCATCTGCATTCCTTTTGTGGCATCCAACTATCTTTTAGGTGCACGTGGTATATTGTTATATTAGCTTTATGGGAGAATGATAACAATAACCAAGCCTTGTCCCATGAGGTGAGGCCAACTAGATTGATTTGAATATGGCATAGTTTCCTATCATAAACCATGTCAATTACTCAATTGTCAAATCATTAAAGTCTAAATCTTTTTCAATGGTTTGATGATAGAAACCACAACAAGAAAGAAATAGAAATGGAAGAAAATACAAGTGTATTGAGACTAATCTGAGTATTGAAAATGTAGAAACAAGGAGGAGAAATGGTTGAGCACTACAGCAGCTCAATACTCTCCAATGCCTAAGCTTTTACCGAAGAAAATGCCTAACTCCCTTTCCCATATTCTCTTGCTATATATAGTGCTCACTCCCACACATGCACATTCTGTTACACACACACCTTACAGCACATTTCACTCCCTCACACATGCACATTCTGTTACACACTTACCTCACTTTTAAACAACTCACGCTTCCCACCTTTCCTTTACTTATGATTCAGCAATTACAATTAGGCCCATTATTAATTGCCCAATTCCACCCAAGTTCCTATCATTTCACCTATAGTTTTGCTTGATCTCCCTCTACCTCTAGCTATCACGCTACCCTCCATGTGATTTAATCTCTTTAATGGTGCTTCTATTGGCCTTCTCCACACACATCCAAGCCACCTAAAGCAAGAGTACTATATATTCTACAATAGATGCTACACCAACTTTATCCCCAATGCATTAATTTCTAATACTATATTGTCTCTACAACATAGACCTTATTTGAGTCCTTTTTTGTTTCTTTATTTGAGTCCTTTTTTGTTTCATCCATCAAGCGTGTGGGTACGGGCACATGGTAATTGACACATTAGCTTTATAAGAGAAGCACAAACAATATTCAAATACCCTTAAGAATTATCCTCTCATGCATATTCCCAGAGTCAGTTCAACTAAAATCATAATCATAAATTTTCATGAAAAAATAAAATACTCTTTTACTTTCCTGCCGGGGAAGGGGAGGTTAGCACATCAATGCTGGTGTTTAAAATGTCAAGAGTCATACAAAATATTTATGGAACAATCATGTATTCCAGAAGATGCCTTTTTCTAAACTACCTTTCCATCTATTAGAGTTGCATGTACCAAAGAGCCCTTTTCCTTCAGTTCTGCAGGTATACTGGCCAGTATAGAATCCTTTTCATCTACCGTTATCTGAAATGGAAGGAAATTGTTAGAAATAGGGAAATATCTATTAATATCTCCATTATATCTTAGAATATTTCATATCATATCTTAGATTGATTTATATTTATTTAGATTGATTATGTCATTATGATTAGATTTTATCTCTAACTTATAAATAGGATTACCTCATTGTATTACAATCACAACACATTATGTCAACATATTTGCATACTATTGAGTATCATTATTCTGTCTTTTCTTCCTCCACCATCTAAAACCCTCAATTTCAACAAAAATTACCAAATTTAAAAGTCAGAGTGCAAATGTTATACAACAAGAGGTTACTGTCAGATCAAATAAATTGTAGAAGTCAGAAGATATTCTACAGAGATGCAACACATACTACAAACTCCAAATTCAGGTTGTGAAGTGTTCAAGTACTTGAGTTATTTACACCAAGGTTTTCACCAACCAAAAATAAATAAAACACACAAAGGCATCACCGATATTTTCAGCTATGTCCAATGCATGAAAAATTGGACCTATCCATCATCCATTAAAATCCTACGGGATAGAATGACATATCTCGTGATGATCGGTAACTTCATTTTATAGAGAAACACCACAAATAAAGGAGTTTGAAAAGGAAAAATCATTTTTCGAATACCTTCAATGCTTTCTTCAGATTCCCCTCCATTGTTCCATAAGGTTTCCTCTGTGGAATCCTCAACAGGTATGAAATATCTTCCAGAGTGTCCTAAAATAAGAGTCAAAAAACAACCCATTTTACTGATCATTGAAACCTTTAAGAGAGCACAAACAAGTGAAGTCATTTAAGAGTCAAATTACTATGTACTTGAGTCCACCATGAACCTAATGTAACAATTTCTCTACTATTATGTTCTACAACATATAAATATCTTTTTATTTTCGATTATCTCTTGAACAAGATTCAAACCCTTTAGCTAAGTTTGATGTATGTGCAAAAACAACTTTATCTGATGGTGTATGAAAATTAAATTTTGGATATAATGTGGCAGTTTATCATGGTACGAGTGATTATTGAGTTTAATTTTGATGGACTGATTGTTACCTAATCAAATCCTTTCAAGTAATGCGAGTACATTTGCTGCAGTGAAAAGGTGCATTAAAATGAAATGTTAACTGAGTTAATCACAAAAACGAACCTGTATAGCCTTCATGTTAGCATTTGCAGGGATAGCCCTTCTCAAAGCAACTTCTCCCGTTCTGGGAACCTTAGTATCTGGTGAATACAGAACCGCCCTGGCAGCAGGTGACATATACGAGCATGAATCCCACGATCCAACCAGAGGAAACAAAAACGTAACCTGAACGGAGACAACAATGGCAGGAATCAAATTCTTCAATTGCTTCATTCTCTGATTAACACTGCCTGCTGGCGCGTCATGCTGGCCCGCCAGTTCCTGCAACACCGCATCACACTTGCTTCACAAAATGCCGTTAATACTCCCCAATAATAATTAATAAGAATGTCAAATAAAATGTGACAATGCGGAAAAAAAAAGTGCACGTGACTGTGACCTTGGTGAGGTTAGTAGCCCTCGTGAGGTGGTTCTTGGAGAAGCAAGTGACAGTGTAAGGGGATGGTGATCGGGTTTGGGGTAGGAAGAAGGGCCTGCTGCGATGGAAGCAGGAAAGGGTAGTGCTGCTGGGAAAGAAACGTGAAGATGGGTCGCGAGTGAGGGAAACGGCAAAGGATGAGGAAGAGAGAGAGAACGACATTGATAGAAGGCAGTGGAATAGCGGGACTTTGCTGGTGGTGCTTGCGCGCCTAATCCATTAGAGCAAAAGCCTCGTGTGTTGAAGAGGAGGACGCGTCTATTCTGCGTGTCCGTGGCTGTGGATAGGTAATGACGTCGATGCCCTCGGCAAGAAGGCAGCAAAACTAAGCCGAAAAAGGTCCCACCGAGATTTGAACTCGGGTTACTGGATTCAGAGTCCAATGTCCTGACCACTAGACCATGGGACCGGGGCGTAAACTAGCAATCGTTAATTAGAATATGCTTGGCTTGATGAAGTTGGATGGAGCATAACAAAATCAAATGGGATACAAATAGATAGACTTTATTCCATCCAATTTTATTCATTCTCCTCAAATTTCTTTCCCAAATTTGATATAATAGAATGAAATGAAAAATACTCAAATAATGGAGCAAAATAATTATTCTGTTCCGCTCTACCTAATTCCATCAATCCAAACGTACCCAAATTTATAGCTCCTAAATTTTATATGACCAACTTCAGCTTTTCCAAAATTCATCTCTCCCATGATCAAGACAATACCTTCCAAATTTTATCGTTATCTGTGACTATTGAAATGATTTAATTAACTAAGGAAGATAAGCATAATAAGGGTGTTTTCACGAGTTATAAAGGAAACGGAAAGGAAGACAATATAGAAAGAGAAAAAGGATATAGAAAAAAAATGGGTTCAGATGATTTACCTTACTCTTTTTCACGAGCATAAAATTTATAAGGAGAAGAAAATAAAATATTTATAATATAATATTAAAATTTTATCCATTAATAAAACAATTAATACGTTTTATAATAATAAAATAATTTTAAAATTAATATATATGTATGGGGGTTACTTTGGTATCCTCAATTTTTTCTAAAGTGAGTCAAGCTAGCATTGAGCTATCTTCAACTCACTCATTATTAATAGCTTAATAAATTAAACTTTTGAGCTCATGAGTCGAGCTTAAGCTAACTATTTGAACTCATTTGAATCAAACTTGAGCTTTACTATTTTCCACTCTATAACTTATGAGGTGACCTAGTATATTTGTGTGTATATTTATCATATTTTTAATACATATATATAATATACTATACTTATGCATTTATTATTATATCCCCATGGTGGTGAAGGAAGTCGAGCTAATAGAGGAGTTTAGAGACCTCAACCTTGGAGTGACCCTTACCCCTAAAGGTTTGGGAGTATGCCACTTGAGAGAGTCTAGCCACTTTAGGGAAAATATTGTTCAAGCTCAAAGAAAAGATGAAATGTTTAAAGGGTTGGTAAAGGCAATGAAGATTCAGCACCAAAAACCTTCTAGGATGTTTCAACATTTAGAAATCCCATAGTGAAAATGGGAGAGCATCACTACAAAAAAATTATGTTAATTGTGGCAGTTGAATTAGGGCAGTTCTTGGAAACTACCATAATATCAGTAAATTATAGCTTTATTAACTACCACAATTTTAATGAAAATAATGGCGGTTGCAACCGCCCTAATATGGTGGTAGCCATTCTTCCCAGTCACACAAAAGAAAGAACGTTTGGGACTTTGGGGCTCATTACCCATTCTCCCTAATTCACACAACCAACACAACCCTTCTTCCAACTGAACCCTTTCTTTCTCTGTCGATCTGCGGCACCTCCAGCCCCCAACCGTGACTGCTGGGCATCCTCACCACCACCATCCAGCCACCACACGCTCCTCCTCCTTTTCCATCCTATCTTCTCCATTTGCGTCCATGTTTTCCTCCCCTCCATGACGTGGAATTCGCAAACAGCATTTTACGCCCTCACCAGCCACCACCGCGTCGTCGCCCTCCACTCATCACCCCACCTTGTGGAAGGCATCGCCTTTGTGCCAGCGAGTTCTCCGCAGTGGTCCGGCTCCTCCGGCGTACAAACCCTCCCTCATGCTTGATGGCCGAAGCCATCACGTGCCTAATCCTCTCCATGTATTGGTATTTATGATTTCCTTCAGGTATTTTTGTTGCTGTTTCTGAACATTTGCTGAACATTGATTGCCTAGCCTCATTAGAAAGAAATGATGTTACATCATGTTTTCTTCCCTATTGTATGATTAAAGGTGTCTAATTTCTCCAAAGACTACCAGATCTTCAACCAATTGATTTCATATATAGCCTTCCAAAATTAGAATTGGGGGAGAGGGCGCAGGTTGGGGGAATTTGCCCTAAAGCTTGAAAAAGTTTGTTCTGTTGCATAATTGTCTATAATTTATTATCCTAGTTCTTCTAATTGGCCAAGAGCTCTTATTCCGTGTGTAAGTGTGTGTGTTGAGTTCTTTGTTGTTTGCTATGTATTAATATTAAGAATCATGACCAAGATATACCATCCAAGTCATAAAGAGGAAAAACAGAAACATAATACATTGGTGTGTTTTGTCTATAATTGCTTTGTAATTTAGTGACATTGGTTTGTCACTAATGGTTTTAATTTGAATGTTAATGTGTAGTTAATAAGTGGCAAGAGTGGTTATGATTTCAACTCTGTTAGGAGATGGACTAGCCAAAAGAAATTGGGCCTATGAATGTGATAAAGTAACTATGTCAAACACTTTTTTTGGTTTTTCTCTTAGAATCAATGAAATCGGTTTTCATGCTGATCTTTTAACTATTTTGTTGATTTTCCCATATATTTGTACCTATCCATCAAGAGAACCATTGGTGTTTGGCTGTTATCAATCAGAGAGACAAGAAATTCTAGTATCTTGACTCACTGAAAGGAGTGGATACACACATTCTAAAAGTGCTGGTAAAATTTTTGGTCTATTTAGTTATCTAATAAATTTCATATTCCATGTTCATGAGTTATTGTCTCATTTCACGCTGGAGTTAATTAAATAGGGAACTGATGAAAGATATATATGTCTTTATGTTAGGCTATTGCAAAGTTTATATAACGTTTATCATTAATGCCTTCCAAGCTAGAAGTAAAGGACAAGGCTGGAAAAAATATCGATGTCAGTTCTTGGGAAAAAGAATTTGTAGAAGACCACCCTGAACACAAGAATGGGTGTATATTATAATCTTCTGCATCTGAGATCATTCTTAGTTTGGTGTTTTTCCCCCTGCACTTTGAATAATGAGAAAAAAGGTTCTGTAGTAAAAAATAGAAGTGCTAATATATATCCTCTGAAGAAAGTATAAATTATTGGTTCAAAGCTTAGACTGTTTGCCTTATAAAATGAATCTTATTTTTTTGCTAGTTTAAAATAAAAAATGAAATATTATTGTGTAATATCAAATATGAAAAAGGAATAACTAGATAAATGGAAGGGAAACCTAATGTCATTTGATTTTATAAGCAAATAGTCAAATACGTATATTTTTATACATTTGCCATTTTTAAACTTGCATGAAGTTCTATTTAACTCTTGGTTTGTTAATTTATTGGTTATTTGTCATCGAGATATTGTTGGGAACTATGAATTTTTCTAGGGGCTTAGCATGTGGAAATTTTATCTTATGTTCCTTTAAGGTAGCCAAGCTTATTATTAGTAATAGTTGCTACTAATGAGCATTGTTCTTAGTCACCAGAACTTGATAACATGTCAAATTGCTTGAGAGAATTTGTTTATCTGACTTATTGATTAAAGACTTTCTACTTTTCTTTTGTTTTCTTTTTGACACTCTCAGAACGATTTCTTTAATGGTGTAAGAATGAAAATGGAATGAATTTTTTAGACACCAATAGTATACAATTACCTTCCCAATTTTCATATCTTTCATTTTCCCTATAATCTTGCACACCATGTTTTCAGGGTTTACTGTAGCTCTGAATAGTTTTTGCAGCAGTCTATAGGTGAATTAGTTTCAAGGAAGTGTTCCATTATAGTTCTGCCACGAATCTTTCTTTGATGCCTGCTGGAAAAATTAACACTTATGTTGATGACTAGCAAAGCTCAAATCAGTCTCTTCCTAATTTTTCCTTTTTTCTTTGTCACACTACCTTGTTTCTAGGACAAAGATTCATTAGAATTGTGTTAGTAGCTTGGTCTGCATATAACTGGCAACAATTTGATGTATCCTCTGACAAATAACGATGATATTGAAATTCCTTTATACATGTAGATGGTAAAATTGTTACAAATGGATGTCAACCCTTCTGAACAATTGAATATAAACATTCATGTGCCCGAATTTCTTGAGCTGCTTGATTGATTTACAACATTTGTCCTTAGGTTAAACTAACAATGCTTTTTTGGGTCTGTTAAACTATGCCTTAAAAATTGTTTGAGGAATGATATTTGTAATATTGATTTAGTGTGTTATTGACACTAGCAAGTGTCTATTTGTGGTTAATTAGCCGTGAGAAAAGAAGCACCTTATGGGAAAATTGATGAGTGATGTATCTTGCAAGTGCCTAGAATTTGCTGATGTTATTAGAGTCTTTTCTCTTTAATTTATTTTGGTTCCCTTCTTTAATTCCTATGGTTGCAGGATTAGCTCAAGTAGGAAAAACTGTATTAGTTTGTCGAGTTGGATTTTGCCTTCTGGTATGTTTCTCTTTTCTGTCATTTGTTATAGTCATTAATGGTGAGTTGCTTTATGTTCTCAAATCTTAATTGATTCTCTAGTTTCCATAACCCCTTAAGAAATAAGAAGTCAGTAGTAGTAGAAAAAGATATTTTGAAAATTGAATTCCTGGCCAAATACTATTACAACTTGGGATGCACGAAATGTTAGAGGGGGATTATAAGCAGTGGCTTTCACTTTGATTTGTTAGATTGGCTCCTTATCGACATGCTATATTTTATTAGGCCGTTAATGTTTTTGCTATTGCCTCTATGGATTGAAATAGTGAAAACTCCTCCTCTTGAAGAAATTAAAGCTAGTAGTTATTTTAGTGCGTAAAATGTGTCTTCATCCATATTTGATTATTATACTTTATCTAATTAGCTTAATATGAAATTGAATATGGTTTTATTAAACTATTTTGCATGCTTATTGGATTTTTTTTAAAAAAAAATTGGTGCTACAATTAGGGTGGTCTAAAAGTGTTGAAATAAATAGTTTTTTTAAAAAAAAATTTGTAGCAAATTGCGATGTGTCAAATTGCTGAATAAAACAATTTTTCAAAAATTTTTGCTGCAAATTGCGGCAGTTTCAAATTGCCATGATTAATATTTTTTTTAAATAGTTACCACAAATTGCGGTGGTTTCAAACCACCGTAATTTATTTTTTAAAATATTTCACTAATTGTAGCGGTTTGAAAACCGCCATAATTCAACTGCCGCAATTTATGTGAATTATGGCGGTGATATAGGGTGATTGCAGTGGTTCTTTTATAACTGCCGTAATTTACCGAATGACACTGGTAATTACGGCGGTTCAAGGAATCGCCATTTGTTGTGAAAAATGGCGGTTGTAACCGCCACAATTTACAAAAAAAATCCACTGTAATTTACCTCTTTTTTTATAGTGCATCTCCATAGATTTTGTTGAGGGTTTGCTAAAGAACCTAGGTTGGCCATGATGTTATATGGGTGATAGCTGAATGCCTGATTAAATGGGCTCACCTTTTACCTATTAGAGCCATATATGATTGGATAGGTTAGCACAACTTTATATCCAGGAGATTGTTAAACTATATGGAATGCCATTGACAGTAATCTTGGATCAAGATCCACTGTCTGTGTCACATTTATTGGGAACCTTACAGAAGGATTTTGGGACAAGATTATGTTTGAGCCCAGCTTATCACCTTGAAATGGATGGACAATCTAAGGGACTATTAAGACTTTGGAGGATATATTGAAATATTGTGCTCTAGAAGAGAAGGGAAGTTAGGATAAGTTTTTCCCTCTAGTTGAATTCTCCTATAATAATAGCTACTATGCTAACATAAGGATGGCCCCATATAAAGCTTTGTATAAAAGGAAGTGTCAGTTGTGAACACCATAATTTGTCCGAGTTCTTTTTTCTGATATAAAAAAAAGAAAAAAAGAACATAAAAAATTAACCCACAAAGAAGTCAAATCTTTTCCTTTTTCATTAGCATAATGTTTTTCCTTTTAAAATTGATTATATTTTTAAATTAGCATGAATTAGATCTTTTTTAAGTCACTTGAATCAACATCTTTATTTAATCAGTGCCATTCAGAATTTCAATCAAATTATTTTTAATTACATTTTTTTAATTGATTCCAATGAAATCACTTTTGCATCCATCCGGGTCAAACATAATCAATTTAGTCAAGGGGAAGAGGGCGGACCATCATCAGTACACAAGGCCTTGAACACCTTTACCAACATCACCTGTCATTACTAGTCCCTTCTTTACCGTTAAGAGTTTCCAAGGAAAGCTTAAGAAACTCCACACTTGTCAATAGAAGTTAATCAAATTCTGGAAATTGCATAAAATTCAATTGAACGTTCACAAAGGTCTTTATAAACCAATGAAGCAACTACTTGCATATTGATTCTATTAAAAAGATGAAAAAAAAAGATAATAGATAATTAATCTCGCTAATCTAATCTTAACTTCCTAAGAATTCAAATTCAAATATAAGATTATGTTTCGTAGCTAATAGCTATTCTGCAGTGTAATCATTTGCCCAACTTCGACCACCTCAAATGTGTGTGCTTCCTTCCCATAAAGCATGGGACATATCATTACTCCCCCTCATGAGGACATGGAAAGAAGCAAGTTCAAGGAAAGCAACAAGGATGAATTACAAGGCCTTGGAGGTCCAATGACAAGGGCCACATCTAAGAAGGCTAAAAAGGCTCTAAATAAATTTGTTGCAATTTTATTTGAAGCAGGCCTAAGTCTTGAAGAATTGCAACCCAAGATAGTGAATTGCTTAATCCAAATTGAAGGAATAGACACTTGAGGGTTGTATTCAATTCAAGCCCAATTTCTCCATCTAATTACTTGAGTCTAAATTGGTGAAATAAAGCATGAAGGCTCCATCTATGTTTGGGCCTATCTGCACCTATATTTTTTTTCTTTCTTATTTTGAATTTAAGGTTGTAATAAGGCCCATTTAGCCAGTCTTAGTTTTTCTTTTTAGTACATGTTAAAATAGGCTGAGCATTCTTATTTTTATTGTTTTAGTTTATTTATAGTGGTGGGCTAAAGTAGTAAGCTGATTTTGTGCCTTATTGTGAGGGACTTGAGTTGGATCAGATCTGAGCAAACTTGTAAGGTGTTGCCCATTATAAAAGGCAAACCATAACTTTTGGAAAGTGGAATTCATAACATATTTGCTTTTAGTGTGAGACTTGCTCTCTTTTGGTTCTTCATAGAATCTCTGAACTTATCAAGGGTTTTCATCCTTGTGGCATTCCTAGGCTTATCAATCTCTTGATTGTGGTGCTTGTTCATTCTCTCCTGTTCTTGTTTTGATTCACATTTAAATCCTGAAAATATTCACCTTTTTTTTAACCCAAAAACTTCCGTTTAACCTTCGTCTATATCTCAAGATATACAAATCAGATTTCAATGATTTTTTAGTCTAAATTGTGTTTTAGAATGTCAGATTTCTTCTCATTTTTTAATTGTCCAATTCCTAGACCTATAGTATGAGATACTTGGTTATGTTGCCTTCATGCTGAATTTGCATTTTCCAACCTTGGTTGATCCTTCTTGTGTGATTCATGGAGTTTGGATCATGTCATGTGGTATCAGAGCTTAGTTCTAAGGTTGGATAATTTGGTACTGATTTTTTTTCTTGTCCAGCTTTGTTCTTTTCTGTGTGTTGTCTATATTCATTATCTATCTTGTCTTCTTTGTTAATTGAGTGTTGGGTTTATTTGTAGTTAGTTTCTGCAATCCTTTATTTCCATATAAATTGTGTAGCACCTGTATGACAATTGTCCTCAATTAATGCAAACTCCAACATTTTTGTTTTTTTTTCTCAAATTCTGCATCAGCTTGCTGTTATTAACAGTTGAGTTAGAAGCAAAAGTACACAAGGAAGAAAAAAAAGAAAAAAAATTGAAATAGAAAATAAAAGAGTAAAAAAAAGAAGAGAGAGAAAGAATTTTAACTGAGAAAACAACAGCTTTTCTTCTATAAATTCAATGCACATGACTTGTTTGATATAGTTCATCAGTGTCTTGCTGAGTCTTTTATGTCTTTAGTTTGTCACCACATTAGTTGTTGTTCTGTTTGTCATCACATTGTTTGAGTCTTCAATAGTACTGTTGTGTGTTCATGGAGAATTTGTTAAGAATTTAAAGAGAGCTATTGAGTGGTAAAAGGCAAGAGAGCATTTTACACAAAAGTGTATTAGAAAGCAACAAACATGAGTGATACATCTCTAAGAGTGTAAACATGTGAGAAGTGTGGTGAGGTCCTATCGCTTTCATTTTTTTTTCTTTTTTACTTGAATTATTGTAGGAACAAGTGATGATGGCTCCTCCTAAGGGAAACAACAAATTGTTAGTGGAGGCTATTACAACTCAAATCCAAAGGATGATGAAGGAGCATACAGAGGAGTTATATAAGAGGACTAAGCGATTAGAAAATCAAGAACATCATGATGATGATGGAGGTAGAAGGAGGAGAAGAGATAATGAGGGTGATGCTAGAAAGGACGAAATTAAGGGAATAAAGCTTAATATCCCACTTTTCAAAGGGAAGAGTGATATAGAGGCTTATCTTGAGTGGGAGATGAAAATTGAGCAGTTATTCTCGTGCCACAATTACACTGAAGAAAAAAAAGTAAAGGTGGAAACCATGGAGTTCACAGACTATGCTCTTATTTGGTAGGACAAAGTGCAAAAAGAGCGATTCAGATATGAAGAACCTTTAGTGGATACTTGGGTTGAAATGAAAAGGTTGATGAGAAGGAGATTTGTCTCTTCCTATTATCATAGGGACCTTCATAACAAGCTCCAAAGACTCACACAAGTTAGTAGGAGTATTGATGAATATTACAAGGAGATAGAGGTATATTTGATTAGAGCCAATGTGAATGAAGATAAGGAGACTACTATGGCACATTTTCTAAATGGGTTGGATAATGATATTAAAGATATAGTTGAGCTACAAAATTATATAGAGTTAGAGAACTTGGTACATCAGGCTACCAAAATGGAGCAGCAACTTAAGAGAAAAAGTAACATGAGGAGGAGTTCTTTTAATTTTAGTTTTTCAAATTAGAAGGAAAGAAATAAGAATGAGGGAGGTACTTCTTCTAACAATACCACAATTGCACCTCAAAGGGCTCAATTCAAGTCTAATGAGAGCCCTAAAAAGATAAGAAGTAGTGAGCTAAAATGCTTCATGGATTGCCTAGGAGCATAGTGAATGATAGGGATTCCAAGTTCCTAAGTCACTTTTGGAGGACACTATGGAGGTCACTTGGCTTCAAAGTGTCCAACCAAGAAGACTATGTTGCTTAAGGAGGATAGGGAAATCACTAGCTAGTGGATCATCCTCAGAATCTGCACCACAAAGTAAGGAAGAGTATGATGAGGAAATTGCACCCGAAGGAGATTTATTCATGGCTAGAGCCAACCAAAGGACTTGGATGAAAACCAAAGGGAAAATATTTTCTGCACAGGGTTATCATCCAAGGGAAGGTTTGTTCTTTAATTATTAATGGAGGAAGCTACCCTAATTTGCAAGTGCAAGGATGGTTTCCAAATTGAATTTGGAAACTAAACCACACCCATGGCCATATAAGCTGCAATGGCTTCGTGAGGATGGTGAAATGACTATAAGTAAGAAAATGGAGGCAGAATCCTATGGAGGCTTGCCATTTACTTCTTGGTAGACCTTGGCAGTATGATAAGAAAGCTCTGCATGATGGGTACACAAATAAATTTTCATTATTTGTACATAAAGAGTGCAAGCTATTCTTGCCCCTTTGTCTCCAAGAAAGGTCGGTGAAGATCAATCCAAAATGAGAGATAAAAGAAAATAGGAAAGAAAAGAAAAAAGAAAAGGGGAGTGAAAAGAAAAAGGAAAAAGCGAGTGGAAAAATAGAGGGAAAGTTGCAAAATCTGTTTATTAAAGAAAAGAGGTGAAAAAGGCTATGCTTATGAAACCCATGCTTTTACTTTTGAGGAAGGAAAGTAAATTAAATGAAGCAAGTACTATCAACTATCTTCCTTTTGAACCTTCTTCTTTGTTGCAGGAATTTGAATATGTCTTTCCTAAGGAGGTACCCCACGATTTATGTAACATCCTAATATTTAATTTAACACGCCTAGGATGTGTTTAAGTTAATTATTAGTTATTACTCTTTTGTTTCAGTTTTTATCTTTTGCTTTGTAAATATGTTAGTAAAAATATGAGTAAAATTTTTCTTTTTGAACTTTTTAAAACAAAACGTGAGCCGCGCATATAAATCAAACGCGTCATTCGTCTATCATCACATAAAGCAAAATAAAAACTCATCACGAGTATATACAAAATATAAACACAACAAGCTTATAAACACAATCACACCATCATACATATATAGTTAGCATAAGTATTAACCGTTCCATGACTCACACCAAAACAAACTACTAAGATAGTATCATGCCCACCAACAAGGGTTGGACCAAGTACAATCATCTAAAGAAACATAAACAGTATGTACATAAAAACTAATATTATCTTACAAAAGCATATCCTCTCACTGCTCCTACTGAGACACCTAGAATAGATAACCTCTAACAAAACATCAAAAGGAGGCAATCCTTTCCATGAGATAAGTACAAGCACTTCAAGAGGTCCACCATTAACACCTATTAACGATGCTCCCGAGAGGGAGAAAGGTAGCTAAGCCCACGAATAAGGTTGGTGGGGATAGCGAGATAACCTATGGGATGAATATGAGCTCCCTAGTGTGGACGGGTGGCTCCTCTACCAGCATGTTGGACTTCTCTCATAGGCTGCATCACTGTAGCCTCTTCATCGCTGCTACCTTCCACCTCCTTGGGAATGATGGGCATCGAACCGCTTGAAGGGTGCTGGGAAGGAGACTCCTTCGATGGCTCCGACCATGGCTTGATAGGCCGAGGGGGTGATCGGGGTGTGTAGACAGAGAAGTCATGAATAGCTTATGTTGCAGGGTGATCATGAGGAAAGTGCTCCACACGCGGTCGCGCATGCTTGAAACAAAGTAATCAGTGAAAAGAGTGGCGATGGAGAACCAAAAGATGGTAACTGTGTGCGCAAACGGACACTCCAAGAAAATGAATAGGTGAACGGCATATCAACCCATAAAATGATAAGACCGATGGGTAAGATCGAAATGCATATCCCAGGTGGGAACATCAACTTAAATCACAAACGTGGCCATCACCCTTTGAAGATGAGATTGAAAGAAGAGAGAGGGGAATAAGAAACCTAAACAAGGATCTTAGGAGGGTTCTTACCTCCAAACATGTGTCGCCATCTTCGTCTTCAAAAATCTCAGGTTTTATTATGAAAATAGTGGACATAATAAGGTTCATTTATTAAGTTTAAAAGCCATTAGCCAAGGTCCGTATCTTTTAGCATGATTCTTAATACTATGAATGCATCATACCTCATCATAAATGCATATCGATGCCATATGAAACACATCACAAAAATCATAATAAATTAATATGGCAAAAAGAGCATAAGTTGTCATAACTTTATCTTTTCTCTTTACAATCTTAAGTGACTTAACTTTATGGTTCTCTTTTCAGGGGCCACCTTACTACTCTCCTCTCTTGAGAGTTCTAGGCTATGAGCTTATACCTAACTAGTTATCACTAGTCTAGTGCGGGATAGGGGGTATAGGATCACCTTTCATAACCATTGATTCCTATAGTCTAAAGGATCACCTCTTTGGGGCCAACTCCCATAACCATCAATTCCTGGAGTTTAGAGGGTCATTTCCATGTGTTTTATATCACCTTAAATCTTAGCATATTGCTTAGAGATGCAAACATGAGCATATAATCATAGCCATTACCATAACTTATTATTTAACATTTTATGTACAAAAATAAAATTAAGGAAAGAAAGTTCAAATAATAATAAAAATAGGAGAATAAAATTTTAGGAAAAGTTAATTTTAGCTTGATAGTTGTTAACTACGTCGACGTATCCCCTTGGTGCAATGAGTAATTCAAAGCCACGTTGTTCTATAATGATATTATAATTATAGATAAAAATAGCATATATAACACCCAATCATACAATGTTTAATCATAATGAACAATCATCATATACAACACTTAGTGCAAAATATATAAAATAATAAAATAATTAATACTTAACAGTATATCCTTTAAAGAATGCTGCAATTAAAATATGCCAATATAGTACAACAATGCTGTTACCACAAATAAATACTCATGGTATATTGTTATAATGCAAGATTGATTAAAGGCTCAAAATACAGAACAAGCCGAGAATCAATGAAAATTGTTAAAAGTTGAATTGAGCCAAAATTAAATAAACATTCAAATATCTTATCTTTCTTGTTTTATTTTTATCTTTATTTGTTTATTTATTTATTTATTTTTTATTATTTTTGGGCTTGTTAAACAAAACTAATCAAAACCCAAATGACAATACCCAAATAAAACTTTCTCATTTAAAATAACCGAGCCCAAAAACTTGCAAAGCCCAAACACTTTCATATTTAATTCCCATTTTTATTAAAACCAAAAAAATATATAAAGGGAGCAAAACAATACCAAAAGCAGCCCAACAAGTGTGTTATCAATACTTATAGTCCAAAGAGGAGAACAATTACTCAATGGATAAATAAATAATAAAACAACAAATAAGGAAAGAAAAAAATTGAGTAATGTTTGTTGAACACCACAAACATGGACACCTACGGTCTCCACCGTATAAAATGGAAGAAAACGACAAACAGTGTTAAAGTAGAGGTATGGTATGGGCAGTGCCAAAATTGAAAATTGGCCAAGCTTTTATCACATTTTGATATTTTTAAAGAGAGAAAAGAACACATTTGTTTCTCTCACTTTCTCTTAGCTCCTCCCGCACTCTCTCTCTAAGCTCCCTCCAGGTTTTCTGTCCAGAATGAGCATATCTTCACTGCCACCAGCTTCGCCACAGTCTTGTTAATAAGGTATGTGGGTTTCTTATTTTTACTCTTGCCTTTCTTTTGATATGCAATGTTTTTGTATTTGTCGTTCACACGGTTAGAGGTAAATGTGATTGATAAATAGAGAATGAATGATTTATTGTTTAATAAAATCATAGAATGGCTCCATAAGTGGTAAAGTAATGCTAAAATCGGTTTAGAAGGTGGTTTACAAGTTTTAAGCACCGGTTTCCAAGTTTCTTAACGTTGTTTACAAGTTTTAAGGAAGGATTTACAAGTCTTGTAAACAAAGTGCAAATAATTTATAAATCTGAGCTTTGCTTTAAACTTGTCAAAATAAGTGTAAAATACTTGTAAATCAAATGGATTCAACTTGTAAACCTTTACTTAAGACTTATAGGGTGGTTTGTGCACAAACATGTGAACCTGTAAATCAAGTTTTTGGCACAAAGTGGCTTGTCAAAGTTCTGAAGTGGCTGGAAATACCTAGAATCTGATTCTAAGTTATATGAACACTTTCCACAATAAAATGTAGTTAGGGGATGTTTTTACCACTGGTTTACAAGTTCTTTTCCATAGGTTTGCAAGTTTTTTACACAAGGTTTCCAAGTATGAAGCACGGGTTTACAAGTCTTGTAAACCAAGTGCAAATGATTTATAAAATTTAGCATTACTGAAGACCTATAAACCAAGTGCAATAATACTTGTAAACCATTGCTTAAGATTTACAAACCAAGTGTAATAAGCTTTGCATACCAAGTTGCTTGCACAAAGTGTTTTCTCAAACTTTTGAAGTGGTTGTAAATAATTGGAATTTGATTTTGAATCATGTGAACACTGTCTACAATAAAATGTAGTTGAGAGAGTGTTTAGCCTCTGGTTTACAAGTTTTTGGCTACAAGTTTTTTACATAAGGTTTGCAAGTTTTAAGCACTGATTTACAAGTCATGTAAATTAAGTACAAATGATTTATAAGATATAACATTGCTTAAAACTTGTAAACCAAGTGTAAAAGAACTTGTAAACTCTTGCTTAAGGCTTACAGAGGAAGTGTAATAATCTTTGTAAACCAAGTTGCTTGCACAAAGTGGTTCCTCAAAGTTTTAAAGTGGGTGCAAATACTTGGAATTTGATTATGAATTATGTGAACACTGTAAACCATTGGTTTTTTAGTTTATATTTTTTTATTTTTTGTTATAGGTTATATTCTAAACTGTATATGCAAAGCATGCGAAATGTGATTACAAGATGTAACATCTCCTGCTTACAAAATGTGGTGGCCTCTGCTACCATATTTACTAGCAAGTAGGTGATTAATACTAGTTTCGAGTTCATGCTATCCACAATAATCTAACCACCCTTATTCTTATATATGGTTTATTTGCAGGACATATCTTTTATTTCTAGAATATTTTTTATGCGAAAGCAAGACCTCAATTGACATAATTTTTTTGCCCACACACGGAGTTGCGAACATGTAAATAGCTGATTAAAATCCCATGTCAAATCAGCAGGAATTTTGTAATTATCGAAAAGATTCGTACACGTTGAGGGTTTATTTGCATATTTTTCATGTTATGATTTTGCTTGTTTATTTTGTGGCACATCTTTGGAAACTTTTTGGGGTTAGGTTTTACATTTGTTGTATTGTATAACCAAGTGTGCCTTTAAATACACAAGTTGCAACATCATGGTGTATTTATCAGTCATTGAGAATTACAATAAGTACACCAGGTTCATTAAACTTGTAAACCATGCTCATATTAATTGTAAACCTTTTGATGAAACTTGTAAAGCTTGTTTTATAACTTGCAAACCAGGCACATGAAACCGAGTCATGGTGGCTTATAATAAAGACTTGTACACCAGGTTCATTAAACTTGTAAACTACCCTGGTTAAACTTGTAAACCTTTTGATGAAACTTGTGAACTTTTTGATAAAACTTGTAAACCATGTTAAAGAACTTGTAAACCAAGCACATAAAACCTTGAGTCATACTCAATATGCAAGTCATGGTGGCTAATAATAAAGACTTGTACAACAGGTTCATAAACTTGTAAACCATGCTTATATTACTTGTAAACCTTTTGATAAAACTTGTAAACCATGTTTAAGAACTTGTAAACTAGGCATGTGAAACCTTGAGTCATGCTCAATATGCAAGTCACGGTGGCTTATAATAAAGACTTGTACACTAGGCTCATTAAACTTGTAAACCATTCTCATTAAGCTTGTAAACCTTTTGATATGAAACTTGTAAACTTGGCACCTAATACATGATTTTTATTAACAGCCTTCCAACTGTACACTAAAGTCCTAAAAAGGAAAAACATTGCATTATTATACTGGATCATCATCGAACAAATCACCGTCAGTTGAATACTCCGGGCTATTTTCTATGGCTTCCAAACGAACATGTGTTTCATCGTAATCAAATGTACTTCTCCCACAAGTTGCATCTTGAATTGCCCTGTATTTGTTAAGCCTAATTTGTATCTGGTTATTCTCATGTCGAATCATATTAACAGCCTTCTCTAGGATGACATTAGTGTCTCGATTGACAAGCTGTAAACAACGCCTTGGCTTTTGCATACTGTAACACCCTAATAATTGACTCAATACACCAAGGATGTATTCAAGTTAATTATTAGTTATTACTCTTTCATTCCAGTTCTTAATTCTAGTCTTTAGGAAAATACTTAGTGAAAATATGGGTAAAATTTTTCTTTTTGGAAATGAAAGCTAAAACGTGAGCCACACATGTGCATAAAGTAAACCGTATCGTTGACTTGCAAAGGAAAATCATAACATAACAAATGAAATGAAATGAAGCAACATCATAGATCAATATATATATATATATATAAGTAGTTATACCATACACCAAGTCAAGTAGTAATAGCGTTAATACAGTCATCCGTTCATACAACGAAGAAACATAAAGAAAATACATCTAAATCCCTTATTTACCAAAGTGCATCTAAAATAGGTAACCTCTAAAAGCAAAAGAAGGTTATCCTAAGTGTGTACATGTGTATGCACTGAGTCAGCTGCCAGCTCCTACTCCTGCCCATCAAAAGGAGGAACATAACTAACCCATTGAGCTAGCTCGGCTGGGTGGCCAAACGGTAAGAGGGTCGGGCATGCGCTCCATGACGAGGTACCACCCTCACCCTGCCTCCTTGAAGTGGCTGCGCCACAGTAGCCTCGCTACCTAACTCCATGGGTATGGTGGGGGAGGAATCCATAGATGGAATATCTATCTCGAAGGGGTCGGTCTCAGAATGAGTCGGGGGTGAGCGAGGAACGTACTCTAGGTAGTCTTGGATGGCGGAGGCAGCAGTGGGGGTATGACGTATACACTCTCCTCGGGGGCGTGTGCGCTCGAAGAGTAGGTCATTGATGAAGGGCAAGGTTGGCGAGAATTGGAAGCTAGTAACCGGCTGAGCAAAAGGGCGACCTAGGAACACAAACAGACAAACTGAACAACGACCAACAAAGTGATAGGACTGGTGTGTGGTGTCAAAATGCACCTTCCAAGTCAGTGCATCAACGTAAATCACGAAGGCTGCCATCGTCCTCTGAAGACGTGACAGAAAGAAAAGATAGAGGGAATAAGAAACTTAATAAAGAATCTCAGTGAGGTATTCTCCTATCCTGGTGTCATTGTCTACATCCTTAGGAACCTCGGGTTTCTTTATAAAAAGGTGAATATGCATAAGGTTCAATTTTAAAGTTCTAAAGTACCATTTACCGGGGCCCATTAATTTTAGTATGCATCTTGGATGTTATGAATGCAACAAACCTTACCATGAGATGCATGCCGATGCAAGGTACAATATACTAATTCCAATCATAAGAGATGCTCATGGATCATAACAATTATAACATGACTTTCTTCCATTTATCCTTTAGGTGGCTTAGATTAATTCTTTCTCTCATTTAGGGCCACCCTATTTCTCTCGCCTTTTGAGAGGTTATGAGCTCATACCTCACTAGTCGTCACTAGTATAATCTTATCCTATGATAAGTTAATACCCAACTCTTAGAGTACGGGATAGGAGACATTAGGATCACCTTTCATAACCTTTAATTCGGGGAGTCCAAAAGATTATTTCTTTATTGGATCACCTCTCATAACCTTTAATTCGGGGAGTCTAGAGGATCATTTTCACATATTTTTATGTCACATTTATATTAGCATGTTATGTTTAAGATGCAAATGCACAATCATATCATATACTTTTCGCATATACTTCATATTACTTGAGCATATGCAACTTAAAACATTTTAAGTAAAATCGTAGCATGCCATATCAATTCTCAAAAGCAAATGACTAAACATGTAAGACATCAATTTCGCATAATCATTCAAGCATATGGAAAATCACCACATCTTACCAGATAATTACTTTCATTGCCTCAAAACCTCTAAATAGGGTAAACTCAACTTTCGTATTTTTTATCTCATGCATCTAAGGGATCAAATATAAGAATTCTCATTTATTATTAACCTAAGAGCATCACTAAACAAATCTGGACAGATTTAACATAAAAACAAAATGGACCATTACGGTGTTCTTATAGCATACGTTTTGACTCTTTCTTATTACCGACTTTCTCTATGATGCTAGAATTAATTTCTAAGCCAAATATGGGTGATTCCTATATGTTTACTAAGCATTAAATATCATTTTTACTTACTTATCACATGCTGGTCAGAAAACACATTTTTCCTTTTAAAGAGTCCTAGAATTCACGTTTTTCGGTTCTTTCTAGTTACTAGTCTTTCCTTAACTATAAAAAATGATAAACATGCCCATTAATAACAATTTTTATGTGTTAAGAGCACTCCAAACAGCATATATCAATTTTGGAAAGGTTTGATCCGAAACCAAAATTTAAATCCTTAAGAGCTTACAAAATTGTGAAGCAAACATTTCTTAGTAACTAGTCTTTCTTAAATTTAATTCTAGATTATGGAATATTGTTATAAATAATTCTTATCCTTATGGTAGCACAATAAGTAACCTTAGATCAGTAGCAAAAAAAAAATTAGAGAGCTTAATAAAAGGATGTCTATATTTAACAAGATATATATTCCATGAGTTAAAGTTTTCATGTGAGTTGAAATAGTGAGTCTTGAGCACTAGGTTAATTAAGTGATGGCATAAATTTAAACATGCAATGCAAACTTCATTTTTAATCTTGGCATTATAGGGTGATGGCAAGGGAAACATAAATATGCTATGCAAAGTGTAACATCCCCTACTGCTTTATGGATTAACGACTGTCCCCACAAACTAACACGAGCCTTTTTAGCGTGCTTTGTCCTTACTTACACGCTTCCTAGGAAAACTTCCTAGGAGGTCACCCATCCCAAAATTGCTCCAAGCCAAGCACGCTTAACTATGGAGTTCTTAAGTGATAGGCTACCGAAAATAAGATGCATCTTGTTGGTATAAGTAGTACAAATCAATTCATATAAGCCCTCCTTAACTGTATAGTCCCATATCTACACAGTCTCAGGATCCCTCTCATTCGGGTGTGTAATCGGTTCATTCATGTACCTCTCCACTTTTGAAGTCTGCCAGGAGTCGCTCCTTGTCCATGCCTCCTTGCACCGGCGATCACTCCCCGACTTTGCAATCCCTGGGCATTACATGCCCACCAGCTTCCGCTTGGTTCGTCCCCGAACCACACCGTACTAGGAGAGGTATAGGCTCTAATACCATTTGTAACATCCCCTGCTGCTTTATGGATTGGCGACTGTCTCATAAACCAACACGGGTCTTTTCAGTGTGCTTTGTCCTTACTTATATGCTTCCTAGGAAAACTTCCTAGGAGGTCACCTGTCCCAAAATTACTCCAAGTCAAGCACGTTTAACTATGGAGTTCTTAAGTGATAGGCTACCAAAAAGAAGATGCATCTTTTTGGTATAGGTAGTACAAATCAATTCATATAAGCCCTTCTTAACTGTATAGTCCCATACCTACACAGTCTCAGGATCCCTCTCATTCGGGTGTGTAATCGGTTCATTCATGTACCCTTCCGCTTTCGAAGTCTGCCAGGAGCCGCTCCTTGTCCATGCCTCCTTGCACCGGTGATCACTTCCCGACTTCGTAATCCTCGGGCGTTACACAAAGCTTGAATATAAATATTAGAATGCAAGCTCTAGTTTTAAATCTTAGTTTAGGTGATAACTTCAAAATTAAATATGCTAGATAAGGAAATGTAAACATGAATGCAAGTCTAATTCTTTATTTTAGTGCTCTAGGCCCCTTAGAGTATTTACTCTAAATCAACAATCAACTTTAAGGTTGAATAGGTAGGCTTCAAGTTAATTATTTAGGTGATATGAAAATGCAAGCTCTTGTTTTAATCTTTAAGTTTTAGGTGATGGCTTGAAAAGTAAACATGTTAGGCAAGAATTATAAATATGAATACAAGTTCAATTCTTTATTTTAGTACTCTTCTAGGCCTCTTAGAGTATTCACTCTAAATCAACAATCAGTTTTAAGGTTGAAATAGGTAGGCTACGAGTTAATTATTTAGGTGATAACATAGAGGTAAACATGAAATGCAAGGCTTAAATATAAATATGCAATGCCAGGACTTGAAATATAAATATGAATGCACTCTATTTATTATTTCTTTGAGTCCTAGGCTCAAGACTATCGTTTAACCCTGTAAAAAAACATAACATAATTATATACCAAAAACTCTTAGAAGTGAAACCTTCAAGCTTTAGAGGTCAAATAAATGATGGTTTTGCAACCAACACCCAAGATCCTCATCATCAAGCCATGGTTTCTTCATTATGTAGGCCATCAAGGTCGAAAACAAAGAGAAAGAAAATTAGAATAATGAACCGAAAATGTGAAGGAGAAAGGAATAATCAACATTAGAACTTCTCAAACCAAGAGTAAAAGAAAAGAGAAGAATAGCAATCTTTAAAACAACTCCCTACCAAAGGTATTTTTCTTTGAAAAGAGAAGAGCTTGATCTTGGAAAGGAAATGAAAAGAAAAGTCTTCCTTGAGGCCAAATGTGGATTCGGCCAAGTGAGAAAGAAAAGAAAGGAGGATGTGTTCTTCAGTTTTGGTCTTGGAAATAGAAAGGTTAAGTGTTTAGAGGAAGATCTATGGTGGTTATGTGGTGGTTTGAGGTTAAGAAATGGTGGAGGGTGGTGGCTCTTGGAAGGAGTATAGAAGAAGAAAAAGAAGAATTCTTTGAGATTGAAGGAAGAAAGCTTGAAGTAGCAAAGTTGTACAAAGGTTCTTGCAACTTCCCTTGGCACCTATTTATAGAAAAATGAAACATTTGGGGGTATCAATGGAGGGAGTGGCCGGCGGTCATGGAGGGAGGGAAGGAAGAGAAAAATATCTCTTTACATGGTATGGGTTTGGATATGGCTAGGTATGGGTGAAAGTATGGCCAAGTATGGTTCTTTGAATGCACATTTTAATTAATTTCAACATGTGATAGATGAAAAAATGGGGGAGGTGGCCAGCCACATTAGAGAGAAATGGAGGGAGGAATATCTCATTTAAATGTTGTTTTATGAGTGTGTTTAGAGGTTGATTTGTTTACGCCATGGATTAGGAGTTGTGATTAAGTGTTTAGATGAGAAAGAGGATGATTAAGGCTTCTCAAGACAAGGTTTAAGAGTGGTCTTGGTCATTAATGGAGTCAAACATCTTCTAATCAAGATTCTCAATTACATCTTAGTTTCCTTAAATCATGGAATTGGAATAAGAAAAATACTATTCATTGAAAATGTGACATAAAGTCTTAAATCAAGAAAATGATTTTGAGTTTTATTAAGTGTAACATCCTAATTTTTAACCCAACACTCTAGAACATATTTAGGTTAATCATTAGTCTGTTACTTCATAGTTCTCATTTAACTTTGAATTACTTAGCGAAAAATACGGGTAATTTTTTTTTTGAAATAAAAGTGAGAGCCGCGTGATGCGATAAGCGGTACACCATGTAAAGTGAAACAATTATCTCATAACATCATAACATGAGGCACAACATGAACATCACTGAATATCATCTCATATATATATAACTTGCCCACTTATAAGTGTGGGTCTTAATTTAGTACAAGGGAAATGCATAAAAGAAAGTACAACATAAGCATAAACATAATCTACTCCCCTACCCGAGTGCATCTAATGGGAAACCTTTAAACAAAAGAAGGTTTATCCCCATCTAAGTGGTGTGTGCTCTAACTCGGGCCATCCACGGCCTCCTACTGGCAACTATCTTGTGATCGAGGCAGATATCCGGGAAACTGGGCGAGCTCCTCAGGCGTGAAGAGGCGGAGCGGGGATCGAGTGTGAGCCCCGGGGTATGGCCGCATCTCCGGTCGTCGTGCACGCCTCGGCTGAGTCACGGTGGGCTCGCTATCCTCTCCAAAGTCCATAGGTATGGAGGGGGAAGATCCCTCGGAGGGTGCCTGGGTTGCCGAATCCTCGGAAGGATCCGTCTTCGAAAAGGACGACGGGCAACAGGGCACATACTGGGGGTAGTCTCGAGCGGCGGACGTGGATGATGGGGTACGGCGAAGCCTCTCCTCTAGGGGACGTGCGCGCTCGAACACCAGGTCATCGCCAAAAGGTGAGACGGGGGAGAAACGATGGGAATGTATAGGGGGAGTGAAGGGTCGACCCATAAACATGAATACTCTAACCGTGCATCGACCCACAAAATGGAATGACCCGTGGTCCGGGTCATGGTGCACCTCCCATGTCGGCGTGTCCACGAACACCACGAACGTCGCCATCTGAAGACGTGACGGAAAGAAAGAGGTAGAGGGAGTGAGAATCTTGCTAAAGAATCTCGGAGGCCTCCTACTACCTAGGTGTCATCATCTACGTCCTCAGGAACCTTGGGTTTATTTATACAAAATGACTGAGCATGTATTAGGTTCATTTTAAACTTTAGAATATATTTTAGTCAAGGTCCATTCATTTTAGGATGATCTTAATGTCATGGATGCAACATGATAGAAAATGTATGCATGGCACTACCTAATGCACATACATAAAACATAACATCAAGCATCATCATTCTTGGTGGCATAAAGTGGCAGTAGTAACATTCATATGGGACAAAACTTAGTGACATAATCATAATCATGAAACTTCTCTTCCTCATGGGCCACCCTAAAAGACAATCGAACTGGGGGTGCTCGGTCGAACCGGTGTCACCCAGAACGTGTCAGACATCTAGGTTATGAGCTCATACCTTAACTAGTCGTCACTAGTTCTTACTTACCACTTAACGATAAGCGTATCATAAATCATAAATCCCGACTATCTGAGTACGGGTTAAGGGGCAATTCTCTTAGGGGTGCTCGGCCGAACCGGTGTCACCTAAGAGTGTAAAATGGTACCGATGTCACATGAGTTCTATGGAGGTGCTCGGCCGAACCGGTGTCATCCTAGAACCCATCTTAGTACCTTAATTTTCAAAATCTCTTTAAGTCCCCAAATTTGTCGGAAATTAGCACAACGGTCATTACAATCAATTTCCTTCCAAATTTGCTTTATGCCACATTAACATATAACCTCATGAATTCCTCATATGAATAACATCATCATCATTTGCATACTACATGCATCATCATAAAACATTCAAACGCTTACCCTTACGGTAGCTTATGCTTTGACCCTTACGGGTCTTAATCTTGAGATATAATTCTCTAACATCCGTCGCTCATATTTTCATGCACCTAAGGGCTCATAATTAATCATCATTCCTAATCCTCATGTTCATACTTAAATCTGAAAAGCATAGGGCAGAATCTCTAACTTGTATTTACGGGGTTCTAGAACTTACGTTTTAGACCCTTTCTCGGTTCCGTTTTTACGAAAGCTATATATTAAATCTAAATCAATTATGAGGCATTCCTATGCTTAAGGACTAATTATTAATCACATTTATCATGTTGTAAGGGTGCTGGACAGAATCCAGAAAATTAAATGTTCTAAGAGTTCTACATTTGCATTTTTACGGTTTTCTAGTTACTAGTTTCCCCATAGGTGCTAGAATTTGATTCTAATCCAAATGATACCAAGTTTGTCATGTCTAAACAATCTAAATCTGATTATGTTCCCATTAAAACAGTTTGGATTAGTTCCATAAACAAATGGGTCAAAACTATGTTAAATTCTAGCTTTACGGTATTTCTAGTTAGCTAGTTTCTTACCTATCATGCATAGGTTCGCTTCTACATCATCACATGATATTTTCACACATTCCAACACATCAAAACATCATCATACAACATCACACTCATCATATCAGAACCGAAAACATTTAACTTAAATGAGAGAGTTAAATTGACATTTCTAGGTACATAAGTTAACTAGTTTCTCTTGGAATCGATCTAGAACTTCTAAAACTCTTTGCAAAACATTTTAATTCATCAAAAGGCTAAGTGAAGCCTTAGGTCACTGACCAAAACATATTCCATCCCCTAAAAGATAATAAAATCACAACTTGTGATGACGTAACCTTATAAAGATTTGTAAAGCTTTGAGGAACACTTAAACATAGACTATTGGTCCTAGTAGCTAGATGAAAACTCATTGCAAGTCCATCATCACTACTTGGCCGAAATTATGCATTCAAGGAATACATTCACATTTAACTTTATCTTGGAATGAAATGGGCAAGTCTTTGAGCTCTAGGTTCTTAAATTACGACATAAACTAAACGTGCTCATGCTTTTCATTTTTAATCTTGCTTACAAGGTAAAGTGATGACTTAAATTTAAGTATGCAAGGCATAAACTTAAACGTGCAAGCTTGAAAGCAAATATGTGAGGCATAACTTAAACGTGCAAGCTTGAAGGTAAATATACATGGTTCAATTCTTTATTTTAGTGCTCTTGGCCCAACAACAATCGACTTTAAGGCCGAAATAGATAGGCATTCGAGAAATTAATTAGGTGGTAATGCAAGTTCAATTCTTTATTTTAGTGCTCTAGGCCCAATAACAATCGACTTTAAGGCCGAAATAGAAAGGCTTCGAGAATTAAATTGAGTGATGATACAAGTTCCATTTTAATCTTTATGTTCTTAGGTGATAGCTAGAAAGCAAAGATGCATAGCAAGAATGTAAATATGGATGTAATCATAAAATAAATTATGCAAGTTCATTTTATCTTTCTAGAGCTCTTAACAAGACTTTAAAGGAATTTAAACCATAACCCAAACTCATCCAAACAAGGTAAAGTCAAGCTTAGAGTTCTTTACAACTTAACATAATATTTTTAGGAAATCAAACCATGAAGCTTAGAAAAATTTAAGGAAATGGCCGAAATCTTTAAGAAGAAAAAGGAACATTTTAAAACTCTAGAGTTCATGATCTTGATGATATATTAACACCAACATCATGAGTCCTCATCATTGAGTTCATAGAGCCATTTTAAAACATCATTAAAGCTAAAGTTCTCAAGAGTTCAAGAAAGGAAAAACTAAAAACATTTTTGCTCAAGAACAAAGATCAAGCTCTAGAGTTTGTTTCAAGTGATGAACATCATCATGAAACTCTCATCATCAAGCTCTCATTCCTTCATTCCCAAAGGCCCATGGCCGAAACATAAAGAGGAAGAAGGAGAAGAAAAGAAGTTCTAAAAGGAATCAAGAGAAACTATGAACATAAAGCTTAGAACAAGAACTTTAAAGAAAGGAATACTTGAAAGAAAATCCCTACTTGGTGTGATGAACTTGAAGATGGAAGAAGAAGATGAAGATGATGAAGAACTTTGAAGAGCTTGAAGAACTTGAAGAACACTAGAACTTTGAGAGAAAAGAAAAGCTTTGAGTGTTTCCTAAACTTAGCAAATGATCTAAAAGTGGTGCAAGCTCCTCAAGGCATTCTATTTATAGAGAAATAAAACAAATGGAGGGTGTGAATGGGCTGATGTATTTTCGGCCAAGAGGTGCAGAATTGGAGGGTTCCATGTGTTCCATGAGGTGAGATATTGTGTTCTTGAGGCATGGTGAGGTATGGCTTAAGGTATGGTGAGGTATGGTTCAAGGTATGGCCTCAAGCATGGTTCTTTGAGTGAGAAACAATTTAATAGATGGTCAAAGGAGGAGTGTGCTGGCCGAAACTTCATCATCCATAGGGGAGGTTTCTTTGCATTTTAATTGTGGTTTAGAGTTGTGTTTAGGTGTATCTTTGATTATGCTTAAGATTAGGAATTTGTAAGAAAGTGTTTAGGTAAGGTAAATGGGTAATTAAGGTGGTCTAGACATAATTAAGGAGTGGTCTTGCACCATTAGAGAGTTAAATCCTCAATTTAGAGTCTAAACAACTCTAGACACATTTCCTTAATTTAAGGAATTGGAGAGAGAAAACACTATTCAAGATTCCAAGACTAGGAGTCTTGAGTTCTAAAAAGGGATTTAAGTTTAATCTAAGCAATTTTAGGTTCTAATTAACTTTAATAAATTATTTTGACTCTAGATTAATTAGGGAAATAAATTAATCTTCGTTTAGAGCCTAATATTGCTTAGGTTTGCTTAATTACGTCATTAAGCTCAAAAGCACTATTCTAGGGGTAAAATCGTAATTTTGCACTAAAACTGCCCGAGACCACCGTGACTTGAACAGAGACCTCTAGACACATGAAAACATGTTTTTAAACCTCTGGGGAAAGTTCCGGGCTCAAACGGCACCTTTACCCGCGTAAAAACGCTATAGGGGTATTTTGGTCATTTTGACCAAATCATGAAACGAGATTTTCGCTTCCGGAAGCATTCAAGGGCCATTTAATCCCCTTCAAACATTGAGTTGACCCTTCGAGGACGACCGAGTTGGTTACCCTCGAGTTCAGGTCAGGAAATGACCTTAGGGGCATTTTGGTCATTTCCCTCGGACAGAGAAATCGGGGTGTTACATTAAGCAATCTTAGGCTCTAATTAACCTCAATTAATTATTTTAACTCTAGATTAATTATTAAAATTAAATACTCTTTAATTAGAGCCTAATATTGCTTAAGTTTTGTTAATTACGTACTTAAACTAATTATGCCCTTAATCATGGGCAAAACGGTAATTTTTCACAAAAACTCCTCGGGACCACCTGGGCTTAACCAGACATTAAACATCCCTTGAAAACGATATTTCAAACTCCCAAGCAAAGTTCGGGCCCAGTCGGGATTTAATTCTGTGTCAGTTAGACACAAGGGTGTTTTGGTAATTTTGCGCGCAGGAACTCAAAAATGAGATTCTTCCGCTCTATTAACACAGATAACATATATAATCCCCGTTCAACATTAAAAACAACCATTTGAGGATGGTCGGGGCTGGCTATCCTTATTGTATGCAAAGCTTATTACACTTGGTTTGTAAGTCTTAAGCAATGGTTTGCAAGTATTATTGCACTTAGTTTATAGGTTTTCAACAATGCTAAATTTTACAAATTATTTGCACTTGGTTTATAAGACTTGTAAACCCGTGCTTTATACTTGGAAACCTTGTGTAAAAAACTTGCAAACCTATGGGAAAGAACTTGTAAAAGCAGTGGCAAAAACATCCCCCAACTACATTTTATTGTGGACAGTGTTCTTATAACTTAGAATCAGATTCTAAGCATTTCTAGCTACTTCAGAACTTTGACGAGCCACTTTGTGCCAGAAACTTGATTTACAAGTTCACATGTTTGTGCACGAACCACCTTGTAAGTCTTAAGCAAAGCTTACAAGTTGAATCCACTTGGTTTACAAGTATTTTATATTTATTTTGGCAAGTTTTAAGCAAAGCTCAGATTTACAAATTATTTGTACTTTGTTTACAAGACTTGTAAACCTGTCTTTAAAACTTGTAAACCACGTTAAGAAACTTGGAAACTGGTGCCTAAAACTTATAAACCACTTTCTAAATCGATTTTAGCATTACTTTACTAGTTATGGAGCTATTCTATGAGTTTATTACACAGTAAATTATTCATTCTTTGTTTACCAATCATATTTAGCTCCAACCGTGCGAACAATAAATATAAAAACATCGCACATCAAAAGAAAAGCAAGAGTAAAAATGAGGAACCCATATACCTTATTAACAAGACTGTGGCGAAGCTGGTGGCAGTGAAGATGTGCTCGTTCTAGACAGAAAACTTGGAGGGAGCTTAGAGAAAGAGTGCGGGAAGAGCTGAGACAAAGTGAGAGAAAGAAATGTGTTCTTTTCTTTCTTTAAAAATGTCAAAACGTGATAAAGTTTAGCCAATTTTTAATTTTGCCACCGCCCATACCCCTACCTTTGCTTTACCATAGCTTTGTCGTTTTCTTCCATTTTATATGGTGGAGATCGTAGGTGTCCATGTTTGTGGTGTTCAACGAACATTACTCAAAAACATTAGATCAAAGATAGGGGTAGATGGGAAAGGGAAATTTTAGACATGTATTTGGGGTACAAACACATAAAATAATAGAATATAAATAAGGATAACAAAGCTAGTAACGAGCGTCTGCAACATTTGGGGAGTTGGGTTTCATTTTTTATTTGGGGGCTGGGGTTGCACAACCTACCGCCACACACACACCCCTTCACAAATTAACACATGCTCACATAATAACTCGAAGAGGAAACAGAGACTATAAATTAAAGGTGAGAGGGATGGAGTGAGAAAAGGAAAGAAAGAGAAAGACAAAACATGGAGAAGAAGAAAGAGCGGTGATCGCGGTGATGAGAAGCTGAGGCTCGCGGCTGAGGGTGCATGCAAGGGTAGCAGACGGCTAAGGGGAGGGAGCCGTGTGGGGGGAGTGCGGAACCGTGGCATTCGTGATGGTGAGGATGAGTTAGCTGCGGTAATGAGCGGTGACTTTAGGGGGAATGGCGCAGTGGTTATGGAGTTAAGGAAGAGGTTTCGCAGCGGGGATGGTGGCGAATTATGGAGAAGTGAAGGCCGGCGACGCGTTTAAGCTTGCAGGAACAGCAGGCCGATCCACCACGACTGGTAAGCCCCTCCACCACGGCTAGCAGGCCGCTTCGCCACAGCTGGCAGGTGAGGTTTTTTTCCCTTCCTTTTTCTTTCCCTCTTTTTATGTGATGGTTGGCTCATGATTGATATTAATTTTGGGTTATGATGTTTAGCAGGTAGTGTTAGCCGATTCAAGGTGGAAGGGAGGAATACAGCTACGGTGGTGGATTTAGTGGTGGCAGCAGCTGCCACGGCCCCCTCTTTTTCTTTTATTTCAGGTTCTGTTTTGCATGTTAATCATTGGTGTGGCCTTGGTTGTTTGTAATAATATAGGATTGTTTGGTTTGATTTTGATTTTGATTATTGATAGGTTTAGGTCTATGATTTTGGGGTTGTTTACTGTGATTTGTTTGTGATTTGAGAATGGAAGAGCTATGATGTATGTACGTGCATGTGTGATTTGTGATATCAGAATAGAGGAACATAAAATTAGGCAACAGCAAACAGAAGAGCAATCATACCACACATCTGCTTGCTTCTATTTTCTTTTTTTTTTTCTCTTCTTAATTCTCCAGATCTTTATTCAACTTTCCTCTGAGTCTCTGAAAAATAGACGGCTCTTCTTTTTCTTTTTAAAGTGAAGTTAGTAATAGGACATGAACTATTGGTGATCTCTCTGCACTTGTTTTTGATAATCAACAATTTGTCCTATGCTTCAATCTTGCCCATCATTCTCATTTCATGGTTTTGGCAAGGTGTAATCTTGCCTATCATTCTCATTTCATGGCCTTGCCAGGGTGCCCATTATTACAGGGAGTACTATCATAATCTTAGGATAAAGAGAGTTCCGAGAATGACACCAGGCAAGAGAAATAAATGAAAAAAATTAAATAAAAAAAGTAGAAGTGTTATAAGATAACCGTGTCCTAGTTTACAAGAATCTTTTACCTGCATTATTGCAACACTTATGACCAAGGTAAAACAAATGCATAGACGTAGCTAAGAAGGACAAGAAAATGAGAACTAAAACTTCTTGTCTCTTTTTGTTGTTATTTCTTGATAAAAAATCATCAAGCCAAAACTAGAGTACAAAGTCAAGGAATCAACTAGTGGTAAAAACAAAAAGGAAAAGATAGAATTTAAGACAAAAGCCCAAATGCCCCAAAACTTTAAAAATAAACCCAAAAGCTCATAAGAACTCCATAATTCCTGTAAAACTATAAAAATTTCCTTAAGAAAAAGACTGTGTGCACGAATTTGTATATCAGCAGAGGAAACTATAGTATATTCAAAGAAGTTGCATTAAATATCATTGGTTATAAACCTTTCATGTTCATTCAATTAAATCTACCATGATTTTGAAATAGAGGCATAACTCCATGGCATTTTAACCTCATATAACCTTACCCTAGTATTAAAATACCTCATTGAGGATAGCCTAGACCAGCGTCCTAAGTTCTTGTGCAAAAATAACCTCAAGAGCATTCTGGTAATTTTGCATAGCAGCGAAAATCGAGGTATTACATTTCTCCCCTTCCTTAGAAAGAATTTCATCCTCGAAATTCGTTACTTGTGATAGCTCAGGGTACTGCGATTTCATCTTCGACTCCAACTCCCATGTAAACTCTCTCGCCTTTCCTGTCCCCAAGCCACTTTGATTAAATGTACAGTCTTATTCCTCAATTGCTTGACTCCTTTGTCCACAATCTTCATGGGTAGCAAGTTAAAGGTCAAGTCCTCCCTTAACTGTACTTGTTCTTACTCTAGCACATGACTAGGGTAGGACTGGTATTTTCTCAACTGAGAGACATGGAAGACGTCATAAAAGTTAGACAGATTTGGTGGCAAGGCTATCTGATATGCCACTGACCCAACTCTATCAAGAATTTCGAAGGGACCAAGGAATCTAGGGCTCAACTTTTTGACTTTCATGGCTCGTCCTATGCCTATCGTGGGGGTGATCCTAAGGAATACATGTTCTCCCTCTTGGAATTCCAATGGGTTTTACCATTTATCCGCATAGTTTTTCTGTCGAATTTGAGCAGTAAGGATCCTATCCCTAATCCTCTTGATTTGTTCCGTTGGGTCCTAACATACTTTGTTCACTAGGCTCATACCAACACAAAAGGGATTGATGCCTCTTTCCATGTAAGGCCTTATACGGAGCCATACCGATGCTTGCATGATAATTGTTGTTATATGCAAACTAGATCAATGGTAAGTATTTATCCTAGCTTCCTCTCTAGTCCAAAATGTATGCTCTCAACATATCTTCTAGGGTTTGTATGGTCCTTTCCGATTGCCCAACTGTTTGAGAGTAGTAAGCCGTGCTCAAGCACAACTTCAAACCAAATGCCTTCTGAAAGGCTCCTCAAAACCATGACGTGAATCACAGATCACGATCCAAGATTATCATCAACGACGCTCTATGCAGCCTCACAATCTCTTGGATATATAACTGAGCTAACTTGTCCAATGAGTACATCACCTTAATGGATAGAAAGTGGGTTGACTTCGTCAGCTAATCCACAATCACCCATATGGCATCATGGCCAGCTTGGGTCTTGGGTAGACCCGTCATGAAATCTATTGAGATACTATCCCACTTTTATTCGGGAATCAACAAGGGTTATAACATTCCAGAAGGTTTCTGGTGCTCAATCTTCACTTTTTGATAGACTAAGCACTTGTTCACCCATGTGGCCACATCTCATTTCAATCTGAGCCACCAAAACATCTTCTTCAAATTATGATATATCTTGGTGCTACCTAGGTAAATAGTGAAATGGCTCTTTTGAGCCTCCTCCAAAATCTCCTTTCATAGGTCATCACTGGTCGACACACAAATTCTGCCTTCAAATCTCCATAGTTTATCAGTTCCAAGGGCAAATCCCCTCAACTTTCTCACTTCTATATTCTCTAATGTCTCCTTAAACTCCTCATCCTCTTGTTAAGCTCTAGTGATTCTTTCCTTGAAACCATTCATCACACTGAGATGACACATCCTCATGCCTTCAGTGGTTCTTAAGTCTAGGTCTCTAAACATCTCCATCAACTCCACTTCTTTAACCATCATCTGAGACAAGTGTAACGACTTTCGACTCAAGGCATCAGCCACCACATTAGCCTTGCCAGGATGATAGTTCAACCCAAAATCATAATCCTTCAAGAATTCTATCCACCTTCCCTACCTCATATTCAACTCATTCTGATCAAAGGGGTACTTGAGACTCCTGTGATTAGAGAACACCTCAAACTTTATTCTATACAAATGGTGCCTCCACACCTTCAAGGCGAACACTACAGCAACTAACTCTTGGTCATGGGTGGGGTAGTTTGCTTCATGAGGTTTGAGTTGTCTGGATGCATAGGCTACAACCTTCCTATTTTGCATCAACACATAGCCCAAACCTTTCCATGGAGCATCACAATCCACCTCAAAGGGTGCATTGAGGTCAGACAAAATTAATACTGGGGTTGTGGTTAACTTCATCTTTAGCTCTTGGAAGCTCTTTTCACATTCCAGAGTCCACGTAAAAGGAGCATTCTTCATAGTAAGCTTGGTCAAGGGTAAAGAAATCTGAGAAAATCCCTCAATGAACCTATAGTAATACCTTGCCAAACCTAAAAAGCTTCATATCTCCGTCACCATAGTAGGTCTCTCCTAGCGCATCACAGCCTCTATCTTACTGGGGTCTACTATGATACCCCCTTTTGACACCACATGCCCTAAAAATTTCACTTCCTCTAGCCAGAATTCACACTTAGATAGCTTTGCGTATAACTTCTTTTCCTTCAGAATCTCTAAAACTACCTTCAAGTGATGCTCATGCTCTTTGCGAATCTTCGAATAGATGAGTATATCATCTATGAAAACAACCGTGAACTGATCTAAATAGGGCCTAAAGATCCTATTCATGTAGTCCACGAATACAGCAGGAGCATTGGTCAAACCAAACGACATAACTGTGAACTCAAAATGGCCATACCGGGTTCTAAAGGCAGTCTTGGGTATGTCTTCTTCCCTTACTCTAATCTGATGGTATCCTAACCTTAAGTCAATCTTCAAGAATATCACTGTGCCCCTCAATTGATCCATCAAATCATCAATTCTAGGCAAAGGGTACTTATTCTCCACTATCACTTGATTCAACTGTCTATAGTCTACGCAAAGTCTTATACTCCTATCTTTCTTTTTAACAAACAAAATCGGGGCTCCCCATGGTGATGCACTAGGTCTCATAAACTTCTAATTGAGTCTTCAACTCAATCAACTCTAAGGATGGAGATAGGCCCCATCCCTAGGACTAACTCTATAAAGAACTCTATCTCTCTCTTGGGAGGAAACTTGGGTATCTTATTTGGAAATACCTCTGGATAGTCTCTTACCACGGGCACATGATCAATGTTCTGCTCAAGGTCTACATCACTAACGGCTAGGAGAACATATCCCTTACTTTTTTTCCCATAACAGTTGACCTCTATAGCACCTAGGTAAAGACTTTAAGGCTTACTAGGTACACCAAGTACAGGGGAAAAGATGACAGACTTTGTGTAGCAATCCAATAGTACACGGTTAGTGTAAAGCCAATCCATGCCAAGAATCATGTTTATGCCATATATGGGTACACAAACCAAATCTAAGATAAAAGGTTTACCTTGAGTGATGAAATGACAATTTAGGCAACATCTACTTGTCCTAACAGGGCTACCAGTTGGTATGAAAATAGTAAGGTCATAAGGAAGTTCTGACTCATGCAATTGCAAGGACTTGACACTATCATGTGATATGAATGAATGAGTTGTGCCAGAGTTATACAGTACAATTAAGGTTCTACCATTCATTCCACACTTACCTTCTATGAGGTCCTTGGACTTTGCCGGGTCTTCTGTATTAAGGGTAACTCCTGGGTGACACCGGTTTGGCCGAGCACCCCCAAGAAAGGTTCTGGGTGACACTGGTTCGGCCGAGCACCACCAGAACATATGTGATATAACACTGAGATGCATTCCTCCCGCTACGGTGGGGAGGAAACAAATTCGTGAGGGTATTGACATTGAGCTTGCCAAAGAGGACAATTCGCTGTGTACTAGATACCAATAGAGCATTTCAAAGAAGGAAATGATCCTAAGAAAGGTGATCCAAGAAAGTATGTATACCCCCTCCATTAGCCCATGTTAAATCTAGTGACGACTAGTTAGGATTGAGCTCATTCCTAGGCGATAGGTGAGATGTAGTTTGGTGACCAGATTATCGCCGGGCCGGTGAATTGGTTGGATTTTTAATGGATATGTTAAGAGGGTGGTCTTTGAGTAAAAGAACATAAGAGTTCGACTTATGAGAAAGATGTCACATGAAAAGTACTATGCCTTTTCATGCCACGTATATGATTTATGTTTCCTTATGATGTGCCTAAGTATTATGATTTTCATGTTAAAGTGCATATGGTACTGCCATGCATTCATCTAATATCTGTTGCATTCATGACATTAAGACTCATACTAAAAGACACCCACTTTGGATAAATAGATTTGAAAAGTCTAAAACCAATCCTTATGCATGTACACCTTTTTCATAATTAAAACCGAGGTGGCTGGGGACGATGATGATGACACTTGTGTTAGAGTCGAGAGTCCCTACTGAGAATCTTGAATGAGTTTCTCATCCCATCCTTTTCTCCTATGTCGTCTCTAAACAAGGATTACAATAAGGTTCGTGACTTCTTTTGAGGCTCGTGCTTAAGGGTCACACTAGCAGACGGAGCAAAGGGTCACTGCGGGAGCATAGATAGCTTAGCTTTTGGGTTGACACTTATCCAGCCTCATAGGTGGATAAGGATCACTTCATATATAAGGCATGGTTTGATGTAAATGATGGTACAATAATGCTAGTAAATTATATATCTATGAGGATGTAATGACATGTGATTGTTATGTATGATACTATGTTTCATGATTATGAATGGTGTGATTACTTTTCTTGCATGATGTGGTTATGATGAACGTTAGGTTAGTGCGAGGCTCGCGTTTTGTTTTTCAAGTTTCGAAAAAAAAAAATTTATTCATATCTTCTGCTAAGTATTTTAATGAAAGGTTTTAAAGGATGAGACTAAAAGAGTAATAGACTAATGATTACCTAAATATGTTCTAGAGTATTGTGTTAAAAATTAGGATATTACATTTTGGTATCAAAGTAGTTCGATTCTCATGGAGCTTGATGATTGGACTGACTATGCTTCTTAAGTATGATGCGATAGTTATGTCATGTATAGTGTCTTATTAGAATAAGCTATAGGATAGGAACGCATGACTCCTGTACGTGTGAACATGCCATGGTAACTAGCTCACTTTGCATAGAGTATTGAGCTTGATCACCTGAGTGTTTGTTGCTCTGTGTGCTTAGGGACCAATGGCAAGACCACGACAGACTAGGACGCCGGGAGGAGGCGAGCAGAATAATGGGACTGCTGAAGCCCTCAGGGATATGGCGAGGGCCATGGAAAGGATGTTCGAGAGGATGAATCATTAGTGTAATGCCGGCCGTGGCCCCAACACTGTTGAAGATCTTGAGCACACCCAATTTGGGGAGTTTCGCAAAGCGAACCCGCCATTGTTTAGGGGAGCTCTAAACCCGGACCAAGCTGATGCGTAGATCAAGAGCATGGAGAAGATCTTCTTGGTGATCACTTGCACCAAGGAACAAAAGGTGACTTTCGCTGCCTACATGCTAGAGGTGGATGCAGAGTTTTGGTGGACTGGCACGCGAAGACTGCTAGAAGCAGCAGAAACCTTGATCAATTGGGAATTGTTCAAGGCCTACTTCTACGAGAAGTACTTCCCAGAATCTGTGAGAAATGCTAAAGACATAGAATTCATAAAGCTGACCCAAGGCGAGATGAGCATTGCACAATACACCGCGAAGTTTGAGGAGCTGATCAAATTTTCAAGGGTTTTCCAAGGGAATCCCGATGAAGTATGGAAATGTGTTAAGTATGAAGCTGGGCTGAAGGCAGAACTTAATGTCACTGTTGAACACATGGAGATTAGGGACTTCCCTACCCTAGTCAACAAGTGTTGCATTCTTGAGGAAGGCCACACAAGAAGCTGGCACCACAAGCCCCAAGGTTCAAGCCGCAGCACAAACATCAATCCGGGACATACTTCAATCCGCAGTTCGAGCCACCCTCTAGACAACTAAGCAAACCACAAGGCCCCGGGGATAACTTTCAACATGAAGGATCATATGGCCCAAAAAAGGAGGCATCTCAAGATAACCCCGTCATCATTTGCCCAAAGTGTGGGAAGAACCATGGTGACCGCCCCTGTTTAGCTGGACAAAGAGTGTGCTTTAGGTGCGGCAAGCCTGGGCACATGATTAAGGATTGCAATGTAAAGCACCCACAACTGAACGCCACTTTCAGACCCCAACGCTAAGGACGAGTGTTCATGATCAATGTTGAAGATACCTCCCATTCTGACGCTCAAGGTGAGAATGCGATATATGGTAAGATTTTTAGTTATAGCTTATGAGGGTGTAGAAGCCTCATAAGCCCTCTGTACATGTAGCGAATTTCGAGGATGAAATTCTTTTTAAGGAAGGGAGTAATATAACGCCCCGATTTTCTATCTAAGAGAAAATGACCAAAATGCCCCTGAGGTCATTTTCTGCCCGGAATTCAAGGATAGCCGGCCCCGTAGTCCTTGAAGGGTCAACTCAATGTTTGAAGGGGATTCGATGGTCCTTGAGTGATTTTGAAAGCGAAAATCTCATTTTCTGCAGTTTCGGGTCAAAACGACCAAAATACCCCTATAGTGTTTTTACGTGGGTAAAGGTGCCGTTGAGCCCGAAACTTTCCCCGAAGGTTTAAAACAATGTTTTCATGTGTTTAGAAGTGTCTGTTTAAGTCTCGGTGGTCCCGGGCAGTTTTTGTGCAAAATTACAATTTTGCCCTCGGGATAGTGCCGTTTGAGCTTAATGACGTAATTAAGCAAACCTAAGCAATATTAGCCTCTAATCAAAGATTAATTAATTTCATAATTAATCTAGATTCAAAATAAGTTAATAAAATTAATTAGGACCTAAAATTGCTTAGATTAAATCTAAATCTCTTTTTAAAACACAAGATTCCTAGTCTTGGAATCTTGAATAGTGTTTTTTCTCTCCAATTTCCCTAAATCAAGGAATTGTGTTGGTATTGGATTCCTTGTTAATGGAGTTTGACTCCATTAATTTAGCAAGACCACCTCCTAAATCTAGTATTACAAGCCTCTAATTAACCATTACCTCATCTAAACACTTTCCTACAAATTCCTAATCTTAAACATAACCTAAAACATACCTAAACACACTTCTAAACCACAATTAAATGGAAGAAATTAGGATGTTACATATCCACTCAAACGAAAATAATGACTAGTCAATACATTCACCATAACATAAATAAATCCAAATTCGAGTATAATCATGTGGTTCATTTAGTTGATTCTTAAAGACCAATGATGACCATGAGTTACTACAATTATGTTCAATCCCAGATCCTCAAAAAATGCAATTTGGACTTCCTTTGTCAATGGCATGATCCAATCACCATACAAGTTAGCAATTAAGCTTGGAATTATTTTGAGCATTGGCTAAGCTTGATGCTACTTTGCATTTATAACCACTTCTTGCCCAAGAGTCTTGGGAGGAGCAAATTTTGTTTGGTAGGTTCTGGCACTGGAAGGATGTATCCATTGACCAATAATCCTCTCTTCAAGGATTGCATCATCAATTAGCACCTTGTCAACTTTAACTCCTCGCTTTTCCAGCATATTTTATCAAGATGCAAAGAAAGAAAATGCAGGTTCATATCACGCAAATGAAAAGCAATAAGTCCGAATAATTAGTTGTATTTTTATATGCACAATCCAATATTACAACAAAAAAAATTGCTTGTATATTGAACAATGTAATACCTTCTGTGCTTGGACCACAGTTCTTGGAAAACCATCAAGTATGAAAACCTTATGACATGATGGTTTCTTCATTGCTTCATATATGATACCAACAACTAAGCCATCTAAAACAAGTTCTCCCTGAAAATTGGTAGCCATGTCATATTAGTGATCTCTTTAATCTTCATAAAGTGCACATAGTAAAATAACAAAACCACAGAGGGAAAAAAAGGTATAAAAGAATACCTTACCTTATTCATAGCTTCTTTAGCCTTAATGCCAAAAGGGGTTTTAGCTGTTATAGTAGCTCTTAACATATCACTAGAGGCTAAGTGGCACAAGCAGTACTCATTCTTTATGATTAGTGACTGGGTGCCTTTTCCAGAACTAGGTGGATCTGCATTAACAATTTTTCTAGTTTACACTCTACTTGGATTTCAAAATTTATTTCAACTATAAAGTTATGGTATATCTCAAAATATACAAACCATAACTCTAGAAAGACCCATTGTTTGTATAGTTTGTTCTAACAAACTAGTTATGGTCCATTCTAAATTTTATTGGTTGGCGGTGTTCTATATATGGTTTTTACATACACTCTATTTATGTTAGACAAAAATATATATATTCATTAACCAATGGAATATCTGATAATGATCAACAAAATGTCCAAATAAAAACAAAATGTCCTTCTAAGCTTGCCACCAAATCATAGACCTAGTGCAACAGCCATGACAGAAAAGTATTGTCTATCATCCATTAAAATGGAATGCAGGAGCCACTGGAGGCCGTAGCCAATGAAACCCATGAAGGCGGCGATGAACATGATGGTGGAGATGGGCAGGTACATGAGTGCCAGCCCCAACGACCACCCGAAGACCTTCCCCATGTCGTTGGCGGTGGCCAGGTACTTGAGGTGCACTTGTGATATCCCCAACACTGATTTTAGATTCAACCAGTACTGTGAGAAATCGAAGTTCGTCCCCGTGAAAGCTTGAATCCATATCATCGCTACCAGGATCATCCATTTCCACGACTGCCAACCATCGTGATCAAGAATAGCCTCGGCAGCAGGTGGCGGAGCGCGGCACAGGGGGGTCGCTTCTGGTAGAGGTTCGCATCCTTGAGACTGCATGAAAGAAAGCAGTAACCTTGGAGTAGAGCAGTAACTGTGAGAGAGAATGTAACACCCTAATTTTAACCCAACTTTCTAGAACACATTAGGTTAAACATTAGGCTATTACCTCATAGTCTCATCTTTTTCTTGAAAATATTTAGCGGAAATTACGGTAAAATTTTTTTTGAAAGTATAAAACAAAGTGAGGGCCGCGAACTTAACTATTCGAATAACAGAAACGTGAGACATGATTAACACTCATAGAGAAAACTCAAAAAGGAAAACATATAATAGTGGAGCAGAAATCATCATAACAAGAGAAACATTTCATTAATAATATATTTAGAGTACATAGGTAGTCATACCCGCATAGGTACAGGCAGAGCTTGTGATAAAAAAGAAATAAAATACAACAAGAAACACAAGTGTAGGGTGCGACTACAATAAAAATCCAAAATGCTACCCTTCTAGTAAGCTACGAGTATAAATCCACCACCCCTCCCAAAAGATACAGCCGAAGGGAATATCCTTGCAACGCTTGTGTACTCGAAAGCTCCACCGGGGTATAGTGCACCTCCCTGGCTGGCATGTCAATGAAGTCAACGAACATCGCCATCGCTCTCTGAAGATGTGACGGGAGAAGAGAGAGAGGAGTGAGAATTCTTAGTAAAGAAGCTCTGTACGAGGCTCGTATCCTAGGGTTACATCGTTCACATCCCAGGAACCTTGCGTTTATTTCATAAAGACAAGTGAGCATACATCAAGTTCATTTTAAGTTCTAAAGTGTATTTTAGCCAAGGTCCATTCATTTTAGGATGATCTTAATGTCATGAATGCAACATAATAAAGAATGTATGCGTGGCGCTACTTAATGCACATACATCAATCATCATCATACTTAGTGGTATTAAGTGGCAATTAGAATACATTCATATGGGACAAACTTAGTGACATAATCATAATCATAAAACTTCTCTTCCTTATGGGCCACCCTAAAAGACAATCGAACTGGGGGTGCTCGGCCGAACCGGTGTCACCCAGAACGTGTCCATCTCTAGGTTATGAGCTCATACCTTAACTAGTCGTCACTAGTTCTTACTTACCATTTAATGATAAGCGTATCATAAATCATAAATCCCGACTATCCGAGTGCGGGTTAGGACAAATCTCTTAGGGGTGCTCGGCCGAACCGGTGTCACCTAAGAGTAAAAAAAATGGGTACCGATGTCACATGAGTTCTATGGAGGTGCTCGGCCAAACCGGTGTCACCCTAGAACCCATCTTAGTACCTTAATTTTCAAAATCTTTAAGTCCCCAAATTTGTCGGAAATTCGGGGGCACGATGGCATCACGAATTTCTTCCAAATTTGTTTTATGCCACATAAACATATATCCTCATGAATTCCTCATATGAATAACGTCATCATCCTTCACATAACATATGCATCATTGTAAAACATCTTAACATACCTTAGTATCATATAAATATCATTCTCATATTCTTAATGTCTTATGCATTGACCGCTATGGTCTTTAACTCACAGGCTAAGTTATGAATCATTCAAAGCTAACCTCTCGGGTACTTAGGAGGTTATGACTAAGTATATCTCTCTTCATACTATGGTCAAGAATATCTCTCAATCTCAAAGGTGCAGAATTCATAATTTCAACTTTACGGGTACCTAGGAGTCACGACAATGACCCTTTCTAAGTTCGGTTTGCTCCTAAGGCACCAAGATCAAGTCCTAAACCAATTATGAGTCATTTCTACACATTTAAACTAATTTAGAACCATGATTATCATTACTAAACCTTGCTGGACAGAATCCAGAAAATTCTAACATTAAAGGATCTAGAACTCTCAAATTAATTCTTTTCTAGTTTCTAACCTTTCTTATCTTTTACTTATGAGTTTTTCCATTGATCATACTTAAACATAAGCATGTTATCATCGTTAAAACAGCTCATACAGTGGCCAAACATAGCAAGGCGGAACCAAAACAACACTCTCCATACAAAGGCATAAAACATACTTTTTAAAGCACATAGGATACTAGTTTCTCTTGGAACCTTTTTAAAACCTTCAAAACTCTTTTGTAAACATTTTTAACATCTAAAATCATCAAGATATTTATAAGGGCAGTAGCTAAGTTGAATTTATTTCAAGAGGTCCTAAATTCATAAAACTTAGTTCTATATGTTCCTTGAATCCACATCGACTTAGAAAAATTATAAAGCATAGCTTATAGGCATTTTGTGATCAAATGAAACTTATCCTAAGTTCATTCATCTCACATAGCCGAAGTGGGCATTCTAAGAGAATGCTTTCCATGTCTAACTCTCATTTGAGACCTTGGGACAAATCTTTGAGCTCTAGAGGTTTAGGTGATGACAAAACATAAACATGCCATGCACTTCATTTTTATTGTTCATTAGGGAAATAAAGTGAGAACTTGAAAAGTAAATAGCTCAAAATAAATATGAGATGCAACTTGTTATTATCTTGGATTTTAAGTGATGACTTGAATAATAAACGTGAAATGCAATGCTTGGAAATTAAATATGAATATGCAAGTTCATTTTTAGTCTTAGAGCATTAGCGATGACATAAAAATAAATCATGCTATGCAAGGCATAAACTAAATATGAATGCAAGTTCATTTTGGTTTAATAACTAGAGCTCGTCCAAGACTTTATTCACAACCCCAACATAGTCTCATCAAGTCAAGAGAATGGAACTAAAAGAAATCTCCATATTTTCAAGAAAAGGAATTATGGCGAAATCATGAGGCTAAGAGAAAGTAATCCATATTCCTTTTTGAAATCATTCTTATTTTCTTAAGTTGAAAACTTTAGTGAACTTCATAGCATAATAATAAAAACTAAAGAAAACTCAAGCTTTAGGGGTCTCATTATGATGAACACATAGTCATCATCTAGAGGTCCCCATCATCAAGCCATCATGTATGAGTTTAAAGGTCATGAAGGCCAAAAACTCAAGAAGGAAACCAAGAGAGTTTTAAAAAGAAATTCCAAGAGGTAGCTGGAGAAAAACTCATTTTTCATGGAAATGAGATGCAAAGAAACACTCCTACCTAGAGTGAAGACAAAGAGCTTGAACTTTGAGAGAAGAAAACAAGATGATGAGCTCCTCCAAAAGGCTTGATGTTTTCGGCCAAGGGGAGATAAGGAGGTTAGAGTTGTGTTTGAGGTGAGGTTGTGTTTGAGATGAAATATTTGAGAGGTTTGATGGTGATTCAAGGTTATGGGGTGATGTGTGAAGGTTATGAGATGATGGTGATGAAGTAAAGAGATGAAAAAGATGAAGATGAAAAAGAAAGGAACTCTTTGGGACTTGAGAGAAAGAAAGAAACTAGCAAGACTACTCTAAGCTTTAGCAAATGCTCAATGTGCATCCAATGCTAACACAAGCTCCCTATTTATAGAAAAACAAAGTGATAGGTGAGAGAATGGAAAGCATGGCTGATGGCAAGAAAGAGAAAATATCTCTTTGATGGTGTCATACAAGCATGGTTTGAAGCATGGAGCTCATGACACAAGGTATGGCTTCAAGCATGGGTTTTTGAGTGATCTTTTCTTTAAATTGTGGATGAAATTAGGCTTCTAGAAGACCAACATGGCTGGAAGTTTTTCAGCCACAAATAATTGAAGAGAATGATTTATTTTACTTGGTTATTCATTTGGAAAAGCAAGCTTGATTGAAATTATGACAAGGCATGACAAGTAAGGTGATTTGAGGTGATTTTCCTTTAAGTTTGAAATGAAATAATTCATGAAAATGGGGGATGATTTTTGGTCAGATTTGGGCAGCAAGGAGAGAGGAAAAATCTTCCATGTAATTGGGTGTTAATGATAGGATTAAGTGTAGGTTGGTTTAGGTACAAGGTTAGGAGTAATTAAGCTTAAGTTTAGGTAACTAAGCATGTGTATTAGGAATTTTATGACAAGGTTAGGAGTGCTCTTGCATCATTAGAGAATTTAAAACTCATTTGTGAATAAAAAATGTGTATCACAATCCCATGATTTAAGGAAAGAGAGAGAAAATACTATTTGTGCACTATTTGCACACTATTCATTGATTCCTACACTCAAAGTCCTTGAATTTAAAGATAGGGTTTTAAGTTTATCTAAGCAATTTTAGGTTCTAATCATCCTTATTAAATTATTTTGACCTTAGATTAATTATGGAAATTAATTAACCTTCAATTAGAGCCTAATATTGCTTAGGTTTCACTTAACCGTGTGATTAGGTGTAAACATACGAAACTACGGGCAAAATCGTAATTTTGCACTTATTTTGCCCGGGACCTCCGAGACCAAAACTTAGACCACAGAAAACATAAAAACATCTTTTAAAACCATCTGGAGAGGTTTCGGGTTCATCCGGCACTTGCAAAAGGGTAAAACGCCACATGGGCATTTTGGTCATTTTCACTCTAGCAGAAAATCGGGGTATCACAGAGAAAGTAGCGACCTTAGAGCAGAGCAATGACCTTGAGCGAGAATAGCAGCGACCTGAGTGAGATAGAGAGACCTTGAGATAAAGGGACTGATACAGGAGAGAGGATGAGAGCTTAGCGCCTAAAAAAAGAGTTCTAGCGTGCGCTCATTTTATTAAGGTTCATGATGTATCCCAAGCTCTCTTTTGTCTTTTAGCGTAGGTGTGCAAAAGTTGTTCCTCCTAGTTGTGCAGGTAACAACACTCTTTTTCATTTGGGGGTTGGGGCTGCACAACCCACCCACACACATCTTCACAAATTAACACACATTCACACAATAACTCGAAGAGGAAATAGAGACCGGAAATTAAGGGTGAAAAGGATAGAGTGAGAAAAGGAGAGAAAAAGAGAGGGAGAACACGGAGAAGAGGGGAGAGTGGTGACCGCGACAAGGAGAAGCCGAAGCTTGCGCTGAGGGTGCATGTAAAGGTAGCGAACGATTGAAGGGAGGGAGCCACGCGAGAGGAGTGTGGGATCATGGCATTCACGACGGTGAGGATGGGTTAGTTGCGGGGATGAGCGCTAACTTTAGGGGGAATGGCCCAGTGGTTATGGAGTTGAGGAAAAGGTTTCACGACGGGGTTGGTGGTGAATCGTAGAGAGGTGAAGGGCGATGACAAGGTTGGGCTTGTAGGAATAGTAGGCTGCGCCGCCACAGCTGGTAGGTAAAGTTTCTTTCCCTTCCCTTTCTTTCCCTCTTTTTATGTGATGGTTAGCTCATGATTGATATTAATTTTGGGTTATGATTTTCAGCAGGTAGTGTTGGCCGATTCAAGGTGGAGGGGAGGAGTATAGCCATGGTGGTGGATTTAGCGATGGTAGCAACCGCCGCAGCCTTCCTCTTTTTTCTTTTATTTCAGGTTCTGTTTTGCATATTGATCATTGTTCTGAACTTGGTTGGCTGTAATAATGCAGGACTGTTTGGTTTGATTTTGATTTCTAATAGGTTTGGGTCTGTGATTTTGGGGTTGTTTGTTGTGATTTGAGAATAAGAGAACTATGGTGTATGTACATGCATGTGTGATTTGTGATATCAGAATAGAGGAACATAAAATTAGGCAACTACAAATAGGAGATTAATCATACCACACGGCTACTTGCTTCTGTTTTCTCTCTCTCTTTTTTTCTTTTTTTAATTCTCTAGATTTTTATTCAACTTCCCTCTGAGTCTCTGAAAAACAGATGGCTCTTCTTTTTCTTTTTAACGTGAAGTTAGTAACAAGACATGAAGTTTGGTGATTTCTCTGCACTTGTTTTTGATAATCAACAATTTGTCCCATGCTTCAATCTTGCCCATCATTCTTATTTCATGGCCTTGGTAGGGTGCCCATTATTATAGGGAGTGGGGAGTGCAGGGGATGGGAAAGTGTTTATAGGCATATATTCTTTTAACCATTATCATAATCTTAGGATAAAGAGAGTTTTGAGAATGACACCAGGCAAGAGAAATAAATGAAACAAAATTAAATAAAACAAGTAGAAGTGTTATAAGATAACTGTGTCCTAGCTTACAAGAATCTTTTACCTGCATTATTGCAACACTTATGGCCAAGGTAAAACAAATGCACAGAAGTAGCTAAGAAGGACAAGAAAATGAGAACTAAAACTTCTCGTCTCTTTCTCTTGTTATTTCTTGATAAAAAATAATCAAGAAAAAACTAGAGTGCAAAGTCATGGAATCAACTAGTAGTAAAAACAAAAAGGAAAAGATAGAATTTAAGACAAAAGCCCAAATGCCCCAAAACTTTAAATATAAACCCAAAAGCTCAGAAGAACTCCATAATTCTTGTAAAAATATAAAAATTTCCTTAAGAAAAAGACTGTGTACACGAATTTGTATATTAGCAGAGATACTATATTCAAAGAAGTTACATCAAATATCATTGGTTGTAAACCTTGCATTTTCATTCAATCAAATCTACCATGTTTAGGTATTTTGAAAATTTTCTCAAACATTTCTTGGTATTTTGACAATTTACTTGTCATTTGAGAATATCTCGAGTATTTGACATGAAAATTTTTGCGTTCTCAAAATGCGCTTCTTTTTGACATGATGCGAAAGAGCAATAATATAGTGTTGAACATGAAGTTTTGTGCGAAAATTTTGCTGTTTTCTTGGAATTTTCACAATTTTCTCGTCATTTGTGGATGTCTTGAGTATTTAGCGTGAAACTTTTTGGGTTCTCAAAATGGGCTCTGTTTTGACATGATGAGAAAGAGCACAATGATAATGCTAGGCTTTAAGTTTTGCGCAAATATTTTGCTATTTTCTTGGTTTTTTTGACAATTTTCTTGTCATTCTAGGATACATCGAAAATTTGATGCAAAAATTTTGCACATTTAAAATGAGCTCATTTTTTACATGATGGGAAAGAGCACTATTATAACGTTGGGAGAGAAGTTTCATGCGAAAATTCCATTGTTTTGTTGGAATTTTGACAATTTTCTTTTTGTTTGGGAATATCTCAAGTATTTCACGCTAAAATTTTTGTGTTCTCAAAATGAGCTCATATTTGTCAAGATGAGGAAGAGCACGATAATAATGCTGGGCCTTGAGTTTTGTGCCAAATTTTCACCATTTTCATGGTATTTTAGTAATTTTGCACGAAAATTTTTGCATTCTCAAAACAAGCTAATTTTTGTCATTATAATGCTCGTGTGAAGTTTCGCGTGAAAATTCTGTTGTTTTGTTGGTATTTTTACAATTTTCTTATTGTTTGGGAATATATTGAGTATTTCATGTGAAAATTTTTGCATTCTCAAAATGAACTTATTTTTAGCAAGATGAGAAAGAGCACAATGATAATAATGGGCATGAAGTTTCACTTGAAAATATTACATTTTTCTTGGAATCATGACAATTTTTTTGTCGTCCAGGAATATACCCAGTATTTGACGTGAAAATTTTTGCATTCTCAAAATGAGCTCCTTTTTGACATGGTGAGAAGGAGCACTATTATAAGGATGTTTGTGAAGTTTCATGCAAAAATTTTGTTACTTTCTTGGAATTTTCAAAATTTTCTTTCCATTCATGGATATGAAGAGTATTTCATGTGAAAATTTTTGCATTCTCAAACTTAGTTCATTTTTTTTCATGATGTGAAAGAGCACAAGGATAATGTCGACCAAGAAGTTTCATGCTAAAATTTTGCTGGTTTCTTCGTTTGTTGACAATGTGCATTCTTAAAATGGGCTCATTTTTGGCATGATGGGAAAGAGTGCTATTATAATGCAGGATGTCAAGTTTCGCGCAAAAATTTCCTTACTTTGTTGCTATTTTGACAATTTTCTTTTTGTTTAGGGATATCTCGAGTATCTTATGTGAAAAATTTGCCGTTCTTGAAATAAGCTCATTTTCGCATGATGAGAAGGCCCACTATTATAATGTAGTGCGTGAAGTTTCACATGAAAGTTTCTCTGTTTTCATGGTATTTTGACAATTTTCTTGTCATTTGGGGATATCTCAAATATTTTGCACAAAAATTTTTGCACACTTAAAATGAGCTCATTTTTTTCATGACAAGGAAGAGCACCTACATAATGTTGGGTGTGAAGTTTCATATGAAAATTCCACTATTTTATTGGTATTTTGACAATTTTCTTATCAATCAGGGATATCTCGAGTATTTCGCACAAAAATTTTTGCTTTCTCAAGTTGAGGTCATTTTTGTCACAATGAGGAATAGTGCCACTATAATTCTGGGCGTGAAGTTTTGCGTGAAAATTTCGCTATTTTGTCACCTTTTTTAACAATTTTCTTATTGTTCGGGGATATCCCAAGTATTTCACATGAAAATTTTTTTGTTCTCATTTTTGGCATTATAAGAAATAGCACAATGATAATGCTTGGTATGAATTTTCGTGAGAAAAATTTGATCTTTTATGGGTATTTTGACAATTTCCTTGTCTTCGGGAATATCTTGAGTATTTGACGTGAAAATTTTTGCATCCTCAAAATGAGCTCCTTTTTAGCATGATGAGAAAAAGCACCAATATAATCTTAAGCATGTAGTTTTTTGTGAAAATTGTGCTGTTTTCTTGGAATTTTCACAATTTTCTTGTTGTTCATGGATGTCTTTTGAGTATTTAGTGTGAAAATTTTTGCATTCTCAAAATGATCTCTTTTTTGGGATGATGAGAAAAAGCACAATGATAATGATAGCCATGAAGTTTTGCATGAAAATTTTGCTCTTTTCTTGGCTTTTGGACAATTTTCTTATCGTTTAGGGATATATCGTATAACATCGCCTTTTTCATCTTACATAAAGGTTCACTCAGTAATGACTCGAGCAAACAATCCCACTTGAAAATGTTGAACTTTCACCCGATTGAGGGCAAGTCAACATAAAATGTTAAGTGTTGACCAAGAGTCAACAAGAGCCAAGGTCAAAGGTTAAAGTCAAAAAAGTCAAACTCCGAGGTCAAAAGTCAACCATGAAGTCAAAGTCAACCATAAAAGTCAAAGGTTTGTAAAAGTCAACAAAATCATATGAAAGTCAACTAAAACATGAAATAGTCAATATAATAATCAAACAATGATCAAAGACCAATTAAATCATGATTAAGTGATCTAATAAAAGCTAATCAAGGGTTAATACACTAATTAAGGTTTAGACATGATTAATTAACATAGGATTCCCAAGATAATAATAAAATAAGCTTAATTGGTAATTTACTATAAATAGCAACAATATTAAAAATGATTATACCATAAATAGCCAAATTAGAGATGATTAATCACTAATTATGTTGATTACCAACCTGACGGGATGTTAATCTAATTAATCTATGATAGATTCTTCATTAAAAATAAAATATGCTTAAAAGTTGGTTTAAACCCGTTTTGGTAAAAGGAATAATACCAAAAGAGATAAAGACACCTGTTTACCCATTAGATAAGTGTGCAGTTTTACAGAATAACTTCTAAAACCCCATGGACCTTTCCTAAACCCCTTTTTTCGGCCATCATGTAAAAGAAAATACTCACTAAGTTTCATCAAAACAACTTACACTAGAACTAATTTAACTACAAGATAACACCAAGTTACACATCAAAACAAAAACACAAGTTTTTCCCCCTTGACTTCTTGTCATGGCCGAAATATATCAGCCATCCTTCAAGGCTGAAATGAGCTTGATGTGAGGCTTGGTGAAGCGGTGATGGGTGTCACATGACAAGGCTTGCAAGATTAGGCTATAGATGGTGCTTTTTTGGCATATAATCCAACTAGCTAACCTAACCAAGTTCTAATTTCCCATTACCCCAACTAATTACACAACTAAATGAACTAAATCAGAAAATGAAACTCACCCAAACAGCCCTCCAAAGCTCACGGTCTTAAGGCCTATAAAGAGGAGTCAAATGGCTTCATTTTGGTTCCTTGCATTCACTAAACTCTTCTAAGTCTCAAGCTCCTTGTTCTCTTATGTTATTTCTCTCCAAACCCATCCTTATACTCTCATACTTCCAGCCTAGAGTTTCCTTTCTAATCAGCCAAAGAATACTCCTTCCAACCCTTGCAAACATATCCCAAGTCACACACTAGCTTCCTTCTTGCACACAAGACACTAAAGCTTGAAGCTAGGAACCAAGATTTTCTCTTCTACTCCTTTTATTTTTCTGTTTGTTCGAGAACTCCCCCAAGGAGTGAAGGAGTCATAAACCTCTACACTTTTTGTAGGTGGTCATTATCTTAGATATGTGAGAGTTTTAAGTCTTTAGCTCATTTTAGGCTTAAAGGCTTAAAGCTTGCACATCTACTACTTTAAAAGTTGTGTTATTTTCTCTCTATGATAAATATGCTCCAAGATGTGTGTTAGCATGTTTAGAACCTCTGTATTGCTGAATGTATTTGCTGGCCATGACTGGAAATCATAGGAATCCATGATTTATTTGCAAGGAAACAAGAATACACACACACACTAATGCTGGAAAAATGTTTCTACCTGAGATAGGTACAATAAAACATGACACATTTAAAAACCGTGCCACTGGAACCTCTGGAAAAATTCTATGTGAAATTTAACCTTTTAAGGAACACTCTCCAAAAAGAATCACTCAGAAATAAGTTTTCTAGCTCAAGATATAAATTTCTAAAGTTTAGCCTTTCTGCTGGAATTGCTGTCTGACCTCTGAACACTAATCTGAGCTTATCTTTTACTACAAAAATGAAAAACGTGTGAAATAGGTCTTGTTGGAAAGCTAAGATCCTAAGGAACACAGAGATGTAAAATACATTCAATGAAAGTAAGCACGTCATTCTAGAAAAATAAAACAAGTCGCGGTTTAAGTTTTGGGACCCTGCTGGAATAAGGAAATTTTGTAAGGGTATAAAAGACATTTCACCTATCATAATTCTACAAAAAGCATGTCCAGAGAGAGGTGAGTGAGTCAGGACTCTGAATCTATCTTTATTTTCTGAAATGAGTAAGTATAATGAAAGACATTGAATTTTAAGTCAGACATGCCAGAAACGGCAATATGCTGTAAGAATCTTGCAAACCAAAAATAGTGCTTTTGAGTGAAATCCGAAAATTCGCATTTAAAATGGATAAACACCAATTAAATCATCTTAATAGAATCTTATAAATGTAATAAAAAAATATATACATATAACCTATAGTTACACATAATTAAGAATTTTGCTCATAAATGATTAAGAGGACTTAAATCTTGACTTAAAACTTATATTTTAATCAAATAGGACTAATGACCATGAGACATACATAATACATGACTTTGACCCATGATCTTGATTATGTATAAAATATTATGAATGGTTTATTATTGCATGAATGTTTCAAGGTGTTAGATTTGCTATGATATGAAAGTGATGCCTTGAGTAGTGGTCATTTATGCTTCTTGCTATGATGTAAATTCTTGAGACATTGATCTTGTGGTATGCATTGTATTAAATAATAATTACCATGATAAAGCATAGAAGAAATGTTATATGTCAAGAAGCTTGCATATGAATATGAATCAAGAACATGGGAGAAGCTCACTGCTTAACCCCTGACCCCTTTCCGTTGAGATTTTCTCTCGGCACATGTTTGTGGCGACGGCCACGGTATAAGCTCATTACCTACGGAGGTAGATTAAGACATTGGTGTTGGTGCACTCAGTGAGTGAAGGACCAATCAAGTTAAAGAATACAGGCATTGTTATATTTTTGCATCTAGTTGAATAAATGCTATGATTATGTTTTATGTTTTCACTATTATCCCTGTTAATGAAAGACTTCTAAAAGACACGTCACTTCGGATTATGAACGTTTTTCAAAACAAAGCATAATGAAACTTTAACTGCTCATGTTTTTTGACAATAAAACCGAAGTGGCCTGGAGATGTACATGATGACACTTATGAGATAATAACTGCCTACTAGGAAATCCATGATTTCTCACACCTATAACCGTGACATCTCTAGATTCGACCGCTCCTAACGATGGTCCGCCCCTGCAGTAGCTCCGACTCAGACTCCGATTGGGTCCCAGGAAATAGGGTCCCCTTCCCGAGGAGCTCGTTTCACCTTGGAAGCCCCAACAGCTGAACGAGGAACCGCCAGACCTCATGCAGCAGGCCCATCATCATTCAACTCTTTTGACTCAGATGTACAGATCTTCGCAGCCCCTCCACACCACGTACTCGTGGTAAAGCTATCCTCTGACTCTGAGGAAGAGATCTTGGAGGAGCCCCTAGATGTTGAGCCCCACAAATGGTTCCTCCCGAACCTGGCCCGTATGATGCCGACAAGGAAGAGGATCCTAAGGAGGATCCGATGGAGATCGAGGAGGACTTGATAGGAGAAGATTTCAATAATTGGCATGATGACTTCGAGGAAGATGGTCAGCAAAATTGGCAGATGTTGTCCGATGAGTCAGGTCCCGTCCCTGACATTGTATCTATTTCAGACTATGACATGCTCAGTGACGCTTTGAGTCACCCAGTCGTCGGAGTACCATCTGCCCATATGAGCCGAGCACTTCCTCGTACCACGCGCCTGGTTATTAGGAGTCTTTTCCGCGCACACCATACTGTCTAAGTGTTGATGCCGTTCATCGCGTTTGCTGCTATTGCTGATATTTATTTTATTGCTTTCTGCCTAGGCTTAGGAGATTTATTTCTTGTATTTCTACAGTGGCAATCTCCCCCTGGGATTTGATGTAGTGAATATTATATCTTGTTGTACTGTTACTTCATGTGTTGTATTTAAGGGTGGGGATGCCTACCTTCTTGAAGACCGCTATGTATTATGTTAATGTTGAAACATGTTATCTATTTATATATATTTGTCTTTCCGCTGAGTTATCTGATCGAAAAAAATATTATGTACCAATATGCGTAACCACCAATTCACGCTACATGCTTTACTTTTGAATATGTGGTTTCAAAAAAAAATTATTATATTTTCTGCTAATTCCGTATAACAGTAATTTCTAAAAAGAACCCAAGATAGGAAGTAATAAACTAATAAGGATGAAATATGACTTAAGCATGGTTTGTTCTTATTAGAGGGTTACATTTATCATCATGCCAAAAATGAGTTCATTTCGAGAAAGCAAAAATTTTCAAGTCAAATACTTGAGATATTCCTGAATGATAAGAAAATTGTCAAAATACCAAGAAAAGAGCAAAATTTTGGCGCAAAACTTCATGCCCAACATTATCATTGTGTAGTTTCTCATCATCCAAAAGTTTTCACGCGAAATTCATGAGGTATCTTCGAAATTATGAAATTTTCTAGTAAAAATTCACACTCTAGCATCATAATGGTGCTCTTCGCCATTGTGACAAAAATGACACCGTTTTGAGAACACAAATTTTCATGTGAAATATTTGAGATATCCCCAAAAAAAATTTAGAATACTAACAAAACAGTGGAATTTTCATGCAAAACTTCACGCCCAATGTTATAATAGTGCTCTTTTCCATCATGCCAAAAATGAGCTCATCTCGAGAATACAAAATTTTCACATCAAATACTTGATGTGTAATGCCCAGGGATTGCGATGTCGGGGAGTGATCACCGGTGTAAGAAGGCACGGACAAGGAGCGGCTCTTGGCAGGCTTCGAAAGTGGAAAAGTACATGAATGAACCGATTATACACCTGAATAAGAGGGATCCTAAGACTGTGTAGGTATGGGACTATACAGTTAATGATGGCTTATATGAATTGCTTTGTACTACCTATACCAACAAGATGCATCTTCTTTTCGGTAGCCTATCACTAAAGAACTCCACAGTTAAGCATGCTTGACTTGGAGCAATTTTGGGATGGGTGACCTGTTTTCCCAGGAAGCATATGAGTGAGGACAAAGCATACTGAAAAGACCCATGTTAGTTTGTGGGGACAATCGTCAATCCATAGAGCAACAAGGGATGTTACAAATGGTATCAGAGCCTACACCTCTCCCAGTATGGTGTGGTTCAGGGATGAACCAAGCGAAAGCTGGTGGGCATGTAACGCCCGGGGATTACGAAGTTGGGGAGTGATTGTCGGTGGAAGAAGGCACAGACAAGGAGCGGCTCCTAGCAGGCCTCAAAAGTGGAAGGGTACATGAATGAACCGATTACACACCCGAATGAGAGGGATCCTGAGACTGTGTAGATATGGGACTATATAGTTAAGGAGGGTATATGAATTAATTTGTACTACCTATATCAACAAGATGCATCTTCTTTTCGATAGCCTATCACTCAAGAACTCCACAGCTAAGCGTGCTTGACTTGGAGCAATTTTGGGATGGGTGACCTCTTGGAAAGTTTTCCCAGGAAGCATGTGAGTGAGGACAAAGCACGCTGAAAAGACCCATGTTGGTTTATGGGGACAGTTGTTAATCCATAAAGCAGCAAGAGATGTTACAATAAAGAGCACAATGATAATGTTGGATGTGAATTTTGCGTGAAAAATTTGTGCTTTTCTTAGTATTTTGACAATTTCCTTGTCTTTGGGAATATCTCGAGTATTTGACGTGAAAATTTTTGTGTCCTCAAAATGAGCTCCTTTTTAACATGATGAGAAAAAGCACTAATATAATGCTAGACGTGAAGTTTTTATGGAAATTTTGCTTTCTTCTTGAAATTTTCACAATTTTCACGTCGTTGATGGATGTCCTGAGTATCTGGTGCAAATATTTTGCATTCTCAAAATGAGCTCTTTTTTGGGATGGTGAGAAAGAGCACAATGATAATGATAGCCATGAAGTTTTGCCTGAAAATTTTGCTATTTTCTTGGTTTTTTGACAATTTTCTTGTCATTTAGGGATACATTGAGTATTTAACGTGAAAATTCTATATTCTCAAAATGAGCTCATTTTTGGCATCACAGAAATAGCACTATCATAATGCTAGGTGTGAAATTTCGCAAAAAACCCCACTATTTTGTAAGTATTTTTACAGTTTTCTTATCGTTTTTGGATATCTCGTGTATTTGGCATGAAAATTTTTGCATTCTCAAAATGATTTCATTTTTGCATGTCGTGAAAGAGCACAATGATAAATGCTAGACGTGAAGTCTCATCATATACTGCTAAGTGTGAAGTTTGTGCGAAAATTTTGCTGTTTTCTTGGAATTTTCACATTTTTCTCATCATTCATGGATGTCTCGAGTATTTAGTGTGAAAATTTTTGCATTCCACAAAATGAGCTCTTTTTTGGCATTATGAGAAAGAGCACAATAATAATGCTCGGCTACAAGTTTTGCACAAAAATTTTGCTGGTTTCTTGATTTTTTGAAAATTTTCTTATTGTTCAAAGATACATCGTGTATTTGACATGAAAATTTTCCATTCTTAAATTGAGCTCATTTTCGACATGATGGGAAAGAGCACTATTGTAATGTTGGACATGAAGTATCGTGTGAAAATTCCACTTTTTTGTTGGTATTTTGAAAATTTTCTTTTTGTTTAGGGATATCTCAAGTATTTCAAGCGAAAATTTTTTTGTTCTCAAAATGAGCTTATTTCTGTCACGATGAGGATGAGCACCTTTATAATGCTGCGCGTGAATTTTTGCATGAAAACTTCGCTGTTTTGTCAGTATTTTTACAATTTTCTTATCATTTGGGGATATCTCGTATTTTGTGCAAAAATTTTTGCGTTCTGAAAATGAGCTCATTTTTTTGCATGATGAGAAAGAACACAATGATAGTGTTGGGCATGAAGTTTCACGCCAAAATATTCTCTTTTCTTGATATTTTGACAATTTTCTTGTTTAGGAATATCTCAAGTATTTAACTTGAAAATTTTTACTTTCTCAAATGAGCTTATTTTTGGCATGATGAGAAAGAGCACAATGATAATGCTAGGTGTGAATTTTCATATGAAAATTTTTCTTTTTTCTTGGTATTTTGACAATTTCCTTGTCATTTGGGAATATCTTGAGTATCTGACTTGAAAATTTTTATGATCTCAAAATAAGCTCCTTTTTGACTTGATGAAAAAGAGCACTAATATACTGCTAGGTGTGAAGTTTTGTGTGAAAATTTTGCTGTTTTCTTGGAATTTTCACAATTTTCATGTCATTCATGGATGTCTCGAGTATTTAGTGTGAAAATTTTTGCGTTTCAAAATGAGCTTTTTTTTGGCAAGATGAGAAAAAGCAAAATGATGATGATAGGTTATAAGTTTTGCACAAAAATTTTGCTAGTTTCTTGGTTTTTTGACAATTTTCTTGTCACTCAGGGATACATCATGTATTTGACGGGAAAAATTTGCATTCTCAAAATGAGCTCATTTTCAGCACATGAAGTATCGCGTGAAAATTCTGCTGTTTTGTCAGTATTTTGGCAATTTTCTTATCATTCAGGGATATCTTGATTATTTCATGCGAATTTTTGCATTCTCAAAAGGAGCTCATTTTTTTTCTTGATAAGGAAGAGCACCATCATAATGTTGGCATGAAGTTTCACATGAAAGTTTCGCTGTTTTGTCGGTATCTTATCATTTGGGTGTATCTTGTGTATTTTGCATGAAAATTTTCAGTTCTCAAAATGAGCACATTTTTGTCGTGAGGAAGAAATGCACTATTATAATGCTGAGCATGAAGTTTCGCAAATATCTCAAGTATTTTGACATTTTTCTTGTCATTTGGGAATATCTCGAGTATCTGACATGAAAATTTTAGCAGGTCAAAATAAACTCCCTTTTGACATGATAAAAAAGAGTTCTATTCTCGCGTTGGGCAGAAGTTCTGTGCTAAAAGTCCGTTGTTTTATTGGTATTTTGACAATTTTCTTGTCGTTCAAGGATATATCGAGCATTTTTCATGAAATTTTTTTTATTCTCCACTTCAGCAATTATTCTAAGCCTAAATATGAAGTTTCGAATGAAAATTGCGTTGTTTTCATGGTATTTTGACAATTTTCTTGTCGTTGAGTGATAATTTGAGTATTTGGTGAAAACTTTTACATTCTCAAAATGTGCTAATTTTTGGCACGACGAGAAAGGACACAATCATGATACTGTGTGTGAAGTTTCACCAGAAAATTCCCCTGTTTTCTTGGTACTTTAACAATTTTCTTGTCCTCTGGGGATATCTTGAGTATTTTAAGTGAAATTTTTTGCATTTTCAAGATGACTTCATTTTGGGCATGATAGAGAACAATATTGATGCTGGACGTGAAGTTTCATGCAAAAATTATGCTATTTTCTTGATATTTTGACAATTTTCTTTACATTCTGGGATATCTTTAGCATTTAACATGAAAATTTTCACATTCTCAAAATGAGCTTTTTTTCATATGATAAGAAAGAGCACTATCACAATGTTGGGTATGAATTTTCATGTGAAAACTATGTAATGAAGTTTCATGTGGAAACTATGTTTTTTTTTCTTGGTTTTTTGACAATTTTCTTTTTGTTTATGGATATCTCGAGTATTTGGCTCAAAAATTATGCTGTTTGTTTCAAAAAACCACTTTGATATGTAGGAACTATACATAAAAAGAAGCATATTCATGTATGTTTCAAAGTTTCTAAAAAGTTTAGATTTTTTAGCACATCAGTTTGGCCTAGTCTAGTATACATAGGAGGAAAATTTTTATTTTTAAAACTAACCACATATTTGGAATCCACATGAAAAATGAAGCTTGTATATCTAATTTGGTCATTTTTGCAATTATGTAGAAATTTAGGGTTAAAATGTAATTTTACAAAGTTTAGGAGCTTTTATGCAAAAACTGAAATTTTAGGGTGTTAGACTGTAAAATAGGTTCTGGAACAGTTAAGGGCATGTTTGGAGTAAAAAAAAAAGCTTTAGGGGTCATTTTTCAATTTTTGTAAAGTTTATGGGTCAAAATGCAATTTTCCAAAAGCTTAGGGGTTTTATGAAAATTCTAGAGTTTTGAGGGCAGAAGTGTAATTTGAATATAATGAGGACATTAAATATGTTTTTGGGTGAAAAATTAAGTTAGGGGTTGTTTTGCAAATTTTATAAAGTTTAGGGGCTTTTTACCAAAATTAGAAGTTTCAAGATCCTTAAAAATAAAGTTTCAGAACTTGTACCATAAAGGAAAGGTGGCCATGGCATTCACACACCTTAGGAAGAGGAAAATATGTTTTTCAAACTATTCATATTATCACACTCTAACCAATTTATTGAATGAGACTTATAAATGTGATTTCAATGTAATATTGATTCTTGAATATGTGTCAGTGAAATGTGATTGTTTATTGCACTTGATTGTTATACTTGACTAGATTATGAATAACTACTATGACATAATTGAATGAAATTCATTGGTAATACTTGTGCTATTAATTGTCATGCTCAATACTGTTACCTGAATTGGTTGCATATGTATTCATGCTGAGCATTGCTCATGATTAATTTTGAATGAATCTCATCAATAGAATGTGTTAAGTCTAGTATGGCATAAGATTTTGAATAAGAGAAATTATGATCTTAGGTTAGTATCGTGGTGTACCACATGATGCATTTTTTGGCACACTTGCGAAGTAAGGAAAACGGAGCAAGTAGGGTTGTCGAATGTACTGACTGTTACATCGTGGCATGAACCATGGAGAATATAAGTATAAATGTCTATAAGAATGAAAGAGAACTCTCACCCCCTTACACTGGATTCAATACTGATCGAGGTTCGGTGATGACTGATTGCATTTATACATCACAATGATTATTATTGTCTATGACTAGTTGAGAAGACCAAGGAACCAACCTAAACTTGGAGGCAATAAAAGGACTTCAAGGTTACATGACTAGGGCTAAGGAGAAAATGATGGCTGCCATGTTTGAAAAGAGACCTATTCTAGACTTAGAAGATTTGGAAGTTGCAAGCGTTGTAAATTTTATTCAACTGAAGGAATAAGGCCTATAATGTAATCCATTTCAAACTAAATAAAGGCAACATGTTTTATGGTCCATCAAAAATTTATTCTAGTTTGCTTACTTAGCCTTTTTTTTTTAGGAAATAAACCTATATTATGGGCTTAGTTAGTTACACAGCCCTAGATGGCTTAAGCTTGAGTGTAGATAATATGTCTATTTAAGTTTGTAAGCATTTCTATTTTGGGGAATGAAAATAGAAGATTTTAGCTTGAGAAACTCCATGGGAGTGTTCTTCTCTAGGTTCTTGAGTGAGCCAAAACCTTTGATGATATCAAGAGACCATACTCTTGTGGCGATCTTCAACCAAGGGTTATCAATCCTTGATTGTGGCACCCTCCATCCTCTATCTTATCCATCTTCTTATGTTCTTTTATTCTCACTTTTGTCATGTTTCTATTTATTTCTTGTTATTTTTCTTTCGAAATCTGATTATATTTTGATCCTAGTTCCAACTCTTAGATTCGAATTTTTTAAAACTCTTAGAACCTGAGTTTTCATCAATTGTTATCTCAAAGCTTGTTGGTGTTGGAATGAAACTGTTTGAATTACTCAGTTTAATGAATGATCTAAGTGCTGCATCCTTTTTGATTTGATTGAATTTCACTTCAATTCTTGCTGCTGGGCATGTTTTGATGCTATATTTACAGTTCTGAATATCTTAGTCATCTAAATTAATCATCAATAGCTGAAAGGTTTCTGTGCTTGTTGCATTTGTGTTCAAGTTTATTCATCTTCTATCTATAAAACAAAAGTGAAAAAATACAAAAGAAAAACAAAAGACTGTTTGTGTGAAAGTTGAAAAAAAAGGATAGAAACAACAACAAAAAAAGAGAAGAAAAAGGGATTTAGAGAGTGGCTTCATCATCTCTATTTTGGCCATAATAGTTTTGTCTTTTTGTTTCCTATCTATTAATATTCTTGGATAACCTTATTGATTGGTTGTTGCTTGGTTGTGGTTGATTGAAAGGTTTGATTTTGACTTCCTTAAGAAGCACTAAGGGAACCTGAGGAGAAAAAAGAAAGAGAGTAATCATTGCACAAAAGCCAATATTAAGTAAAACACGAGTGACACCATCAATTGAGTAAAACACTTAGTTGAGTGGAGAGGTTCTTTTTCTATCTTATTTAACTAATCTTTACTATTTCGTAGTTATGGCTGATAATGAAAGATCACTAACTCCAACCTCAACCAGAACATTGGCAATAAGGTTGCAAGTGGAGGGAATAGCACAAAGATTTGAGAGAATGTTTGAAAGGCAGAATGAAGAGATAAGGGCGATACATGAGAGATTAGAAAATAGGGAGGAAAAATCTGTCCATGGGGGCACTAGCCACAGTGCAGCTTCTTATGCTGAGGAAGAATTTGATGGAAGAGAAATAAGGCATCATAGAAGAGATGGCAGAAATAAAAACCATGAAAGGAGAAAGAGAGGAAATGAGAGAATCAGTGGGTAAAAATAAAATTTCTTACTTTTCAGGGTAGAAATGATGTTGAGGTTACTTGGAATGGGAGTTAAAGATTGAATAGGTATTTGCATGCAATAAGTATAGTGAAGAAAAGAAAGTTAAGGTGGCTTCTCTGGAGTTTCAGGACTATGCTTTGGTATGGTGGGAATAACTCCAAAAGGTGAGAAGGGGGTTTGAAGAACAACCAATAGTCACGTGGGAGGAAATGAAGAAGATGATGAGAAGGAAATTTGTTCCTACTTATTATACTAGAGATCTTCATGTCAAGCTTCAAAGCTTGAAGCAAACTATAATAAGAGCAAATATGAATAAGGAGAGGGAAGCAACTCTTGCACATTTTCTGAATGGTTTGAATCATCATATCTGTGATATTGTAGAGCTTCATCATTATGTCGAGCTTAAAGATCTGGTTCACTAAGCCATCAAAGTGGAGGCACAACTCAAAAGAAAAAGGACTTTGAAGAGAACTAGCATTATCCTACAATTCTAAAGGATGGAAAGAAGGTGTGAAGAAGGAGGTATCCTCATCCAAAGAAGCTACTTAGGCTAGTAAATCATCCTCTAAGTCTATTTTTAATCCTACTAATGCTTTTAATTCTTCTCCTAAGCAAACTAGCATCAAGTGTTTCAAGTATCTTGGAAAAGGACATATTGATTCGTAGTGTTTAAAGAGGAAAACTATGATCTTGCTAGGGAATGGTGAAGTTACAAGTGAGAGTTCATTCTCATCATCATCAAGTGATGAAGGAAGTGAAGCTGAAATCTACTATCAAGAAGGTGACCTAATCATGGTGCGCATACCCACGAAAAATTTAGTGAAAGAAAATGATGACTCACAAAGAGAGAACAATTTTCACTCAAGGTGCTTGGTAAAAGGCAAAACATGTTCTTTGATCGTTGATGGAGGAAGTTATGTTAATGTTGCTAGCACAAGAATTGCGGAGAATTGAATCTTGCTAATACTCCTCATCCAAAGCCATACAAGCTTTAATAGCTAAGTGATAAAGGAGAATTGGCGGTCAAGAAGCAAGTCTTAATTCCTTTTGCTATTGGGAAGTATGAAGATAAGGTGTTATATGATGTAGTTCCCATAGAGGCAAGACACATTCTCTTAGGAAAACCTTGTCAATTGGATGAAAAGACACATCATGATGGTCATACAAATAAGTTCTTATTTGTACATAAGGGCTGTAAAATCACTTTAGTGCCTATGACTCCTAGTCAAGATTGTGCTAATCAGGTGGCTATCCAATTGAGGAGAAAGCAAGGGAGAAAAGATAAGAGAGAAATGTCAAGAATAAAAATACTGAGAGTGATTTAGTAAGTGATAACAAAAAAAGGAGTGAGTTTGAGGACAAAGCTTAAAAGAAAGAGGGAGGAGTAAGGACACTTAATTGAGTGAAAATAAGTGTGAAGAAAAGAGAGAAAATTTGTTTATGAGAAAAAAAGAAGTAAAGAAAGCTTTGTTAGCTTCTAGGCCCATGCACTTGCTTTTATGCAAGGAACGTATGGCTAATGAGTTGATTGGTCCTTTCTTGATTAACTCTTTATCTAGAGCTATTTCTTCTCTTGTGCAGGAATTTGTTTATATATTTCCTATGGAGGTACCTCATGACTTACCTCCTCTTAGAGGGATTGAACATTAAATTGACCTCATTCAAGGGGCAACATTGCTAAACAGACTAGCATACAAGAGCAACCCACAAGAGACTCAATTAATCCAAAAATAGGTTGAAGGTTTGATGGAGAAAGTGTGGGTAAAGGAAAGCCTTAGTCCATGTGCTATCCTGATCATTCTTATGCCAAAAAAGGATGGCAACTGGAGGATGTGCTCTGATTGTCATGCCACCAACAATATCACTGTAAAGTATAGAATCCCATTCCTCATTTAGATGACTTGCTTTATGAACTGTTTAGTGCTTGTTGTTTTTCAAAAATTAATCTTAAAAGTGGATATCACCAAATCAGGATAAGAGAGGGCGATGAATGGAAAACTACCTTGAAGACTAAATATGGTCTCTATGAATGGTTAGTTTTGCCATTTGAATTAACAAATGCACCTAGCACTTTCATGCTTTTGATGAATCATGTGTTTAGGAATATTTTGGGAAAATTTGTTGTTTTTTTATTTTGATGACATCTTGATTTATAAAAAATCTTTTGATGAGCATATGATGTATTTGAGGTGTCTGTTGGAAGTCTTAATGCATGAACAATTGTATGCTAACATTGAGAAATGTACATTTTGTAAAGATCGAGTAGTTTTCCTTAGTTTGATAATTAATTCTGAAGGTGTACATGTGGATGAGGAAAAAATAAAAGCAATCCGAGATTGACCTACCCCAAAAATAGTGAGTGAAGTTAGGAGTTTCCATGGGTTAGCAAGCTTTTATAGTTTGTGATTTCAATACCATAGCTTCACCATTAAATGAGATTGTCAAGAAAAATGTGGGATTTAATTGGCGAAAGGAACAATAAGATGCATTTGACTCTTTGAAGTATAAGCTTATGGATGTACCCATATTGTTACTTTTTGATTTTTCAAAATTTTGAGTTGGAGTGTAATGCATCTAATGTAGGGATAGGGGTTGCTCTAATGCAAGAAGGATACTCTATAGCTTACTTTAGTGAAAAGCTTAATGGTGTTTGTTTGAAGTATCCTACTTATGATAAGGAACTGTATGCTTTGATTAGGGCACTTTAAACTTGGCAGCATTGCCTTCTTCCAAAGGAGTTTGTGATAGATGGTGACCATGAATCATTGAAATACCTCAAGGGTTAGGGAAAATTGAATAAAAGACATTCTAAATAGGTTGAATTCTTCGAATAGTTTCTACATGTCATAAAGCCTAAGAAAGGAAAATTGAATGTTGTGGCTGATGCGTCATCTAGTAGGCATAATTTACATTCTATGCTTGATGTCAAATTGCTAGGATTTGAGCTTGTAAAGGAACTTTATGTGTATGATGAAGATTTTTCTCATTTGCATGCTTATGTGAAAAGAGGTGCACATAAAGGTTTTTACAAGCATGAAGCATATTTGTTTAAAGAAAACAGATTATGTGTACCCAAAAGTTCCATTCGTGACTTGCTTGTGAAAAAGGCCCACGAGGGTGGACTAATGGGTCACTGTGGTGTACTTAAAACTTTGAATATTTTGCATGAACATTTCTTTTGGCCTAAAATGAAGCATTAGTTCATTAGTTTTGTCAATGTTGTGTTGTGTACAAGAAAGCCAAATCTAAGGTAGATCCTCATGGTCTCTACACTCCATTACTTGATCCGGATTGTCCTTGGGTTGATGTTTCTATAGACTTTATTGTAGGCTTACCAAGAACAAAGATTGGTAAGGATTCCATTTTTGTGGTTGTTGACATGTTATCTAAAATGGCTCATTTTATTTCTTGTAGAAAGGTGGATGATGCTACTCATGTTGTTCATTTGTTCTTTAAAGAGATTATGAGATTGCATGGACTACCTAGGAGTATAGTTTCAGATAGAGATTCATAGTTTTTGAGTCACTTTTGGAGAACTCTATGGCATAAATTTGGAATCAAGCTTCTTTTCTCCACCATTTTCCATCTACAAACTGATAGGCAAATTGAGATAGTAAATCAAACCTTGACTACTCTTCATAGAACAATGATTAAAAAGAATCTTAAGTCTTGGAAGGAATGCTTGCCACATATTAAGTTTGCATATAATAGAACTTTCCATTCTACCATATTGCATTCACCCTTTGAAGTTTTTTATGGATTTAATCCCCTAACTCCTCTTGATTTACTTCCTTTGCCTAACAATTCATCATTAGTGCATAAGTATGGTAAAGCCAAAGCTGAATTCGTTAAGTAATTACATGAAAAAGTAAAAGCATAGGTCAAGAAAAAAGTTAAGCAATATGCCAAATGTGCAGGCAAAGGAAGAAAAAAGGTGAAATTTGAACCTAGAGATATGGTTTGGGTTCACTTTTAGAAAGAAAGGTTTTCCGCAAAAAGGAAATCTGAGCTACAACTAATGGGAGATTGACCCTTCAAAATTTTGGAAAGGATTAGAGACAATGCTTACAAAGTGGGCTTACCAAGAGAGTATGGAGTTAGTGCTACTTTCAATGTTAGTGACTTATCTCCTTTTGATATAGCTGATGAAGACTACAATCCGAGGTCGAATTTTTTTGAAGAATGAGGGAATGATGAAGACCAAGGAGCTGACCTAAGCTTAGAGGCAATGGAAGGACTTCAAGGTTACACGACTAGGGCTAAGGAGAGAAGATCAAGAGAAGCTTTGGAGAGAATGGTGGTTGCCATATTTGAAAAGAGGCCTATTCTAGACTTAGAAGATTTGGAAGTCACAAGCATTGTAAATTGTGTTCAACTGAAGGAATAAGGCTTAGAATATAACCTATTTCAAACTGAATATGGGCCACACATTTTTTGGTCCATCAAAAGTTTATTTTAGTTTGCGTAGTTATTTTTTTTTTAAGAATTAAACCCATATTATGGGTTTAGTTAGTTGCATAGCCCAAGATGGCTAAGCTTGAGTTTAGATGACATATCTATTTAAGTTTGTAAGCACTTCTATTTTGGGAAATGAAAAAAGATGATTTCATCTTGAGAAACTCCATGAGAGTGTTCTTCTATAGGTTCTTGAGTGAGCCAAAACCTTTGATCATCAAGAGACCATACTCTTGTGGCGATCTTTAACTAAGACTTATCAATCCTCTGATTGTGGCGTTCTCTATCCTCTATCTTATCCATCTTCTTATTTTCTTTTATTCACTTTTATCATATTTCTGTTTATTTCTTGTAATTTTCCCGAGTTTTCACCATTAGTCCAAGTTTGGTACTGATCGGATTCAGTGACGACTGATCGCATTATATATTTTATGCATGAGCTTATAAGTTTAGGGGTCCTTGAGGTGTCAATGAATAAGTTAAAACAAACTTTGTTCAAAGAAAGTTTAAAGTCATATGCTTATTAAATGTTTAAGTTCGCTTCTCTCATGCATGCATGTACCTATATAAGTGTGCTTGATTCTTGCAAGCATTCATGTTCTTGTACAAGATTATGTTCTTTCCTTTTCATGCATGCATGTACTTACATGACTATGTTTCATCCTTTCATGCATGCATGTAGCCTAAATGATAAGTTTACTCTTCCCATACATGCATATATTTAACTTGATGTGTTCATGATCAAAACCATATTAAAATGAAATGTCCACTTGATAATGACATTTGTGAAAACTCTAAAATTCAACTGCATTGTTGTATATGCACTTTTCCTATAATAAACCAACTGGGCCGGGTACGTACAATGATGGCACCATGTATGTTTTACTACTACTGAGATTCGTTAGGATTCGCACCCCTTTAAGTTTCCATGTACATCTCTAAACAAGCAGGATGTGCTAGCAGCTAATGCTTGAGCTCGCGTATGGATAAAGATAGCTATGCTAGAGACTTTTGTTAAGATTATTAGTTATTTTCCTTGTTCATGTCTCTTGGCATATGACTATCATGTTGGTTTAGATTACTGTTTATTAGACCCATGTAACTATTTGACATGCTTACTTATTAGGTTTTTAATGCTACGTATTTCAACTTTTATTAGATAGTTAAGTTGTTGTGCTAATGTGGCACTATTATATATATTTGGATATCTTATGATCCGTTATGGCTTTAATACTAGATTATATATTATATTGAGGTATTTTATCTGATATGCTTGAGATTGCCTTTGTAATGCTCATGTTCTTGTGTTATCATTATGTGTTTTGATGCCAAATGATATTTGTGTGCAAAGGCTTCTATTTTTGAAAGTAATGTTTGAAAAGAAATTTGACCCATATTTTCCGCTATAGGTCTCAAAATTAAATTTAAGCTAAGATTCTAAGAAGTAATTCTTCAACGTTAAAACTGAATACGTTTAATGTCACCCCCTAACATACAGTCGTGCAAAAATTATGCTGTTTACTTTGTAATTTTACAATTTTCTTGTCGTTCAGGGATATCTTCCAATTTTCTCTTATATTAATTACCTAATTTTACGAGTTATTAGAATAATTAATTAATAACTTAATCAAGTATTAATTAATAAATGAGCCAAAACTTAGTTAATTAGAAAAAGTCAATCTAATTAAATGAAGAACAAAAAGGAAATTTTAAACATTTAATAAGTTTGTTAATTAAGAATGTAGAATATCAACTTCACAACCAACTAATAATTAAATTACGAAAGATTATGCAAAATTTTAAAAGATTGATATTTTAGTTTCAAATTTTAAATAATGATATCTCCCTAAATCTCTATGATCCCATTAACTAAAAATAGAATCTCTCTCCAAATCTCTATCTTTTTGAAACAAACAAGTAAGAGATCCAAAAATTAATTGATCAATATTTAACATATTTACATATTATTATTATTATTATTATTATTATTATTATTATTATTATTATTATTATATATATATATATATATATATATATATTTATACACACAATATATATTAACTAGTCTTTTGACCTGTGCGATGCACGGCGAGATAATAAAAATTAGTTTGTTGATTATTATAAAAAATAAATAATAATTTATTTACATATATCTTATAGAAAATTGAGTATATAAATTTATCCTAAAAGTAAGTTAATAGTTAAATAATTAAATAAGTGGAGAAAATATAAATGTATCATTGTATTTTATATCTTATATTAAATATCATACTTATAAGGTTGAAAATATCTTGATAGATTACCTATAACTAACAATAAAGAGCCTATTTTATGAAAATTTTGCACATTTCGAAAGTTGAAATTGTTAAATAAAAAAAGAGAATAAATGGATAAGTTTACTATATCATGAGCCATTTATAAGGATGACAATGAGTATCTATGAGAAATGGGACATATCCTACACCTCCCATCACCGTTTAGAATTTTATTTCTCATCATCATTCTCATCCCCCTTATGGGTCCCCATTTTCCATTTCCCATGGGGATTTTGAATCCCTATGGTATTCAAGGGTTTATTAACAAATTTTAAAAAAAAACTTTAAAAATATTTTACAATTTAAAATATAAATATCCATAATAACAAATACTATTAATATAACATAATCCAAATTAAAATTAAAAATATATACAAAATTTAAATATAATAAAAATAATTTAAAAATAAAGACATATGTGCCAATTCATTTCCCCATTACGTAATTCCTGTGTATATCAATTTTTAATTTTTTTATCATCCCTAGCCGATTATATCTTTTAAGTGAATTAAAATATTTAATTTAAAAATATAAAAATATATTTTCTAATTATTAAAAATAATATATAAATTTAATTTATATGATTTCAATTATACGTCCTTTCCATGTACATCCTTTTAATAAATTAAAATATCAATTTCAAAATAAATGTTAGAAGTAATGTGTAATAATTAGTAAAAAACTATTTATAATTATAATTTATATAATCTCAATTATTAGAGTAGTATATCAATTATAATTTTTTTAATAAAAAATAATATAATTATTTAATTTTTAAAAATTAATAAATATTTAATATCATTATCAAAGAAGTGTAAATTATAGAATTATTTTTTTAAATATTTTAATGTTAAAAATTAAAGGTATTTTTTTTCAAAAAAATTAGTTGAAAAAATTATGGAGTTGATAGATTGGAATGTTTAAGTTGTAAAAAAATTAAATAGAATATAGTGATATATGTAGATAGATAATTTTTTTTATTATTATTTTCAAAAGTTCTATATTGAAAATTAGAATATTTACCCTAATTTTATTTTTATTTAGAATTTTACCTCCATTCTTATACACATCTTGATCATGGGTCTCCATTTTTCATTTCACATGGATATTTGAATCTCTATTGATATTTATAGGTTTATTAAAAAAATTTAAAATGAAAAATTTTAAAAATACTTTTCTGAATTGATCTTCAACATAAAATTTTTTGAAAGTATTTATAAGTTATTTTTTAATCACGGGCTATTTATAGTTCTCGTGCATTACATATATTTTGAATTATTATCATATCAAAATCAATCAATTAACAATTCATTAACAATTTGACCTATCCATTTTCTTTAAAAAAAATATGTTGATTTTAAAGTTTATTTATTTTGAAAATATTTTCTTTATAATTTTTTATATTACCTTCATAATGTGAGACTATTAATGGTTCTTAATTTAATTATAGATCATAATTATATTAACATGAATTTCCTCTTAGTGCAAATTATAATATTTAATGATTCTAATATTTGATTCTTTAATGATTGTAATATCTAATTTTATTTCACATGAAAAATAATTAATAAGTAAATTATAAATTAAGTTTAAAAAAATCTTTCAACATAAAGATTGAGAAAAGTGGGGCCATAAACCACTGTATGAATGATATGTGAAGCCTAAATCACTATATGAATGACATGTAAAATAGTTTTCATAGAATGAGTCTGAAATATTAGTATAGTAGATTTATGCAATCAATAAATTTTATACCAAATTTTAGTCATTAATAACTTCTAATTATGACTAAGATTCTAAAAATCTCTATATTTTTTACTTTTTAAAATCTTCTCTAATTTTTTAAATTTTTTTCAACACTAACTTTTTTTTTCAAAATTCATTCAAATCTTTTAAAGTATGAAATTATCAAAATTGTCATGAATTGTATGATTAATTTTTTTTTCAAAATTCATTCAAATTTTTTAAAATATAAAATTATCAAAATTATTTGTAAGACTCAAAGGTTATTAAAAGTATAATTTTATAGTCATCTCAAGATTTTTATTTGCACCTGCGTACATATATAATTTTTTTTGTTGAATTGGCATATTCTTGGTCTTCAAATCATTAAATTAGTCTACATATATAATCAAATAATTTTATAACTAATGACATAAAAAAATATTCTACCTTTAAATAATTAAATCCATCATAATCTTATTGTTAATAAAAAATGGTAAATGATATAACGTAGCACATATATTTTGGCTTAATTTCATAAATTTAATATAATAGTATTCAAAAGAAAATCACCACCTGCATCAAATATAAAAATTTTAAATGTGAAATTAATACTAAAATTTTGAAATTAATTTATCAATATAATTCATGATTTTAGCATCACAATAATTAAAGATATTTAATTAATATAATGTAATCCTATTATTAAATATGAATAATTATCAATGATATGCTAATAGTATATAATAATTGTGATTTTATTTTTTTCAAAAAGATTAATGAATAATTTCTTAAAAGATGTGGACCTTAAAACATTCTTATTGCGACACGTGTAAAACTTTCCCTCAAACGACTCTGAAATATTAGTATTATAGATTAAATTCATCATAATCTTATTGTTAATAAAAAAAGGTAAATGATATAGCCTAGCACATATATTTTTCATTTTTCTTATAATTTATATACTTAATTTCATAAATTTAATATAATGGTATTAAAAAAAATCACCATCCGCATCAAATATAAAAATTTTAGATGTGAAATTAATACTAAAATTGTGAAATTAATTTATCAATATAATTCATGATTTCAACATCACAATAATTAAAGATATTTAATTAATGTAATGCAATCCGATTATTAAATACAGATAATTATCAATGATATGCTAGTAATATATAATAATTATGGTTTTATTTTTAAAAAAAATTAATGAATAAATTTTTAAAAAAATGTGGGCCCTAAAACATTCTCATTGCGACACGTGTAAAACTTTCCCTCAAACGACTCTGAAATATTAGTATTATAGATTAAATTTATCATAATCTTATTGTTAATAAAAAAGGTAAATGATATAACCTAGCACATATATTTTTCATTTTTCTTATAATTTATATACTTATTTTTATAAATTTAATATAATGGTATTAAAAAAATCACTACCCGCATCAAATATAAAAATTTTAGATGTGAAATTAATACTAAAATTATGAAATTAATTTATCAATATAATTCATGATTTCAACATCGCAATAATTAAAGATATTTAATTAATGTAATGCAATCCTATTATTAAATACGGATGATTATCAATGATATGCTAATAATATATAATAATTACGATTTTATTTTTTAAAAAAATTAATGAATAGCTTTTTAAAAAAAATGTGGGCCCTAAAACATTCTCATTGTGACACATGTAAAACTTTCCCTCAAACGACTCTGAAATATTAGTATTATAGATATAGATATTAATATATGTATATGTATAAAACGTATAATAATAATAATAATAATAATAATAATAATAATAATAATAATAATAATAATAATAATAATAATAACAACAACAAATAGTAGGAATAGAAATAGAAATAATAATAAATATAATGAGAAAAATGAATATTAGATTCAAATTAAATTGAGGAAGTTGTTTTTGTACTCAAAATAGTTTACAATAAAAAGAGGGAGAGAGAGACATAGAAACCCTCATCATATCTGTAACGCCCCAATTTTTACTGTAATTTTTACTGTCATTAGAAATTACTGAATTACTGTAGGTAATTATTATATAAGATTTGAGGCCGAACAATCCTCAATAAAGGAATATAACATTAGAAGAGAGGTTAGGAGCAATTCATGCGAGAGTCGCAAATCCCGAATTTCTGTACGTATAAAATGACCAAAATGCCCCTGAAGTTATTTTACTCAGAAAATGAGGATCGTGGGCCCCACCTATTCTCAAGGGGATGTTTTGATGATAATAAGGGATTGTTTGTGTTATGTGTGTTAATAGAGCAGAATGATCTCAATTTCGAGTTCCGACGCGCGAAATGACCAAAACGCCCATGCGGCTGTTTTAACTCCGATGTGCGTGCCGACTGAGCCCGAACCTCACTAAAATATTTTAAAATTTGTTTTTAAGCCATGATTAACCATTGGTTAAGCTCGGGTGGCCTCGGCGGTTTAAGTGAAAGTACGATTTTGCCCTGTTTTTGGGCGCTTTGAATTTCGGGATTTTTGATTCGTATACCGAAACCTAAGCAATATTAGGCTCAAATTAAAGCTTATTAAATTCTAAATATTAATCTAGAGTCAAAATTATGTATTTAGATTGATTAGAACCCAAAATTGCTCAAAAACACCCAAATTGCTTACTAATTCACTTAAGCCCTTAACCGTAAATTCTCTAAATTACATGAATACCTTGCCTACACCTAAATAATGCATGGAACACACAAATTTCACTTCTTTGGGCTGTAATGGACGAAATTATTGATGCCATTATGCAGCTGAATTATTGCCAAAAGTTGCACTAAAACAAAATGCCAAAATGTCACCATAAGAGACATAATTCCTTAATTTCATACAACTTTGTTTAAAATGATTTTTCCTCCCTTATTTCTCCTGCAAAATTTCGCCAACTACCTCCTCATTTTGGCCAATTAGAAGCCTCAAAATCTTCTATAAATAGGCTTGCTTGAGTGGTCTTGGAATGCTTTGTTCATAACTAGTTTTTAGGAGCATCAAAAACTTTCTTTCTTCCTCCTCTTTGGCTGAATTCTTTCTTCAATTTTTCAAAGAGATTTTGTTTCATTTCACTTCAAGAAATCAAGTTCTCTTCCTCTTCTTCAACTCAGATTAGGTAGGAAGTAGTTTCTAAATTTATTTCTATGCTTTGAGGAGTTGTGTTTTTAGCTCAAAATGATGAAATTATGAACTTACCTTAGCTTTTCATTTCGATTTTCCTCTTCATTTTTCTTTAACCAATTCAGCCATATGGCCTAGGTGGAACTAAGATGATGGCTTGATGATGAGGACCTTGAGGGTGGGTTGTAAATCTATCACAAGTTAGGCCTCTAAAGCTTGAAAATTCCACTTGATGCAAAACTTTAAAGAATAATGCTTTATGATGCTAAAACAAAGATTTTTAGTTTAGAACTTGAAAGATGTATTTTCCAAGCTTGTATTTCATGTTTATGTTTCAAGTCATCACTTAATCTTTCAAGATAATAAAGAGGTTGCATCTCATATTTAATTTATGCTCTCACTTTATTTTATAATGGCTAAAAGAATCAACGCATGGCATGTTTATTTTATGCCATCACCTAAAGATCCTAGAGGTCAAAGACTTGGCCATGTATCACAAGCAAAGAAATATGATTATTAGAGTTAAAGAATTTATTCTTTAAAAAGTCTTGAGATTGGAGCTTAAAAAGATGTAATAATAATTCTCTTCTCCCTTCACCGGTCCTGTGCGGACTACCGCCGCTCTGGTTTCTTAATATTCTCTTCTCCCTTCACCGGTCCTGTGCGGACTACCACCGCTCTGGTTTCTTAATATTCTCTTCTCCCTCTACTGGTCCTGTGCGGATTACCGCCGCTCCAGTTTCTTGCATCATGTTTAATTTTCAAATCATCACCTTAAATCTTAAAGATAAAGAAATGGAATTGCATATCATGTTTATAATTCCAAGCTATCACCTTATAAAGATAAGATTAAAATAAGGTTGCATAGCATGTTTATAATTCTAAGATGTCACCTAAATCTCTAAAGCTCAAGACTTACTCCTTTTATCTTAAGTGAGAATTTTAATTGTGAAGATCCTCCCAAGTTTGACAAAAGAACTAGTTTCTAAATGAGTTTTAAGACTTTGCAAGGATTTTACTAGAACTAGTATTTTATATGCACTTAAAATATGATTCTATGTAATTGCATGAGGTTCATGATTCGGCCACTGATTTGAGTTTAGTATCAATGTATGATAATGATTTGATATGATTGAAGTTGTGATAATTATGGTTTATTGTTAAGAGAATGATTCACTGCATGTTAGAGATAAAACTAGCTCCCTAGAACAACCGAAGAGCTAGAATTTACCTAGTTTTTGACCCCTTTAAGTTTAGCCAATGCCAAATCTGTTTTAGCATGTTATAATTCTGTCTAGGATTAGTTAGCCACGAAAAATTTGGTATCAATTAGACTAGGATTGATCCCGAACACTAAAAATGAACTTAGCAACTAGAAAACCGTAAAAACAAGATTTCTAGAACTCTAGGGAATAAAATTTATGCATTCTATCCAGAATCTTTAGCAACGATAAGAACTAGGTTTTATTATGTTTAAATAAGGGAGAATGATTCATAATTGGTTTAGTAACTAATTTCAGCATCATAGGGAAAGCTGGTAACAAGAAAGGATTTAAAACATAACTTCTAGCATACCATAAAACCTTAGGAACAACTTACTACCTATGCTACCCCATTTGATTTAATAGTGTTCTTAAGGCCTATAAATAATCGTAAGGATGGTAATAAATCCCTTAGGTGCATAACTAATTAGTTCTATAATTGATAATTCTATGTAAGTATTGGATGCTTATTAAGTACTTGATATCATTGAATGATTTCCTGGCTTGCATGTTATAGTTGCTGTTGCAAATAATGAGAATGCTTATGCATGAAATATTCTTTATTATGTAAAATTTACCTTTGTTGCTAGAAGAAAATGTATCATTGTAAAAGTGTAATTTGGAAAGGTTCTGGCTAAGGAAAGACTTGGTATTTAAGCATGTCCATTGTGACCCACCTCTCTTTCCTGGGAATCTCCCAGTTGCATGATTATAGTTGATATATATTATTCTAGCTTAAGACTATAAATGAGAAAATGCTATGATGTTTATGAATTGTATTGTGATATAACATGCAAAGATTTAATGGTGACTTAAACTTATAAGAAAATGATCCTTTGGAACCATCAGACTATAGGTGGTGAAAAGGTGATTTTAGCCCCCTAACCCGTTCTCTCAAAAGGGTAGAATCGGGACTTTAGCTTATCAAAAGGGATAAGTATATGCTAGTGACGACTAGTAAAGTATGAGCTCATTGTAACACCCTAGTAATTAACCAGATACACCTAGGTTGAATCTGATTAATGACTAGACTTTACTCCTTGCTTTGGTTCTTTCTTCATAATTTGAAAATACTTAGTGAAATTACGAGCCATTTTTTTTTTAAACACATAATTGAAAACGTGAGCCGAGTACAACGTGAACGAGTAAGCGGAGTATAATAAGACGTTTAAGAATATATCACTTAGGCTCCATCATATAACATCCATAAGCACATTATAGCATATATTTACATACAATAACCTCACTCAAAGGGTGGGTTATGTTCATACATTATTATCTTATGCAAACCCATAAAAGAAAATATACATAAGGAAATACATGCCCCTAAACTAGATAACTCCATAAGTCGGGAAGGTTATCCTAAAACTAGGGTGCATGATCACACATAAATCTACTAAGAACCCTCTATGGCCACTGTCCTCGAAATGGGGGAATAAATCCGATCCACTGATGAGCTCCCTCGGGAGGGGACACACGAGATGCACCAGGCTGGGGTCGCATGGACGACCTTCTTGCTAACCTCGGCTGAACAACTGTTTCCTCACTACCCTCTCTTACACGTGTGGGAGTAGGAGCAGAGCTCTCAGAATATACATAAGTAGGAGTGTCCTCTGAAGGATCAGTTTCAGAATATCTCGTCTCGGGAACATACTCTGGAAATCCATGGACAGCAGATGAAGCGGGATAAGAACGTAACATCCTTTCATCAAGTGGACGTGCATGTTCGAAAACCATTTCATCGCCATAGGGAGAAGTAGGAGAAAATCGATAACTAGGGACAGGATGTGCAAATGGACGACCTATGTAAATAAAAACACGAACTGCGCACTTCCCTTCAAAATGATACGAGCGATGCACCGGATCATAGTGAAATTCCCAAGTAGGGGTATCAACGAACAGGACAAATGTCGCCATCTGAATCTGGAGACAATGACGGAAATAAAGAAAAGGGAGTGAGAATCTTGCTAAAGAATTCTCAGTAAGGTACCTCCTTCTACAATGTCATCATCAAAGTCCCCAGGAACCTCGGGATTATTCTAAAATAGTGAGCATGCAAAGATTCATTTTAAGTTCGGACAAATACTTAACCAAGGTTCGTCAATTTTTAATCATGCGTCTTATAATGCATCATAATCTTAACATGTCATATTTATAATGAACTTTTCCTTTATCATTATATCATTTTCCTCATTATCATTATCAAATAACATGCATAAAAGAACGTTATATAATATTAGCTACACGTGGACAGAGTGCACATATTTCATTTCTTTAGTGCCTTAGGTGACTTAAAATCTTATCATCATCATTATTTTCCTTAGGCCACCCTATACTCCACCCTTTTGGGAGTAATTTAGGTTATGAGCTCATACTTTACTAGTCGTCACTAGCATATACTTATCCCTTTTGATAAGCTAAAGTCCCGACTCTACCCTTTTGAGAGAACGGGTTAGTGGGCTAAAATCACCTTTTCACCACCTATAGTCTGATGGTTCCAAAGGGTCATTTTCTTATAAGTTTAAGTCACCATTAAATCTTTGCATGTTATATCATAATACAATTCATAAACATCATAACATTTTCTCATTTATAGTCTTAAGCTAGAATAATATATATCAACTGTAATCATGCATATGGGAGATTCCCAGGGAAGAGAGGTGGGTCACAATGGACACGCTTAAATACCAAGTCTTTCCTTAGCCAGAACCTTTCCAAATTACACTTTTACAATGATACACTTTCTTCTAGCAACAAAGGTAAATTTTACATAATAAAGAACATTTCATGTATAAGCATTCTCATTATTTGCAACAGCAACTATAATATGCAAGCCAGGAAATCATTCAATGATATCAAGTACTTAATAAGCATCCAATCCTTACATAGAATTATCAATTATAGAACTAATTAGTTACTAAACCAATTATGAATCATTCTCTTAACAATAAACCATAATTATCACAACTTCAATCATATCAAATCATTATCACACATTGATACTAAACTCAGATCAATGGCCGAATCATGAACCTCATGCAACTACATAGAATTATATTTTAAGTGCATATAAAATACTAGTTCCCCGTAAAATCCTTGCAAAGCCTTAAAACTCATTTAGAAACTAGTTCTTTTGTCAAACTTGGGAGGATCTTCACAATTAAAATTCTCACTTAAGATAAAAGGAGTAAGTCTTGAGCTTTAGAGATTTAGGTGACATCTTAGAATTATAAACATGCTATGCAACCTTATTTTAATCTCTTCTTTATAAGGTGATAGCTTGGAATTATAAACATGATATGCAATTCCATTTCTTTATCTTTAAGATTTAAGGTGATGACTTGAAAATTAAACATGATGCAAGAACTTGAAATATAAACATGATACAAGAAACTGGAGCGGCGCTAATCCGCACAGGACCAAAGAGAGGAGAAGATAATATTAAGAAACCAAGCGGTAGTCCGCACAGACCGATAGAGGGAGAAGAGAATATTAAGAAACCGAGCGGCGGTAGTCCGCACAGGACCAGAGAGGGAGAAGAGAATTATTATTACATCTTTTAAGCTCCAATCTCAAGACTTTTTAAAGAATAAATTCTTTAACTCCAATAATCATATTTCTTTGCTTGTGATACATGGGCAAGTCTTTGAGCTCTAGGATCTTTAGGTGATGGCATAAAATAAACATGCCATGCGTTGATTCTTTTAGCCATTATAAAATATAGTGAGAGCATAAATTAAATATGAGATGCAACCTCTTTATTATCTTGAAAGATTAAGTGATGACTTGAAACATAAACATGAAATACAAGCTTGGAATTTAAACATGAGAAATGCAAGTTCATTTATTCATTCTTGAAAATTTAGTGATGACATAGAAGGTAAACATGGTTATGCAAAGCATAAACTTAATCATGGATGCAAATTCATTTTGTTTCTTTACTAGAACTCCTTCAAGACTTTAAAAGAATTATAAATTCAACCCAATACATATCTTAACAAGAAATAAAACATAAAAGGAAAATACATCTTTCAAGTTCTAAACTAAAAATCTTTGTTTTAGCATCATAAAGCATTATTCTTTAAAGTTTTGCATCAAGTGGAATTTTCAAGCTTTAGAGGCCTAACTTGTGATGGATTTACAACCCACCCTCAAGGTCCTCATCATCAAGCCATCATCTTAGTTCCACCTAGGCCATATGGTTGAATTGGTTAAAGAAAAATTGAAGAGGAAAACCAAAATGAAAAGCTAAGGTAAGTTCATAATTTCATCATTTTGAGCTAAAAACACAACTCCTCAAAGCATAGAAATAAATTTAGAAACTACTCCCTACCTAATCTGAGTTGAAGAAAAGGAAGAGAACTTGGTTTCTTGAAGTGAAATGAAACAAAATCTCTTTGAAAAAATTGAAGAAAGAATTCAGCCAAAGAGGAGGAAGAAAGAAAGTTTTTGGTGCTCCTAAAAACTAGTTATGAACCAAGCATTCCAAGACCACTCAAGCAAGCCTATTTATAGAAGATTTTGAGGCTTCTAATTGGCCAAAATGATGAGGTAGTGGACGGAATTTTGCAAGAGAAATAAGGGAGGAAAAATCATTTTAGACAAAGTTGTATGAAATTAAGGAATTATGTCTCTTATGGTGACATTTTGGCATTTTGTTTTATTGCAACTTTTGGCAATAATTTAGCAGCATAATGGCATCAATAATTTCGTCCATTACAGCCCAAAGAAGTGAAATTTGTGTGTTCCATGCATTATTTAGGTGTAGGCAAGGTATTCATGTAATTTAGAGAATTTACGGTTAAGGGTTTAAGTGAATTAGTAAGCAATTTGGGTGTTTTTGAGCAATTTTGGGTTCTAATCAATCTAAATACATAATTTTGACTCTAGATTAATATTTAGAATTTAATAAGCTTTAATTTGAGCCTAATATTGCTTAGGTTTCGGTATACGAATCAAAAATCCCAAAATTCGCAAAACTGCCCAAAAACAGGGGCAAAATCGTACTTTCACTTAAAAACTGCCCGAGGCCACCCGAGCTTAACCAATGGTTAATCATGGCTTAAAAACACATTTTAAAACATTTTAGTGAGGTTCGGGCTCAGTCGGCACGCACATCGGAGTTAAAACAAACAGGGGCATTTTGGTCATTTCGCGCGTCGGAACTCAAAATTGAGATCCTTCTGCTCTATTAACACACATAACACAAACAATCCCTTATTATCCTCAAAATATCCCCTTGAGAATAGGTGGGGCCCACGATCCTCATTTTTTGAGTAAAATAACTTCAGGGACATTTTGGTCATTTATACGTACAGAAATTCAGGATTTGCGACTCTCGCATGAATCGTTCCTAACCTCTCTTCTAATGTTATATTCCTTTATTGAGGATTGTTCGGCCTCAAATCTTATGTAATAATTATCTACGGTAATTCGGTAATTGAGTAATTTCTAATGACAGTAAAAATTGGGGTGTTACACTCATAACCTAAATTACTCCCAAAAGGGTGGAGTATAGGGTGGCCCAAGGAAAATAATGATGATGATAAGATTTTAAGTCACCTAAGGCACTAAAGAAATGAAATATGTGCACTTTGTCCATGTGTAGCTAATATTATATGACGTTCTTTTATGCATGTTATTTTGATAATGATGATGAGAAATATGATGTAATGATAAAGGAAAAGTTCATTGTAAATATGACATGTTAAGATTATGATGCATTATAAGACGCATGATTAAAAATTGACGAACCTTGGTTAAGTATTTGTCCGAACTTAAAATGAATCTTTGCATGCTCACTATTTTAGAATAATCCCGAGGTTCCTGGGGACTTTGATGATGACACTGTAGAAGGAGGTACCCTACTGAGAATTCTTTAGCAAGATTCTCACTCCCTTTTCTTTATTTCCGTCATTGTCTCCAGATTCAAATGGCGACATTCGTCCTGTTCGTTGATACCCCTACTTGGGAATTCCACTATGATCCGGTGCATCGCTCGTATCATTTTGAAGGGAGGTGCGCATTTCGTGTTTTTATTTACATAAGTCGTCCATTTGTACATCCTGTCCCTAGTTATCGATTTTTTCCTACTTCTCCCTATGGCGATGAAATGGTTTTCGAACATGCACATCCACTTGATGAAAGGATGTTACGTTCTTATCCCGCTTCATCTGCTGTCCATGGATTTCCAGAGTATGTTCCCGAGACAAGATATTCTGAAACTGATCCTTCAGAGGACACTCCTACTCATGTATATTCTGAGAGCTCTGCTCCTACTCCCACACGTGTAAGAGAGGGTAGTGAGGAAACAGTTGTTCAGCCGAGGTTAGCAAGAAGGCCGTCCATGCTACCCCAGCCTGGTGCATCTCGCGTGTCCCCTCCCGAGGGAGCTCATCAGTGGATCGGATTTATTCCCCCATTTCCAGGACAGTGGCCATAGAAGGTTCTTAGTAGATTTATGTGTGTTCATGCACCCTAGTTTTAGGATAACCTTCCCGGCTTATGGAGTTATCTAGTTTAGGGGCATGTATTTCCTTATGTATATTTTCTTTTATGGGTTTGCATAAGACAATAATGCATGATCATAACCCACCCTTTGAGTGAGGTTATTGTATGTAAATATATGTTATAATGTGCTTATGGATGTTATATGATGGAGCCAAAGTGATATGATGTGATATATTCTTAAACGTCTTATTATACTCCGCTTACTCGTTCACGTTGTACTCGGCTCACGTTTTCAATTATGTTTTTTTTTTAAAAAATGGCTCGTAATTTCACTAAGTATTTTCAAATTATAAAGAAAGAACCAAAGCAAGGAATAAAGTCTAGTCATTAATCAGATTCAACCTAGGTGTATTTGGTTAATTACTAGGGTGTTACAATATCCAAGCTCCCATATTTTACATCATCATTTTTCACTTCTTCTCTATCCCTCATGACTATCAATCTTTAACTTGAACTTGAGACGCCCTCTTGGTTCAAAGTTCTCATTAAACACATAAATCCCAAACTTTTTGGAGTTCAAATCTTTCCATATCCTTTGTGGTAATATTGGTTTTGGGCAAGGAAAGAGCATAAAGGAGGATTTTTTTTCTTGATTTTAATCTTTTGGAGCCTCTAAATACTCATTCTTGCATAGTTCATCACTTGAGGTAGGGGTTCTTGTGCCAAATTTTCTATTTTGTTGTTGTTTGAACTCATCTGAGACTTTAGCCAAAAAAAATTGAATTTTTATTGGAATCAATGATACATGACTATGTTGATGATTGTTTACGTTATTTTGATGTGAGTAGCTAATATTTATTATGCATTTTCAGTATTTCAGTTGATATATGACCTCCCAGTTAATCAAATTGTGTCCATCAATCTTAAACTGTTATATATCTATGATCCTTTTCATTTTTACTCACGATCTAAGTACGGTTTTCCATTCAAGTTGTATGCAATTATATCATTATTCTTGCGTTGTGACTTAAAAATTGAGTTATCCTACTAATCAGTATTTGCCCCTTTTGCCTTTCTTATGCCAGAATTTTCTCGATCTACCAATATTCATTGTGTACATCATTTGCTTTCAAGATTCTCTTGAAATTTTTACTAAGTTGTAGCATAGTTCGTGGGCTAGAATGCTAATTCTATTAGTTATAGATGCTTCTCAACCTATCGTAGGTTATAGGCATTTCCTTTGATTTTTTTTTTATATTTGTAATGTACGTTTATTAGCCTTTGTTATATTATTTTCTTAATTTTTTTTAGGAAAAGAAAATATTTTCTTCATGCTAGGGATTAATTTTTGATGAAATTGCTTTAATAAGCCTTTCTAAAGTTCTATTTGATATATATATATATATATATATATATATATATATATATATAGTGTAAAGATGATTGTTATATTATGAGTGAGTTATAATATACTATTGTACATGAACTATTAAGTTGATGGTGATATATATGTTAAATGTGATTGTATGATGTGTAGTAGTGTCTTGTATGCCTTCAGTATGTATACCTATGTTAAAAGAAAATATTACGATAGAGTTAAAGAAGTTGGACTTTGTCCTCACTGATAGAGCATTAATGTGATATAAAACGTCAAAGATGTTGGTCTCAGATCCCACTGATTTGGAAATAATCTGCGATAGATAGAGATGATCCCCACTATTCTAACACCCAGTTTATCCCCACTATATTTGTCGATGACGATTGACTTGTGGTATGAGTTCATTATCCCACTAATTGGATAAACTGGATATATAGAGGAAAAAATATGAATAAAGAAAGAGACGTATAAAGAAATATATGGATAAAGAAAAAGAAAGTAAATGAAAGACTAAACTACATACTTTATGTGATTGAATGTAATCTTATGTGTGTGTGTGTTATTTATATTGTCATACATACATGAAATATAGTATTACATCCATGTTAACAAAAACCATGTTAAAAGATACATCTACCTCGGATAAAGATTTTGAAACTTATTAATTGAATTTTAATATATGTTCTTTTTAAAAATAAACATAGGTGGTTGGAGATGACTTCGATGACACTTTATTATGTGTATTTTATTGGGAACTTTTGAGTTCTCACCCCATTTTATTTCCGTATCATCTCCAAACGAGAAGCAAGTAACTCAAGATCCTTTGGAGGAACACGTTCAAGGAAGAGTAAATAGGAGTTTATTTCAGATTATGAGACCAGTTAGGATTTTATTTCAATTCATGAGACTTATTTTTAGGTGAGTTATAACTCCATTGAAAGTTTAATTACTTCATTGATTATCGGACCATTGTTAACTGGAAAATATTTATTGTCTTTGCTACTTATTTAGTCTCTATGACATACTATTTGGATTTATTTATGTATTTATGGTACATATATTGTTCAAGCATTTGATGATTTGTATGTGTTTATGAATATTTGGTTAGCTTCCACAAAATAAATATTATACATAATTTATCTATGCGCAAAGCTTCTAGTTTGGTTTTTACAAAGTTATAAAATTATTATTGTTATTATTGTTATTTTCCTTATTTCTTATTTTGTCAAAAAAAAATTTATGAAACCAAAAAGTACTAACCAAAGGTTAGCCTTAAAACAACTAAAGCATTAAAATGTTAAAATTAGGGTGTTACATTTTGGAATCAGCGCAGTTTGATCCTCTTAGAGCCTGAGGATTGGACTGACTATGCTTCTTGACGCATAGAATGGTAGTTATGTCATACTTTTTGGTTTGTCTATATGATTGACTATAAGATTTAGATATGCATGACTGTTATACTTGTATACCGTCAGTTGCTAGTTTGCTTAGCATAGGCATTGGGTTTGATCACCCCGATAACTCTTGTATTGTGTGCTTGGGAACTAATGGCATGAAGTAGGCAACATAAGAATGCTTGCAGATGGTTAGGCATATTCGGAAAATGTTATGAGCACTTTCTATGCTGTCACTATAGCCATGCATATGCGAGGTTAATGGTACAAGTTATAACTTGTCTTGTTCTATGTAATCCTACTTGGAAGGTCAAACCTTCACTTGTTGCCTATAGAAAAAATCTGTGTCTATGCCCATTAGATATCTCTTTAAGAATTCTCTAGGATTATTTCAATGGAGTATAGGCTATCCATAAGATTCTAACTCCCAAACTTAAAACTAGAAACCCAAATCCTACACATATCTATGATAAACCTTCATAAAACATCAAAGATAAGAAGCCGTTAGGCATGGGTGATGATATCTACCAAGCTAAAGTATAGGTAGGAATATCTAGTTTAACCTTCCAAACATACAAGTTTAGGTTCTTCATGAAATTCCAAGACTTGTAACCATAGAAAAGAGAATAATAATAGCTTCGACATACCTTAGGCAAAACTCTAGAATATGATAAGATAGTTGTGACTAAAGCATAAAATACTAACAATGAAGAAAATTAATAATGACATGATAAGAATAAAAATCAATTGGAAATCACCCAGATAATGATAGGAGCAAGTATAACTCTATTGATATCAGTAATGACAAGAAAGATGATAATAGACATAAATGTAATAATAAATTTTGATAAAAGCAAGTATGATGATGACGACGACGACGATGATGATAATAATAATAATAATAATAGTTCGATGGAAACATTAATAACAAACCTCAATCAATCAAGACTATAATGTAACCAAAAAATTTTTAAAAAAAACCAAGATATATGTAATTACTTGTAGACGTAATTTAATAGAGATTACAATGTAAAAATATTGTAACTATTACAATTGTAAATCCATAAAATGATTATAAATTCACATATTACACATAAAAAGTAAAATACAGTCATTAGTTCAAAATTTGAAAACAACAAATTCGAATTCTCTAAAAGATTTGAAGTTTATAGGGATATAAAGGGAAATGTAATAAAATTATAATCTTAATATAGGGCCACAAAGGACACGATATTAATATATATATATATATATATATATATATATATATATATATATATATAAAGTTTTCTTCCAAACCATTTTAGAGATCACAAATTTTGAGGGAAAAATTTTTAAAAAGAAGGGGCCAATTTTCTCTTAGATTAATTACCTAATTTTTACGAGTTATTGGAATAATTAATTAATAATTTAATCAACTATTAATTAATAAATGAGCCAAAACTTAGTTAATTAGAAAAACTCAATAGAAAAGTCAATCTAATTAAATGAAGAACAAAAAGAAAATTTTAAATATTTAATAAGTTTGTTAATTAAGAATGTAGAATATCAACTTCACAACCAGCTAATAATTAAATTACGAAAGATTGTGCAAAATTTTAAAAGATTAACATTTTAGTTTCAAATTTTAAATAATGATATCTCCCTAAATCTCTATAATCACACTAACTACAAAACATAATCTCTCTCCAATTTATATATATACACACACCCAATATATAATAATACGTAATGTATATAATAGTTATATATCTGTAATATATATTAATATTAATATATGTATATGTATAGAGCGTATAATAATAATAATAATAATAAAATAGTAGGAATAGAAATAGAAATAGAAATAATAATAATAATAATAAAGATAAAGAGAAAAATGAATATTAGATTCAAATTAAATTTGGGAAGTTATTTTTGTAGCCAAAATAGTTTACAATGAAAAAGGGAAAGAGGCACACACAAAAACCCTAACCATATCCATTATATAAGAAAAAGTTAACACATTCATTTCTTTTTATAATTGCAATTCGGCCTCCCACTATTCTCATTTTCTCCAAGCTCCCATCTTTTACATCATCATTTTTCACTTCTTCTCTATCCCTCGCCACTATCAATCTTTACCTTGAATTTGAGACGTCCTTTTGGTTCAAAGTTCTCATTAAACACATAAACCCCAAGCTTTTTGGAGTTCAAATCTTTCCATATCCTTTGTGGTAATATTGGTTTGGGCAAGGATTTTGGGCATGAAGGAGGATTTTTTTCTTGATTTCAACCTTTTAGAGCCTTTAAATACTCATTCTCACAACTCATCACTTGAGGTAGGGGTTCTTGTGCCAAATTTTCTATTTTGTTATTGTTTGAACTCATTTGAGACTTTAGCCAAAAAACTGAATTTTCATTAGAATCAATGATACATGACTAAGTTGATGATTGTTTTTGCTATTTTGATGTGAGGAGCTAATATTTATTATGCATTTTTGGTATTTCAGTTGATCTGTGACCTCCTAGTTAATTGAAATTGTCATTACAAGAAATGCACACGAAACCGACGCATGTACCGATAGGTTTTTCGATGGGTGGCATTTTTACTGATGGATGTACCAACGGGTACATGGGCATCGGTTTTTAGGCCATCATGAATATTACTGACGGTTTAAAAAATCCCATCAATTTTTTTTACGTGTGTACCGACGGGTAATAAAATAATTAGCCATCAGTTCAGTTATATAAAATGTGTCACCCATATAACCAAACTCAAGAATTTCCATAACGACAGCATACCAATCACATTCTCCATCCCCAGTATCTTCTTTACAACAAACACCAGTGTAGTCAGTTTTTTTCCTGGCACTTCAATTAACTGTGTGAAACTTGTATCCATTAACATAGTACATGGGCTAACTTACAACTTTATTTTTTGGCCCCCAAGCTAAATGAAACAAATAGGGACATGATACATCATTATTTTTGTTGTGAACCTACATACATGAAGTTTGAAATGTCAAACTAACTTGTATCAAACAAAATTAATAGATATGAATATATTGGGTTACATAGTCTTAAACAAGTGGACTTATATGAAATCTAAACCAATCTAGAAATTGTTGAAGAGAGTCTTGACCATACAATTTTTCAAAGTATCTATTTTTGAAAATATAGTTTACGTTATTTTAAAGATGCATAACATCACACTTTTCAAAAAAATGAGCAGGGGTTATTGACTTATGAGTAGTTGCATCTCATCACAATTTATCAAAATATGCAAGTGTACAGAATTCCACTCCTTGGAAGTCAGCCATCAAGGCACGCTCTTTCCAGCAGTTCGACCAACTTGATTGAATATCGACAAAGTTGGTGGAATAGAACACTCCCCTCTATCATCGTTACAAACAACTCAAGTTCTTCACATCCATTGCATATATATATCCTCAAGTATATTTGTATCGAAATAAACATGCTCCTACCAGTATGCTAGAAGCCAAGGACCAAACTTAGCTAACTACAAATCATCATGTTCATAATCCAAGAATAAGGATGCAAGGTCACCAAATCATGTTGTTCAAGTGGAGAAACATTTATTCACACATTTCAGGTTCTGGTAATCGATTACATGAGCCTTATAATCGATTACATCACACAAATTTTTGAAACAGGAAGGTTTGAGGCTCGGGTAATCGATTACATGAGCCTTGTAATCGATTACCTCACTATCGAAAATGCATTCTAGGTTTCAAGAACATATGAGTAATCGATTACATGCAAGGGTAATCGATTACTAGGTTCAAGAACACGTTTTGGGTTCTCCAGGACATCGTGTAATCGATTACATGAAGTTATAATCGATTACACAGGCTAAAAATTTGCATCCGAGTGTAGCAAACCCTTCTAGTAATCAATTACCAGTGACCCAAAAATAAGAAAACTCAAGTCTTGACATTCCTTTGTTATTCTAAAATATGTTTAAACATAAAGCCAACATTTGCTTAGGATTAAACTTCCATTTCACTTCTTTTGAGTTCTTTGATTTTTCAAAACTCCTTTACACATTATGAAATTCAAGATTCATCATCAACAAGGTCATTTTTCTAGTTTTGATGCCAAGACTCCTATTTAGAGTTCCCACTCTAAAACACCAATCAACTTTAAGGTTGAAAGGGGTAAGCCTTGGACTTAAGAGTATAAGTGATGCGAGCTCTGTAACACCCTAACTTTCAACATAATACGCCTAGGATGCATAATGGTTAATCATTAGTGGTTACTCTTTCGTCTCAGAATTTTACTTAATTTTGCACTTCGAAATAAGTCTATGGAAAATATGACCCATTTTTTTTTGAAAAACCAAACTATGAGCTGTTCACGTATACATTATAGCATATAATTATTCGTCACATAGCATACATACAGATCTCAATAGAGTTTAGCATCAACTGAGAACATCATCATATCATAACACTAACATCAAAAGTCAAATAATAATAATAGTGACAATATAGGAATATTCAACATACTTACTATAACAATAGTACTAAGCCCATGGGGGTTGAGTGTTCAAATAACTCGAAAGCAAATCACAACTATGGTGTAACAAAATCCCTCGTGACTAAGTTACAAACTTGTACGAGGACGAGGCAACTTCTAAGGTTACGACGATGAAAGACTATATCCCCATTTCTGCCACTCTGATCTCGACCATCATGTAACTTAGGTGCCAGCATCTCGAGGAAGTCCATCGTCACCACCATCAACCTTGTCTGAAGATGAAGATGAAAAGAAAGATAGAGGGAGTAAGAAACTTATACAAGAATCTTAGTAGGGTTTCCCTCTCCATACACGTGTCATCATCATCATCCTTAGGAATCTTGGTTTAATTATGAAAGTAGTGGATACAAATAAGATTCATTTATTAAGTTTTCAAATACTATTATCTGAGGCCCATGTCTTTTAGCACGAATCTTAATGCATGAATGCAACAGGTATCTCATGTATGCATGGCAATGCCTCAATGTATGCAACATAAATCAACAACGTGTAAGTTCAAAACACAAGATAAGGCTAAGCACATGAACAGGAGATAATCTAGAAAACTAAAACCATGGCAAGTAAATGGATGCATGATAGGGCAATATAATGAGTCAAACATCATATAACGTGCATGGGAAGGCAGGAAAACCCATGGTAATTTACTCTTCATGAATGAATTCTCACATTTCTTTCTTATTAACTCCACCCTCTTACGTCATCACCAAAACCAACCAACATGCCAGCCCCAGCAATTTTTACAATTACCACTAGAACCCAACCAACCTACCGATCACCTAGGATGAGCTCAACCTAACTAGTCGTCGCTAGATTTAACATGGGGTAATAGAGGGGGAGAAACACATCACTTCCTTGCCTTTCTTACTATGAATATGCAACTTGCTTGGATCACCTCTCATAACCTTTAATTTGGGGAGTCTGGAGGATCATTTCCATATATTTTATGTCACCTTACCATTAGCATGTCATATTAAGATGCAAAAACACAACTTATCATATAATGTCACATGCCTTCATATTACTTTCACACATGCATCTTAAACATTTCAAGTGAAATCATAACATGCTATAACAATTTTTATGCAAACATAATTATCACATAAACCTCAAGTACATCAGTTCATAACACTTTATAAAGCAAGCACTCATAATAATTCTTTAATCGATTAAACTTCTAATCGGGTAAACCCAACTTTTGTATTTATTCTTTTATAAATATAAGGGATCAATTCTAACGATTTTTACTAATTGTTAACCTTAAGAACATTACTAAACAAATCTGGACAGAATTGAAACAAAAGAGAAAATGAACCATTTCGGTGTTCTAGAAGTTACATTTTTTACCTTTTCTCGTTACCGACTTTTCCTAATATGCTAGAATTAATTTCTAAACCAATTATGAGTGATTCTAACACATATATGCCTAATATAATACACTTCTACCTTTTTTAAACATGCTGAAATAGAAACTATAATTTCAGTTTTTAGAAAGCTTTAGAAGTCATATTTTTTACCCTTTTTAATTACTAGACTTGCCTAAGGTGCCAAGAATAATTATCACATCAATTAATAGTAGTTCTCACACATTTAAACCACTCCAAAAAACATACATCAGATCTGAAAATGTTAGAACAGCAATCAGAATTTAATTTTCCAAAGGCATGTAAAATTGCAATAATAAGTATTTCTAGTAACTAGTCTTTCTTAGAATTAATTCTAGATCAAGGAATGACCTTATAATCAATTCTTATTTTTATAGTAACACAAATAATAACCTTAAATTAGTAGCATAATTAGAAAGCTCAATAAAAGGATAGTTACATTTATAAAGATATATATTTCATGAGTCAAAGTTCTCATGTGAGTTAAAAGGGTATGCCTTGAGCACTAGATTAATTAGGTGATGGCATAACTTTAAACGTGCAAATGCAAGTTTCATTTTAATCTTGGCATTATAGGGTGATGGCAAGAGAAACATAAATATGATATGCAAAACTTGAATATAAATATGAAAATGCAAGCTCTAGTTTTAATCTTTAAGTTTAGGTGGTGGCTTGGAAAGTAAATATGCTAGACAAGAAATATAAATATGAATGCAAGTCTAATTCTTTATTTTAGTGCTCTATGCCCCTTAGAGTATTCACTCTAAATCAACAATCAACTTTAAGGTTGAAATAGGTAGGCTTTGAGATTAATTATTTAGGTGATAACATGAATGTAAATATGAAATGCAAGGCTTAAATATAAATATGCAATGCAAGGACTTGAAATATAAATATGAATGCAAACCATTTATTATCTTTTTGAGTCCTAGGCTCAAGATTACCATTTAACTCTTTAAAATAACATAATATTTTTGTTTATCAAAAACTCTTAGAAGTTAAACCTTCAAGTTTTAGAGGTCAAATAAATAATGGTTTTACAATGAACACCCAACATCCTCATCATCAAGCCATGGTTTCTCCAATATGTAGGCCATCAAGGCTAAAAATAAAAAGAAAGGGAAAGGAAAATGAAGAACCGAAATTGAGGGGAGGAAGGAAGAATCAACATTATAATATCTCAAACCAAAAGTAAAACAAAAGAAAATAAAAGCAATCTTTAGAACAACTCCCTACCAAAGGTAATTTTTCTTTGAAAAGAGAAAAGCATGGTCTTGGAAATGAGATGAGAAGAACAAGTCTTCCTTGGTGCTTCAAGATGATTTCGACCGAGAAAGAAAAAGAGGAAAGAATGTGTGTCTTGAGTTTGATCTTTGAAGTGGACAGGTTATGTGTGTAAAGGAATATCTATGGTGGTTATGTGGTGGTTTGGGGTTTAGAAGTGGTGAAGGGTAGTGGCTCTTGGAAGAATGACGAAGAAGAAAAAGAAGAGAACTCTTTGAGAATTAGAGAGAAAGCTTGAGAATTCTTGAACTTACGATTGTAAGAAAATGAACAAATGGCCTTGTGAGCTTGCCTTGTATTTATAGAAAATTTTCAAGATTAAGAGGATGAGGAGGAGTAGTGGCGTGACACACACATAGAGGGAAAAGGAAGAAAATATCTCTTTGTAAGGTATGGTATATGCATGGCTTGAGGTATGGTCAAGTATGGTTCAAGGTATGGTTTCTTTAAGTGTATTTTAATTGAAATTTCAACATGTAATGGATGAAAAATGGAGGAGGGTACCATCGCCTTCTAGAACAACTTGGGGGCCAAGTTTCATTTTTAATGTAGGTTAGGATGTGTATTAGAGGTGGATTTAATTAGGAAAAAGAATAGGAATAAGTAGTTAGGTGTTTGGGTTGATAATCATGAAATTAGGAATCTCAAGACCATGGTTAAAGAGTGGTCATAAATATCTAGAGAAGTCAAGTTCATTTAATTTGAGTCAAACTCAATTAATTTGAATTTCAAAAGCTAACACATTTCCTTAAATCATGGGATTGTTCACTATTTACTTTTTGCCTTGAAGGCCATTTGATTCTAGAAAGGATCTAAACTTTCTCTAAGCAATCTTAAGCTCTAATCAACCTCAATTAATTATTTTAACTCAAGATTAATAATTAAAATTAGTTAATCTTTAATTAGAGCCTACTATTGCTTAGGTTTTGTTAATCACACAATTAAGCTCATTATGCCCTTAATTAGCAGTAAAATGGTAATTTTACAGAAAACTCCTCGGGACCACCCGGGCTTATACAGACATTAAACAAATCTTAAAAACGAAATTCCAAACTTTCGGGTGAAGTCTGGGTCCAATCGGCAATTAATTCTATGTTAATTAACCACAGGGGTATTTTGGTCATTTTGCACATTGGAACACAAAAATGAGATTCTTCTACTCTATTAGCACACATAACACACATAATCTCCATTTAACATCATAACTTCCACTCGAGGTTTGCCTAGATAAACTTTCCTCGATTCCCAGGTAAAAATGACCTCAGGGGCATTTTGGTCATTTTGTACAGAGGGGAAAAAAATCAGGGCGTTACAAGCTCATTATTAACCTTTAAGACTTGGTTGACAACTTTAGAAAATGAAATATGATGGCATTTCCATTTCTCTAGTTTTAATGCCCAAGACTCCTATTTAGAGTAACCACTCTAAAACACTGATTAACTTTAAGGTTGAAAGGGGGTAAGTCTTGAACTTTTGGAAAATCATTTAGTGATAACATAACCAACATCAAAACCCTCATTATCAAGCTATGGCCTTAAACATCCAAAAGGAAAACATTTCAAAGGAACCACAAATATTTCATCCATATCTCATTCTTTGAAACCAAAACAAAGAGAAGCAAAACCTTGGGCTTTAGAGGTCAACAAATTATGGTAATGCAACCAACATCAAATATCCTCATCATTAAGCCATGGTTTTTAAACCATCAAACAATAACCAAATAAAAGAACAAAGAAAAGGGGGAGGAAACTTAAAACCGAAAATGGCAAGGAAAAAGAGAAAGAACTCAACATAAAATCCCTACCAAGGTTGTTCTTCTTGTAGAAAGAGCTTGATCTAAGGTGGAGTTATGGTGGTTTGGAGTTGATAGGTGGTGGTAGAGGGTGGTATCTTTGAAGAAAAAGGAAGAAGAAAAGCTTAGAGAGCTTGAGAGAATTCTTAAACTGAAGTTTGCAAGAAATGAGCAAAATGGTGTTTGTGGCTTGCCTTGAGGTTGTATTTATAGAGAAATTTCAACATGTGAGGATGAAAAGGGGGGAGGGTTTCCATGACTTCTTGGAGGAACTTGGGGAGCAAGTTCCTTCTTAATGGAGGTTAGGATGTGCATTAGAGGTAGATTTAATTAGGGAAGTGGTTTGGAATGGGTAATTAGGTGTTTAGGTGGATGATCATGCATTTAGGCATTTCAAGGCTATGAATTAAAGAGTGGTCATAAAGATTTAAAAGGGTTAAGTTCAATTAGTTTGAATAAATTTGAATTTCAAATGCTAACATATTTCCTTAAATCATGGAATTATACACTATTCACCTTTTAACTTTAAGACCATTTGATTTTAGAAAGGGATTTAACTTTCTCTAAACAATTTTAAGCTCTAATCAACCTCAATTAATTATTTTGACTCAAGATCAATAATTAAAATTAATTAATATTTAATTAGAGCCTAATATTACTTAGGTTTTGTTAATCATGTAATTAAGCTCATTATGCCCTTAATTAGGGGCAAAATGGTAATTTTATAAAAAACTCCCCAGGATCACCCGGGTTTACACCGACCTCTATATTCCTTAAAAACGATATCCAAACTTCTGAGTGAAGTCTGACCCAATTGGTAATTAATTCTGTATTAATTAGCCACAAGGATATTTTGATAATTTTGCTCGGAAAAACCAAAAACTGATATTTTCACATCTAACATCATGCACAACACAATTAACCCCATTCAATCATGAAACTATCCTCTTGAGGTTAGCCGAGACCTACTGCCTTCGATTTCCAGGCAGAAATGACCCTAGGGTATTTTGGTCATTTGTACACAGGGAAGGAAAAATTGAGGCATTACATTACTCCCATTCTTAAAAAGAATTTCGCTCTTGAAATTCGTTACCTAAGAAGAGCTCAAGTGGTGCATCCTCATTTCTATTTCTAACTCCCACATGAGTTTTTCCATTTTCCCCATCCCCACGCTACTTTGACCAAGGGCACAGCCTTATTCCTCAATTGCTTGACTCCTTTGTCCATTATCCTTGTTGGCGGCAGGTTAAAAGTGAGGTCCTCCATTAATTCTACTTGTTCTGGCTCCAGCACATGATTAGGGTCAGATTGATACTTTCTTAACTGGGAGACACGAAAGACATCATGAAGGTTGGACAAGTTAGGTGGTAAGGCTATACAGTACGCTACTGACTCGACTTGATTAAGAATTGCAAAAGGACCAAGAAATCTGGGGATTAACTTTTCGATTCTCATGGCTTGTCTTATGCCTACTGTAGGGGTGATCCTAAGAAAACATGTTCTCCCTCTTGGAATTCTAGTAGCTTTCGCCGCTTATCCGCAAAACTTTTCTATCGACTTTGAGTAGTAAGGATCCTATCCCTAATCCGTTTGATTTGTTTCGTTATTTCCCTCACGATCTCGTGTCCTAACAAACTTTGTTCCCCGGGTTCATACCAACATGAGGGGGATTGACATTTCCTCCCATATAGGGCCTCATATAGTGCCATATCAATACTTGCATGATAACTATTATTATATGCAAACTCAATCAATGGCAGGTACCTATCCTAGCTTCCTCTTTGAGAATACACATGCCCTCAACATATCTTCAAGAGTCTGAATAGTCCTCTCAGATTGTCCTTCCATTTGAGGATGGTAGGCCGTGCTTAGGCATAGTTTTGAACCAAATGCCTTCTAGATGGCTCCCCAAAATCGTGACGTAAACTGCGGATCTCGGTCCGAGATTATCGTCGACGGTATGCCGTGTAACTTTACAATCTCTTGGATATATAGCTGGGTTAGCCTATCCAAGGAATAAGTCACCTTGATAAGTAAAAAGTGGGCTGATTTGGTCAATTGATCCACAATTACCCATATGGCATCATAACCTGCTTGGGTCTTAGGTAGTCCCATCACAAAATCCATCGAGATGCTTTCCCATTTCCATTCAGGGATTGATAAGGGTTGCAACATCTCAGAGGGTTTTTGGTGCTTAATCTTCACCTTTTGACAAGTTAAGCACTTACTCACCCATGTCCCTATGTCTCTCTTCAATCCTGGCCACCAGAACATCTTCTTCACATCCTGGTACATCTTGGTGGTACTAGGGTAGATGGTGAAATGGAGCTTGTGGGCTTCCTCCAAAGTCTCATTTTAGAGTTTACCACTCGTCGGCACACAAATCCAGCCCTTAAACCTCCACATCTTATCAACTCCTTAGGTAAAACCCTTCAATTTTCCTAGCTTTACCACCTCTAGGGTCTCCTTGAACTCCTTATCCTCTTGTTGAGCTAGAGTGATTCTCTCCTTGAACTCACTCGTTATACTGAGATGGCACATTCTTATGCTCTTGGTGGTCAACGTCATCCCTAAATTCATGTCCCTAAACTTCTCTATCAACTCTGTCTGCTTCACCATCATATGTGACAGATGTAATGACTTCTGACTCAAGGCGTCAGCTACCACGTTGGCCTTGCCGGGGTAATAGTTCAACCCAAAGTCGTAGTCCTTCAAGAATTCCAGCCATCTCCTCTACCTTATATTCAACTTCTTCTGATCAAAAAGGTACTTGAGACTCTTAGGATCAGAGAAAACCTCAAACTTCACTCTGTACAAATGGTGTCTCCATACCTTCAAAGCGAATACCACGGCTGCTAATTCAGGATCATGACTAGGGTAGTTTACTTCGTGAGGCTTGAGTTGTCTAGACGCATAGGCTACTACTTGCTTATTTTGCATCAGAACACATCTCAAACCTTTCCCTGAGGCGTCACAGTACACCTCAAAAGGTAAATAGGGGCCAGGTAATACTAGTACTGGGGTTGTGGTCAACATCACCTTCAACTCTTGAAAACTCTTTTCACATTCAGGGGTCCAAACAAAAGCAGCATTCTTCCTAGTAAGCTTGGACAAGGGTAAGGAAATCTGGGAAAATCCTTTGATAAACCTATGGTAATAGTGTAACATCCTAATTTTTAACCCAATACTCTAGAACATACTTAGGTTAATCATTGTCTGCTACTTCATAGTTCTCATTTTTACTTAGAAATACTTAGCGGAAAATACGGGTAAATTTTTTTTTGAAAAACAAAGTGAGAGCCGCGTGATGCGATATATCATGTAACGAACAAAACATACATCTCATAACGTCATAGCATAAGGCACACCATGAATAACACTGAATATCATCTCATATATATATAACTTGCCCACTTATAAATGTGGGACTTAATTTAGTACAAGGGAAATACATGAAAGGAAATACAACATAAACGTAAACATAACTACTCCCCTACCCGAGTGCATCTAATGGGATAACCTCAAATCAAAAGAAGGTTTATCCCCATCTAAGTGGTGTGTGCTCTAACCCGGGCCATCCACAGCCTCCTACTGCCTACTATCCCTTGAGTGTGGCACGTAACCAGGAAACTGAGCAAGCTCCTCCGGCGTGAATAGGCAGGACGGGGCTCGGAAGTGACCTCCACGGCGTGGCCTCATCTCCGGTCGTCGTGCAAGCCTCGGCTGAGTCACGGAAGGCTCGCTACCCTCTCCAAGGTCCATGGGTATGGTGGGGGAAGATCCCTCGGAGGGTACCTGGATTGCCGAATCCTTGGAAGGATCCGTCTCCGAAAAAGACGACGGGCAACGGGGCACATACTGGGGGTAGTCTCGAGCGGCGGACGTGGACGGTGGGGTACGGCGAAGCCTATCCTCTAGGGGACGTGCGCGCTCGAACACCAGGTCATCACCAAAAGGTGAGACGGGGGAGAAACGATGGGAATGTACAAGGGGAGTGAAGGGTCGACCCATGAACATGAATACTCTAACCGTGCATCGACCCACAAAATGGAATGACCCGTGGTCCGGGTCATGGTGCACCTCCCATGTCGGCGTGTCCACGAACACTACGAACGTCGCCATCTGAAGACGTGACGGAAAGAAAGAGGTAGAGGGAGTGAGAATCTTGCTAAAGAATCTCAGTAGGGCCTTCTACTACCTAGGTGTCATCATCTACGTCCTCAGGAACCTTGGGTTTATTTTCGTAAAAGCAAGTGAACATGCATTGAGTTCATTTTAAACTTTAAAATATACCTTAGCCAAGGTCCATTCATTTTAGGATGATCTCAATGTCATGAATGCAACATAATAGAGAATGCATGCATGGTGCTACCTAATGCGCATACATAAATCATATCATCAAGCCTCATCATACTTAGTGGCATAAAGTGGCAATAGAAACATTCATATGGGACAAACTTAGTGACATAATCATAATCATGGAACATCTCTTCCTCATGGGCCACCCTAAAAGACAATCGAGCTAGGGGTGCTCGGCCGAACCGGTGTCACCCAGAACGTGTCACATCTCTAGGTTATGAGCTCATACCTTAACTAGTCATCACTAGTTCTTACTTACCATTTAACGATAAACGTATCATAAATCATAAATCCCGACTATCTGAGTACGGGTTAGAGGGCAATTCTCTTAGGGGTGCTCGGCCGAACCGGTGTCACCTAAGAGTATAAATTGGTACTGATGTCACATGAGTTCTATGGAGGTGCTCGGCCGAACCGGTGTCATCCTAGAACCCATCTTAGTACCTTAATTTTCAAAAATCTCTTTAAGTCCCCAAATTCATCGGGAATTCGGCGGCACGATGGCATTACGCCAAATTCCTTCCAAATTTTCTTTATGTCACATAAACATATATCCTCATGAATTCGTCATATGAATAACATCATCATCATTTACATAACATATGCATCATCATAGAACATTCAACCGTTTATCCTTACGGTAGCTTATGCTTTGACCCTTACGGGTCTTAATCTTGAGATATAGTTCTCTAACATCCGTCGCTCATATGTTATGCACCTAAGGGCTCATAATTTATCATCCTTCCTAATCCTCATGTTCATACTCAAATCTGAATAGCATAGGGCAGAATTCCTAACTTGTGATTACGGGGTTCTAGAACTTACGTTTTAGACCCTTTCTTTGTTCCGTCTTCGCCTAAGACGCTATGAATTAAATCTAAATCAATTATGAGGCATTCCTATGCTTAAGGACTAATTATTAATCACGTTTATCATGTTGTAAGGGTGCTGGACAGAATCCAGAAAAATAAATGTTCTAAGAGTTCTAAACTTGCACTTTTACGGTTTTCTAGTTACTAGTTTCCCTATAGGTGCTAGAATTCGATTCTAATCCAAATGTTACCAAGTTTTTCATGTCTAAACAATCCTAATCTGATTATGCTCCCATTAAAACAGTTTGGATAAGTTCCATAAACAAATGGGTCAAAACTATGTTGAATTCTAGCTTTACGGTATTTCTAGTTAGCTAGTTTCTTACCTATTATGCATAGAGTCATTTCTACATCATCATATGATATTTTCACACATTCTAACACATCAAAACATCATCATACAGCATCACACTCATCATATCAGAACCGAAAATATTTAGCTTCAGTAAAGGATTTAAATTGACATTTCTAGGTACATAAGTTAACTAGTTCCTCTTGGAATCAATTTAGAATTTCTAAAACTCTTTGCAAATCATTTTAATTCATCGAGAGGCTAAGAGAAGCCTTAGGTCAATGACCAAAATACATTTCATCTTCTCAAAGGGAGTGATGTCATATCTTATGATAACATAACCTTGAAAAGCTTTGTAAAGCTTTAAGGAAAACTTAGAACATAGACTATTGGTCCTTGTAGCTAGATGAAAACTCATTGCAAGTCCATCATCACTACTTGGCCGAAAACATGCGTTCAAAGAATGGTTTCACATTAAACTTTAACTTGGAATGAAATGGGCAAGTCTTTGAGCTCTATGTTCTTAAGTTATGACATAAAATAAACGTGCTCATGCTTTTCATTTTTATTTCTGCTTACAAAATAAAGTGATGACTTAATTTAAATATGCAAGGCATAAACTTAAACGTGCAAGCTCGAAAGTAAATATGCGAGGCATAAACTTAAACGTGCAAGCTTGAAAGTAAATATGCAAGGTTCAATTCTTTATTTTAGTACTCTTGGCCCAACAACAATCGACTTTAAGGCCCAATTAAATAGGCATTCGAGAAATTAATTAGGTGATGATGCAAGTTCAATTCTTTATTTTAGTGCTCTAAGCCCAACAACAATCGACTTTAAGGCCGAAATAGAAAGGCTTTGAGAATTAAATTAAGTGATGATGCAAGTTCCATTTTAATCTTTATGTTCTTAGGTGATAGCTTGAAAGTAAAGGTGCATAGCAAGAATGTAAATATAAATGCAAGCATAAAATAAATTATGCAAGTTCATTTTATCTTTCTAGAGCTCTTAACAAGACTTTAAAGGAACTTAAACCTTAACCCAAACTCATCAAACCAAGATAAAGTAAAGTCTAGAGTTCTTAGAACTCAACATAACATTTTTAGAAAATCAAAACATTTTGCATGTAAAAGAAAAGGAAATGGCCGAAACTTCAAGGAACAAAAAGAACATTTTGAAACTCTAGAGTCCATGATCTTGATGATATATTAACACCAACATCATGAGACCTCATCATTGAGTCCTAGAACCATTTTAAAACATCATCAAAGTTAAAGATTCCAAAAGTTAAAGAAAGGAAGAACTAGAAGCATTTTACTCAAGAACAAAGATCAAGCTCTAGAGTTTGTTTCGAGTGATGAACATCATCATGAAACTCTCAACATCAAGCTCTCATTCCTTTGTTCTCCAAGGCCTATGGCCGAAAATGAAAAGGAAAAGAAACAAGAGAAACTATGAACATTAAGCTTGAAACAAGAACTTTAAGGAAAAGAATACATGAAAAGAAATCCCTACTTGGTGTGATGAACTTGAAGATGGAAGAAGAAGATGAAGAAGATGAAGAACTTTGAAGAACTTGAAGAACACTAGAACTTTGAGAGAAAAGAAAATCTTTGAGTGTTCCTAAACTTAGCAAATGATCTAAAAGTGGTGCAAGCTGTAACGCCCCGATTTTCGCTAAACTTACATAATGACCAAAATGCCCCTGAGGTCATTTTCACCTGAAACACGAGGACGGCCGGCCTTGGCCATCCTCAAAGGGTTCATATGTTATATGAAGGGGATTGTATGAGCATGAGTGCCTAACAAAGCAGAAAAATCTCATTTCTGAGATTTCAGCACATAAGTGACCAAAATACCCCTATGACAGATTTCAGGCAGTTTTAAAATTTCGTTTTGACCCGGACTTTGTCCCGAGGTTTAAAACCATGATTTTAAGGCATGAACTATGATTGTTTAAGGTTTGGTTAAGTCCCGGTGGTCCCGGGCAGTTTTTGAGTAAAATTACGATTTTGCCGCTGCTTAGTGCATGCTGGGCTTAATGAGTTATCTAACTCAGAACCTAGGCGATTTTAGGCTCTAATTGAAGGTTAATTAATTTCCATAATTAATCTAGAGCCAAAATCATTATTTAAAAACTAATTGGAACCTAGAATTGTTTAAGGAAATTTAGAACTCTTTCCTAAATTCTTTTCTTTCTTTTAAAAGAAAAAGCAACTATGAATAGTGTTTTCACTATTCACACTCCCTTTCCCAATGACACTCTCTTTTCCAAGAAAGTTGTCACTCTCAAATAATCATGATCACATTTGAAAAATATATGTCATTCAAAATTCAAAAGAATAAATTGTTTATGTTGTCACTCAAAGCTTTCAATCAAGCTTCATAATCAATCATACCTTCCATACTTTCTTCCATACCTTTGAATGACAACACATATAGATATTTTATCTTGTGGCCATGAAATTTTCTCTCCCTTGGCCCTATAATTTTCAGCCACTTCCCCCAAGAATCCAAAAGAATTTTATTTTATGTAGTCAATCAAGTTGTCTTTCAAGCTACCCTATGACCTATGCCTACCTATGGTTTCAATCACACCAAGAATGACCACACAAGAAGATATTTCTCTCTTCCTTCTTCAAGAAGCTTCAACCAACTCCCCCTTCACTCCTTCATTTGCCTATAAATACACCACACTCCACAACTCCATCACTTTTGGATCCTTCTCCAAAGTCTCAAACTCTCACATTTCCCCCTCTCAAGCTTTCTCACTTTTCTCTCAAACTCTCAAAGAGTTCCTCAAGCTCAAGTTCTCTCCTTCATTTTCAAGACACAAGGTAGGGAACTCTTTCTAAATATGTCTTTGATTCTTATGCTTGAATCTTGTTTGGGAGTTGATGAATGGTTGAACCTCTATGTTGCTTTCTTTTTGGTTTCTTCCTTTTCTTCCCCTTAGTTTTTCGGCCTTAAGGCCTTGAATATGATGGCTTGATGATGAGTGTTCTCTAGATGTGACCATGAGTCCATGAGACCTCTAAAGCTTGAGTTTTTCTTAAAGAAAGTTGCATTCTTTACAAGTTTAGTTAAAGGAGTTTATGTTTCTCTTGAACATTTTGGATCTTCTTCATTTTCCTTCTTATGTTTTCGGCCATGGAGCCTTTTTACATGGGAAAAATGTAAGCTTGATGATGAGAGCTTCATGTTGATGCTTGTCACATGAACAAACTCTAAAGCTTGAAGCTTTGGCCCTAAACCAAGCATGGTTTTGGTTTTGCTTTCTCCTTTATCATGAACTTTGTTTAAATATTTGTTTTGAAGGGAGCCATGTACTCAATGATGAGGACTTAGGATGTTGATGCTTGGATCATCAAGATCTTGGTCCCTAGAGATTTAAAAATGGTTCCTTCCTTTGTTAAGACTTGACCACCCCCATGACTCTTGAAGTCATGTTTTCTCTTGATGCCTTGGTACCAATGGTTTTTCTTTTCTTGTGAAGATGAGTCTTGGGTTGGGACTATGTTCCTCCTTAAAATCTTATAAGAGCTCTAGACAAGATACAAAAGAAACTTGCATTCACGTTTACTTTACGCTTTGCATAGCACGTTTATTTCTATGCAACCACTAAACCCCAAGACTAAGAATGAACTTGCATTATGCACGTTTAAATTCCAAGCTTTGCATCTCATTTTATATTTCAAGTCCTCACTAAACTCAAAGAATGAAAATGGATATGCATTTCATATTTACTTTGAGCTATCACTTTACTTTCTAAAGGACTCTAAAATGAAGTGCATAGCACGTTTATTTTATGTCATCATCTAAGATACTAGAGCTCAAAGATTTGCCCATTTCATCTTGAGAAGAGGTTAACCATGGAAAACATTCTTGGAATGTACATCTTGGCCATGTGATAAAGATAGCTCCAAGAGGAGTTTATTTAGTCACAAGAGCCTATAGCTCATGTTTTAAGCCTTTCCAAAACATATGTTGTACTCAAAAACATTGTGGGTATGTTCTTAGATTTATAAGGGTTTTGACAAGTTAAAATGTTTGACAAGATGTTTTTGAAGTTCAAAAATTGTTCCAAGAGAAACTAGCCACCATAAGTATTTCAAAGGAATGACTCAGATATGTTTAGACCCCATATTTCGGTTTTTAAGATGCTGGTAATCGATTACCCAGCCCATGTAATCGATTACCAGAAAGCTCGGACGAGCCCAAACATGAACTTTTGCCCAAAGTAATCGATTACTATATAGTGTAATCGATTACACATTCTGGATTCTAGTAATCGATTACCTAGTAATGTAATCGATTACCCAGATGTTCCAGGGGCCCAGCAAAGTGTTTTTAAACATAATAATCGATTACAAGTTCCATGTAATCGATTACCAGAACCCCTATCTGCCATGTTTTGAAATCTCGAGGTTGTGTAATCGATTACAAAACTTATGTAATCGATTACCAGAACCCAAGTTTACAAACAAAATACTCTTCTGACTTAACGACTTGAAGCTATGATCTTGCATTGCTTGAAACTGAGAATTGTTATGACATGAGTCTATGCTTAAGCCCAACATGAATATATGATCTTATATGTTCGATTTCAAACATGATCAAGTTAAGAGGCTTATTGCTCTTGCTTACCTTATGATGATTTCACTCCATAAGTCAAGTATGATGATACCATGTGAACTATTATTCTTCGATGATAGTTTTATGTTTGCATGTTATTGTTCTTTAAAGACTTCAAAGATGCCTATGATGTAATTATGCTTGACATGCATGAATTATGTGACATCTTGCATTAACATGCTAAGACATAAGGTGACATAGACTATGAGAAGATGATCCTTGAACCACCGGATTAAGGGTGGGGATAAGGTGATTCTAGCCCCCTAGACCCGTACCTTAGGTCGGGATCTTTAAACTTATCAAAAGGGATAAGTCCATGTACTAGTGACGACTAGTAAGGTATGAGCTCATAACCTAGAATTTTTCTCCACAAGGAGATCAGTTAAGTAGGCCCCAGGAAAATAATGATGATGTTTTAATGTCACCTCAAGTAACCAAGACATGTACCATGTTCCATGAGCTATGTTTTTATGCACCATAATCATATGAATTTGTGTGCTATGCCCCATGATATGAGAACCATAAAGTTATGAGTTTATGTGCTATGACCCATGATATAGGAAATCATGTTCCATGAGTTAAGATATATGATTTATGTTCTATGATCCAAGTTATGTGATTTATGTCTATGATACAAGTGATATGTTAAAAGGAACGGATCTCGGAAATTGGGACTTTAGAAAACTCATAATTGAACCAATAGATGTCCATAGTTTTCATAAATAAACCGAGATTCCTGGAGATGTAAATGATGACACCTAGGATAGGAGGAAAACCCTACTGAGTTTCTTTAGTAAGAAAACTCACTCCCTCTATCTCTTTCTTTCCATTACGTCTTGAGCGAGATGGCGGCGTTCGTCTTTGACGTTGACACGCCATGGTGGGAGATCCACCATGACCGGAGCACAGGTCATTTCATTTTGAGGCGGTGTATCGTGCGCATCTTCATGTTTTTAGGACGGCCATTCGCACACCCCTTGTACAGTTATCGCTTCTCCCTCAAAGATCTCCCTATGGTGACCCCGCGATCTTTGAGCATGCACGGCCACGACATGAGAGGAACCTGCGGACCCACTCTGCCGGTTTGGCGGACGCGCCGCAGTACGTGCCATCATCGCAGCACTCAGAGGAGGACCCTTCAGAGGAATCCCCCATGGACCATGAGGGCTCGCCCCACTCCGCCTGCGACAGATAGGCGGCGAGAGACAGTCACTCGGCGTCGGAGGGCCGGTGCGGACCACGCCCGACGTGGGCGACACGTTGATCCACAGGGCATGCTGCACCGCCGAGCTCGCCTGTGGATTGGCTACGTTCCTCGTGCGTGAGTCTGCTATGGAGATTGGAGGGTAGTCCTTAGTGCACGCACGTCACATAGTATGGATGATACCCCTTTTGTGTTGAGGTTATCCATCTTAGGTTGCACATAGGTAGGGATGCTTCTTTCCAGTTCTTTTCCATGTATTCTGTTTTTCTGCCGTATTCATGTTACTATGTACTTGAAGAGTCCTGCCCTTTAGGGTAGGCATATTTTATCTATGAGGTATTTCAGTTATGATTGATGCTATGTTCGATGTTATGGTTTGGAGCCAATCCTATGTTATTGTTCCGTATACTATGATACTGACTCGTAAAGTTACGCGCGGCTTCTATTTTAAGTAACGATTTCAAAAAAAAAAGTTGGCTCGTATTTTCGTTAAGTCTATTTTCTCAAGAAGATGAACCATGCCAGTAAGTAACGACTAATATTTGGCCTAAGTACGTACTAGTAGTATTGGGTTGAATATTAGGGTGTTACACAAGCTCCTCAAGGCATTCTATTTATAGAGAAATGAAGCAAATGGAGGGGGTGAGGGGCTGATGTGTTTTTGGCCAAGGGGAGTGCAGCCCATGAGTTCCATGAGGTGAGATGTTGTGGTCTTGAAGCATGGTGAGGTATGGTTCAAAGCATGGTGATGTATGGTTGAAGGTATGGCTCAAGCATGGTTCTTTGAGTGAGAAAAAAAATCAACATGTGGTCAAATGGGGGAGAGGTGGCCGAAATGCATCAGCCAAGGGAGGAGAGTTTCTTGCATTTTAATTGTGGTTTAGAGTTGTGTTTAGGTGTATCTTTGATTATGCTTAAGATTAGGAAGTTGTAAGAAAGTGTTTAGGTAAGGAAAATGGATAATTAGAGTGGTCTAGATATAATTAAGGAGTGGTCTTGCACCATTAGTGAGTTAGATCCTCAATTTAGAGTCTAAACAACTCTAGACACACTTCCTTGATTTAAGGAATTGGAGAGAGAAAACACTATTCAAGATTCCAAGACTAGGAATCTTGAGTTCTAAAAAGGGATTTAAGTTTAATCTAAACAATTTTAGGTTCTAATTAACTTTAATAATTTATTTTGACTCTAGATTAATTAGGGAAATTAATTAATCTTCGTTTAGAGCCTAATATTGCTTAGGTTTGCTTAATTACGTCATTAAGCTCAAAAACACTATTCTAGGGGCAAAATCGTAATTTTTCACTAAAACTGCCCGGGACCACCGGGACTTGAACAGAGACCTCTAGACACATGAAAATGTGTTTTTAAACCTCTGGGGAAAGTTTGGGCTCAAACGGCACCTTTACCCGCGTAAAACGCTATAGGGGTATTTTGGTCATTTTGACCGAAACTACGGAAAACGAGATTTTCGCTTCCGGAAGCATTCGAAGGCCATTCAATCCCCTTCAACCATTGAGTTGACCCTTCAAGGACGACCGAGTTGGTTACCCTCGAATTCGGGTCAGGAAATGACCTCAGGGGCATTTTGGTCATTTCCCTCGGACAGAAAAATCGGGGTGTTACAAATAGCTGGTCAGCCCTAAAAAGTTTCATACTTTCGTTACCGTGGTAGGTCTTTCCCAACTCACCATAGCCTCTATCTTACTAGGATCTACCGCAATACCTAAAAAAATTTAACAAAGTTTTGATAATATCTCCCCTTAAATTAGGAGCTTCTGTTATCAGATATTTCAGTCAATTTAATAATTATAGATATTATTATAAAGATCAACAACAGAATAGATATAGTGAAACAGTTACATTTTAATAATTACATATAATTCACATAATCCTAAAAACCATTCTATTGCATATCCCTTTATAACTCCACAACATGCATCTTGCAATCTCCGTAAACAGAATCCCATAGCAAACAATATAAACAAGTCGGGGAAGGATCTCTATGACCTTCCCCCTATCATGCAATCCTCATTTTCTACAACTTTATCTTAGAAAACATAAGTCTCTATTCCTATTTACATATTAAACCATATGAATAACAAAGATTTAGTTATTAACCTCTGCAGCAATGGAAATAAACAAAATGTGCAAGCTATCCATGCCCAACCAAATCTAATCCTGAAAATCCAATATGAAAAATTTATATCTACACACACTTATGAAACATAAGATAAGATAATTAGAATGACAAACCGATTTTAGTCAATAATCACTGCCACCTTCAAACAGTACACCTACAATAAGAAAAAAACAACAATAATTACTCTCTAATATAATAAAATACAATACTATGGTCACCTACAAATGAATGGAAAAATCAAGCCAAATCAAAAAACTAAACTGATTAAAGTACTCACCAAAGATCCTAGATTGCAATAGTGGTCTCCATTTCTCGAACGAAGCTTTGGTGGCAACGCATGGTAGGAAAAGAGGCCGCAAGGGGGAGGGGGAGAGAGAAAGTGTGTGTTAGGAGAGACAGAGAGTGTGTGTGGCAAACGAAATGGAAAAGAAGGTGATCTGGTCAAGATATCAGCGATTTACCATTGGCTGCATCGATGGGTACGCGAATAAGTAAAATGACGCGTATCATGGTTTCATAGTTACCGATGATTATACCGACAGGTGTGTGGAACACCAAACGTTGCACAGAAATGTATCAAAATTCAAATACCCATCGCAATACCAGTCGGTAACCAATAAAAATTAAAAAAATAAAATAAAATTAAATGCTTGGCGGTCACCTCGTCGGTAGTATTTAATAAAAATGAATTGCGAAATCAAATAAAATACCCGTCGGTTATGTAGTTGGTAATTTAATAAAAAAAATTAATTAAATTAGTAATATCCATCGGTATACCTGTCTGTTATATTTAATAAACATTAATTACAAAATCAAATTAGATACATGTGGGTTAGGTAGTCAGACATTAAATCAAAAAATAAATTAAATAACAACCAATCGATAAAATTGTCGATAATATAATTACAAAATAAAAAAACTAAATTAAATAAGCTACCAGTCGATATATCCATTGGTAAAGGTTAATAAAAATAAAATGAAAAAACAAAATACTATACCAATTGGTAAACCCGTCCAAAATAATGCATGCCATATGGCAGGATTCAGCACTATCATTTACCGACAGAGAAACCAGTGGGTATTTATGTAAATTTGTTTTAATTAGAAAAATACAATAATAACCTATCGAAGATACCATCAGTAGTTATCGACGGGTACGAACCCATCAGTATCCCATGAATTTCTAGTAGTGTGTGTCCATCAATCTTAAACTGTTATATATTTATGATTGTTTTCATTTTTACTCACGATTTAAGTACAATTTTCCATTCAAGTTGTATGCAATTATATCATTATTCTTGCGTTGTGACTTAAAAATTGAGTTATCCTACTAATCAATATTTCCCCCTTCTGCCTTTCTTATGCCAGACTTCTCTTGATCGACTAAGATTCTCTTGAAATTTTTACTAAGTTGTAGCATAGTTCGTAGGCTAGAATACTAATTCTATTAGTTATAGATACTTCTCAACCTATCATAGGTTATAGGCATTTCCCTTTTTTTTTTAATATTTGTCATGTATGTATTTTAATCGTAGGTGTTATTAGCCTTTGTTATATTATTTTCTTATTTTTTTTAAAAAAGAAAATATTTTCTTCATGCTAGGGATTAACTTTTATAGCTTAATATGTCTTTTCACATCAGGTTACAATTTTTGATGAAATTGCTTTAATAGCTCTTTGAAAGTTTATGATATGATGATATGAGACTATAATATGAGACTATTATTATTTTAGGGATAAACCTTTCTAAAGTTCTCTTTGATATATATATATATATATATATATATATATATATATATATATATATAGATATATATATATATTTATATATATATATTGTGCAAATATGATTGTTATATTATGAGTGAGTTACAATATAATATTTTACATGAACTATTAAGTTGATGATCATATATATGTTAAATGTGATTGTATGATGTGCAGTAGTGCCTTGTATGCCTTCATTATGTATACCTATGTTAAAAGAAAAAGATATATATACATACACACACACACACACACACACACACATATATATATATATGAAAAGTTATTGGACATTGTCCCTGCTGATAAAGTATTTATGTAATATAAAATGTTAAAGATGTTGGTCTCATACTCTATTGATTTGGAAATAATCCTCGATAAAAAGAGGTGATCCCCACTGTTTTAACACCCTATTTATCCTTACTATATTTGTTGATGAGGACCGGCTTTTGGTATGAGCTCATTACTTCACTGATTAGATAAACTGGATATATAAAGAAGGAGATATATAAAAGAAGAAATATAAATAAAGAAAGAGATGTATAAAGAAATATATGGATAAAAAAATGAAAGTAAATGAAAAGACTAAACCACATACTTTATGTGATTGAGTGTAATCTTATATTTGTGTACGTGTTCATTTATATTCTCATACATACATGAAGTATAGTATTGCATCCATGTTAAGAAAGACCATGTTGAAAGATACGTCTACCTCAGATAAAGATTTTGAAACTTACTAATTGAATTTTAATGTATGTTCACGTCTTTTTAAAAATAAATCGAGGTGGCTAGAGATGATTTTGGTGACACCTTATTGTAATAGCCCAGACTGCTTTATGGATTGACGACTGTCAGCATGCTTTATCTTCACTCACATGATTCCTAGGAAAACTTTCCAGGAGGTCACTCATCCCAAAATTGCTCCAAATCAAGCACGCTTAACCATAGAGTTCTTTAGTGATGGGCTACTGAAATAAAGATGCATCTTGTTAGTGTAGGTAGCACAAATCAATTCATATAAGCTATCCTCAATTGTATAGTCCCATACCCATACAGTCTTAGGATCCCTCTCATTCTAGTATGTAATTGGTTCATTCATGTACCCCTCCGCTTAGAAGCCTGCTAGGAGCTGCTCATTGCTGTGCCTTCTTACACCGGCTATCACTCCCTGCCCTCATCACCAAGCGTCACATTTCTCATTCTCCTTACATGTCATTTCTAACAAATGCTTTCATGAAATTGCATCAGTATAAAATCAATTGATATCATGGAGCCATAATCACACTGAGGTTTTTGGGACTATGGTAGGTTCTATGAAATCAAAGTATTATAAATATTGGGAAATATTGAAAAGCTTAACCCATTATTGTTTGTTGCTATTGTTTTGGACCTTCGGTACAAACTTGATTTTATCACATGGACTTTAGAGGATATATATGATAAGGAGTTGGCTACTAATATATCTATTTTTTTGTAAAGACACATTGGATTCTTTGTTTAAATTTTATTCAGAAGGAGTTTCTAATGAAACTGAAGATGGTAGGGATTTTTCTAAAGGTCTTGATTTGGATCAGGGCCTTAATGGATTATCTAGTCTCAAAGGTGTTTATGAAAATAAGGTGAACACTTGGGAAAAACAAAAGAGGGCCAAATTTAAGCTAGATAGTTAATCAAATCTTAAGAAGTACTTGGCTGAGGACACTATTGAAGAGAATGATGTTGGAGATGTTAACATATTCGATAGGTGCAAAATAAATTCTTCAAAGAATAAGATCCTTTCTCTTATTGATCATGATATATTGGACATTCTAGTCTCAAATGTTGCATCTAATTAAGTCTTGCTAGGTGGGTGTGTGCTTGATGTCTTTTGAAGTTCTTTGTCACTAAAAATGGTTGAAGCTCTTATATGCACTCGAAACTAGCTATGCCCCATTGGACTTAAAGTTGATGATAAGGATTTTGATCAATTTGATAGCACTAAGAGGATTATTGATGGTTAGTTTATAATCTTGATGTTTTCTTTGTTTGTCCATATAAACTTTCATATGAAATACATTAACTTTATGTGTTTTGCAGATGTTTCAAAGAATGTATCTTTATTACAAGGAACAAATTTACAGCTGCAAAACATGAATATAGACTAATGGATGTTCTTTTGGAATAGAAAAGCTCAAATGACATTTTGCCGTAGTATTTTTTTTATATTTAGTTACTGGTTAAAACTTAACATTGTTTTGGTGTGTAAAAGGCCAAGTGCTTGGATAAAAATCACATGAAAGTTTGTATTGTTGCATTTTTTTTGTATTTAGTTGCAGTTTGAAACTACTTGTTCTTCTGATGTATAGAGGCCTAGAAATGTTGGATTGGAACAATAGCAAGTCATGATTGTCATAATTTCTTTTCATACTCAACCGCAGTTTCAAAACATATGTCATTAAGTTATAGAAGCCTGAAAGGCTTAGCTTAGGAAAATTGTGTATATGATCAACTCTAAAGTAAGTTTATCAAATTCCAAAGAATGCAGCAAAGCTTAAGTAATAAGTAAATTTCTTACCTTTTCTAGTTTTAATTCAGGGCTTTTTAGTGGGGCATCTTTTCTATTATTTTGGTTAAAAGTTGTATGACATTACTTCTTAATCTATTTGTAATTTTAGGTGTTGAGGAAAATTTATGAATAATATTTTTCCTATGATTTGTTATTTCTTATTGAAATAGATAGGATTTAGTGTGAACTAAGTCAACGAAATATTCAAGGACAGCTAGTTTTGCCACCAGTCACCACTAGTATAGATCTACTTTATAAGTGTCTTGTATATCTTTCAAAGCCAACCAAAGTTTTGACACATAGTAGAATTCCTTTTTTACTAATATTCTCTTCCTATTCTATTTTTTTAATCTATAACTACATCATCTAGATTTGCTTACCCCTACAATTGGAATTATTTTGATTCCACTCCCATTCATTCACATTTTATTAAAAGTAACTTACTTTACATCTTATTTGTACCCCAAAAAAAAACCATATCTTGCTTCTATTATTAAATCTTTATAAGAAATTTGTTTGTATACCATGTGCATGATGAGATATGAAGAAACAACTTGCCTTGATTGTGTGAAGCATTCAATCAATGGAATGGAGTTATGCAATTTTCTATTAGTTTTGCTACCAATGCTAGGTGCTAATTCTTTAACTTATATTAGCTCTATAGTGATTTGTGATTTTGCATGTTCCTATTCTTGAATAGGTGTTGTAATGTAGTTTCTCCAATAACATGAATGACTTACATTGAGTTATTTTGCTTCTATTGTGTTGTTGCTAAAAATGATTGAACTTGTTATTTGCTTGGACTTTGGAACATTATTAAATTGAATGTTATTATCCTCTAGTCTTAGGCACAGTTGCTGCTTTTTTTTCTAGAAAACTAGAAAACAAAAATGTTTAGGAGTGTTTGGCCCTATTTAGGCCTGATATTTACCTAGCCTTAATCCAGCCTGAACATGATAAGGTTTACTCAGGTCTAGGGTTGGGTTAGAGTCTACAAAATTGACTTAGTCAAAATATAGGGTTGGGTTCGAGCTAAGTCAAAAACTGCCATAACCCATTATATGTACATACCTAACTTGAGGAATTCCCAAATGACAAGAAAATTGTCAAAACATCAAGAAAACAACAGAATTTTTGTGCAATACTTCACGCCAAGCATAAAAATCGCGCTCTTTCTCATCATGCCAAAATAAGCACATTTTGAGAACGTAAAAATTTTCACCCCAGATACTCGAGATGTCACTGTACAACAAAAAAATTGTCAAAATACCAAGAAAACAAAGGAATTTTTAGAATAGTGCTCTCCCTCAATATGTCAAAAAAGAGCTCATTCGTAGAACAAAAAAATTTTCATGCAAAATTTCCGATATATACCTAAACAAAAAAAAAAAATTGTCAAAATACCAAGAAAATAGTGGAATTTTGGCACGAAATCTTACCCCATCGTGATAATAGTACTCTTTTGCTTCACGCAAAAAATGAGCTCATTTTGAGAATATAAAAGTTTTTGTGAAAAATGCTCGAGATATCCCTGAAGGACAAGAAAATTGTCAAAATACCAAGAAAACAATGGAATTTTCAGATGAAATTTCATGCCCTAGGTGAGAATAGTGCTCTTTCACTTCATGCAAAAAAATGAGCTCATCTTGAGAACACAAATTTTCACGCGAAATGCACTAGATATTCCTGAACGACAAGAAAATTGACAAAATACCAAGAAAAGAGTGGCATTTTTGTGCAAAACTTCATTCCCTATGTGAGAATAGTGCTCTTTTGCTTCATGCAAAAAATGAGCTCATTTGAGAACGTAAAAATTTTTGTGCCAAGTACTATAGATAATAATTAAGGTATTCCTAAACTTCAAGATAATTGTCAAAAGACCAAGAAAATTGCAAAATTTTCATGTGATACTCACGTCTAAAATTTTCATGTGATACTTCACGTCCGGCATTATAATAGTGTTATTTCTCATCATGCTAAAAATAAGTTCATTTTGAGAATGCCAAAATTTTCATGCTAAATACTTAAGATATCACCAAACGACAAGAAAATTATCAAAATACCAAGAAAACAACAAAATTTTCGCACAATACTTATTGTCTAGCATTATAATATTACTCTTTCTTATTGTAACACCCTAACATTCGACCCAGCACTACTAGTACGTACTTAGGCCAAATATTAGTCATTACTTACTGTCATGGTTCTTTTTACTTGGAAAAATAACTTAACGAAAATACGAGCCAATTTTTTTTCAAAACATTACTTAAAATAGAAGCCGCACGTATCTCACCGGGTCAGTATCATAAAGTGCAGAAATATAGACATAGAAGTGGCTCCGAGTCATAACATTATCACAACTGAGATACTTCATATATAATATGCCTACCCTACGGGGCAGGACTCTTCAAGTACATAATAGACAGGAATACAACGGAAACACAGAATACATGGAAAAGAACTAGAAAGAAACATCCCTACCCACGTGCAACCTAAGGTGGATAACCTCAACACAAAAGAGGTTTCATCCATACTACGTGTCGTGCGTGCACTAAGAGCTACCCTCCAATCTCTACCGCAGAATCACGAGTACGGAGGAACGTAGCCAATTCACGGGCGGAGCTCAGCGGGTGCAGGCATGCCCTGTAACTGAACGTGTCGTCCACGCCGGGGTAGTGGTCCGGGCACCGAAGCCCTCCGATGTTGAGTGACTGTCTCCTCGCTACCCATCGGTCGCCGAGGCGGAGTGGGGGCAGAGCCCTCATGGTCCATGGGGGAGTCCTCTACAGGGTCCTCTTCCGAGTGCTGCGATAGTGGCACATACTCCGGTATGTCAGCTGAACCGGCAGAGTGGGTTCGTAGATTCCTCTCATGTCGTGCCCGTGCACGCTCAAAAATCGTGGGGTCACCATAGGGGGATGTCGGGGAGAAGCGATAATTATATACGGGGTGTGTAAACGGCTGTCCCAAAAACATGAAGATGCGCACAGTACATCGGCCCTCAAAATGGAATGACCCATGCTCCGGGTCATGGTAGACCTCCCACCGAGGTGTGTCAACGAACAACACAAACGTCGCCATCTCGTTCTGAAGACGTAATGGAAAGAAAGAGATAAAGGGAGTGAGATTCTTACTAAAGAAACTTAGTAGGGTTCTCCTCCTATCCTAGGTGTCATCATCTATGTCTCCAAGAATCTTGGGTTATTTATAAAACCATGGACATATATTGGTTCAATTATGAGTTTTCTAAAGTCTCCATTTTCGAGATCCGTTCCTTTTAACATATCACTTGTATTTGCATAAATCATGGGAAATAAATTGTGGGACTTCAATCATATAACTTGGATCATAGAACATAAAACATATTACTTGGATCATCGAACATGAATCATACAACTGGGATCATAGAACATAAATCATATATCTTGGATCATAGAACATAAATCATATAACTTGGTACTTAGCACATGGTGACTTATCTTGGTTACTTAGGTGACATTAAAACTTTCACTTAAACTGGGGCCGCCCTCATATTTCTCCCTTTTGAGAAATCTCTAGGCTATGAGCTCATACTACACTAGTCGTCACTAGTATCTAGACTTTTATCCCTTGGGATAAGTCAACTTCCCAACTTTAAGCACGGGTTTAGGGGGCCAGAATCACATTGTCCCCACCCTTAGTTTGGTGGTTTCAAAGGATTACATTCTCATATTTTAAGTCACCCTAAGTTTAACATGTTACTTCAAAATGCCACATAATTAATGCGTAACACATAATTACCACTTCGACATCTCTAAGGTCCTTTTAAAGAAGCAATAACATGAGATTATAAACCATCACATAGGGGTAATAGTTCACATGACACCACATACGTCATGAGCTAACACATCAATTCATCATTAAATAAGAGACACATAATCATCCTTTAAGGTAAAAATCCCTAAATCGGGTAACCTCAAACTTTCAAATTATTTTCTTATACCTCTAAGGGATTGATTAACCTTATTACCATAATTTATTAAGTCCTAAGACCTAATTAATCATGGCTGGACAGCATTGTCAGTAAGCTTGAATTAGATGAATTACGGTGTTCTAGAAGATGCGTTTTAAACCCTTTCTTACATCCGACTTTTTCTATGATGCAACGATCAATACCTAAGCCAATTATGAGTCACTCTCATTGATCTAGACATCATATAATGTGATTCTATGGATGTTAATCAATCTGGACAGAATTCATATTTTCTGTACCTATAGGGTTCTAGAATTCACATTTCAAGCAATTAAAGTAACCAAACATGCTCTAAAATGTCTAGAACAATTAGCATATACTTGGCAAGGTATTCAAACATATTTAGACCACCCATAACATAATTTAAGGTGCTGGAAATGATCATGGCAGAACCGAAATTGGTAAGTCATCAAATCATGTGTAAACTTTTTTTTTCATGTACATAGGTAACTAGTTTCTCTTGGAACAATTTTAGGACTTCAAAAATACCTTGGAAATCAATTTAACTTGTCAAGAACTTTCATAAAATACATAGGGCAGCAACTCTTTAAATTTACTCATGGTTGAAATTCTAAATATAAGAACATACTCAAAATACTTTCAAATGTCACTTATGTTTAGGAAAAACTTAAAACATAAACTATAGGCTCTTGTAACTAATGAAAAACTCATCCTAGAGCTTTCATCATCACATGGCTGAATGCATTTCAAGAAGATACCTTCTTGATTTAACTTTTCTCAAGATGAAAAGGGCAAGTCTTTGAGCTCTAGTCTCTTAGGTGATGACATAAAAGTAAACGTGCTATGTATTCCATTTTATTCTTCATTAGAGAGTAAAGTGAGAGCTTCAAACTAAATATAAAATGCAAGAACTTGAAATTAAATATGCAAAGCTCAAAGTAAATATGCAAGTTCCATTCCTTATTTTAGTGCTTTAGGCCCAGCAACAATCGACTTTAAGACCGAAATAGAAAGGCTTCGAGATTATTTTAGGTGATATGCAAGCTCTTGTTTTACATCTTTAAGTTCTTAAGTGATGACTTAAAATATAAACATGAAATGCGGAGCTTGGAATTTAAACGTGCATTATGCAAGTTCATTCCTTATCTTGGGGCTTAGTGATAGCATAGAAATAAACATGCTATGCAAAGCATAAAGTAAACGTGAATGCAAGTTACTTTTATCTTGTCTAGAGCTCTTGCAAGACTTTTAAAAAAGAACATAGTTCCAACCCAAACCTCATCCTCACAAGAAAAGAGAACTACTAGTACTAGAATACTTAAAATGAGTCATGACCTTAAAAACTTGAAGATGGCCGAATCTTCATCAAGAAGAATAAACCATTTTTGAACTCTAGGGACTAAGATCTTGATGATTCAAACACCAACATCTCAAGTTCTCATCATTGAGTATTTTACCATGCTTTAAACTTCCATCAAAATCACATTCATGGTAATCATAAAGGAACAAAACTGAAAACATACTCGATCTAGGAACCAAGTTCAAGCTCTAGAGTTTTGTTCATGTGACATACATCAACATGAAGCCCTCATCATCAAGCTACCATTTTTTTTTCAAGTTCCAAAGGCGTTCATGGCCGAAACCTCAAAGAAAAGAGATGGAGTTTTCAAAGGTTCAAGAGAAACACAACTATTTCTTGAGTAAAACTTGGAAATAATAAACTTTTCTTAAGAAAACTCAAGCTTTAGAGGTTGTTGAGTGGCAAGCACCCTCATGACAACCTCATCATCAAGCCTTCATTTTTCTCATGGGTTTAGGCCCTCATGGCCGAAACATTAAAGGAGAAAGGAGAAGTTCAAACATTCAAGAGAAACATAACCTCATGTTCAACTAAACTTGTAAAAGATGAAACCTTTCTTTGAGAAAAACTCAAGCTTTAGAGGCCTCATGTGAGATGAACTCATGGTCACCTCTGGAGAGCACTCATCATCAAGCCAGCATGCTCAAGGCCTTGAGGCCGAAAATGAAAGGAAAAGAAAAGGAAGAAACCGAAAATGAAGAAGCAACATGGAGGTTCCACCTTTCATCATTTCCCAACAAGATTCAACATAGAAATGAAAGACATATTTAGAAAAGTTCCCTACCTTGTGGTTTTTGAAAAGAAGAGGAAGAACTTGAGCTTGAAGAACTCTTGGAAGCTTGAGAGAAAGAAAACCTCAAAGTGCTCTAAACTCTAAGCTTTAGTAAAATGAACAAAGGTGCTTCAAGTTCCCTAAGCTACCTATTTATAGAGAAGTAAAATGAAATGAAATGATGGTGGCCTTTTGGGGGGAAACATTCGGCCACTTTACAGCCACATGGGGGAGGAAATATCTTTGTTCAAAGCATGGTGTTAGTCATTCAAAGCATGGTAAAAAGTCTAGCTATGCATGTCCTAAGGTATGGCTAACAATGTAGCTTATTTCCAAACCTTTTAAATGAATAAAATCATAAAATTTTGGGCTGTAAAGGAGTTGAAAAAACCATGCATTCCATGTCAAAAAAGAAGAAAATATTTTCTAATCTTGAATTTCCAAAGCATAGGTAAGGTGGTATAAGACATGGTGTCTTGAAAAGTTTAATTGAAAGCTTGAATGACCACAAAAACAATTCATTCTTTTTGAATTTGAATGACATAAATATTTTTAATTTAGAAATGAATTGAAAACCTTGATTGATGTATGACAACTTTTCTTGGAAGAGAAAGCATTTTTGGGAAAGGAAATGTGAATAGTAAAAATACTATTCATAGTTGCTTTTTCTTTAAAGAAAGGAAAGAATTAGAATTGAGTTGCAAGTTTCCCTAAGCAATTTTAAGTTCTAATTAACCTTAAATAATTATTTTAGCTTTAGATTAATTAATAAAATTAATTAACCTTTCATTAGAGCCTAATATTGCTTAGGTTTGAGTTAAATAACTCGTTAGGCTTAAAATGCACTAAGCAGAGGTAAAATCGTAATTTTTACCAAAAGTTGCCCGGGACCTCCGGGACTTAGACCAACATAGTTCATGCCTTAAAACATCATCTTTGATCTCCGGGACGAGTCCGGGTTGGAGTCAAAACTTAAAACGGCCTTAAATCAAGTTAGGGGTATTTTGGTCATTTGTACACAAAAATCTCAGAAATGAGGTTTTTCTGCTCCGTTGGACATTCACAATCATACAATCCCCTCCATATAACATATGAACCCTATGAGGATGGCCAAAGCCGGCCGTCCTCGTGTTTCGGGTAAAAATGACCTCAGGGGCATTTTGGTCATTTAAAAGTTTAGAGAAAAACGGGGCGTTACACTTATCATGCCAAAAAAGAGCTCATTTTGAGAACTTAAAAATTTTAATACTCGAGATATCACTAAACAACAAGAAAATTATCAAAATATAAAAAGGTAAAATTTTTGTAGGAAATTCCATGCCCTGAATTAGAATAGTGCTCTTTTCTTTCTCACAAAAAAATGAGCTCATTTTGAGAACGCAAAAATTTTTATGCCAAATACTCGAGATATCATTAAACAACAAGAAAATTTTCAAAATACAAAGAAAACAGCGAAGTTTTCTTGGGAAACTTCCTGCATTAGAATAATGCTCTTTCTCCTCATGTAAAAAATGAGCTCGTTTTGAGAACGCAAAAATTTTCCTATAAAATACTTGAGATATCCCCCAAACAAAAAAAAAAGGTTGTTAAAATACTAGGAAACAATGGAATTTTTGTGTGAAACATCATACCCTACATAAGAATAGTACTCTTTATTATCATGCAAAAAATGAGCTCATTTTGAATCCGCAAAAAATTTCGCACAAAACATCATATCATACTTGAGAATACTGCTATTTCTCATCTTGTAAAAAATGAGTTTATTTTGAGAATGCATAAATTACTGCACAAAGTACTCAATGTATCCCTACTGGACAAGAAAGCTATCAAAATACCAAGAAAATAGCAGAATTTTCATGCCAAACTTCATGTTTAGCGTTAAAATAGTGATCTTTCTCATCATGCTAAAAATAAGCTCATTTTGAGAACACAATAAATTATGTGCGAAATATTCAAGATACTCCCAAACGACAAGAAAATTGTCAGAATGCCAATAAAACAGTAAAATGTTTGCTCAATACGTTAGGCCCAAAATTAAAATTTTTCTCTTTCTTATCATTCAAAAAATGAGCATATTTTGAGAACACAAAATTTTTTGGTCGAAATGCTTAGGATATCTCTGAATAATAAGAAAATTGTCAAAGTACCAAGAAAATAGAAGAACTTTTTAAGCAAAATTTCATGTCCTATGTGAGAATAATGCTCTTTTGCTTCATGCCAAAAATTAGCTCATCTTGAGAGTACAAAAATTTACACGCAAAAGGCACTCGATATCCTTTAATTATAGAAAAATTGCCAATATACCAAGAAAATAGTGGAGCTTTTGCACAAAACTTTACGCCCTGCTTGAGAATAATGCTCTTTTGCTTCATGTTAAAATTGAGATTCATTTTGAGAATGCAAAAGTTTTCGCATCAACTACTCGACGTATTCTCGAAAGACAAGAATTTGCCAAGGTACCACAAAAATGGCAAAATTTTCATGCAAAATACTCGAGATATCCCCAAACGACAAAAAAATTGTCAAAATACCAAGAAAACAATAAAATTTTCACGCTCATCATTGTAATATTGCTCTTTCTTATCATGCCAAAAATGAACTCAATTTGAGAACTTCAAAATTTTCATGCCAAATAATCAAGATATCCCTAAATGATAAGAAAATTGTCAAAATACCAAAAAATAACATAATTTTCGCATGACACTTCACACCCTGCATTATAATACTGCTTTTTCTTATAATACAAAAATTGAGCTCATTTTGAAAATTCAAAAGATTTCATGCGAAATACTTGCAATATCTTGGAACAACAAGAAAATTGTCAAAATTCCAAGAAAACAATGGAATTTTCGCATGAAATTTCATGCCCTTTATGATAATAGTGCTCTTTTGCTTCATGCAAAAAATGAGCTCATTTTGAGAACGCAAAAATTGAGATATCCTTTAACCACAAGAAAATTGTCAAAATGCCAAGAAAATAAGAAAATTTTGCGAAAAATTCATGCCATGCATTAGAATAGTGTTCTTTCTCATTGTTCCAAAAATGAGCTTAGTTTGAGAACAAAAAAATTTTTGCGCCAAATACCCAAGATCCCAACTGACAAGGAAACTGTCAAAATACCAAGAAAACAATGTAATTTTTGTGCAAAAGATCATGCCCAGCATTATAATATTGCTATTTCTTATCACGCCAAAAATGCGCTCATTTTGATTATGTAAAAATTTTCACGCAAAATACACTAGATATCCTTGAACGACAAAAAAATTGTAGAAATTTTAAGAAAATAGCACAATTTTCACTGCAAACTTCATGCCCAGACTTAAAATAGTGCCCTTTGTCATCATGTCAAATGTGAACTCCTTCGGAGAACAAGAAAAATTTTGCTTGAAATGGGATAGTTATCCCTAAACGACAAGTAAATTGCCAAAATACATAGAAAATAGGTGAATTTTCCTGGGAAATTTCATGCCTGAGATAAGAATAGTGATCTTTCTCATCATGCCAAAATTGTCACTAAATGACAAGAAAATTGTCAAAATTCCAAGAAAACAGCAAAATTTTTGCTCCAAACTTCATGCCCAAACTTAGAATAGTGTTCTTCCTTATCATCTCAAAAGTGAGCTCCTTTGGAGAATGAAAAAAAAATTATTCGCAAAATGCTCTAGATATCCCTAAACAACAAGAAAATTGTCAAAATACCTAGAAAGTGAAATTTTCTCCAGAAACTTCATGCCCTAGATTAGAATAGAGACCTTTTTTCTCTTCATGCAAAAATGAGCTCATTTTGAGAATGAAAAAACTTTCACATCAAATACTCTAGATATCCCTAAACGACAAGAAAATTGTCAAAATACCAAGAAACTAGCAAAATTTTTGCCCAAAACTACAAAACCCTGCATTATTATACTGTTGTTTCTTATCATGCAAAAAAAGAACTCATTTTGAAAATTAAAAAAATTTCATACAAAATGCTCAAGATATCCTGAAATGACAAGAAAATTGTCAAAATTCCAAGAAAACATTAAAATTTTCGTGTGAAATTTCATGCTGCTTGAGAATAGCACACTTCGCTTCATGTCGAAAATGAGCTCATTTTGAGAACGCAAAAAATTTTTGTGCAAATTGCTCGAGATATCCTTGAACGACAAGAAAATTGTCAAAATACTAAGAAATTAGTGGAACTTTTGTGAGCAAGTTCATGCCATGCATTAGAATAGTGCTCTTTCTCCTTATGCAAAAAATGAGCTCATTTTTAGAACACAAAATTTTCATGCCATATTCTTGAGATATCGCTAAATAATAAAAAAATTGTCAAAACACCTCGAAAACAGCAACAGTTTTGCAGGAACCCTCATGCCCTAAATTGGAATAGTCCTCTTTCTTATAATGCCAAAAATGAGCACTTTTTGAAAACATAAAAATTATCATGCCAAATACTCGAGGTAATCATGGAATGACAAGAAAAATGTGAAAATACCAAAAAAAAAACAATTGAATTTTCATGTGAAATTTCACACCCAGGCTTAGAATAGTGATCTACCACATCATGTAAAAAAGAGCTCATTCGGAGAGTGAAAAAACTTTCGCATGAAATGCTCAAGCTATCCCTAAACTACAAGAAAAATGTCAAAATATCAAGAAAATAATGGAATTTTCGCTCAAAACTTCAAGCCCTGATGGGAATAGTGCTTTTTTGCTTCATGACAAAAAATTTGCTCATTTTGAGAATGCATAATTTTTCTTACAAAATGCTCGAGATATCCTTCAACAACTAGAAAATTGTCAAAATACCAAGAAAACAGTGAAATTTTTGTAAGAAACTTTATGCCCTGTATTATAGTGCTCTTTCTCTGAAATTTTTGAGTCGTTTTAGGGCTAACCTTTATTTATTGCTTTCTGGTTTCATAATTATTTTTAACAAAATATGATATAATGAAAATAACAATAATAATTTTATAACTTTGTAAAAGTCAAACTAGAAACATTGCACATAGATAAATCTGTACAATATTTATTTTGTGGAAGCTAACCAAATTTTCATGAGCACATACAAATCATCAAATGCCTAAACAATATATATATAATATACATAAACAAATCCAAACAATATGTCATCGATACTAAATAAGTAGCAAAGACAGTAAATATTTTCTAGCTAACAATGGTTCAGTAATCAATGAAGTAATTAAACTTCTAATGGAGTTATAACTCATCTAAAAATAAGTCTTATGAATTGAAATAAAATCCTAACTGCTCTCATAATTCGAAATAAACTCCTACATATTCTTCCTTGAACGTGTTCCTCCAAAGGATCCTTAGTTACTTCTCGTCTGGAGATGAGGTGGAAATAAAATGGGTGAGAACTCAAAAGTTCCCAGTAAAATGCACATAATAAGTGTAACAGCCCCAAATTATTTCAAATTTTTTACTAGAATTTATTAATTAGAATTATATGATTTTGATAAGGTTAGTTGAGGTAAGAACAACTTGAGGAAGATGCACAAAAAAAAAGTGAATAGTGACCGTGCCAGACCTACAGGCCCGTTGGGACTTCCGAAACCCCAGAATTGGGCTCCAGAGATGCTTGAGACTAAGAAAATAAAAATATGGATTAAGTCAGGAAGAGTTAGAAATGAAGTTTTTAGACCCAGAATTTAATTTCAGGTAATATCTATTTTACAAGGACGGTATTTTACCTGTTTAGTTAAATTACGATGTGTAGTTTCTTACATCGTATAGAAATTGCAATATGAGGTGGACACCTAGTAGGACAAGTGTGTGGCTTAGAAAAAGCCACACCATTGCCTTTCTTAGGAGCCAATATGATGTTCCCAAAATTGTATGCATTTGAAGAAAAACCATTTTATCAATTTCATTTATTACACAATTATCACAACATTACAAGACAAGCATCTTAACATTTGTCTCCCTTCAAATTTTGACCAAGCACCCCATTTTGCAGCCACTTTCATGATATGATTCAGCTTGGTTAGAGTTAGGAGGCTTGAATCAGCAACTAGAATAAACCAGGATCACCTTACACTTTCAGGTTGGAGTCTAAAGATATGTGTTTGAGTTTGTTTGTGTTTCAGAAGGATATAGACGCCACACTCAAGAGAAGATGAGAAGGTGAGTGATAAGCCTTGTTTTTATCACCACAAGTTACCTTGATAAGATCAGATTTAGTTCTTTGCACAAGAACAAAGGGAAGTTCTCACTGGGAAAGAAAACTCAAGAAATGTAATTCATAATCTGATTTGTGTCTTACATTGAGTTCCTATTTATAATCTGTATTGAAATTCCACTCCACAAGCCACTAAGCATTGTGTTGCAGCCACTATCATTCCCACTAGGCATTAAAGTCCCACTATCATTCCCACTAAGTATTAAAGTTACATTACCACTTCCACTACGTATCATATTGGCCTAGGAACTCTAAAAACTCTTAAAACTGACTTGAAAACAAGTAAAAGACATCTGAATTGAAAGACATTAAAAGGTGCACGAAAAGTACAAGAAAATAAGACAAATTGCACTAATTATTCCAGCCCAATCTATTTGTAACTTGATCATGTGAATTGGGCTTATTCTTTGGGTCTTCAAGTGACTTCTTCATGTTGGACTTGGGTATTCATCAAACTGAATAAGATTGGTCCAATTTGGCATCTCATGCTCAATCTGATTGCTCTTGGTCTTTGCTTCCATGACTAGGCCTTGCAAAGCTTCTTTTAGCCTTTTTACTCTAGCTCTAGTCATTGGTCCATCCATGTGTTGTAATTGATCTTGAACTTTGTTGGTCTTAGTTGAATTCTCATCATTTCATCTTCTTCCTCTAACAATAACAAGAACCCTAGCAAAATCATAAACTTCACCCAAAAACTCCATAACCTTCAGCTTAACCTACATATTATCCTTGTAACCTCAAATCAACTACTATTATCAAATCCTCACCTCATCATATCAACCATCTTAGCTGCTATTCTTGCTTTGTTAGAAGAGGGTTTGAAAGGGTTAGATCAAGAATTGGGGGTAAAGAACTCTTCAAGGAAGCCAAGAATAAGAACAAGAGCTTTCAAGAGTTAAGTAGGGCTTATTCATCCACTTTTCTTCAAAATTTATTCTGGAAATTTCTAATTTGATTGACTTGATACTTTTGGTTTTATTGGTTGATAACATATGAATATTAATGTATGAATTTTGATAGAGAGTTTTGATGATGCTAGAGAATCAATTTTCCCAAAACAAATTGTGAACTAAGTTGCTGAATCTCGCATTTCCAGCAAGCAGCTCAACTTACATGATTTTTATGACTGATTTAGAGACATGATTATGAACTGAAATTTTATGAAGCCTACATATGTAAGTGTTTCTATAAAATTTCTTGGCTCATCTTAAGCACTTTTGCTATTTTTAAAAAATGGAAAACCGAACAAGTTAGGGTTTCTACTTGTAAAGTCCAATTTGTGGTACTGAATTTGTATAATTTTGTTACCTTAGCAAATGATCAAATTATTAGTTAAAATTTTTACAAAACTTTGAGGACATATTGAGGTCCAACTACAATTTTTGGTACAAAGTTCTGGGTACATTGATAGGATAGAAAAATTGAGACTTCTGGCTGTTGGCTGAAACTGTGTAGTTTCCAACCTTTAAAAATGTGAGATTTTTTTAAATATAGCTAGAGATCTTTTTATGTTTTGAAATTTTTATAGAACCTTATCAACACATTGAATTACCTCTGAAAAATAGTTTTGCTTTGTTTTAATGATGTTTAATAAGTTACCCATAGTTTTCTTGATAACCGAAATTCTGGTAGCATGCTGAATTAGCCAAAAGGATGATGAAATGATTATGACTTTGATCTCATTCATGTTATATGAATTCATTGATGATCCTAGGCACATAGAGATGTGAATACTTATTACAATTGCTTATATGTGAGAGGAAAGCATGAGATTATGTCTTATTGGGTCGGAGAGTAAATCCAGTTAGTCGGGGAGTAAACTTAGCTACCCTTGACTTGAGTCGGCGAGCAAACCTAGCTAGGAATAGATCTATGTAAATTGGAGAGAAAATCCAATATTATGTCTAGAAATGAGCTCAGAAAATCCATATGTATAAGAATGGGCTCAGAAGGTATGTGTGTGAATTGGAGAGACAATCTACGGATCACGTATAGGAATGGGCTTAGAAGATCCATGTGTTCAAGAATTGTCCTAAGTAATACTTCTTTATCTTTTAAGTGAATGACTTTTGCATCGATATTGAGACTAATATATGTAAGTTGAGAATTGAATAGTACATACTTTACATGATGATATATGCATAGTATGAGATTGAATAATAAAAGGAATCCATTTTGGAAGAGTGAGTTTAGAACTTAAGATGAATCTTGATGCATGATATGTGATCACATTTTCTTAATAAACCAAAGTGGCTGGAGCAATAACGATAACATGAATTTTAGTATATATTTTGGGGAAAACTTATTGATAATTTTAGAATTCTCACCCGTATGTTTTCCCGTGTCATCTCCAGATTAATCCAAAGGACAATGCGGCTGCTACACGGAGGTATCAGATTTGTAGTAATTTAAGCTTTTATCAATTTTACTTAGTTATATGTATAAGTTTATAGATGTATTAGATGAGTTTTTCTTGTATTTGAAGTTATATAGTAATAAATATTATACTATTATGTTGTCTTTTTATATATTTTAATAGAATTTTTAAATTAGTTATTGCACAACTCAATTAACTCTGCTATAGATAATTAAGAAAGGTTCGCTAAATTATGAGTAACACCTCCTGAGTCTAATGTCATGGCTTAAGGATGATGCTATTTGGGAGGATATTATAAGAAACACAAAGTCACTTCATAAAAAAATTTAAAAAACATAACAAATATTCTAGCATGCTGCCAATCAGAATTTGTAGGAGGACCAACTTTCTTTTTCCTTTTTCTATCCTCAAGAAACCATTTCATAAAACTATACTTTTGATCATAAAGTCTATCAAAAGCTTTTTCAAGGTTTTTCTACTTGTTCTAACATCAAATAGGTGGAATTCCACCTAATTGGGACATCTAAACATGCATGACCTTGAAACTTTATCATTTCAGCCACAGTGCATTCTTTAAACTTTGTTAGCCTTTGGGGAGAGGATCCAACACACCGAACAATGTTCTTGATGCTTTCTATGGAAGTTTGTTGTTCCTTGATCCCTTCACTAACAATCAAACTTAAGATATGATCACAACACCTCATATAAAAGTATTTTCCTCCACACACCAATCCACCTCTAGTATCTAATTTCTTTTGCAGGTATGACATTGCCCCATCATTTGAGCTTGCATTATTCACTTTGATTGTGAACACATTTTCAATTCTCCATTCTCTCAAATACCTCTAATTTTCTCTTCCTATGGTTTCACCCTTGTGGTTCTCAATTAGGAAAAAATTTTACAATTCTTTTTTACAATCTCCATTCTTCATCAATAAAATGTGCATTCAAAATGTGCATTCTCCATTGTCAAACAAACACGGATGCATGACTTCATAAACCAAGCATTAAGCTTTTTCTTTTCATCTAAAAATAGTTGACAATAGTCTCTTGAAATTGTCACCCTAGATGGTATAGTGAATCTAGGCTTTAATCGATTTAACATCTTACAAAATGCACACTTTTCTACAACCTTGAATGACATTTCTTCACATGTCATGAATTCAACCACAACCTTCCTACAATCCTCCAAGTTATAACCAACAAGTTTCATGGATAAGCCATCTTTCTCTCCTTCACTAATCCTTGGCATATACCCATGAAGTGTCCTTTTCTTTCCTACTTTACTAAATATCCATTTATGAGACCTACATAGGTGTTTATTCATTGAATTATTGCCATGTTTGTTTGGGTAACAACTATACACTACACAACAATGATTACATTTGGCCTTGTGTTCTCCCTTAGTCTCTACCAAAGAAAGCTTAGTAAAATAATTCCAAATGATTGACTTTTTACCCTTACTAGCCTCTCCTTCACCCTCATTTTTCTCGCCATCATATTTCTCACTAATTACTGGTAGGGCTAAAGTAGTTGTTGAGGTCAAAGTGTAGCATTTGTGTTTGTTGAAGGATTTGAGACTGTGTTACCAATTTTATTAACTAAAGTTGAACCAATGGCTCTCCCCCTTCCATTTGTTTTCAACTAAACCTAAATTCTAAGAAAAATAGTAGATAATTGCCAATATTGGATTAAAACAACAATTGGTTTAAAATAATATCATTTGTTAAAGTGTAAATTGACCCAAAGCTGCTATAAGCCCCTAGAGCAAACCAATATGAATTATGAGGAGTAAAACAACTAGGAGAGTTATTAAGTCTCAAGCTTAGCTTAGACTCTTGTTGTTATGTAGAGAATGTACTAAAGATTGAAGCTCTCCTTATATATTTGTAGCTAACAGTAGGCTCCATCAATTGTTCACCAAAGCCAAGTTGAAATCATGGGTTGGATGAAATAAGCTCTCCTAAAAAAGTTACAAGAGTCATATTTTTTAGTTGTTCATAACTTCATATTATAATTACTAAATGTATAAAATTATAAACATAAAAAGATTTTCAATTTTCACTTATATATAAATATAATACATTTATCCTATATTAATAGACATAAATCTCAATATTCATGTATTCTTCCATTAGTATTCAGTGCTCAAACTTCTTAACTTTAAAACACTTTTCTCATTTCTTAGTAGACACTAATCACACTACCTGAGAGGCTAATTAGCTATTGTAAATATACATGAAAAGTAGGTAAGAGTTTGAGTGGGTGTTTTGTTATATGAGAAGAAGTTCACTTAAACACAGAATAACAAAGTGAATTGTGGTTATTTATTCTACAAATATTGCTGCTTAGTTCTCCACTAATGTTCTAGCAACTCCTAGCTTGCTTTACTCTACAGGATTGAGATCAGATATTTTTGAGGACGTTTATTTATTAGAGCTAATATTGGATTTGACACAAGAAAGGTTAGGAACTTTGATAAAGCAAAAAAATTGTATAAACAAGAATATCATATACTATTACCAAGGCTACAACATATTAGCCCATAGAAAATATCATAAAAAACTCGAAGAACTTTTGTCTCTATAGTCATATTGTTCATATGCTTTGTAAAATAATAGTGATGCTACTTTTTAGCATATGATGTTTATAGAAATCAATATGCTTGAAGAGGCCTATTAAGCAGTGATCGATGACTTTGTAAGTGACTCAAACCACTAACCTAACAACCAAAAAAAAAATTGGGGCCAAAATAAAGTTTTGACTGAACCATAACATGAATTAGGAATAAAGGGCAAAACAACAAGTTACAAACCATTACCCTTAATATATTCTTAAGGCAATATCATTGAAGGGGATAGTAACAATATCAATAGGAAACAAGGGCCTACCAAGAAAATTAGACTTCAATACTTCAATCTTCAATCAGGTCTCAAACAGAACTCCATCTTGTTAAGGGAAGCTGTCGAATAACGGAGATGTCAGCATCACAATTGTAACACCCTCCTAACTACCACATGTTCGCTTGAGTATTAACATAATAATTAGAAGGGTGTCACTTACATTACTTACACTAGTTGAATATATTGTCATTATTGTCTAAGATAGCTCCTTATAGTGCATACTAGTAGCGTGAAATAAAAAACATATGAAATAAAATAAACTTAGCATCGACTATCTAAGGTACTAATGTGGCCATCAGTAGCCTATCAATATATATATAAAGTAAGACACTAGTAGTTATAACCTAACAAGTTATAGACATAGATAGCCATCCCAAATAGTTACTAAGATATCTAAAGTAATGATTTCCCCATTAGGATGATTACATCTCTTTCAGCTGAAGTACCCAAACTGATAGAGTTAGAGAAAAATGAGGAGGACTAAGTTAGGACATCTTTTTCAAGGGTTATGGCAGTGCAGGTAGGGTACAATAAAAATTGGATGTGCTAAGTGCAAAGACACACCATCATAGGGAAACTAGGGGTGATAGAAAGCACTGAAAATAGATTGAGCAAACAATATGGTTGTTTCATAATACTTCTCCTACTATAGCAAGTCAATGAAGATCACTATGGGTAGCATTTGCAGGATTTGAATACAACACAATGTACATACAAATATAAGGATGAGAGTATTACATAATTCTAAGTAGGGAATTCCTTCATATATAATCATAACATCAATAATAATTTCAATCATAAAAGTCTATGTAAAAAAAAATGCAAGATCAATAAGTCATCATATGATGCTTTTGTGAATTCATCAACACGGGAAAGACTTAGTTTATATCATTGGTATCAGTGGATAACACCATACATGGGCAATAGAATGCTTATTAGGAATGAGTTCATTCTTATACGTGATCATCGGATTTTCTTTTTTCCACTTTTGAATCTCACACAGATCTATTCCTAGCCGATATGTCTACCAACTCACAATATCTCAAGGAAAGTTCCTATTTTTGCCTTTCCCTTCATTTAACATTTCTCATTTTTACCTATATGTCAGAACATGCACAATTGAAGTTCATATGTTCTATTTTACACATGCATGCACATATTCTTTTCTTTTTTTTTTCAAATGCATGCACTAGCCACATATAGACATTTATCCACACAAAAATACAATCATGCAGCATATTCAAGTATTAACATCACACTATTGCCAAATACCACTATAACACTAATTTAGAGGCAATTATTCACTTTTGGCACAACAGCCAAATCTCACATATCAATAATGCATTTAGTTTGCACATCAAATTATATAAAATAGAGTTACATCAATTCACTAAGATGCCTCAATATGTCCATAAGGCGCTGTAAAAAATTCAAGTAAAAAAAAGGTCTCTAGCTATATTAACAAAATTTTACAAATTCGGTGGTCAGTAACCACCTATATTCAGCCAACAGTCAGAATTCCTAATTTTACTATCATAGGAAATGAACTTAGCAATTCCTGTAACATTTAGAGTTGGACTTCAAGGTGTCTAGAACAACTTGTCAAAATTTCAAAACTAAATTTGATCGTTAGATATAGTAACAAAATTAGACAAACCCAGAGCTTCAAAGTTGGCTGTTCAGACGACAACCACAACGGCCTCAGTTTTTTATTTTTTCAAAAATAGTAAAAACCTCAACTGGACTAAAAAAGAATCATGTAATTACCATTTAGCTTCACTACAAAAAAAAAATCAACTAAAAAATATGTCTCCTATTACTTGAGAAAAATCGAGAAATGCCTACTGCCATTGAAAAATCTGAGTTTCCAGCAAGTTTTTAAGACTTGTTTTGATAAAATAATTTTCTAACAACATCAAACTACACCACATATGCAAACACATCAAGATCTATGTATAAACATACAATACAACAAAAAATATCAACTCGAAACTTTAGTATCTTTAGAAACAAAATTTAGAAAAGAAAAGGCCACAAAAACCCTACTCTTGGAGGTTTAAGGCTTCTTGCTTTGGATGATCCTTCCAAAATGATTTCCTTCATGTAAAGCTCCTCCAAACAGCACCTAATTCTTCTTGTAGTAGTGGTATATGATGGCTCAAGGTAGAGAATGGTGATGGATCAAAATTCCAGTCAGTTAGTTTTCAAGATTATGAAGAGTAGATGAAATTTGGTGAAGGAAGCTTGTGATTTTAGAAGCTCAAAGCTAGAGATTTTGGGTTATGGAGCTAAGGTTAGGTTTTGGAGCTTTTCTCATGGAGGGTTGTGTTTTTAAGGGTGCTAGCTGAAAATGAGGAGGACTATGGTATAAAGTTGATTATTTAAATCTTAAGTTTAGTATAGTGTTTATCTAGTTTCAAGCTTTTATTCCTTTCTTTTTGAAAAAGAAATGAACTTAATGGCTAGGATTGCTTTTGTTGGTCAAGAATTTAATTCTTGACCATCCACTTTGCTCTAAGATAAGAGGCTCACATTAGTAAAGCTCAAATTAATTTTTAATAGCCTTGTTTAGTATACTGAAATTCTAAACATCAATTTGTCATTAATTTTTAACAGTATTTTTTTAACCATCAATTTGTCAAAATACTGAAAATTTCATTAGTAAAGCTCAAATTAATTTTTAAATAACTTCAAGGTGTTATAACAGTCTTGTTTCCAGCTTATTTGGGTATGGTGTCTTCTTTGCCAAGAGGAAGTGGAGAAGAGATGCCTTCCTTTGTGCCGAAAAGAAAGCCCAATAAGCATCAATCTCGAAGTCCAACTGGAGTGTCTTCCTTGCCTTAGTCCATGACCGCTATACGTCGAAGAATGGGTTAGAGAAGAAAGGTCCTCCTTTGTGCCTTAGCAGAGCATTGAAAAAAGGATGGGAAGAGGAATTGAAAAGTATGTGTTGTACTATTCTCCATCTCTGAAAAGTGAAAGTGAGAACTAGAAGGGTAATAACCAACATATGTAATTGGGCTAGGTCAGGTAACCCACAGCCCGAACCCGGTTAGAACAAACACCCGGCTACCTTACTTTTATGCTAACCTATGCAAAATTTTTTACATCTTGGGTCCAACCCAGCTCGAATAACTTGGGCTAGATCAAGTCATAGTGCTACTTTGGGTTATGTACAGCCTTACCTCAAGTATTTCGAGTGAAATTTTTTTTGTAGTCAAAATGAGCTCATTTTTTGCATGATAAGAAAGAGCACTACTATAATGTTGGGCATGGAGTTTTTTGCAGAATTTTTTTTGCTTGGTATTTTGACAATTTTTATTGCTCTGAGATATCTCAAGTATTTTGCATGAAAATTTTTGCTCTCAAAATAAGGTCACGTTTGGCATGATGAGAAAAAGCATTATTATAATGCTGAGCATGAAGTTTGGCGTGAAAATTCCACTATTTTCTTGGTATTTGACAGTTTTCCTTTCCTTCAAATATCTCGAGTGTTTTTACACAAAAAATTTTTGCGTTCTTAAATGAGATTATTTTTGGCATGATGAGAAAGATCGCTATCCTTATGCAGGGCATGCTGTTTCACACGAAAATTCCATTGTTTTCTTAGTATTCTGACAATTTTTTTTGTTATTCAGGGATATCTCTAATATTTTGCATGAAAACTTTTGTGTTTTCAAAATAAGCTCTTTTTTTGGCATTGCAAGAAAGAGCAACATTATAATGTTGGGGTGAAGTTTAATACGGAAATTACAATGTTTTCTTGGTGTTTTGACAATTTTCTTGTAGTTCGGGGAAATCTCAAGTATTTGGCATGAAAACTTTGTGCTCTCAAAATGAGCTCATTTTTAGCATGCAGAGAAAGAGCACTATTCTAATGCAAGGCAAGAAGTTTCCACCAAAGTTCTGCCGTTTTCTTGGTAATTTGCAAAATTTCTTGTCATTCGGGGGATATCTTGTAACACCCTAGTTATTAACCAAATACACCTAGGTTGAATCTGATTAATGACTAGACTTTACTCCTTACTTTGGTTCCTTCTTCATAATTTGAAAATACTTAGTGAAATTACGAGCCATTTTTTTTTTTTTAAAAAAAACATAATTGAAAACGTGAGCCGAGTACAACGTGAACGAGTAAGTGGAGTATAATAAGACGTTTAAGAATATATCACATCATATCACTTTGGCTCCATCATATAACATCCATAAACACATTATAGCATATATTTACATACAATAACCTCACTCAAAGGGTGGGTTATGTTCATACATCATTGTCTTATGCAAACCCATAAAAGAAAATACATAAGGAAATACATGCCCCTAAACTAGATAACTCTATAAGCCGGGAAGGTTATCCTAAAACTAGGGTGCATGATCACACATAAGTTTACTAAGAACCCTCTATGGCCACTGTCCCGAAATGGGGAATAAATCCGATCCACTGATGAGCTCCCTCGGGGGGGGACACACGAGATACACCATGTTGGGGTCGCATGGACGGCCTTCTTGCTAACCTTGGCTGAACAACTCTTTCCTCACTACCCTCTCTTACACGTCTGGGAGTAGGAGCAGAGCTCTCGTAATATACATGAGTAGGAGTGTCCTCAAGGATCGGTTTGAATATCTCGCCTCGAACATACTGAAATCCATGGACAGCAGATGAAGCGGGATAAGAACGTAACATCCTTTCATCAAGTGGACGTGCATGTTCGAAAACCATTTCATCGCCATAGGGAGAAGTAGGAGAAAATCGATAACTAGGGACAGGATGTGCAAAGGGACGACCTATGTAAATAAAAACACGAATCACAAGACCTCCCTTCAAAATGATACGAGCGATGCACCGGATCATAGTGAAATTCCCAAGTAGGGGTATCAACGAACAGACGAATGTCGCCATCTGAATCTGGAGACAATCACGGAAATAAAGAAAAGGAGTGAGAATCTTGCTAAAGAATTCTCAGTAGGGTACCTCCTTCTACAGTGTCATCATCAAAGTCCCCAGGAACCTCGGGATTATTCTAAAATAGTGAGCATGCAAAGATTCATTTTAAGTACGGACAAATACTTAACCGAGGTTCGTCAATTTTTAATCATGCGTCTTATAATGCATCATAATCTTAACATGTCATATTTACAATGAACTTTTCCTTTATCATTACATCATATTCCTCATCATCATTATCAAATAACATGCATAAAAGAACGCCATATAATATTAGCTACACGTGGACATAATGCACATATTTCATTTCTTTAGTGCCTTAGGTGACTTAAAATCTTATCATCATCATTATTTTCCTTAGGCCACCCTATACTCCACCCTTTTGGGAGTAATTTAGGTTATGAGCTCATACTTTACTAGTCGTCACTAGCATATACTTATCCCTTTTGATAAGCTAAAGTCCCGACTCTACCCTTTTGAGAGAACGGGTTAGGGGCTAAAATCACCTTTTCACCACCTATAGTCCGATGGTTCCAAAGGATCATTTTCTTATAAGTTTAAGTCACCATTAAATCTTTGCATGTTATATCACAATAGAATTCATAAACATCATAACATTTTCTTATTTATAGTCTTAAACTAGAATAATATATATCAATCTGTAATCATGCATATGGGAGATTCCCGAAAGAGAGGTGGGTCATAATGGACACGCTTAAATACCAAGTCTTTCCTTAGCCGTAACGTTTCCAAATTACACTTTTACAATGATACACTTTCTTCTAGCAACAAAGGTAAATTTTACATAATAAAGAATATTTCATGTATAAGCATTCTCATTATTTGCAACAAAGAACTATAACATGCAAGCCAGAAATCATTCAATGATATCAAGTACTTAATAAGCATCCAATCCTTACATAGAATTATCAATTATAGAACTAATTAGTTACTAAACCAATTATGAATCATTCTCTTAACAATAAACCATAATTATCACACATTGATACTAAACTCAGATCAGTGGCCGAATCATGAACCTCATGCAATTACATAGAATCATATTTTAAGTGCATATAAAATACTAGTTCCCCGTAAAATCCTTGCAAAGCCTTAAAACTCATTTAGAAACTAGTTCTTTTGTCAAATTTGGGAGGATCTTCACAATTAAAATTCTCACTTAAGATAAAAGGAGTAAGTCTTGAGCTTTAGAGATTTAGGTGACATCTTAGAGTTATAAACATGCTATGCAACCTTATTTTAATCTTATCTTTATAAGGTGATAGCTTGGAATTATACACATGATATGCAATTCCATTTCTTTAACTTTAAGATTTAAGGTGATGACTTGAAAATTAAACATGATGCAAGAACTTGAAATATAAACATGATACAAGAAAGCTGGAGCGCGGTAATCCGCACAGACCAAGAGAGGGAGAAGAGAATATTAAGAAACCGAGCGGCGGTAGTCCGCACAGACCAGAGAGAGGAGAAGAGAATATTAAGAAACCGGAGCGCGGTAGTCCGCACAGACCGATAAAGGGAGAAGAGAATTATTATTACATCCTTTTAAGCTCCAATCTCAAGACTTTTTAAAGAATAAATTTTATTAACTCTAATAATCATATTTCTTTGCTTGTGATACATGGGCAAGTCTTTGTGCTCTAGGGTCTTTAGGTGATGGCATAAAATAAATATGTCATGCGTTGATTCTTTTAGCCATTATAAAATAAAGTGAGAGCATAAATTAAATATGAGATGCAACCTCTTTATTATCTTGAAAGATTAAGTGATAACTTGAAACATAAATATGAAATACAAGCTTGGAATTTAAACATGAGAAATGCAAGTTCATTTATTCATTCTTGAAAATTTAGTGATGACATAGAAGGTAAACATGGTTATGCAAAGCATAAACTTAATCATGGATGCAAATTCATTTTGTTTCTTTACTAGAGCTCCTTCAAGACTTTAAAAGAATTATAAATTCAACCCAATACATATCTTAACAAGAAATAAAACATAAAAGGAAATACATCTTTCAAGTTCTAAACTAAAAATCATTGTTTTAGCATCATAAAGCATTATTCTTTAAAGCTTTGCATCAAGTGGAATTTTCAAGCTTTAGAGGCCTAACTTGTGATGGATTTACAACCCACCCTCAAGGTCCTCATCATCAAGCCATCATCTTAGTTCCACCTAGGCCATATGGCCTGAATTGGTTAAAGAAAAAGAAGAAGAGGAAAACCAAAATGAAAAGCTAAGGTAAATTCATAATTTCATCATTTTGAGCTAAAAACACAACTCCTCAAAGCATAGAAATAAATTTAGAAACTACTCCCTACCTAATCTGAGTTGAAGAAGAGGAAGAGAACTTGATTTCTTGAAGTGAAATGACACAAAATCTCTTTGAAAAAATGAAGAAAGAATTCAGCCAAAGAGGAGGAAGAAAGAAAGTTTTTGGTGCTCCTAAAAACTAGTTATGAACCAAGCATTCCAAGACCACTCAAGCAAGCCTATTTATAGAAGATTTTGAGGCTTCTAATTGGCCAAAATGAGGAGGTAGTTGTCAGAATTTTTCAGGAGAAATAATGGAGGAAAAATCATTTTAGACAAAGTTGTATGAAATTAAGGAATTATGTCTCTTATGGTGACATTTTGGCATTTTGTTTTAGTGCAACTTTTGGAAATAATACAGCTGCATAATGGCATCAATAATTTCGTGCATTACAGCCCAAAGAAGTGAAATTTGTGTGTTCCATGCATTATTTAGGTGTAGGCAAGGTATTCATGTAATATAGAGAATTTACGGTTAAGGGCTTAAGTGAATTAGTAAGCAATTTGGGTGTTTTTGAGCAATTTTGGGTTCTAATCAATCTAAATACATAATTTTGAATCTAGATTAATATTTAGAATTTAATAAGCTTTAATTTGAGCCTAATATTGCTTAGGTTTCGTATATGAATCGAAAATCCCAAATTCGCAAACCGCCAAAAACGGGGCAAAAACGTACTTTCAGTTAAAAACTGTCCGACGCCACCCGAGCTTAACCAATGGTTAATCATGGCTTAAAAACACATTTTAAAACATTTTAGTGAGGTTCGGCTCAGTCGGCACACACATCGGAGTTAAAAAGCATTGAGGCGTTTGGCAATTTATTGTCGAAACTCAAAATTGAGATTCTTCTCGCTCTATTAACACACATAACACAAACAATCCCTTATTATTCTCAAAACATCCCCTTGAGAATATGTGGGCCCACAATCCTCATTTTCTGAGTAAAATAACTTCAGGGACATTTTGGTCATTTTACACGTACAGAAATTCTGGATTTGCGACTCTCGCATGAATCGCTCCTAACCTATCTTCTAATGTTATATTCCTTTATTAAGGATTGTTCGCCCTCAAATCTTATGTAATAATTACCTATGGTAATTCAGTAATTTCAATGACAGAAAAATTACAAGAAAATTGGGCGTTACATTACTCCTCCTTACAAAGAATTTCGCCCGGGAAATTCGCTACGTGAGTACAACTCGGGGTTTTGTGCTTTCATGTTCGATTCCAGCTGCCATGTAATTTCTTCGGTTTCACCCTGTCCCATGCTACTTTGACCAGGGGTACAGCCTTGTTCCTTAGTCGCTTAACTCCTCGGTCGACGATTCTCGTGGGTAGTAAGTTAAATGTCGTTATCTCTTAATTGTACATGTTCGGCTCTAGTACATGACTCGGGTCGATTGATACTTTCTTAATCGAGAGACAAGGAAAACATCATGAAGGTTCGATAGACTCGGGAGTAGGGCTATACGGTAGGCTAGATGTCCTACTTTGGTAAGGATTTCAAACGGACCAAGAAATCTGGGGCTCAATTTCTTTACTTTTATTGCTCGGCCTATGCCTGTGGTGGGGGTGATCCTTAGGAACACGTGGTCCCCTTCTTGAAAATCTAGCGGTTTTCGCCGCTTGTCCGCATAGTTTTTCTGTCGACTTTGAGCAAAGAAGAATCTTATCCCTAATCTTTTTGATTTGTTCCGTTGTTTCCCTCACAATATCAGGTCCGAGTAAACTTTGCTCTCCGGGTTCATACCAACATAAGGGAGATTGACATTTCCATCCATAGAGGGCCTCATACGGTGCCATACCGATACTTGCATGATAATCAAGTTGTTATATGCAAATTCAATAAGTGGCGGGTACTTATCCCAACTTCCCCTTTGATCTAAAACACATGCCCTTAACATATCCTCCAAGGTTTGGATAGTTCTTTCAGATTGACCATCTGTTTTGGGGTGATAGGTCGTGCTTAGACACAGCTTTGAACCAAATGCCTTTTGAAAGGCTCCCCAAAATCGTGACGTAAATCGCGGATCTCGGTCCGAGATTATCGTCGACGGCACCCCATGTAACCTCACTATCTCCTGAATATATAATTGTGCTAACCTATCCAAGGAATAAGTCACCTTAATAGGTAAAAGTGGGTCGACTTCACAATCGATCCACGATTACCCATATGGTATCATGATTCATTTGGGTCCTTGGTAATCCAGTCACAAAATGCATGGAGATACTAAACCACTTCCACTCGTGGATCGACAGAGGTTGCGGCATTCCGTGATGGTTTTTGGTGTTCAATCTTCACCTTTTGACACACCAAGCACTTACTCACCCATGTGCACACATCTTCCTTCATTCCAGGCCACCAGAACATCTTCTTCAAATCTTGATACATCTTGGTGGCACCAGGATGAAGGGTAAAATGACTCTTATGGGCTTCCTCCAAAATATCTTTTCGGAGGTCACCACTAGCAGGTACACATATTCGACCTTTAAACCTCCATAAATCGTCCATTCCTTGGGTAAAACCTATCAACTTTCCTGCCTTCATCGCCCTAAAGTCTTTTGAAACTCAAAGATCGTGCCCTTGAGCTTGAACAATCCGTTCTTTGAACTCACTTGTCACTCTAAGATGACAAGCTTTGATGCCCTTAGTGGTCAAAGTCACTCCTAGGTTTAAGTCCCTAAATTGTTCAATCAATTCAACCTCCTTCACCATCAAACGAGACACTTGTAAGGACTTCCTACTCAAAGCATCGGCTACTACATTAGCTTTACCAGGATGGTAGTTCAATCCAAAATCATAATCTTTCAAGAACTCCATCCATCGCCTTTGCCTCATGTTTAGCTCTTTTTGATCAAAGAGATATTTCAAACTCTTGTGATCGGAAAACACCTCAAACTTAACTCCATATAAATGGTGTCTCCAAATCTTTAGAGCAAACACGACTGCACTAACTCAAGGTCATGGGTAGGGTAGTTTGCCTCATGTGGCTTGAGTTGTCTTGATGCATAGGCCACCACTTGCCTATCTTGCATCAATACACAACCTAAACCCTTTTTGAAGCATCACAATACACCTCGAAAGGCACATTGCGCTCGGCTAACACTAAAACAGGGCTCGAGGTTAGCTTGTGTTTTAACTCTTGAAAGCTCTTTTCACACTCCGGTCCATGAAAAAGGGTGTTCTTCCTAGTCACTTGGTCAAAGGTAGGGAAATCTGGGAAAATCCCTTGATAAATCGACGGTAATAACCGGCTAAACCCAAAAGCTCCTTACTTGATTCACGTGGTTGGTCTTTCCCAGTTTACTACCGCTTCTACCTTACTAGGATCTACAGCAATTCCTTTCTTAGATACTACATGCACTAAAAATTGCACCTTATCCAACCAAAACTCACACTTGGAAATCTTGGCATATAGTTTCTTTTCCTTCAAGATCTCTAGTACTATGGTTAGGTGGCATTCATGCTCTTCATGGGTCTTAGAATATATGAGAATGTCATCTATAAAGACAACTACAAACTGGTCTAAATAGGGTCGAAAGATCCTATTCATGTAATCCATAAAAATAGCTGGAGCATTGGTTAACCCAAAGGACATTACTGCAAACTCAAAATGGCCGTGCGAGTGCGAAAGGCCGCTTTAGGTATGTCTTCATCTCTCACTCTAATTTGATGGTAGCCTGACCTCAAATCTATCTTAGAAAACACTACCGCACCTTTCAGCTTGGTCCATCAAATCATCGATCCTAGGCAGAGGATACTTGTTTTTCACCGTTACTTTATTCAACTCGCCTATAATCTACACACATCCTCATACTCCCATCCTTTTTCTTTACAAACAACACAGGGCTCCCCAAGGTGATGCACTAGGCCTAACAAACTTTTTCTCCAATAAATCTTCCAATTGAGTTTTTAACTCGGTCAATTCTAATGGGGACATCCTGTATGGGGCTATGGATATAGGTCCCAGACCAAAGCAACTCTATGGAAAATTCTATCTCTCTTGGGGGAAACTCGTATCTCATCCGGAAATACTTGGGATAATTTCTTACTATTGGTATCTCATCGATACTTTGCTCAAAGTCTACATCACTAGCGGCTAAGAAAATGTAACCTTTACTCTCACCCTTACCACAGTCCATTTCCACAGCAGTTATGTAAAGACTTATGGGTTTCTTAGGTTCAATAGGAATAGGAAGAAAAGTGATGGTTTTCTCATAACAGCTTAACAAAGACACGGTTGGCCTCAACCCAATCCATGCCAAGAATCACATCTAAACCTCGCATGGGTAAGCAAATAAGATCTAAAACAAAGGATCTATTATCTATAATAAAACTACAATCTAAACAACATTTACAAGTCCTAACGGGTTTTCCAGTAGGGGTAGAAACAATAAGGTCAAAAGGAAGCTCAGTCATAGGTAAATTAAGGCTTTTAACGCATGAATGGGAGATAAAAGAATGAGAAGCTTTAATCATATAGTACAATTAAGTCTTTACCATGCATATTACCCTTACCTTCCACGAGATTTCGTGACTTCGTTGTTTCTTCAAAGATTAACGATAAATACCCTTCCTGGTATTGCGGCTTGGGATTGGGGTTGGCGGGTTCCTTTCCGTGCATTCTCGGGAGTAATGACTTGGTTTTCCACACCGATAGCACACGCTTGTTCCGCTCGACATGGCATGCTCCCATGATTCTTACCACACTTGGGACACTCCATGGATGGCACAGCCGTGGAGGTACCGCTGGACCTCTTTGTGGTGCTTTCCTTTATTGTTGTTATTGTTGTTGTTGCGATTGTTACCGGGTTATTGTTGTAGCGATTGTTATTATAGCGGTTGTTGTTGTTTGGCCTTCCTTGTTGAAAATTTCTTTGTGGCCCATGAGGTCTTGATTGGGGGGAAATGGAGGTCGATTCTGCCTTTTGAACTGCTGACCTTGAGGTGTCAACTTTTTGGTAATATTATCTGATTTTAGGGTGTTTAGTTTTCTCTGACCTTCTTCAATAATCCGACATTTGTTAACTAGGGTAGAGAAATCCCTAATCTCCAAATGTGCAACTGCCACATTAAGTTCCGCCTTCAACCCTGACTCGTATTTAATGCATTTCCAGTACTCATCAGATTTCCTTGGTACATTCTTGAGAACTTAATGAGTTCTTCAAATCTGGCGATGTCTTGGGCCACATTCATATTCCCGTGGACAAGTTGCATGAATTCAATGTCCTTGGCATTTCTATCTGACTCTGGAAAGTACTTTTCATAAAAATGGACCTTGAATAGTTCCCAATCAATGTCCATGTCGGTCGTCCAGGAGTCTTCGAACACCTCTCCACCGTAAACCGCATCACCCTCAAGCATATGAGTAGCGAAGGTGACCTTTTGCTCCTCCGAGCATGGGACTACAAGAAAGACCTTCTCAATATTCCGAATCCATTCATCCGCAATATTTGGATTCAGGGTCCCCTTGAAAACTCGTGGGTTCGCCTTACGAAACTCTCCGAAACGGGCATGTTCAGGAATTTCATGTCCTTGATTCATATTGGCTTGACGATCCTGATCCATTCGTTCCATCATCATTCTCATGGTCCTTGCTACATCGCGGAGTGCTTCGGCTGTCTCGTTGTCTTGATTATTCTGTGCTGCGCTCCTAGTCTGTTGTCGACGTGCCATTGGTCCCTATACACACAAAACACCAACACTGAGGTGATCAGGCCCAATATTCCATGCAAAGTGAGCAAGTTACCATGGCACTTTCAACATACAGTAGTCATGTATTTCTAATCCTTAGGCTCATCCTAATGATAAACATCTACACATGACGTCACTAACGTATTATGCTTTAGAAGCATAGCTAGTCCAATCCTCAGGCTCCATGAGAATCGAACTGCTCTGATACCAAAATGTAACACCCTAGTTATTAACCAAATACACCTAGGTTGAATCTGATTAATGACTAGACTTTACTCCTTACTTTGGTTCCTTCTTCATAATTTGAAAATACTTAGTGAAATTACGAGCCATTTTTTTTTTAAAAAAAAACATAATTGAAAACGTGAGCCGAGTACAACGTGAACGAGTAAGTGGAGTATAATAAGACGTTTAAGAATATATCACATCATATCACTTTGGCTCCATCATATAACATCCATAAACACATTATAGCATATATTTACATACAATAACCTCACTCAAAGGGTGGGTTATGTTCATACATCATTGTCTTATGCAAACCCATAAAAGAAAATACATAAGGAAATACATGCCCCTAAACTAGATAACTCTATAAGCCGGGAAGGTTATCCTAAAACTAGGGTGCATGATCACACATAAGTTTACTAAGAACCCTCTATGGCCACTGTCCTGGAAATGGGGGAATAAATCCAATCCACTGATGAGCTCCCTCGGGAGAGGACACACGAGATACACCATGTTGGGGTCGCATGGACGGCCTTCTTGCTAACCTTGGCTGAACAACTGTTTCCTCACTACCCTCTCTTACACGTATGGGAGTAGGAGCAGAGCTCTCAGAATATACATGAGTAGGAGTGTCCTCTGAAGGATCAGTTTCAGAATATCTCGTCTCGGGAACATACTCTGGAAATCCGTGGACAGCAGATGAAGTGGGATAAGAACGTAACATCCTTTCATCAAGTGGACGTGCATGTTCGAAAACCATTTCATCGCCATAGGGAGAAGTAGGAGAAAATCGATAACTAGGGACAGGATGTGCAAAGGGACGACCTATGTAAATAAAAACACGAATCACAAGACCTCCTTCAAAATGATACGAGCGATGCACCGGATCATAGTGAAATTCCCAAGTAGGGGTATCAACGAGCAGACGAATGTCGCCATCTGAATCTGGAGACAATGACGGAAATAAAGAAAAGGAGTGAGAATCTTGCTAAAGAATTCTCGATGAGGGTACCTCCTTCTACAGTGTCATCATCAAAGTCCCCAGGAACCTCGGGATTATTCTAAAATAGTGAGCATGCAAAGATTCATTTTAAGTACGGACAAATACTTAACCGAGGTTCGTCAATTTTTAATCATGCGTCTTATAATGCATCATAATCTTAACATGTCATATTTACAATGAACTTTTCCTTTATCATTACATCATATTCCTCATCATCATTATCAAATAACATGCATAAAAGAACGTCATATAATATTAGCTACACGTGGACATAATGCACATATTTCATTTCTTTAGTGCCTTAGGTGACTTAAAATCTTATCATCATCATTATTTTCCTTAGGCCACCCTATACTCCACCCTTTTGGGAGTAATTTAGGTTATGAGCTCATACTTTACTAGTCGTCACTAGCATATACTTATCCCTTTTGATAAGCTAAAGTCCCGACTCTACCCTTTTGAGAGAACGGGTTAGGGGGCTAAAATCACCTTTTCACCACCTATAGTCTGATGGTTCCAAAGGATCATTTTCTTATAAGTTTAAGTCACCATTAAATCTTTGCATGTTATATCACAATAGAATTCATAAACATCATAACATTTTCTTATTTATAGTCTTAAACTAGAATAATATATATCAATTGTAATCATGCATATGGGAGATTCCCAGGAAAGAGAGGTGGGTCATAATGGACACGCTTAAATACCAAGTCTTTCCTTAGCCAGAACCTTTCCAAATTACACTTTTACAATGATACACTTTCTTCTAGCAACAAAGGTAAATTTTACATAATAAAGAATATTTCATGTATAAGCATTCTCATTATTTGCAATAGCAACTATAACATGCAAGCCAGGAAATCATTCAATGATATCAAGTACTTAATAAGCATCCAATCCTTACATAGAATTATCAATTATAGAACTAATTAGTTACTAAACCAATTATGAATCATTCTCTTAACAATAAACCATAATTATCACACATTGATACTAAACTCAGATCAGTGGCCGAATCATGAACCTCATGCAATTACATAGAATCATATTTTAAGTGCATATAAAATACTAGTTCCCGTAAAATCCTTGCAAAGCCTTAAAACTCATTTAGAAACTAGTTCTTTTGTCAAATTTGGGAGGATCTTCACAATTAAAATTCTCACTTAAGATAAAAGGAGTAAGTCTTGAGCTTTAGAGATTTAGGTGACATCTTAGAGTTATAAACATGCTATGCAACCTTATTTTAATCTTATCTTTATAAGGTGATAGCTTGGAATTATACACATGATATGCAATTCCATTTCTTTAACTTTAAGATTTAAGGTGATGACTTGAAAATTAAACATGATGCAAGAACTTGAAATATAAACATGATACAAGAAATCGGAGCGTGTAATCCGCATGTGACCGAGAGGGAGAAGAGAATATTAAGAAACCGAGCGGTAGTCCGCACAGGACCAGTAGAGGGAGAAGAGAATATTAAGAAACCGGAGCGGCGGTAGTCCGCACAGGACCAGTAAAGGGAGAAGAGAATTATTATTACATCCTTTTAAGCTCCAATCTCAAGACTTTTTAAAGAATAAATTTTTTTAACTCTAATAATCATATTTCTTTGCTTGTGATACATGGGCAAGTCTTTGTGCTCTAGGGTCTTTAGGTGATGGCATAAAATAAATATGTCATGCGTTGATTCTTTTAGCCATTATAAAATAAAGTGAGAGCATAAATTAAATATGAGATGCAACCTCTTTATTATCTTGAAAGATTAAGTGATAACTTGAAACATAAATATGAAATACAAGCTTGGAATTTAAACATGAGAAATGCAAGTTCATTTATTCATTCTTGAAAATTTAGTGATGACATAGAAGGTAAACATGGTTATGCAAAGCATAAACTTAATCATGGATGCAAATTCATTTTGTTTCTTTACTAGAGCTCCTTCAAGACTTTAAAAGAATTATAAATTCAACCCAATACATATCTTAACAAGAAATAAAACATAAAAGGAAATACATCTTTCAAGTTCTAAACTAAAAATCATTGTTTTAGCATCATAAAGCATTATTCTTTAAAGCTTTGCATCAAGTGGAATTTTCAAGCTTTAGAGGCCTAACTTGTGATGGATTTACAACCCACCCTCAAGGTCCTCATCATCAAGCCATCATCTTAGTTCCACCTAGGCCATATGGCCTGAATTGGTTAAAGAAATAAGAAGAAGAGGAAAACCAAAATGAAAAGCTAAGGTAAATTCATAATTTCATCATTTTGAGCTAAAAACACAACTCCTCAAAGCATAGAAATAAATTTAGAAACTACTCCCTACCTAATCTGAGTTGAAGAAGAGGAAGAGAACTTGATTTCTTGAAGTGAAATGACACAAAATCTCTTTGAAAAAATGAAGAAAGAATTCAGCCAAAGAGGAGGAAGAACGAAAGTTTTTGGTGCTCCTAAAAACTAGTTATGAACCAAGCATTCCAAGACCACTCAAGCAAGCCTATTTATAGAAGATTTTGAGGCTTCTAATTGGCCAAAATGAGGAGGTAGTTGTCAGAATTTTTCAGGAGAAATAATGGAGGAAAAATCATTTTAGACAAAGTTGTATGAAATTAAGGAATTATGTCTCTTATGGTGACATTTTGGCATTTTGTTTTAGTGCAACTTTTGGAAATAATACAGCTGCATAATGGCATCAATAATTTCGTGCATTACAGCCCAAAGAAGTGAAATTTGTGTGTTCCATGCATTATTTAGGTGTAGGCAAGGTATTCATGTAATATAGAGAATTTACCGTTAAGGGCTTAAGTGAATTAGTAAGCAATTTGGGTGTTTTTGAGCAATTTTGGGTTCTAATCAATCTAAATACATAATTTTGAATCTAGATTAATATTTAGAATTTAATAAGCTTTAATTTGAGCCTAATATTGCTTAGGTTTCGGTATATGAATCGTAAATCCCAAATTGCAAACTGCCCAAAAACGGCGGCAAAATCGTACTTTCACTTAAAAACTGCCCGAGGCCACCCGAGCTTAACCAATGGTTAATCATGGCTTAAAAACACATTTTAAAACATTTTAGTGAGGTTCGGGCTCAGTCGGCACGCACATCGGAGTTAAAACAGCCGTAGGGGCGTTTTGGTCATTTCGCGCGTCGAAACTCAAAATTGAGATTCTTCTGCTTTATTAACACACATAACACAAACAATCCCTTATTATTCTCAAAACATCCCCTTGAGAATATGTGGGGCCCACAATCCTCATTTTCTGAGTAAAATAACTTCAGGGACATTTTGGTCATTTTACACGAACAGAAATTCGGGATTTGCGACTCTCGCATGAATCGCTCCTAACCTATCTTCTAATGTTATATTCCTTTATTAAGGATTGTTCGGCCTCAAATCTTATGTAATAATTACCTATGGTAATTCAGTAATTTCCAATGACAGTAAAAATTACAGTAAAAATTGGGGCGTTACATATCTTGAGTATTTCGTGTGAAAATTTTTATATTTTCAAAATGAGCTCATTTTTGGCTTGATAAGAAAGAACAACATTATAGTGCTGGACGTGTAGTTTCGTGTGAAAATTCTGCTATTTTCTTGATATTTTGACAATTTTCTCATCGTTCGGGGATATCTCGAGCATTTTGCGCAAAAATTTTTGCATTATCTAAATGAGCTCATTTTTGGCATGAAGGAAATAGCACTATTCTCCCACTAGTCTTGAAGTTTTGCACAAAAATTCCATTGATTGATTTGTGTTTTGACAATTTTCTTGTAGTTCAGGATATCTCAAATATTTTGCGTGAAAATATCTTATTTCTTCGAATGAGCTCTTTCTTGACAAGATGATGAAGAGCACTTTTTGAAGTCAGCATGTGAAGTTTCACACAAAAGTTATAGTGTTTTCTTGGTATTTTTACAATTTTCTTAACGGTTAGTGATATCTCGAGTATTTGGCAACAAAATTTTTATGTTTTCAAAATGTGCTTATATTTGGCACAATGAGATAAATGTAGGGCATGGAGTTTCGCTTGAAAATTTTGTTGTTTTCTAGGTGTTTTGACTTTTTTTCTGGTCATTTACAGATATCTTGAGCATTTTGCATGAGAATTTTTTGGTTTTCAATATGAGCACATTTTTGGCATGAAGCAAAATAGCACTATTCTCATATAAGGCATGAAGTTTCACGTGAAAACTACACTGTTTTCTTGGTATTTTCTTGTAGTTCTGAGATTTCTCGAGCATTTCACGTGAAAATTTTTGCATTTCCAACATGAACTCATTTTTGGCATGATAAGAAAGAGCAACACTATAATGCTAGGTGTGATGTTTTGCACGAAAATTATGTATTCTCTTGGTATTTTGATAATTTTCTCGTTATTTGGGGATATCTCGAGTATTTGGCATGAAGATTTTTGCATTCTCAAAATTAGCTTTTTTTTTTTTTTTGCATTAAGAGAAGAGCACTATTCTCACACAGGGCATGAAGTTTCACCCGAAAATTCCATTTTTTGTTGGTGATTTGACAATTTTCTTATCGTTCCAGGATATCTCGAGCATTTCACATGAAATCTTTACATTTTCAAAATGAGCTTATTTTTTGCACAAAGTGAAACAGCACTATTCTCACACAGGGCATGAAGTTTTGTGCAAAAACTCCAATGTTTTCTTGGTAGTTTGATAATTTTCTTATCGTTCTGGGATATCTTGAGCATTTGGCAAGAAATTTTTTGCATTTTCAAAATGAGCTCATTTTTTGCTTGGCCAGAAGTTTCACACGAAAATACCAAGAAATGCTCGCGATATTAAATGCTGGGCCAAAAGTTTCACACGAAAATTATGCTATTTTCATGGTATGTACAATTTTCTTGTTTTTCGGGGATATCTTAGGTATTTGGTGGGAAAATTTTTGCGTTCGCTAAATTAGCTCATTTTTGGCATGGTGAGAAAGCACTATTCTAATACAGAGCATGAAGTTTTGCACCAAAATTCTGCTGTTTTCTTGGTATTTTGATGATTTTTTTTTGTCTTTTAGGAATATCTTGAGTATTTGGCATGAAAGTTTTTCTATTCTCACAATGAGTTCAGTTTGGGCATGAATAGAAAAGGCTCTATTATAATGAACATCATGAAGTTTCCTATGAAAATTCCATTGTTTTGTTGATATTTTGACAATTTTCTTGCCGTTCAATGATATCTTGAGTATTTTACGTGAAAATTTTTATGTTTTCAACATGTGCTCATATTTTGCATGATGAGAAAGAGCACTATTCTAATATAGGGCTTGAAGTTTTTTGCAAAAATCCTATTGTTTTGAAGGTATTTTGACAATTTTCTTGTCATTTGGGATATCTAGAGCATTTCGTGCAAAATTTTTTCATTCTCTGATGGAGTTCATTTTTGAAATGATAAGGAAGAGCACTATTCTAAGTCGGGCATGAAGTTTGGCATGAAAATTTTGTTGTTTTCTTGGAATTTTGATAGTTTTCTTGTCATTCGGGCATATCTCAAGTATTTCACATGATAATTTTTGCATGATCAAAACAAGCTCATTTTTGGCATGATAAAAAAGAGCAATATTATAATGCTGGGTGTGAAGTATCGCATGAAATTATGTTGTTTTCTTGGTATAACAATTTTCTTGTCATTCAAGGATATCTCAAGTATTTCGCGCGAAAATTTTGTATTCTTAAAATGAACATATTTCTGACATGATGAGAAAGAGCACTACTATAATGCTAGGCGTGAAGTTTGGTGAAATTTTTTCTACTGCCTTGGTATTTTGACAATTTTATTGTCGCTCTGGGATATCTCGAGTATTTGACATGAAAATTTTTGCATTCTCAAAATGAGCTCATTTTTTGCATAAAGAGAAAGAGCACTATTCTCATGCGAGCATGAAGTTTCATGTGAAAATTCCATTATTTTCTTAGTATTTGACAATTTTCTTGTCGATTAGGAATATCTAGTGCATTTCATGCAAAATTATTTTGCATTCTCAAGATGAGGCCATTTTTGGCGAGAAGTGAAAGAGCACTATTCGCATGTATGGCATGAAGTTTTGCACAAAAATTCTGTTGTTATCTTTTGTATTTTGACAAGTTTTTTGCCATTTAGTGATATCTCGAGCATTTGGCATGAAAATTTTATGTCATCAAAATATGCTCATTTTTCGCATCATGAGAAAGAGCACTATTGTAATACTTGGCATTAGGTATTGTGTGAAAATTCAGTTGTTTTTTTTTTGTATTTTGACAACTTTCCTGTCATTTAAGGATATCTTGAATATTTTATGTGAAATTTTTTCATTCTCTAAATGATGAGCTCATTTTTGGCATGATGAGAAAGATCACTATTAAAGTGTAGGGTGTAACATCCCCTTAATTATAGTGTCCCTACCTAGACTAGTACACTATAACCAAGAGTGTGATTCTATAAGCCGTATCTGTATAGTATGTAAAAAAAATATATTATACTTATTTAGTTGAAAGATCGTATTCAAATTTATTATTTGTTATTCACATATTAATAGTACAAAGCATTAGTACGTGGTGATATGCAGTATACAAACAAAGGGTTATGTAAAATAGAGTATCGTATGATTTTCTGTAAATATTAAAAACATTAGAGTACTTTTATTTATGAACACAAGGGCACATATGCCATTCCAGTACATAAAGTCTGAAGTCCATGTAGGGTCCGCCAAAGTATATCAAAACATAAAAACATGCTATTGTGATAAAGAAAATGCATCAAAACTATGTACAAAAGGTATTCTTATCAGTCAAGCTCAACAGACAGCAGGCTTGTATCATACTATTAAAACATAATATAAACATCTGGCCAAATCCTACAAGACACAATAACAATCTACAAAAACCCATTCGCCATGCTAGAGGAGAGCCAAGGTTAGAGTCTGAACTATCGTTAGGGGTGGAAGGTGGTGCTGGCAGAGGAGCAAGGTCAGGAGAAGGAGGGGCCATATCTGCATTGGGAACCTATGGGGCAAGTGGTGCAGGCAATTGCTGGATAATAACTGGATCTGCCATATGTAGGGGCACTCTGTCAAATGGGAAGTCAGGGTCAAAAAGCAAAGAAATACTAACCTTGTCAAACAAACTACAAAAAAAATATATACACGTATCTAGGAGTGAGCTAGTGCGAAAAAAAAGTCCAGGATAGGGTCATAGTATGACTCTAGGTGTGGCGACTCAACGAAACACACAATCGATGCCATTCTCGAGACCTGCGGTAGACATGGAATGTAAACAGGGATGAGAATTCTAAAATTCTTGGTAGGGTATTTCCATATATACATAACTGTCATCATTATCTACCCAACTGCTTCAGTTAGTTTATGAACATTTTAAATGAAGATTAAGAGTAATTATCTAGATTAACAACGGTCATCATCCTTGGACTTAAAATAGTAATCTAACATATAAACATCTTGATCTCAATCAAATATTAAAAGCATTATTCATATAGCACATAAGGTAAAAAATAACTTAAACAAATTGCTACTTTGACTATCTAGGCCCTTGATTATGGTGGCTTATGCCATTCTAGGGTAATAGACTACCTGTTAGAAGTGAGTTCATTTCTATATGTGATTCTTGGATTTTCTCTCTAATTCACACATAGACCTATTTCTAGTTAGGTTTGCTCTCTGATTCAATTCAAGGGTAGTTAGGTTTACTCCCTAGCTAACCGGATTTACTCTCTGATCCAACAATACATAGTCTCATACTTGTCTCGCATATATATGAGCAATTGGAATAAGTAGTCACTTTTATATGTGCCTAACATCATCAATAAGTTCACATGTCATAATAGGATCAAATCATGAACATTTCATCATTCTTTTGGCTAATTCAGCATGTTACTAGGATTTCAGCCATCAAGAAAATTATGGCTTAATTATTAAACATTGCCAAAACAGAGAAAATCTATTTTTCAAAGGCAATTCAGTGTGTTAATAAGGTCCAATAAAAATGTCAGAGCATAAAAAGATCTCTAGCTATATTTAAAAAAATCTCACATTTTTGGAGGTTAGAAACTGCCCAATATCAATCAACATCTAGAAGTCTCAATTTTTCTATCCTACCAAATGATCACCTAAATTCACGCAAAACTCCAGGGTTGAACCTTGAGATATCCTCAACATCCTGTAAAAAATGCAGCTCAAAATCCAATCATTTGATATGGTAACAAAATTAGAAAACTTGTTTATTTAAGTTTGTAAACATTTCTATTTTAAGGACATATAGAAAAAATACAAAAATTCAAATTAAGAAACTCTAAGAGAGTGTTCTTCTCTAGGTTCTTGAGTAAGCTAGAACCTTTGATCTGATCAAAAGGCCATACTCTTGTGGCGGTCTTCAACCAAGGCTTATCAATCCTCTGATTGTGGTGCCATCCATCTTCTATCTTTCCATCTTCTTCTTATGATTCTCTTTAATCTCACTTTATCGCATTTCTGTTAATTTTTTTGGTTTTTTTTTTCAAAATTCTAATTCTATTTGATCCTAGTTCCAACTCCTAAATCTGAATCTTAAACTCAGAGCTTGAGTTTTCATCAATTGGTATCTCAGAGCTTGTTGGTGTTGGAATGAAATTGTTTGAATTCCTGAGTTTGCAGGGTGATCTAAGTGCTGCATGCTTTTGATTTGTTGAATTTCACTGCAATCTTTATTATTGGACTTATTTTAATGCTATATCTACATTTCTGAACATCTTGATCATCTAACTTAATCATCCACAGTTGAAATGTTTCTGTTTTGGTTGTATTTGTATTCAAGTCAGTTCATCTTCTATTTGTAAAACAAAAAAAGTGAAAAAAAACTACAAAAGAAAAGCAAAAGACTATTTTTGTGAAAGTTAAAAAAAAAAGAAGACAGAAACAAAAAAAAAAGATGCATACAAAGTGGCTTTATCATCTCTATTTTGGTTATAGTAGCTTCTCTTTCTGTTTTCTATCTGTTGGTGCTTCATCATCTCTGTTTGGTTTCAATAGTTTGTCTTTTTGTTTCCCATCTATTGGTATTCTTGGATAACCTTGTTGATTGTAATGCTGCTGCTATTCCTTGATAAACTTGTCGATTGATTGTTGCTTGGTTGTGGTTGATTGAAAGATTGGATTTTGACTTCCTTGAGAACCGTTGAGGGAACTTGAGAGGAAAAAGGCAAGAGAGTAATCATTGCACAAAAGCCAATATTGAGTGAAACATGAGTGACAACATCAATTGAGTGAAACACTAAGCGAGTGCAGAGGTCATTTTTCTGTCTTATTTAACTAATCCTTACTGTTTTTGCAATTATGGTGGATAATGAAAGTTCACCAACTCTGCCTTCACCCAGAACATTGGTAATAAGGCTACAAGTGGAGGGAATAACACAAATGAAGAGAATGTTTTGAGAGGCAAAATAAAGAGATAAGGGCAATATATGAGAGATTTGAAAATAGGGAGGAAAGATCTATCCATGGGGGCACTAGCCATGGTGTATCTTTTTACGATGAGGAAGAATTTAATAGAAGGAGGAAAAAAGTCATCATAGAAGACATGACAGAAGGAGAAACCATGAAAGGAGGGAAAGAGGAAATGAGAGAATCAATGGGGTAAAATGATGAGGACACGACTGGTGACAAGGATAACAAGGTGCTTGGTGAACTTGGAGGTCCAATGGCAAGGGTGAGATCTAAGAAGGCTAAAGAGGCTCTAAATAAACTTGTGGCAACTTTATTTGAAGCCTTGAGTCTTGGGAAATTGTAGCCCAAGATGGTGAATTGCTTAATGCAAATTGAAGGAATAGAGGCTTATTTATTTTTTTTGGTATGTGTTAAAATAGGCCGAACATTCTTATTAGTTTACTAATAGTGGTGGGCTGAATTAGTAAACTGATTTTGGGCCTTGTTATAATACCTCAGTTAGGTCCGGTTTAAGCAAACTGAAAGGTGTTGCCTATTATAAAAGGCAAACCCTAACTTTTGGAAGAGAACTTTTTCAGAATATTTTTATCTTAAGTGTGAGACTTGTTCTCTCTTGGTTCTTCATAGAATCTCTAAACTTATCAAGGGTGTTCATCCTTGTAGCGTTCCTAGGCTTTCTTTTTTGTTCTTGCCAGGATTTACATTTAATCCAAAACGTCCATTAACCCTCGTCCATATCTCAAGATATACGAACCAGATATCGGTGATTCTTGAGCCTAAATTGTGTTTCAGAACGTGAGTTTTCTTCTCGTTTTTGAATCGTCTAATTCTGAGACCTGTAACATGAGATACGGGGTAGAGTTAACTTTATACTGAACCTGCATTTCCTAACCTTGCTAGATCTGTGTTGCATGATTCATGGAGTTTGGATCATATGATGTGGTATCAGAGCTCAATTCTAAGGTTGCCTAATTTGGTACTGATTTTTTTTTTCCTTCTTGTCCAGCATTGTGTCTTTTGTGTCTATTGTCTATTTCCATTGTTTGTTTTGTCTTTTTACATTCTTGGGTGCTGGATTTGTTTCCTATAATTTGGTGGCACCTATTTGTCAATTGTCCTCAATTATTGCAAATTCCAACATTTTGTTCTCTCAAATTCTGCATTAGCTTGCTGCTATTAACTGTTGAGTTAGAAGCAAAATACACACACAAAAAATTGAAATAGAAAACAGAAGAGTTAAAAAAAATTTTGAACTAGAAAAGAAAAAAAAAGATAGAAAGAAGTTTAATAGAGGAGACAGCAGCTTTTTTTTTTCTCTCTATAATTTCAATGCACATTGCTTGCTTGATAAAGTTCTTAAGTGTCTTGCTAAGTGTTTTTATTTTTTTCTTCAGTCTATCATCACTTAGCTGTTCTTTTGTGTGCCATCACATTGTTGAGTCTTCAGCAAGTACTCTTGCATATTCCTCGAGAATCTACTGAGAATTTAAAGAGAGCTGTGGTGAGGTCCTATTGCTTTCTTTTTATTTTCTTTTTGCTTGAATTATGGCAGGAATAGGTGGTGATGGTACCCCTCCTCCTCATGGAAATAACAGATTGTTAGTGGAGGCTATTACAGGTCAAATGCAAAGGATGATGAGGGAGCATACAGAGGAGTTATATGAGAGAATTGAGTGGTTAGAAAATCAAGGTCATCATGATGATGATGAAGGTAGAAGAAGGATTGATGGAAGGAGGAGAACAGATAATTAGGGTAATGCTAGAAAGGACCGAATTGAGGGAGTCAAGCTTAATATTCCACCTTTCAAAAGGAAAAGTGATCCTGAGGCTTATCTTAAGTGGGAGATGAAAATTGAGTAGTTGTTCTCATGCCATAATTACACTGAAGAAAAGAAAGTAAAGGTGGCAGCCATGGAATTCACGGACTATGCTCTTATTTGGTGGAACCAATTGCAAAAAGAATGATTTCGATATGAAGAACCTTTGGTGGATACTTGGGTTGAAATGAAGAGGTTGATGAGAAGAAGATTTGTCCCTTCCTATTATCATAGGGACCTTCATAACAAGCTCCAAAGGCTCACACAAGGTAGTAGGAGTGTTGATGAATATCACAAGGAGGTGGAGGTGTCTTTGATTAGAGCCAACATGCATGAAGATAGGGAGGCTACTATGGCACGTTTTCTGAATGGGCTGAATAATGACATTAGAGATGTGGTTGAGTAACAAAATTATGTTGAGTTGGAAGACTTGGTACATCAAGCTACTAAAGTGGAGCAGCAACTTAAGAGAAAAGGTACATGAGAAGGAGTTCTTCTAATTTTAATTCTTCAAATTGGAAGGAAAGAAATAAGGAGGGAGGTACTTCTTCTAACAATATCACTATTGCACCTCAAAGGACTCAATTGAAGTCTAATGAGACCCCCAAAAAGACAAGGAGTAGTGAGATAAAATGCTTCATGTGTTTGGGAAGAGGTCACATAGCTTTGAAGTGTCCAACCAAGAAGACTATGCTTCTTAAGGAGAGTGGAGAAATTACTAGTGAGTCTTCAGCTAGTGAAGCCGAGGAAGAGGAAGAGGTAGATGAAGAGATCATTGTGGAGGCCAAAGAAGGAGATTTATTGATGATTAAGAGGTTGCTTGGAAGTCAAATGCAAGCTCTTGATGATTCCCAAAGATAGAACATTTTTCTCTCTAGGTGTTCAATCAATGGGAAACTATGTTCTTTGATTGGGGATGGAGGGAGTTGCACAAATGTGGCCAGCTCTAGATTAGTGTCCAAATAAATTTGGAGACTAAGCCACATCTTAGGCCATACAAACTCCAATGGCTTAGTGAAGATAGAAAGATGACCGTGAGCAAGCAAGTGGAGCTACACATTTCCCTGGGACAATACAATGACCAAGTAATATGTGATATGGTTCCAATGGAGGTAAGCCATATTCTCTTAGGGAGGTCATGGCAATATGACACCAAACTATTCATGATGAGTTCACAAACAAGATTTCTTTCATGCATAATGAGAGGAAAATTGTGCTCAAACCTTTATCTCCTAGAGAGGTATGTGAAGATCAAATAACATTGAGAGAAAAGAGAGTGCAAGAAAAAAAAGAGATGAGTGACACACAAAAGAGTGAGACATTTGATAAAAAAAAAGGAGTAAAAAAAAAAGAGTGAAACACTTGTGGGATTGAGTGAAACACTTGAGAGCAAACAGAGTTGTTTAGTAAAGGAAAGTAAGGTGAAGAAGTTGCTACTTGCCAACAAGCCACTTTATTTACTTTATTACAAGAAAAATGTTTTAACTGCTGATAATTCTAATAAAAGTGTTGCCCCTGCTCGTGTTGAGTTTCTTTTGTAGGAATACAAGGATGTATTTCCAAAGGAGGTTCCAAATGGATTGCCACCTTTGAGAGGGATTGAGCATCACATTGATCTCATCGCTGGTGCATCTTTACCTAATCAGCCAGCTTATAGGAACAACCCCGCAAGAGACCAAAGAAATACAAAAGCAAGTTGAGGAGTTGATGACAAAAGGTTGGGTGCAAGAAAGCTTTGAGTCCATGTGTTGTTCCAGTGATTCTGGTGCCTAAAAAGAATGGGACTTGGAGGATGTGCAGTGACTGTAGAGCAATCAACAACATCACAGTCAAGTACCGACAACCTATTCCCAGGTTAGATGATCTTCTTGATGAACTGTATGGTGCTTGTTATTTTTCTAAAATTGATTTTAAAAGTGGGTATCATCAGATTAGGATAAGGGAGGGGAATGAATGGAAAACTGCCTTTAAAACTAAGTATGGTTTGTATGAGTGGCTGGTTATGCCTTTCAGGCTAACTAATGCCCTAAGCACTTTTATGAGATAAATGAACCATATCTTTAGAGATTTTATTGGCAAGTTGGTTGTTGTTTACTTTGATGACATTCTTATTTATAGCACTAGTTTTGACTTGCATATTAAACATTTGAGGGCTGTTATGCATGTGCTTAGAAAAGAAAAATTGTATGCTAATCTTGAGAAATGCACTTTTTACACCGATCATGTAGTGTTCTTAGGCTTTGTTGTGAGTGCAAAAGGAGTGAAAGTTGATGAGGAAAAGGTTAAGGTCATTCAAGAGTGGCCTACACCTAAGACTATGAGTGACGTGAGAAGTTTCCATGGTTTAGCTAGTTTCTATAGGAGGTTTGTTAGGGACTTTAGCACCTTGGCTGCGCCTCTTAATGAGATAGTTAAAAAGCATATGAGTTTCAAATGGGGAGAGAAACAAGAGCAAGCCTTTGCTGCCCTTAAGCATAGGTTAACTAATGCACCTATTCTTGCTTTGCCCAATTTTGCTAAATCTTTTGAACTTGAATCTGATGTATCAAACGTGGGCATTAGGGCTATTTTGATGCAAAAAGGCCATCCAATTACTTATTTTAGTGAGAAGTTAAATGGAGCTACCCTAAACTATCCCACTTATGATAAGGAATTGTATGCCTTAGTGTGTGCTTTGCAAACTTGGCAGCATTATTTGTTCCCCAAAAAATTTGTAATTCATAGTGATCATGAGTCCCTAAAATACTTAAAAGGACAAAGCAACCTGAATAAAAGGCATGCCAAGAGTTTTTAGAATAATTTCCATATGTCATTAAGCATAAAAAGGGGACTTATTTTAATGCTATATCTACATTTCTGAAATGTATTTACATGATGCTAAATTTTCTGAGATATACGCTGCTTGTGAAAATGTGTCTCAAAATGGTTACTATAGGTACAATGGATATTTGTTCAAAGAAAAAAGATTGTGTGTGCCTAAGTGTTCCATAAGAAATTTGCCTGTGAAAGAGGCGTATGAGGGAGGATTAATGGGACATTTTAGGGTGCATAAAACTTTGGATATATTGCATGAACATTTTTATTGGCCTATATGAAACATGATGTGCATAAATATTGTGAGCATTGCATTGTTTGTAAGAAGGAAAAATCAAAAGTGATGCCACATGGTTTATATACTCCTCTGCCTGTTCCTGATTTTCCTTGGATTGATATATCTATGGATTTTGTTTTGGGGCTGCCTAGAACAAAGAATGGCAAGGATTCTATTTTTGTGGTTGTGGACAGGTTTTCAAAAATGGCACATTTTATACCTTGCAAAAAGGTTGATGATACTTGCCATGTAGCTAACTTATTTTTTTGTGAAGTGATGAGACTCCATGGGCTTCCTAGGAGCATTGTAAGTGATAGGGACACTAAGTTCCTCAGTCACTTTTGGAGAACATTGTGGGGGTAAACTTGGTACTAAATTACTTTTCTCTACTACTTGTCACCCACAAACTGATAGGCAAATTGAGGTAGTGAATAGGACTTTAGGAACTTTGCTTAGGACTGTTTTAAAGAAGAATCTTAAGCTTGGGAAGAATGTTTGCCTCATGTAGAATTTGCTTATAATAGGGCTGTCCATAGCATAAGTAATTGTTCACCATTTGAAATTGTGTATGGATTTAATCCTACGACACTATTAGATTTATTGCCTAATATTATTATTTTTAAGCATAAAGATGCACAGGCTAAGGTTGACTACGTGAGAAAGTTGCATGAGTGTGTGAAAGCTCAGGTTGAGAAGAAAATTGAGAGCTATGCCAAGCAAGCTAACAAGGGAAGAAAGAAAGTTGTATTTGAACCCAGAGATTGGGTTTGGGTGCGCATGAGGAAAGAGAGGTACCCTAAACAAAGGAAGTCCAAACTCCAACCAAGAGGGGACAGTCCTTTCCAAGTATTGACTTGCCTGGTGAATATAATATCAACGCCACTTTTAATGTTGCTGATTTATCTCTTTTTGATGTAGGTGATGAGGCCTTAGATTTGAGGTCAAATCCTCTTCATGAGGGAGGGAATGATGAGGACACGGCTAGTGACAAGGATAACAAGGCGTTTGGTGAACTTGGAGGTCCAATGACAAGGGTGAGATCTAAGAAGGCTAAAGAGGCTCTAAATAAACTTGTGGCAACTTTATTTGAAGCCTAAGTCTTGGGGAATTGTATAGCCCAAGATGGTGAATTGCTTGATGTAAATTGAAGGAATAGAGGCTTAGTTTTTCTTTTATTTTATTTTTGGTACGTGTTAAAATGGGCTGAACATTCTTATTAGTTTACTAATAGTGGTGGGCTGAATTAGTAAACTGATTTTGGGCCTTATTATAATGTACCTGAGTTAGGTCCGGTTAAGCAAACTTGAAAGGTGTTGCCCATTATAGAAGGCAAACCCTAACTTTTGGAAGAGAACTTTTTCAGAACATTTTTATCTTAAGTGTGAGACTTGCTCTCTCTTGGTTCTTCATAGAACCTCTGAACTTGATGAGAATTCAACCAAGACTAACAAAGTTCAAGATCAATTACAACACATGGATGGACCAATGACTAGAGCTAAAGTAAAAAGGCTAAAAGAAGCTTTGCAAGGGCTAGTCATGGAAGCAAAGACCAAGAGCAATCAGATTGAGCATGAGATGCCAAATTGGACCAATCTTATTCAGTTTGATGAATACCCAAGTCCAACATGAAGAAGTCACTTAAAGACCCCAAGAATAAGCCCAATTCACATGATCAAGTTGCAAATAGATTGGGCTGGAATAATTAGTGCAATTTGTCTTATTTTCTTGTAATTTTCATGCACCTTTTAATGTCTTTCAATTCAGATGCCGTTTACTTGTTTTCAAGTCAGTTTTAAGAGTTTTTAGAGTTCCTAGGCCAATATAATAGGTAGTGGAAGTGATAATGGAACTTTAATACTTAGTGGGAATGATAGTGGGACTTTAATGCCTAGTGGGAATGATAGTGGCTGCAACACAATGCTTAGTGGCTTGTGGAGTGGGATTTCAATACAGATTATAAATAGGAACTGAATGTAAGACACAAATCAGATTATGAATTACATTTCTTGAGTTTTCTTTCCTAGTGAGAACTTCCCTTTGTTCTTGGGCAAAGAACTAAATCTGATTTTATCAAGGTAACTTGTGGCGATCAAAACAAGACTTATCACTCATCTTCTTTTGAGTGTGGCGTCTGTATGCTTCTGAAACACAAACAAACTCAAACACATATCTTTAGACTCCAACCTGAAAGTGCAAGGTGATCTTGGTTTATTCTAGTTGCTGATTCAAGCCTCTCAACTCTAACCAAGCTGAATCATATCAGAACTTATCAAGGGTGCTCATCCTTGTGGCATTCCTAGGCTTATCAATCTCTTGATTGTGGCGCCTTGTTCTTTCTTTTTTGTTCTTGCCAAGATATACGAGTCAGATTTCAGTGATTCTTGAGCCTAAATTGTGTTTCAGAACGTTTGTTTTCTTCTCATTTTTGAATCATCCAATTCCGAGACCTGTAGCACAAGATATGGGGTAGAGTTAACTTTGTACTGAATCTGCATTTCCCAACCTTGGTAGATCCGTGTTGCATGATTCATGGAGTTTGGATCATAAAAGTTCCTACTTTTCATGGGCGAAATGATGTTGAAGCTTACTTGTTGGAGTAGGAGTTAAAGATTGAACAGGTGTTTGCATGCAACAATTACAACAAAGAAAAGAAAGTTAAGTGGCTTCTCTGGAGTTTCATGACTATGCTTTGGTATGGTGGGATCAACTCCAAAAGGAGAGAATGAGGTTTGACGAACAACCAGTAGTTAGAGGAAATGAAGAGGTTGATGAGAAGGAGATTTGTTCTTACATATTATACTAGAGATCTTCATGCCAAGCTTCAAAGCTTGAAGCAAGGAACAAGAAGTGTTGATGAGTATTATAAAGAGATGGATGTTGCTATGATAAGAGCAAATGTGAATGAGGAGAGGGAAGCAAGTCTTGCACATTTTTTGAATAGGTTGAACCATGATATCCGCGACATTGTAGAGCTTCATCATTATGTGGAGATCAAAGATTTGGTTCACCAAGCCATCAAAGTGGAGGCGCAACTCAAAAGAAAAGGGACTTTGAAGAGAACTAGCACTTCCTACAATTCTAGAGGATGGAAAGAATGTATGAAGAAGGAGGGATCCTCATCCAAGGAAGGTGCTCAAGCTGGTAAATCATCCTCTAAGTCTATTTTCAATCCTACTAATGCTTCTAATTCTTCTCATAAGCAAAGTAGCATCAAGTGTTTCAAGTGTCTTGGAAAAGGACATATTGCTTCACAATGTCCAAATAAGAAAACTATGATCTTGCTGGAGAATGGTAAAGTTACAAGTGAGAGTTCATCCTCATCATCATCATCAAATGAGGAAGAAAGTGAAACTAAAATCTACTGCTAAGAAGGTGACCTACTCATGGTGCGTAGACTCATAGGAAGTTTAGTGAAGGAAAATAATGACTCACAAAGAGAAAACATTTTTCACTCAAGGTGCTTGGTCAAGGGCAAAATCTATTCTTTGATTATTGATGGAGGAAGTTGTGCTAATGTTGCTAGCATGAGAATTGTAGAGAAACTAAATCTTGCTACTACTACTCATCCAAAGCCATATAAGCTTCAATGGCTAAGCGATAAAGGAGAATTGGTGGTCAAAAAGCAAGTTCTAATTCATTTTGCTATTGGCAAGTATGAAGATGAGGTGCTATGTGATGTAGTTCCCATGGAGGCAGGACATATTCTCTTTGGAAGACCTTGGCAGTTTGATAAGAAAACCCATCACGATGGTTACACAAATAAGTTTTCATTTGTATATATGGGCAGCAAACCATGACTCCTAGTCAAGTTTGCACTGATCAGGTGGCTATGCAAATGAAAAAAGAGCAAGAGAGAAAAAAAATGAGAAAAGAAATGTCAAGAATAAAAATGCCAAGCATGATTCAGTGAGTAATAACAAAAAAAGAGTGAGTTTGAGGGCAAAACTCAAACGAAAGAGGGAGAAGTAAGGACACTTAAACTGAGTGAAAATAAGTGTGAAGAAAAGAGAAAATTTGTTTATGAGGGAAAAAGAAGTGAGGAAACCTTTGTTGGTCTCTAGGCCTATGTACTTGCTTTTATGCAAGGAACATGTGACTCACGAGTTGATTGATCCTCTGTTGCTTGACTCTCTGCCTAGAGCTATTTCTTCTCTTGTGCAGGAATTTGTTGATGTATTTCTTGTGGATCTACCTCATGGTCTACCTCCTCTTAGAGGGATTGAGCATCAAATTGACCTTATTCCAAGGGCAACATTGCCAAATAGGCCAGCATACAAGAGCAACCCATAAGAGACTCAAGAAATCCAAAAACAGGTTAAAGGTTTGATAGAGAAAGGGTGGGTAAAGGAAAGTCTTAGTCCATGTGCTATGCCGGTCATTCTTATTCTAAAAAAGGATGGGAGCTGGAGGATGTGTACTGATTGTCGTGCCATCAACAATATCACTGTAAAGTATAGACATCCCATTCCTCATTTAGATGACTTGATGAATTGTTTGGTGCTTGTTGTTTTTCAAAAATTGATCTCAAAAGTGGATATCATCAAATAAGGATAAGAGAGGGTGATGAACGGAAAATTGCCTTTTTTTAAGAATAAGTACGGTCTTTATGAATAGTTGGTTATGCCATTTGGATTGACAAATGCACCTACCACTTTCATGCATTTGATGAATCATGTGCTTAGGAATTTTTTGGGAAAATTTGTTATTGTTTATTTTGATGATATTTTAATTTACAACAAATCTTTTGATGAGCATGTGATGCATTTGAGGTGTGTGTTAGAAGTCTTACGGCATGAACAATTGTATGCTAACATTGAGAAATGTACATTTTGTAAAGACCATATAGTTTTTCATGGTTTTGTGATTAACTTTGAAGGTGTACATGTAGACAAGGAAAAAATAAAAGCAATCCAAGATTGGCATACCCCAAAAATAGTGAGTGAAGTGAGAAGTTTCCATAGGTTAGTGAGCTTTTATAGGAGGTTTGTCAGAGATTTCAGTACCATAGCTTCACCTTTGAATGAGATTGTTAAGAAAATTGTGGGATTCAAATAGGGAAAGGAATAACAGGATACATTTGACTCTTTGAAGGATAAGCTTATGCATGCACCCATATTGTTACTCCCTGATTTTCAAAATCTTTTGAATTAGAGTGTGATGCATCTAATATAGGGATATGGGTTGTTCTAATGAAAGAAGGACACCTTATAGCTTACTTTAGTGAAAAGCTTAATGGTGCTTGTTTGAATTACCTTGCTTATGATAAGGAATTGTATGCTTTGATTATGGCACTTCAAACTTGGCAGCATTACCTTCTTTCAAAAGAGTTTGTGATACATAGTGACCATGAATCATTGAAATATCTCAAGAGTCAGGGAAAATTGAATAAGAGGCATGCTAAATGGGTTGAGTTCTTAGAACAGTTTCCATATGTCATAAAGCATAAGAAAGGAAAATTGAATATTGTGGCTGATGCCTCGTCTAGAAGGCATAATTTTACTTTCTATGCTTGATGTCAAATTGCTGGGATTTGAGCTTGTAAAAGAACTTTATCTGCATGATGAAGATTTTGCTTATTTGTATGCATTGTGTGAAAAAGTAGCACATAAAGGTTTCTACAAGCATGAAGGGTATTTATTTAAAGAAAACGTATTATGTGTACCCAAAAGTTCTATTCATGACTTACTTGTGAAAGAGGCCTATGAGGGTGGACTAATGGGTCACTTTGGTGTACTTAAAACTTGGAATGTTTTGCATGAACATTTCTTGTGGCCTAATGTGAAGCATCAGGTGCATCAATTCTGCCAACATTGTGTTATATGCAAGAAAGCCAAATCCAAGATAAATCCTCATGGTCTCTACACTCGCATTACCTATTTCGGATTACCCTTGGGTTGATGTTTCTATGGACTTTATTGTAGGCTTGTGAAGAACAAAGACTAGTAAGGATTCCATTTTTGTGATTGTTGGCAGATTTTCTAAAATGGCTCATTTTATTTCTTGTAGGAAGGTGGATGATGCTACACGTGTTCCTAATCTATTCTTTAAAGAGATTGTGAGATTGCATGTACTGCAAAGGAGTATAGTTTCAAATACAGACTCAATTTTTGAGTCACTTTTGGAGAACTCTATGGCATAAACTTGGAACCAAGCTTCTTTTCTCCACCACTTGCCATCCACAAACTAATGGGCAAACTGAGGTAGTAAATCGAACCTTGACTACTCTTCTTAGAGCAATGACTAAAGAATCTTAAGTCTTGGGAGGAATGCTTACCACTTATTGAGTTTACATATAATAGAACTTTCCATCCTACAACATTGCATTCACTATTTGAGGTTGTTTATGGATTCAATCCCATAACTCCTCTTGATTTACTACTTTTGCCTAACAATTCATCATTAGTGCATGAGGATAGTAAAGCCAAAGCTGAATTTGTCAAGAAATTGTATGAAAAAGTGAAAGCACATGTTGAGAAAAAAGTTGAGCAATATGCCAAGTATGCCAAAAAAGGAAGAAAAAAGGTGAAATTTGAACCTAGAGATATGGTTTGGATTCATTTTCGAAAAGAAAGGTTTCTTACAAAAAGGAAATCTAAGCTGCAACAAAGGGGAGATAGACCCTTCAAAATTCTGGAAAGGATTGGAGACAATGCCTATAAAGTGGACTTACCAGGTGAGTATGGAGTTAGTGCTACTTTCAATGTTAGTGACTTATCTCCTTTTGATGTAGCTGATGAACACTCCAATTCGAGGTCAAATTCTTTCGAAGAAGGAGGGAATGATGAAAACTAAGGAACCGACCCAAGCCTGGAGGCAATGGAAGGACTTCAAGGTTACATGGCTAGGGCTAAGGAGAGAAAGTCAAGAGAAGCTTTAGAGAGAATAATAGCTGCCATGTTTGAAAAGAGGTCTATTTTATACTTAAAAAAATTGGAAGCTGCAACTATTGTCAATTGTGTTCAATTAGAAGAATAAGGCCTAGAATGTAAGTGATTTGAAACTTAATAAGGGCCACATGTTTTCTGGTTCATCAGAAGTTTATTTTAGCTTGTTTACTTAGTGTTTATTTTTAAGAAAATAAGCCAATGTTTTGGGCTTAGTTAGAAGAATAGCCTAAGATGGCTTCAAGTTGAGTTTAGAAAACTTGTCTATTTAAGTTTGTAAACATTTCTATTTTAAGGACATATAGAAAACAAAAACTAAAAGTTAGATTAAGAAACTCTAAGAGAGTGTTCTTCTCTAGGTTCTTGAGTGAGCCAAAACCTTTGATCTTATCAAGAGGCCATACTGTTGTGGCGATCTTCAACCAAGGCTTATCAATCCTCTAATTATAGCACCATCCATCCTCTATCTTTCCATCTTCTTTTTATGATTCTCTTTAATCTCACTTTATCGCGTTTCTGTTAATTTTTATTTTTTATTTTTTGGAATTCTAATTCTATTTGATCCTAGTTCCAACTCCTAGATCCGAATCTTAAACTCATAGAGCTTGAGTTTTCATCAACCTCCATATGTTAGCTATATCACATAAAAATTTTATCTCATGATCATGTCTCTAAATCAGTGAGAAAAATCAAAACATTTGACCTATTTGTTGAAATCGAGAATTTCCAGCAACATGAATCCTACAAGTTTTAGAAAAAAGGATTTCCTAACATCATCAAAACTCTCTAGTAAAATTCATACATCAATATTCATATGCTATCAACTAATAAAACTAAAAATTTCAAGCTCAATCAAATCAGAAAATTTCAGAGTGAATTTTGAAAGAAAAGTGGATGAAATAAGCCCTACTTGGCTTTTTCAAGCTTAAATTCTTGTTCTTAACTTTCCTCAACGATTCTCCACCAATTTCTTAATCTAACCCTCTTTCTAATCCTCTTACAACACTGACATTAATAACTAATTTGATGCTATGGTGAGGTAAGGGTTTTGTGATAAGGAATTGATCTTAAATTTGTGAGAGGTAGCACTTAGGTTGTGATTTTGAGTGAAGTTTTATGTTCTTAACTAAGGTTCTTGTATTTGTTAGAGAAAGAAGATGAAGATGGTTGAAAGCTAAGGTTGCTTGACTGAATTTTTAAGAGAGAAATGTTAAAAATGCTTGTCTTGTATTTATGATAATGGTATAATAAATGAATTTGATAAAATGGTTATCCTCTAAGATAAGTGCATGCAATTTTGGGCACTTCTCATTGGCTCCTAGGAAAGACAATGGTGTGGCTTCCTCTAGGCCACACACTTGTCTTGCTAGGTGTCCTTATCATACTATAATTTCCTTACGGTGTAAGAAACTACACATCATAATTTAACCGAACGAGTAAAATACTATACATTAAAAGTCTAACCTTTTAATTTATAATCCTTTCCAACCTAAATCTCATATTTTCTCAGTCTCAGGCATCTCTGAGCCCAATTCCAGGGCTTCGGTGGCCCCTATAGGCCCACGTTGCCTACAGTAGTGTTATTCATTTTTTAATTTTTTTTGCCCTCTTCAAGTCATTCGTATCTCAACTAACCCTATCATAATTTAAAAATTCTAATTAATAAAGTCCAAATAAAATTTCTAAAATAACCTCTGGTGTTACATTACCACTCTCCTTAACAGAAAATTTTGCCTTGAAAATTTCATACTTGGGAATAGTTTTGGATAATTCTTTTTCATGTTTGATTCTAATTCCCAAGTATAGTTTTCATTTCCTGGCTTTCCCTAAGCTACTTTCACCAATGGCATTGACTTATTCCTAAACTGTTTGGTTTCCTCTCCAACAATCTGAATTGAGGGTACTTGAAATGTGAGGCCATCTTTTAACTATATGGATTTGGGTTCTAGTATATGACTTAAGTCCAAGTGATAACTTCTGATCTAGGATATATGGAAAACATCATGGTTGATTGTAACATCCTAACTTTCAACACAATACGTCTAGGATGCATAGTGGTTAATCGTTTAGTTGTTACTTTTTCATCTCAGAATTTTACTTAACTTGGGGTTTTGAAAATAAGTCTATGGAAAACATGACCCCCTTTTTTTTTTTGAAAATATAAAACCAAACTATGAGCCGTTCACATATACGTTATAGCATATAATTATTCATCATATAACATATATATAGATCAACAGAATCTAGCACAAACTAAGCACATCATCATATAACATTAACTTCAAATATCAAGTCAAACAATATTGATAGTATTAATGATAAAGGAATATTCTACAATAATACCACATCAAATATATTGAGCCTACCTGTAAAGGTTGAGCATACAACAATTCAAAACTAAACATAACTATGATGTAAATAAGCTAAGACTTTGTCCCCACTTCCGTTGCGCCACTCTATTCTTGACCATCAAGCTACTTCCTGGTCAGTACCTCAAGGCAGTCCATGAACGTCGTTGTCAACTTGTCTGAAGACAAAGACGGAAAAGAAAGATAGAGGGAGTGAGAATCTTAAAGAATCTCAGTAGGGCATCCTCCTATCTGAGTGTCATCATCAACGTCCCCAGGAACCTTGGGTTTATTATAAAAAGGTGTGCATGCATATAGTTCATTATTAGTTTTCAAACATAATTATCCAAGGTCCGTTTATTTTAGAATGAATCTTAATGACATGTATGCAACATATCAAAGCATGAATGCATGACAATACCTTATGCAAATAAGCAATTTGAGCACAACATCAAGAAACATAATATAAGTGGCATAAAGTGGCATGTAGCTTTTCTTGTGAAACTGTCTCTTTTCTCAACTATGTGACATTAAACATTATACTTTGCATCATGGGGGCCACCCTAAGAACATTTCTAGGTTATAAGCTCATACCGAACTAGTCATCACTAGTTCTTACTTATCCTCTGATAAGTGTAACATAATAATAATCCCGACTTCAAGAGTACGGGCTAGGAGGCATAAGGATCACCTATCATAACTTTTAATTCAAGGAGTCCATACAAATATTTCTTTCTTTGAAATGCAATTACTGGTATCTAGTACACAGGTATTTGTCCGCTTTGATAAGTTCAATGTCAATACCTTCACGGTTTTGTTCCTGGGGGTGCTCGGCTAAACCAATGTCACCCAAAACGCGTCTCAGTACTATGTCACATTTGTTCTTGGGCGTGCTCGGCTAAACCGGTGTCACCCAGAATGTATCTCATATCTTTTAAAACAAAAACTTTCTAAGTCCTCAAATTTGGCAAAAGTTCGACGGCATAACATCTGTACACTGAATTTTCCCCAAACTTGCTTTATGCCACAAAACATATAGTGTATGTACATTCAATCATAATTTCATATTCAAAATAAACCATCAAAGTCATATAAACATATTCTTCATAGCACATGTATCAACACTAATGAACTTCATCATGTTACTTAACTCACAAAGCTTCATGCCTTTGGCCCTTACGGGTATTAAACTTGCAATCTAGCCAACCAATTGTCTGTTTGTAACCTTTTATGCACCTATAGGTTCCCGACTAATAATTCTCACTTGTTTTTTTATGATCCTAAACAATTATGGACAGCATCATAAAATACAGGCAGAATTTTATATTATTCCATTACAGGGTTCTAGAAACTACGTCTTAGATCCTTTCTAAGTTTCGTCTTCGCCTAAAGCACTATAATTAATTTTTAAACCAATTATGAGGGATTCCTATTCATATACACTAATTATAAATCATTCTAACTTTGATCAATTATGCTGGAACAGAATCTGGAATTTTAGTTTCTAAGTATTCTAAAATTCTCATTTTTAATCCTTCAAGGTACTTATTCTTCCTAACCTTCATAACTCTATGCTAGCATCAATTAATCATAATTCATACATTCGAACATATTAAAATAATCATCAAACAGCAAGCAACATATCGAGGCCAAACCGAAAATATAATTCATCATATCAAGCATAGAATTTCATTTCTAATGCACATAAGTTACTAGTTTCTCATGGAATCATTTTAGAACTCCTAAAACTCTTTGGAAACTAACTTATTTCATTAAAATCATCATAAAATAAATAAAGGGCAGTAGCTAATTTAAATCTTTCATGGTTAGTCTTTAAAACATAAAATCATACTTGAAACATTCTTGGAGTTCACCTATGCTTAAGAACATCCTAAAATATAGATTGTTGGCACTTGTGATTAGATAAAACTCACACCAAGTTCATCACCATCTCATGGCCGAATTTTGCATTTAAGAGAATGCTCCCATATCCAACTTTCTCTTGAGATAAATGGACAAGTCTTTGAGCTCTAGAAATCCTTAAATCATAACAAGAATATAGACATGTTATGCACTTCATTTTATTCTTCATTAGAAAAGTAAAGTGAGGGTTTAAAATAAACATGAGATGCAACTTCATTTTTATCTTTAAAGTTTAGGTGATGACTTGAAAATACACATAATATGCAAATCCAATTCTTTATTTTAGTGCTCTAGGCCCCTTAGAGTATTCACTCTAAATCAACAATCAACTTTAAGGTTGAAATAGGTAGGCTTTGAGTTAATCATTTAGGTGATATGAAAATGTAACCTCTTGTTTTAACCTTTAAGTTTTGGGTGTTGGCATTGAAAAGTAAATATGATATGCAAGGCATAAATTTAAACATGGGTGCAAGTTCATTTTATCCTTTACTAGAGCTCATACAAGACTTTAAAGGATTATAAACCTCAATCCAACATATATCTTAACAAGACAAAGTGAGCTTTAAAGTTCTTTGTACCAAGGTTTCAAAGAAGCCTTATGGTTTGGACATCATCATCAAGCTCAAGGAAATGGACTTAAAGGAGCCAAATCAACTAACAACTTTCTTTAAACAAAACCTTGATCATCAAAGAAAAGGAAATAAGGCCGAAGCCATGAGGGAAGAAAAGAACAAAACTTTAAGACTCTAGAGGTCATGATCTTGATGAGACATAAACACCAACATCATGTGCTCTCATCCTTGAGTTATTTTTACCTAAAAACAAACCCTCAAAATCAAAACCAAGGCAAGAAAAAGGGAAGGAAAAACCGAAACCAAAAACAAGAAAAGGAAGGAAAAAGAAAGGAAAAATCGAAACCTTGGTTGGTCCAAGGACTAAGTTCCAAGCTCTAGAGGTTACACAAGTGAAAGATCTCATGATCAACATCTTGAAACCCTCATCATCAAGCCAACATTTTCTTTTAAAAGAAAGGCTCCAAGGCCAAAAATCAAAAGGAAGAAAAGAAGTTCTAAGAGCCAAGAGAAACTAACAAAAACTTGTCTTTAAACAAACATCAAAGGATTAAAGCAATTTAGAACAACATTCTCTACCACAAGAACTTTTCTTTAGCAAGAGGTAGAGCTTGATCCTTTGAAGAGAACAAGAAGAAAATTCTTCCTTGAATTGGAGAGGAAGATTGGGCCAAGAGGAAAAGGAAAGGAAGAAAGTTGTGTTTCTTGAGTTTGATCTTTGGAAAGGCAAAGCTAAGTGTTTAGAAGGTAGTGTATGGTTGAGGGGTGGTTCTTTATGAGTAAGAAGAAGATGAAAAGAACTCTTTGAACTCTTGAGAGAAAATGAGAGAAATTCAAGAATGCTCTTTGAAGATTGAACTTAACAAATGAACAAAAGTGCAACCAAGTCCATCTAGGCATGGTATTTATAGAGAAATGAACAAATGAAGATACATGGAGGAGGAGTGGACGCCATGACCTCATGTTCCATGAGGTGAGAGAATTTGTTCCATGGAGGTATGGTGAGGTTTGGTGGTGAGTATGGCTAGGTTTGGTCTCAATCATGGCTCTAAGTATGGCCAAGTATGGCCTTTGATTTGGAATTAAAATAAATTAATTCTTTTAAATGGAGGAGGAGGAGGAGTGGCGGTTTTTCTTCTTAATTAGGGGAGGATAATCACAATTTAATGTGTATTAGGAGTAGGCTTAGGGGTAGTATTTGATTAGGCCAAAGATTAGAGTTTTGTGATTAAGTGTTTAGGTAAGTAAGTAGGTAATTAGGGCCATATAACACTAGATTAGAAGGTGGTTTCTCTAAATTAATGAAGTCAAACTTCATTAACTTGGAATCCAATGTCAACAACATTCCTTGATTTAGGGAATTGGAGAGAGAAAATACTATTCCTAGATTTCTTTCTTAAAGAATTAAAACTAGAAAAGAGTTTTAAGTTTCTCTAAGCAATCTTGGAGTCTAGTTAACCTCAAATAATTATTTTAACCCTAGATTAATTATCAAAATTAATTAATCTTTAATTAGAGCCTAATATTGCTTAGGTTTTGTTAATAACATTATTAGGCTCAAAATGCACTATGCAAGGGGCAAAATCGTAATTTTTCTCAAAACTTGCCTGGGACCCCCGGGACTTAAACAAACCTTGAATATGCCTTGAAAATATAGTTTTAGACTTTCGGGCAAGGTTTGGGTCAAATCAGAATTCAAAACCGTACTTAATCATAGCAAGGGTATTTTGGTCATTTTTGCACAGAAACCCCAAAAATGAAAATTTTTCTGCTTTATTAACATTCATTCATATACAATCCCCTTCGAACATTGAGTTGACCTTTCGAGGACTTTCGGGTTGGCTATCCTTGAATTTCGGGCGGAAAATGACCTTAGGGGCATTTTGGTTATTTTCACTTAAACAAAAAAATTGGGGTGTTACATTGATAGCTGAGGGGGTAGAGCTATGTAATATGCAACTGGGTTGACTCATTGAAGGATTTGGAAAGAACCTATGAATTAGGGTGACAATTTCTTAACTGTTAGAGCTCTAATTACACCTAGAGTAGGGGTAGCTTTCAAGAATACTTGTTATCCTTCTTAGAACTCTAGAGGTTTCCTTTTGTTGTCCATATAACTTTTCTGTCGACTTTAGATAGTGAGAATTTTGCTCCAAATCTTTTGTATCTACTCAGTGGTTTGGTTAATCAAATCAGGGCCTAACAACTTTGCTTCTCTGAGTTCATACATAAAAGAGACTGACACTTCCAACCACACAAGGCTTCATATGGAGCCATGCCAAGACTAGCCTGGTAATTGTTGTTATAGGCAAACTCAACTAGTGGCAACAATTTATCCCAACTCTATTTTTGCTCAAGCATACATGCTCTTAATATGTCCTCCAGGGTTTGTATGATTCATTCTATCTGCTCATCAATTTGAGGATGAAAGGCAGTATTAAAACAAAGTTTAGTTCCAAATGACTTTTGAAAGGCTCCCCAAAACCTTGATGTAAGTCTTGGGTCTTAGTCAAAGATTATAGTGGAAGAGACATCATGCAACCATACAATCTCTTAAATATATAGGTAGGCTAGCTTTTCTAAAGAATAATTGGCTTTAATGGGTACAAAGTGTGCCAATTTAGTTAATCAATCCACTATAACCCACATGGCATCATATCCTGAGGATGTTTTCGATAATCCCAACACAAAGTCCATCAAGAGACTTTCCCACTTCCATTCAGGAATATCTAGAGGTTGAAGTTGTAACACCCTCTTAACTACCATGTTTTACTCGAGTGTTAACATAGTAATTAGAAAAGTATTACTTACATTCATAATCTATACTAGTCCAAAGAAATTAAATAAAGTAATTTAGATGCATATATTGCTAAACTCGTATATATATATATGAACATCATTTTTAAGTTTGCAATATGTACATCATACTGGAAAACAAACTAGTTAACTTCTAAGCTAGTTGGAAACTCAGTTCACAAAAAGAAACACCTCCAGTATCTAGTATAACCTGCTCAAAGTCGAGGCCTTACAAAATTTTATACAAACAAAAATGGACCTCACAATATTTAATAAGATCAATCTGCAGGCTAGCGGGTTTCTAGTACTAAACTATCACTATATACACATTAGGAGTCCTTGAAGATCTTATATCCTACTGGATGAAACCATTGGCCATTAGTATGATAGCCTCACCTCCGCTAGGGGCATCAGGACCCTTAGGTGGGTTTGAGTCTAAAGACAAGGATGAAGAGGGAGCATATGCTGGAGAAGGTGCTGGTGGTGCATGCAAAATATCAAATATCACTGGGTGTGCCATGTGGAGAGGCACACCATTATAAGGAAAAGGAAGGTCAAAGTCAGCTGTAAATATAAAAGTACTAAAGGAATGGCCGAAAAACACATAAACACGGACTTGCGAGTAACTGACTGCATAAAGAGAGTCAAGAGCAGGATCATAATGCCACACCCATTGTGGCAAGTCAAGGTAAAACACTAGTGATGGCATCTGCTGGATCTGAATAATATAAAATGAATATAGCCGTAGGGATGAGAATATTATAAAATTCTCAGTAGGGTACTCCCTCAAATGTGAACAGAATATAACTAGTAAATTCATTTGTATAGAAATCATCATGCTAAATCATATGCAAAAATATTAATGTACATAATTCACGTAAAGTTAAATGCAAAATGGTAGTAATCATGTTTTTTTCTCTTATAATCCATGGAATTCAATTTAGTACAGTTGTCTCTTTTCATTAACATAGGGAAAACTTAATTTCACACCAAGTGGTATCTATAGTGGATGACTCCATGATGAACAATAGACTACTAGGACATGAGCTCATTCCTATACGTGATCATCGAACTTCATTTTTTTTTTCCATTTCTGAATCACACTGTTCTATTCCTACTCGATACGTTTATCGACTCATAAAATTCCCAAGGAAGTCCTTATTTTTGCCTCCCCTCTTTAACCTACATAAGCCTTGTCTTTGTTTTTCCCCATATGTTGAAACATGCACAATTAAAATTCACATATTCTCTTTTGTCATATAATTGCATCATGTACTTCTCTTTTTTCCAAGGCATGCTTACTTCACATGTAGGCATTCAATTACATTGAAGTCTCATTCAAGCCTCATAAAAAAAATTTAAAGTAGCTAGCATGTATTCATATAACATATACTTGGACTAGATGTCATTCTATCATTAATTTAAGATATTCTCACCATTCTAGCACCTTGGCAGATTTACCATTTCAGTAATGACATTTAATTTCCCTATCAAATGGCCAATTCAAGGGCCACAAAAATTCCCCATGACATGTCAATCTATCTAAAATGCCCTGTAAAATTTTCATGGCAATCAGAGTCCTCTAACTATATTAACTAAATTATACAAATTTAGTAGTCAGAGACCACTTATTCACAGCTCAAAACAGGATTCTCATAAATTTTAACCATAGTAAATGATTGAATCAGTTCAAAATAAAATTCAAGGTTACACTTAAAGATGTTATCAAATGCCTGTAAAAATCTCAAAGTAAGAATCAATCATTTGCTATGGTAATAAAATTAGATAATTTCACAGCTTCAGTTTCAATAATCTAGATAGCATAAGTACCATTTCGGTCTCTGATTTTTTTAAGGAAGTATACCTTAAACCTAATACTCAAGAAAATTCATGTAGTTAATTTAGGATATTATCTACAACATATAATTTTTCCAAATCATAAATATGACCACAAATATTCGAAAAATTCATGAAATTTCCCTGTCTACGGCCCAATAGAAAATCCAACAGCCTAACCAAAACTTCTTTTGACAAAATGATTTTTCTAACTTCATCCAAACACTTCATCAAAATTCATACATCAATAACCATATATCATAAATCAATAGAATAAAAAAATTTGGATCAAACTCAATCAAAAAAGTTCAGTATAAATTTTGAAAGAAAAGTCCAAAGAAAACCCTACTCTTGGAAGCTAGTGTGCCCTTGTCTCTAATATATTCCAAGATGGATGTTCTTCACTCCAAAGCTCTTAAAACACAGTTAAATCCTCCTTTAATCAGTGGTGTGTGAGGTAATAAGGTGAGGTTTGGAGACTTTAATCGGTTATACTCGTAGGGGTTGAAGTGTTGAACAAGTTTAGTGAATGAAGATGTTGATTTTGACAAGGTTTGGCTTAGGATTTTTGAGCTTGAAAATCAAAGTTGTCAAGATTTTTGAAGAGAAAAATGGTGTCTTTGCTGGTTCTATTGATGGCCGAAGCTTAGGAGAAGAATTTATGAAGTTTGATGTGTCACCTTTATCTTATAAGATGTAATATTATTGGTTAATCATAAAACACAATTCTTTTTATTAAAAGAAATTAATATCAATGGATAAGATTTGATCTTTCATCCAAGATGAAATCTTAGCCAATCATTTGGCATTCAAAGGGATAGACTTCATTATTTTGTAGAGATGAACTAGCTTTCAGTATTAAAAATTGCATATCAAAATTTCACCAAATGGGTGAAACATTGTACCCGAGTAATCAGATATTACCTGAAAATTAATTCTAGGTATACAATCTTCATTTCTCACTATTTCTAACCTTAATCCCATAATTTCTCAGTTTTGGGTATCTTCAGGTCCTAAATCTGGGTTTTTGCTGTACCAATAGGCCCACAGGGCTCACAAGTTACTATTCACATTTTTTTTTGTTCATCCATTGAGTTGTTCTCATCATTTCTACCTTTGTCAGAATCTTGAGATTCTCATTAATAAAGTCCTAATTAATTTCTGAATAAAAATTAGGGTATTACAAAGTGCTCCTATAGGTTTCTGATGTTCTATCTTGACTTTTTGGCAAGTCCACCATATCTTAACAAAATCAACTATGTCTGATTTCATCCTTGGCCACCAAAACATCTTTTTAAGGTCTAAATATATCTTGTTTGTTCTGGGGTGTATAGTGAAGTTAATTTCATGAGCTTCCTCTAAAATTCTTTTCCTAAGATCATCATTTGTAGGTACACATGTTTTACCCTTATATCTCTATATTCCTTGCTCATCCTAGCTAAATCCTATCAACTTTCCTGTTCGAATTAAGTTCAAAGTCTCTTAAAGTCCTCGGTCATCACGTTGTTCTGTTGAAATCAAGTCTTTGAAGTTATTTGTAGCCTTTATCTGACTTAAGAAAATACTTTGGGGAGTTATAGAAATTCCTAGATTGAAGTTTCTAAAGCTCTCCACAAGTTCTTCCTCTTTAATCATCATCCATGCCATGTTTAAAGATTTTCTGCTTAGCGCATCAGTTATAATGTTGGCTTTGCTAGGGTGATAGCTTAACTCAAAATCATAATCCTTAAGAAACTCCATCCACCTCCTTTGTTGCATATTCAGTTCTTTTTTATTGAAGAGATATTTCAAACTCTTATGATAAGAGAAAACTTTGAATCTCACTCTATAGAGGTAATGTTACTAAACTTTTAAGGCAAAAGACTACAATTACAAGTTCTAAGTCATGGGATGGGTATTTCACTTCATAGGGCTTTTAACTGTCGAGAAGCATAAGCAACCACATTCTGATTCTGCATTAGTACACATCCTAATCATTTGCTAGAAACATCACAGTATACTTCAAATGGTTCTTGAGGATCAGGTAGTACCAACATTGGTGCGATGGTTAACCTTTGTTTGAACTCTTGAAACTCCTCTCATACTCCGGCATCTACTGATATGAGGCATTCTTCCTGGTCAATTTTGTTAAATGTAAGGCTATCTGAGAAAATCCCTTGATAACTCGCCTATAATACCCAGCTAACCCTAGGAAGCTTCAAATTTCGGTAACCGTTGTTGGCCTTTCCCAATGGAGTATTGCTTCAACTTTACTTGGGTCCACTGGTATTCTTTCTTGTGACACTACATGTCCTAGGAATTAGCTTCTTCCATCCAAAATCTATACTTGGATAGTTTAGCATAAAACTTATGTTCCCTTAGTATTTGAAGTACTATTCTAAGGTGTTTGGCATGTTCCTTCTTGGTTTTCAAATAGATGAGCATATCATCTATGAAAATAACTACAAATAGATCTAAGCAAGGTCGAAGGATTCAGTTCATGTAATCCCAAAAAATAGTTACAGTTCATGCAATCCAAGCATTAGTTCATGTATACTCGTAATATGTCCATATAAAAGCTATTTTGGGAATGTCTCTGTCTCAAACCCTAATCTAATGATACCCTGACCTTAAATCAATCTTTGAGATTATTGTTGCTCTTCATATTTGATCATAAGGTCATCAATCCTTGGCAATGGATACTTATTCTTTACCATTACCTTATTTAGTTGCCTATAATCAACACACAACCTCATGCCTCCATTCTTTTTCTTGACTAAAAGGATAGGGGCTCCCCATGGTGAAACATCTGATCTAATGAATTGTTTCTTTTGAAGTTCTTCAATATGTGCCTACTATACTAATTCAAGGGGGACATCCTATACAGGGAAATAGAGATAGGACCTATTCCGAGCATCAATTCAATTGAGAACTCAATTTCCCTTTCCGGAGGAAATTTCGAAATATCTTCTGGAAAGATGTTATTCTCTAACTATAGGAATTTCCTCTAGCTTCTTTTAACTTTCAACCCCACTTGCCAAGAGCAGAACATATCCTTGACTGCCAACTTTCCTAGATTTTGACTCTATAGAATTTAAATACAAACACATGGGAATCACAGACTTTGTAGACAAGACTGAGCAAAAGGAAACAATTTTATCAGCACCATGTAAAGTCACTCGGTTGGTTGAAAGCCAATTCATTCTTAAAATTACATCTAAACCAAACAAAGGAAGGCATATTAAACCAAATACAAAGTTCATATCTTCTATTCAAAAAGAAGATCTATACATACTTGCCTACTCTTAAAAGACTTATCAATAGGAGTAGAGACTATCAAATCATAAGGTAATGTGGATATAGGTAGTTGTAATTTGTGTATGCAACTATGGGATTTAAATGAATAAGTAGCACCCAAATTATACAGCACATTTAAGACGTTACCATCAAGTCCACATTTACCTTGGATCAGACCCTTGGATTGAGAAACTCCCTCAGCATTCAAGGTAAAGACACACCCTTGGTGTTGTGGCTAAGAACTAGGCTGCTATTTTGGTTAAGACACTCATACATCATGTGTCCTGACATGCCATAACCATTACAAACATTCTGCCCTACCAAACATGGCTTATTCCCATGGTTCTTCCCGTACTTTAAGCATGGCTTAAACAGCTGTAGTTTCCTTCCTCTAGCATTATTTGGCAGAAATCTTCCCTTTGTTGATAGTTGGCTTGAATCATTGGCCTTGTGGTGCTAATCTTCTCCTGGAGTCCTCTTTGGTGGACTTAGAGGTTACTAACTTCTGATTGTATCCTTTGACCAACCAACATTTGTCCAGTAGTGCCACATAATCCCTAATTTCTAAAAGTCCCACTACGGCTTTGATGTTCTTTCATAATCTACCCTGGTACTTGATACACTTCAAAGCTTCGTTTGGATCTCGTTGGTCTGGTAGAGGACTTGCACAACTCCTCAAACATGGCATTATACTCAGCCACACTCATATCTCCTTGCTTAAGTATCATGAATTCTAGCTCCTTTGTGTTTCTCACTAAAGCAAGGAAATACTTTTGATAAAAGGCCTCTTTAAAGATATCCTAAGTGATTTTAGGCCGAGAAGCCTCAAGAAGTCTCCTAGTTCCATTCCACCAAAACTAAGCATCAATCTCCAACGTATGTGTGGGAAAGGCCACCTTCTGACTTTCGGTACACGCTAAAATTGAGAAGATCCTCTCGATTACTTTAATCCATTCTTCCATCTTTCTTAGGTTAAAAACTCATCTAAAAGGCATCAGATTAGCCTTCTTGCAAACTTCTGGTACTCCATATCCATTTATGTGCCTCCAGGGTTCCTAATGGGATTTCCTTCTATATTTCAATCTATCCTTTCCATCATCCTATTGGCTACCTCAGCTTGTTATCTCCTTGCAGCAGCTATTTCACAAAAAGTATCCATTGTTCTTGCTTCTGGTTCATTTCCATTATCCCTATTATTCCTATTTCTCCTGTTGGAAGCCATTTGACTCTATTACACCAAACAAAATTATTGAGTTGATTAGGTTCAATATTAAGCTAAGTGTGGCAATAACCTATAACATTCACAACCAGTAGCCATGCTTACTAAATTTTAACTCTAACTTAAACAATCAAAACCAAGATTGCATGACATTCACTAAAATATTCAAAGTATGCTAAAAGCATAGTCAGTCCATTCCCTAGGCTGTATTAGGATGAACTGCTTTGATACTAATTTATGACATCCCCTTAATTATAGTGTCCTTACATAGACTAGTACTGATGAGGACACAGCTAGTGACAAGGATAACAAGGCGCTTGGTGAACTTGGAAGTCCAATGACAAGGGCAAGATCTAAGAAGGCTAAAGTGGCTCTAAATAAACTTGTGGCAACTTTATTTGAAACCCCAAGTCTTGGGGAATTGCAGCCCAAGATGGTGAATTGCTTAATGCAAATTGAAGGAATAGAGGCTTAGTTTTTCTTTTATTTTTTCGGATACGTGTTAAAATAGGCTTAACATTCTTATTAGTTTACTAATAGTGGTGGGTCGAATTAGTAAACTGATTTTGGGCCTTATTATAATGTACTTGAGTTAGGTTCGGTTTAAGCAAATTTGAAAGGTGTTGCCCATTATAAAAGGCAAACCCTAACTTTTGGGAGAGAACTTTTTTCAGAACATTTTTATCTTAAGTGTGAGACTTGCTCTCTTTTGGCTCTTCATAGAATCTCTGAACTTATCAAGGGTGCTCATCCTTGTGGCGTTCTTAGGCTTATCAATCTTATTGTGGCGCCTTGTTCTTTCTTTTCTGCACTTGCCAAGATTTACGTTTAATCCAAAACGTCCATTAACCCTCCTCCATATCTCAAGATATGCGAATCAGATTTTGGTTATTCTTGAGCCTAAATTGTGCTTCAGAGCGTGAGTTTTCTTCTTATTTTTGAATCATCCAATTCCAAGACCTATAGCATGAGATACGGGGTAGAGTTAACTTTGTACTGAACCTGCATTTCCCAACCTTGGTAGATCCGTGTTACATGATTCATGGAGTTTGGATCATATCCTGTGGTATCAGAGCTCAGTTCTAAGGTTGGCTAATTTGGTACTGATTTTTTTTCCTTCCTTGTCCAACTTTGTGTCTTTTGTGTCTATTGTGTCTATTGTCTATTTCCATTGTTTGTCTTGTCTTCTTACATTTTTGGGTGCTGGATTTGTTTCCTATAATTTGTGCAACACCTGTTTGTCAATTGTCCTCAATTATTGCAAATTCCAACATTTTGTTTTCTCAAATTCTGCACTAGCTTGCTGTTATTAACTGTTGAGCTAGAATAAAAAATACACACAAAAAAATTGAAATAGAAAACAAAAGAGTTAAAAAAAATTTTGAACTAGAAAAGAAAAGAAAAAAAAAAGGACAGAAGAAGTTTAACAGAGGAGACAGCAGTTTTTTTTTTTTTGCTTTCTATAATTTCAATGCACATTGCTTGCTTGATAAAGTTCCTAAGTGTCTTACTAAGTCTTTTTATTTTTTTATTTTTTTTCTTCAGTCTATCATCACTTAGTTGTTCTTTTGTGTGTCATCACATTATTGAGTCCTCAATAAGTACTCTTGTGTATTCCTGGAGAATCTACTAAGAATTTAAAGAGAGCTCTTGAGTTGAAAAAAGCAAGAGAGAACTTTACACAAAAACCTATTAGAGAGCAACAAACACGAGTGATACATCTCTAAGAGTGCAAACACATGAGAAATGTGACGTGGTCCTATTGTTTTCTTTGTCTTTTCTTTTTGCTTGAATTATGGCAGGAATAGGTGGTGATAGTACCCCTCCTCCTCAGGGAAATAACAGATTTTTAGTGGAGGCTATTACAACTCAAATGCAAAGGATGATGAGGGAGCATACAGAGGAGTTATATGAGAGAATTGAGCAGTTAGAAAATCAAGGTCATCATGATGATGATGAAGGTAGAAGGAGGATTAATGGAAGGAAGAGAAAAGATAATTAGGGTGATGCTAGAGAAGACCGAATTGAGGGAGTCAAGCTTAATATTCCACTTTTCAAAGGGAAAAGTGATCCTGAGGCTTATCTTGAGTGGGAGATGAAAATTGAGCAGTTGTTCTCATGCCACAATTACACTGAAGAAAAGAAAGTAAAGGTGGCAGCCATGGAATTCACGGACTATGCTCTTATTTGGTGGAACCAATTGCAAAAGGAACGACTTTGATATGAAGAACCTTTGGTGGATACTTGGGTTGAAATGAAGAGGTTGATGAGAGGAGATTTGTCCCTTCCTATTATCATAGAGACCTTCATAACAAGCTCCAAAGACTAACACAAGGTAATAGGAGTGTTGACAAATATCACAAGGAGATGGAGGTGTCTTTGATTAGAGCCAACATGCACAAAGATAGGGAGGCTACTATGGCATGTTTTCTGAATGGGCTGAATAATGACATTAGAGATGTGGTTGAGTTACAAAATTATGTGGAGTTGGAAGACTTGGTGCATCAAGCTACTAAAGTGGAGTAGAAACTTAAGAGAAAAGGTACCATGAGAAGGAGTTCTTCTAATTTTAATTCTTCAAATTGGAAGGAAAGAAATAAGGAGGGAGGTACTTCTTCTAACAATACCACTATTGTACCTCAAAGGACTCAATTCAAGTCTAATGAGACCCCTAAAAAGACAAGGAGTAGTGAGATAAAATGCTTCAAGTGTTTGGGGAGAGGTCACATACCTTCGGAGTGTCTAACCAGGAAAACTATGTTACTTAAGGAGAGTGGAGAAATTACTAGTGAATCTTCAGCTAGTGAAGCCGGGGAAGAGGAAGGGGTAGATAAAGAGATCATTATGGAGGCCAAAGAAGGAGATTTATTGATGATTAGGATGTTTCTTGGAAGTCAGATGCAAGCTCTTGATGATTCCCAAAGAGAGAACATTTTTCACTCTAGGTGTTTAATCAATGGGAAACTATGTTCTTTGATTATGGATGGAGGGAGTTGCACTAATGTGGCCAGCTCTAGATTAGTGTCCAAATTAAATTTGGAGACTAAGCCACATCCTAGGCCATACAAACTCCAATGGCTTAGTGAAGATGGAGAGATGACCGTGAGCAAGCAAGTAGAGCTGCACATTTCCATGGGACAATACAATAACCAAGTGATATGTGATGTGGTTCCAATGGAGGCAAACCATATTCTCTTAGGGAGGTCGTGGCAAGCCATCTTGAGAAATGTACTTTTTGCACCGATCATGTAGTGTTCTTAGGCTTTGTTATGTGTGCAAAGGGAGTCCAAGTTGATGAGGAAAAGGTTAAGGCCATTCAAGAGTGGCCTACGCCTAAGATTGTGAGTGAAGTGAGAAGTTTCCATGGTTCAGCTAGTTTTTATAGGAGGTTTGTTAGGGACTTTAGCACCTTGGCTGTGCCTCTTAATGAGATAGTTAAAAAGCATGTGCATTTCAAATGGGGAGAGAAACAAGAGCAAGCCTTTGCTGCCCTTAAGCATAAGTTAACTAATGCACCTATTCTTGCTTTGCCTGATGTAACGCCCCAATTTTTACTGTAATTTTTACTGTCATTAGAAATTACTCAATTATCGAATTACCGTAGGTAATTATTACATAAGATTTGAGGCCGAACAATCCTCAATAAAGGAATATAACATTAGAAGAGAGGTTAGGAACGATTCATGCGAGAGTCGCAAATCCCGAATTTCTGTACGTATAAAATGACCAAAATGCCCCTGAAGTTATTTTACTCAGAAAATGAGGATCGTGGGCCCCACCTATTCTCAAGGGGATATTTTGAGGATAATAAGGGATTGTTTGTGTTATGTGTGTTAATAGAGCAGAAGGATCTCAATTTTGAGTTAGACGCCAAATGACCAAAACGCCCCTGCGGCTGTTTTAACTCCGATGTGCGTGCCGACTGAGCCCGAACCTCACTAAAATGTTTTAAAATGTGTTTTTAAGCCATGATTAACCATTGGTTAAGCTCGGGTGGCCTCGGGCAATTTTTAAGTGAAAGTACGATTTTGCCTCTGTTTTTGGGCAGTTTTGCGAATTTCGGGATTTTTGATTCGTATACCGAAACCTAAGCAATATTAGGCTCAAATTAAAGCTTATTAAATTCTAAATATTAATCTAGAGTCAAAATTATGTATTTAGATTGATTAGAACCCAAAATTGCTCAAAAACACCCAAATTGCTTACTAATTCACTTAAACCCTTAACTGTAAATTCTCTAAATTACATGAATACCTTGCCTACACCTAAATAATGCATGGAACACACAAATTTCACTTCTTTGGGCTGTAATGGACGAAATTATTGATGCCATTATGTAGCTGAATTATTGCCAAAAGTTGCACTAAAACAAAATGCCAAAATGTCACCATAAGAGACATAATTCCTTAATTTCATACAACTTTGTCTAAAATGATTTTTCCTCCCTTATTTCTCCTGCAAAATTCCGTCCACTACCTCATCATTTTGGCCAATTAGAAGCCTCAAAATCTTCTATAAATAGGCTTGCTTGAGTGGTCTTGGAATGCTTGGTTCATAACTAGTTTTTAGGAGCACCAAAAACTTTCTTTCTTCCTCCCCTTTGGCTGAATTCTTTCTTCAATTTTTCAAAGAGATTTTGTTTCATTTCACTCCAAGAAACCAAGTTCTCTTCCTCTTCTTCAACTCAGATTAGGTAGGGAGTAGTTTCTAAATTTATTTCTATGCTTTGAGGAGTTGTGTTTTTAGCTCAAAATGATAAAATTATGAACTTGCCTTAGCTTTTCATTTTGATTTTCCTCTTCAATTTTTCTTTAACCAATTCAACCATATGGCCTAGGTGGAACTAAGATGATGGCTTGATGATGAGGACCTTGAGGGTGGGTTGTAAATCCATCACAAGTTAGGCCTCTAAAGCTTGAAAATTCCACTTGATGCAAAACCTTAAAGAATAATGCTTTATGATGCTAAAACAAAGATTTTTAGTTTAGAACTTGAAAGATGTATTTTTTTTCCTTTTATGTTTTATTTCTTGTTAAGATATGTATTGGGTTGAATTTATAATTCTTTTAAAGTCTTGAAGGAGCTCTAGTAAAGAAACAAAATGAATTTTGTAACATCCCCTGCTGCTTCATGGATTGACGACTGTCCCCACAAACCAACACGGGTCTTTTCAGCATACTTTGTCCTCACTCGCACGCTTCCTAGGAAAACTTCCCAGGAGGTCACCCATCCCAAAAGTGCTCCAAGTCAAGCACGCTTAACTGTGGAGTTCTTTCAGTTTGGGCTACCGAAAAGAAGATGCATCTTGTTGGTATAGGTAGTACAAATCAATTCATATAAGCCCTCCTCAACTGTATAGTCCCATACCTATACAGTCTTAGGATCCCTCTCATTCGGGTGTGTAATCGGTTCATTCATGTACCCCTCCGCTTTCGAAGTCTGCCAGGAGCCGCTCCTTGTCCGTGCCTCTTTGCACCGGCGATCACTCCCCGACTTCGCGATCCCCGGGCGTTACATGCCCACCAGCTTCCGCCTGGTTCGTCCCCGAACCACACCGTACTGGGAGAGGTGCAGGCTCTGATACCATTTGTAACATCCCCTGCTGCTTCATGGATTGACGACTGTCCCCACAAACCAACACGAGTCTTTTCAGCATACTTTGTCCTCACTCGCACGCTTCCTAGGAAAACTTCCCAGGAGGTCACCCATCCCAAAAGTGCTCCAAGTCAAGCACGCTTAACTGTGGAGTTCTTTCAGTTTGGGCTACCGAAAAGAAGATGCATCTTGTTGGTATAGGTAGTACAAATCAATTCATATAAGCCCTCCTCAACTGTATAGTCCCATACCTATACAGTCTTAGGATCCCTCTCATTCGGGTGTGTAATCGGTTCATTCATGTACCCCTCCGCTTTCGAAGTCTGCCAGGAGCCGCTCCTTGTCCGTGCCTCTTTGCACCGGCGATCACTCCCCGACTTCGCGATCCCCGGGCGTTACACGAAAGACATAACCATCCCCTCCCTTATCCTAATCTGATGATACCCAATTTTTAAATCAATTTTAGAAAAATAACAAGCACCATACAGTTCATCAAGAAGATCATCTAACCTCGGAGTAGGGTATCGGTACTTGACTATGCTGTTGTTGATTGCTCTACAGTCACTGCACATCCTCCAAGTCCCATTCTTTTTAGGCACCAGAATCACTGGAACAACATATGAACTCAAGCTTTCTTGCACCTAACCTTTTGTCATCAACTCCTCAACTTGCTTTTGTAATTCTTTGGTCTTTTGTGGGTTGCTGGTATAAGCTGGCCGATTGGTAAAGATGCACCAGGGACAAGATTAGTATGATGCTTAAACCCCTTCAAAGGTGGCAATCCGCTTGGAACCTCCTTTGGAAACACATCCTTGTATTCCTGCAAAAGAAACTCAACACGATAGGGGCAACACTTTTATTAGAGTTATCAGCAATTAAAACATTTTTCTTGCAATAAAGTAAATAATAAAGTGGCTTGTTGGCAAGCAGCAACTTCTTCACCTCACTTTCTTTTAATAAACAACTCTGTTTGCTTTCAAGTGTTTCACTCAATTCCACAAGTGTTTCACTCTTTTTTTTTACTCTTTTTTTTTATCAAATGTCTCACGCTTTTGTGTGTCACTCATCTCTATTTTCTCTTGCACTCTCTTTTCTCTCAATGTTATTTGATCCTTACACATCTCTCTAGGAAATAAAGGTTTGAGCACAATTTTCCTCCCATTATGCATGAAAAAAATCTTGTTTGTGAACCCACCATGAATAGCTTTGGTGTCATATTGCCACGGCCTCCCTCAGAGAATATGGCTTGCCTCCATTGGAACCACATCACGTATCACTTGGCAGTGTATTATCCCATGGAAATGTGCAGCTCCACTTGCTTGCTCACGGTTGTCTCTCCATCTTCACTAAGCCATTGGAGTTTGTATGGCCTAGGATGTGGCTTAGTCTCCAAATTTAATTTGGACACTAATCTAGAGCTGGCCACATTAGTACAACTTCCTGCATCCACAATCAAAGTTTATAGTTTCCCATTGATTGAACACCTAGAGTGAAAAATGTTCTCTCTTTGGGAATCATCAAGAGCTTGCATCTGACTTCCAAGCAACCTCCTAATCATTAATAAATCTCCTTCTTTGGGCTCCATAATGATCTTTTCATCTACCTCTTCCTTGGCTTCACTAGCTAAAGACCCACTAGTAATTTCTCTACTCTCCTTAAGTAACATAGTCTTCCTGGTTGGACACTCTGAAGCTATGTGACCTCTCCCCAAACACTTGAAGCATTTTATCTCACTACTCCTTGTCTTTTTAGGGGTCTCATGAGACTTGAATTGAGTCCTTTGGGGTGCAATAGTGGTATTGCTAGAAGAAATACCTCCATCCTTATTTCTTTCCTTCCAATTTGAAGAAGTAAAATTAGAAAAACTCCTTCTCATGGTACTTTTTCTCTTAAGTTGCTGCTCCACTTTAGTAGCTTGATGTACCAAGTCTTTCAACTCCACATAATTTTGTAACTCAACCACATCTCTAATGTCATTATTCAGCCCATTCAGAAAATGTGCCATAGTAGCTTCCCTATCTTCATGCACATTGGCTCTAATCAAAGACTCCTCCATCTCCTTGTGATATTCATCAACACTCCTACTACCTTGTGTGAGCCTTTGGAGCTTGTTATGAAGGTCCCTACGATAGTAGCAAAGGACAAATCTCCTTCTCATCAACCTCTTCATTTCAACCAAAGTATCCACTAAAGGTTCTTCATATCGAAGTTGTTCTTTTTGCAATTGGTTCCACCAAATAAAAGCATAGTCAGTGAATTCCATGGGTGCCACCTTTACTTTCTTTTCTTCAGTGTAATTGTGGCATGAGAACAACTGCTCAATTTTCATCTCCCACTCAAGATAAGCCTCAAGATCACTTTTCCTTTGAAAGGTGGAATATTAAGCTTGACTCCCTCAATTCAGTCCTCTCTAGCATCACCCTGATTATCTTTTCTCCTCCTTCCATCAATCCTCCTTCTACCTTCATAATCATCCTGATGACTTTTCTAACTGCTCAATTCTCTCATATAACTCCTCTATATGCTCCCTCATCATTCTTTGCATTTGAGCTATAATAGCCTCCACTAACAATCTGTTATTCCCTGAGGAGGAAGGGTACCATCACCACCTATTCCTGCCATAATTCAAGCAAAAAGAAAAAAAAAGGAAGCAATAGGACCTCACCACACTTCTTACTTGTTTGCACTCTTAGATATGTATCACTTGTGTTTGTTGCTCTCTAATAGGCTTTTGTGTAAAGTTCTCTCTTGCCTTTTTCCACTCAAGAGCTTTCTCTTTAAATTCTCAATAGATTCGCTAGGAATACACAAGAGTACTTATTGAAGACTCAACAATGTGATGGCACACAAAAGAATAGCTAAGTGATGATAGACTGAAGAAAAAAATAAAAAATAAAAATAAGACTTAGCAAGACACTTAGGAACTGTATCAAGCAAGCAATGTGCATTGAAATTATAGAAAGAGAAAAAAAAGCCGCTGTCTTCTCTGTTAAACTTCTTTCTGTCTTTCTTTTTTTTCTTTTCTATTTCAATTTTTTTTAACTTTTTTGTTTTCTATTTCAATTTTTTTTTTTGGTATATTTTTGCTTCTAACTCAACAGTTAATAACAGCAAGCTAATGCAGAATTTGAGAAAACAAAATATTGGAATTTGCAATAATTGAGGACAATTGACAAACAGGTGCTGCACAAATTATAGGAAACAAATCCAGCACCCAATAATGTAAGAAGACAAGACAAACAATGGAAATAGACAATAGACACAAAAGACACAAAGCTGGACAAGGAGGAAAAAAAATCAGTACCAAATTAGCCAACCTTAGAATTGAGTTCTGATTACCACATGATATGATCCAAACTCCACGAATCATGTAACACGAATCTACCAAGGTTGGGAAATGCAGGTTCAGTACAAAGTTAACTCTACCCCGTATCTTGTGCTACAGGTCTCGGAATTGGACGATTCAAAAATGAGAAGAAAACTCACATTCTGAAACACAATTTGGGCTCAAGAATCACCGAAATCTGATTCGTATATCTTGAGATATGGACGAGGGTTAATGGATGTTTTGGATTAAACGTAAATCCTGGCAAGAACAGAAAAGAAAGAACAAGGCAGGAATCAAGAGATTGATAAGCCTAGGAACGCCACAAGGATGAGTACCTTTGATGAGTTCAGAGATTCTATGAAGAACCAAGAGAGAACAAGTCTCACACTTAAGATAAAAATGTTCTAAAAAAAAGTTTTTTTCCAAAAGTTAAGGTTTGCCTTTTATAATGGGCAACACCTTCCAAGTTTGCTTAAACTGGACCTAACTCAGGTACATTATAATAAGACCCAAAATCAGTTTACTAATTCAGCCCACCACTATTAGTAAACTAATAAGAATGTTTAGCCCATTTTAACACGTACCAAAAAAAAAAAAAAGAAAAACTATGCCTCTATTCCTTCAATTTGCATTAAGTAATTCACCATCTTGGGCTGCAATTTCCCAAGACTCGGGGCTTCAAATAAAGTTGCCACAAGTTTATTTGGAGCCTCTTTAGCCTTCTTAGATCTCGCCCTTGTCATTAGACCTCCAAGTTCACCAAGCGCCTTGTTATCCTTATCACTAGTGGTGTCCTCATCACTAATCTGATGGTACCCCGACCTCAAGTCAATCTTTGAGAACACTATTGCACCCTTCAACTGATTCATCAAATCATGAATCCTAGGCAAAAGGTACTTATTCTTCATTGTCACTTGATTCAAATGTCTATAGTCTATGAAACCCCCATACTCCCATTTTTCCTTTTAACAAACAAAATCGAAGCTTCCCATGTTAATACACTAGGTCTCACAAACTTCTTCTCTGAAAGCTCCTCTAACTAAATCTTTAACTCAATCAACTCTAAGGATGACATCCTATAGGGTGCCATGGAGATAGGCCCTATGCCTGGGACCAACTTTATATAGAACTTTCTCTCTCTCTCTGGACGAAACTCAGGTATCTCATCCGGAAATACCTCAAGATAGTCTCTTACCATGGGCACATCATCAATGTTTTGCTTAAGGTCTACATCGCTAGCGGCTAAGAGAACATATCCGTTACTCTCTTTCTGATAATAGTTGACCTCTACAGCACTTAGGTAAAGATGACAGACTTTGTGTAACAATCCAATAGTACACGATTAGCATAAAGCCAATCCATTCCAAGAATCATGTCTAGACCATGCATGGGTACATGACCAAATCTAAGACAAAAGGCCTACCTTGAGTGATGAAATGACAATTCAAGCACATCTGCATGCCTAAAAGGGCTACTGGTAGGTGTAGAAATAGTAAAGTCATAAGCAAGTTCTAACTTATGCAATTACAAGGACTTGACACTATCATGTGATATGAATGAATGAGTTGCGCCAGAGTCATACAGTACAATTAAGGTTCTACTATTCATTTCACACTTACCTTTTATGAAGTCACTGGACTTTGCTGAGTCTTCTATATTGAGGGTAAAGACCCTCCCTTGATGCTATGGTCTGGTAACAGGGGCTATCGGGTTCCTCCCAGGGCATTCTCTAGCATAATGGCCTAACCTTTCACACTTGAAACAAACTCCCTAGCCCATCAAGCAAGGCCTATCAAACTCCCTTGGGGCATGGTGCAGTAGGTGTAGGCTCTGGGGGTGCAACCGGGGCCTTCTGGGTTGCCTTGCTTTGGGACCACTCGATCCCCCATAATGAAAAGTCTTCCCAGGGCCCTGCAGCCTGAGTTGCGGCTTGAATCTCGAATCTTGCAGTGCCAACTTCTTAGTAGAATTCTCGACCCTTGACACTTTTAGCTACTTGTAGCCCTCTTCAATGATGTGGCATTTGTTGACTAGGGTAGGAAAGTCCATAATCTCCAAATGTGCAACAGCGATGTTGATCTCTTAACATATTTCTAAGTGCAACGTCATCCTTAAGTCATGACATCAGACTCGAGAATGGTTACTTATAAATTAGCGAACCTTTCTTAAATAACTATAGAAAATTCGATGGATTCGTGTAATAACTAGTGTAATTCGATTAAAATATATAATAAGGATACAAAACATTTATTTAATATAAAGTCAATTACATAAGAAAGCTCTACCATGAGCTTTAATACACATACAATACCTATTACATTTACATACACATATGCCTATAACTATATACAACATAATAACAACATCAACTATTAAACTACTGCTATTTTAAGTTCTTTCAGGTAATAGCCCCATAGTCCGCTAGATCAACCTGGAGATGACACGGGAACACAAAACACATAGGGGTGAGAATTATACAATTCTCAGTAGGATAACTCCCCAAATACACAATCATAATGTCATCGTCATCGTCCTAGCCACTTTGATTTATTATGAAAATGTGATCATACAATACATATTAATGATTCATTTTAAAGTTCTAAAATCATCCTTCCAAAGTGGGCAGCTTTTATTATTCAATCACATATCATACTACTAAACATTATATAAACCATATACTGCCAAAATCACAATTAAACATACTGGCCTCAATATCAATACTAAAATTCTTCACTTAGCACATAAGAAAAAAAAGACTACTTAAAGGATTGAGATTAGAAATAGTTAGAAATGGGGATTTTATACTTAAAATTAATTTTCGGGCAATGTCTTATTACCTGGCTACAATGTTTCGCCTATTCGGCGGAGTTTCGATGTGCAGTTTTTAACGCCGTACAAGTTACTTAGTGGCTAAGTAACCTTTACCAACCACTTTATGCCAAGTGGATGGCAAGGATTAAAACTTCAAAAGCAAGTTTTAATCATGACCTTTGATTTATTATATTTTACTCAGAGCTAATAACTCATCCGTTTGGTGGAATTTTGGTGTGCGGACTTAACACCGAAAAGGCTCCTTGCTCCCCAAGTTAAAGTGATCCAATTATTTTGAACCAAGTGGATGACCAAGATCCATTTTTTGACCAAGAAAACAACCGTAGCCATCTATTTTACAATATTTAAGAATTCTCCTTTTACATTATTATAATTAAGCTTCCTTTACAAGCTTCTCACAAGATAAATACAAAGTCACCACCCTTATCACCCCACCATCATCATTTTTGGCCAAGAGGCCTAGAAACACAGCCCTCCATTGTTCTTCCTCTCAAACCTCCATTAACAAGCTTCAAGCTTCAAAAACTCTAGCTTAGAGTCACTAAAATACCAAGATCCTTTCACAAAACTTGTTCTACTCCTCATAATCTATCAAACTAACCGATTGGAATTTCAATTCCTCATCAATCCTCACCTTGGTATCTCATACATCACTGATTAAGGAAGGGCTTGGTGCTGATTAAATGGCCTTGAAGTAAACAAAATCAATCTTGGAGCATTCTTTGGAGCCAAGATCCCTAAAGCCATTAAAGTAGGGTTTTCTTTGGCCTCTTCTTTCAAAATTTCTTCTGAAAGTTTCTGATTGGTTTTAATTTGAAATTTTTGATTGTATTGGCTGATAATGTATAGATATTGATGTATTAATTTTGGTGGAGTGTTTGGATGATGTTAGAAAACCCATTTTGGCAAATCAAGTTTAGAATCATGTGCTGGAATTCTCGGATTTGCACTGGCAGGTTGTGAGTCATGAATTTTCTGATGTATTTGTAGATGTTTTTGAGCTATAAAAATTATATGTTGAAGCTAACATCCTAAGGCAACTCCATGATTTTTATTGGGTCCTAAAAATGAGTGTTACTATTTATAAAAATAAAAAATCAAGACTGTTCTTGAGTTGTCTGGATAGCCAATTCTGAAGCTCTGAGTTTGTCTAATTTTGTTACCATAACAAATGATTGATTTTTCCACTGAAATTTCTACAGGATATTGAGGACATGTTGAAGTCCAACCATGAATTTTTGTATGATTTGATATGATCATTTGATAGGGTAATAAGATTGGAACTTTGGCTGTTGGCTGCAAATAGGGGGTTTCTGGCCTCCTAATTTGTTGAATTTTATTATCATACTTAGAGAACTCTTTTAACTCCAAAATTTTTAGAGGACCTTGGATTTCATGGTTTGATATGCAAAATAATTTGTCTTATAGATATGTTGTAACGCCCCGATTTTCTGCTAGAGTAAAAATGACCAAAATGCCCCTGAGGTCATTATCAGCCCGGAATTCGAGAAAAGCCAGGTCCGGCAGTACTCGAAAGGCAAACTCAATGTTGGAAGGGGATTGGATGACTTGTGTTTCTTTCCGGGATCGAAAATCTCGTTTTTCGAGTTTTCAGGTCAAAATGACCAAAATGCCCCTGTGGCGTTTTACCCTTTTGCAAGTGCCGGATGAACCCGAAACCTCTCTAGATGGGTTTAAAAGACGTTTTTATGTATTCTGTGATCTCAGTTTTGGTCCCGGAGGTCCCGGGCAAAATAAGTGCAAAATTACGGTTTTGCCCGTAGTTTCGTATGTTTACACCTAATCACACGGTTAAGCGAAACCTAAGTAATATTAGGTTCTAATCGAAGGTTAATTAATTTCCATAATTAATCTAAGGTCAAAATAATTTAATAAGGATGATTAGAACCTAAAATTGCTTAGATAAACTTAAAACCCTATCTTTAAATTCAAGGACTTTGAGTGTAGGAATCAATGAATAGTGTGTAAATAGTGCACAAATAGTGTTTTCTCCCTCTTTCCTTAAATCATAGGATTGTGATACACATTGTTTATTCACAAATGAGTTTTAAATTCTCTAATGATGTAAGAACACTCCTAACCTTGTCATAAAATTCCTAATACACATGTTTAGTTACCTAAACTTAAGCTTAATTACTCCTAACCTTGTACCTAAACTAACCTACACTTAATCCTATCATTAGCACCCAATTACATGGAAGATTTTTCCTCTCTCCTTGCTGCCCAAATCTGACCGAAATCATCCCCCCATTATCCATCACATGTGCAAATTTTTGATACTCCAAAGACCATGCTTCCATCTCACAAAGAACCATGCTTTGTGTCATAACCTCCATGCTTTCATCCATGCCTCATAGGACATCTTCTAGAAGACTTTTTCTCTCATTTTTGTGGCTCAAAATCAGCCAGCCCCATCCCCCATTTTCATGAATTATTATATTTCAAACTTAAAGGAAAATCACCTCAAATCACCTCACTTGTCATGCCTTGTCATAATTTCAATCAAGCTTGCTTTTCCAAATGAATAACCAAGTAAAATAAATCATTCTCTTCAATTATTTGTGGCTGAAAAACTTCCAGCCATGTTGGTCTTCTAGAAGCCTAATTTCATCCACAATTTAAAGAAAAGATCACTCAAAAACCCATGCTTGAAGCCATACCTTGTGTCATGAGCTCCATGCTTCAAACCATGCTTGTATGACACCATCAAAGAGATATTTTCTCTTTCTTACCATCAGCCATGCTTTCCATTCTCTCACCTATCACTTTGTTTTTCTATAAATAGGGAGCTTGTGTTAGCATTGGATGCACATTGAGCATTTGCTAAAGCTTAGAGTAGTCTTGCTAGTTTCTTTCTTTCTCTCTAGTCCCAAAGAGTTCCTTTCTTTTTCATCTTCATCTTTTTCATCTCTTTACTTCATCATCATCATCTCATAACCTTCACACATCACCCCATAACCTTGAATCACCATCAAATCTCTCAAATATTTCATCTCAAACACAACCTCACCTCAAACACAACTCTAACCTCCTTATCTCCCCTTGGCAGAAAACATCAAGCCTTTTGGAGGAGCTCATCATCTTGTTTTCTTCTCTCAAAGTTCAAGCTCTTTGTCTTCACTCTAGGTAGGAGTGTTTCTTTGCATCTCATTTCCATGAAAAATGAGTTTTTCTCTAGCTACCTCTTGGAATTTCTTTTTAAAACTCTCTTGGTTTCCTTCTTGAGTTTTCGGCCTTCATGACCTTTAAACTCATACATGATGGCTTGATGATGGGGACCTCTAGATGATGACTATGTGTTCATCATAATGAGACCCCTAAAGCTTGAGTTTTCTTTAGTTTTTATTATTATGCTATGAAGTTCACTAAAGTTTTCAACTTAAGAAAATAAGAATGATTTCAAAAAGGAATATGGATTACTTTCTCTTAGCCTCATGATTTCAGCCATAATTCCTTTTCTTGAAAATATGGAGATTTCTTTTAGTTCCATTCTCTTGACTTGATGAGACTATGTTGGGGTTGTGAATATTGGTTCTTTAAAGTCTTGGACGAGCTCTAGTTATTAAACCAAAATGAACTTGCATTCATATTCAGTTTATGCCTTGCCTAGCATGATTTATTTTTATGTCATCACTAATGCTCTAAGACTAAAAATGAACTTGCATATTCATATTTAATTTCCAAGCATTGCATTTCACGTTTATTATTCAAGTCATCACTTAAAATCCAAGATAATAACAAATTGCATCTCATATTTATTTTGAGCTATTTACTTTTCAAGTTCTCACTTTATTTCCTTAATGAACAATAAAAATGAAGTGCATGACATGTTTATGTTTTGTCATCACCTAAAGCTCTAGGGCTCAAAGATTTGTCCCAAGGTCTCAAATGAGAGTTAGACATGGAAAGCATTCTCTTAGAATGCCCACTTCGGCTATGTGAGATGAATGAACTTAGGATAAGTTTCATTTGATCACAAATGCCTATAAGCTATGCTTTATAATTTTTCTAAGTCTATGTGGATTCAAGGAACATATAGAACTAAGTTTTATGAATTTAGGACCTCTTGAAATAAATTCAACTTAGCTACTGCCCTTATAAATATCTTGATGATTTTAGATGTTAAAAATGTTTACAAAAGAGTTTTGAAGGTTTTAAAAAGGTTCCAAGAGAAACTAGTATCATATGTGCTTTAAAAAGTATGTTTTATGCCTTTGTATGGAGAGTGTTGTTTCGGTTCCGCCTTGCTATGTTTGGCCACTGTATGAGCTGTTTTAACGATGATAACATGCTTATGTTTAAGTATGATCAATGGAAAAACTCATAAGTAAAAGATAAGAAAGGTTAGAAACTAGAAAAGAATTAATTTGAGAGTTCTAGATCCCTTAATGTTAGAATTTTCTGGATTTTGTCCAGCAAGGTTTAGTAATGATAATCATGGTTCTAAATTAGTTTAAATGTGTAGAAATGACTCATAATTGGTTTAGGACTTGATCTTGGTGCCTTAGGAGCAAACCGAACTTAGAAAGGGTCATTGTCGTGACTCCTAGGTACCCGTAAAGTTGAAATTATGAATCCTGCCCCTTTGAGATTGAGAGATATTCTTGACCATAGTATGAAGAGAGATATACTTAGTCATAACCTCCTAAGTACCCGAGAGGTTAGTTTTGAATGATTCATAACTTAGACTGTGAGTTAAAGACCATAGCGGTCAATGCATAAGACATTAAGAATATGAGAATGATATTTATATGATACTAAGGTATGTTAAGATGTTTTACGATGATGCATATGTTATGTGAAGGATGATGACGTTATTCATATGAGGAATTCATGAGGATATATGTTTATATGGCATGAAACAAATTTGGAAGAAATTCGGCGTGATGCCATCGTGCCGCCAAATTTTCGACAAATTTGGGGACTTAAAGATTTTGAAAATTAAGGTACTAAGATGGGTTCTAGGATGACACCGGTTTGGCCGAGCACCTCCATAGAACTCATGTGACATCGGTACCCATTTTTTTTACTCTTAGGTGACACCGGTTCGGCTGAGCACCCCTAAGAGATTTGCCCCCTAACCCGTACTCAGATAGTCGGGATTTATGATTTATGATACGCTTATCATTAAATGGTAAGTAAGAACTAGTGACGACTAGTTAAGGTATGATGAGCTCATAACCTAGAGATGGACACGTTCTGGGTGACACCGGTTCGGCCGAGCACCCCCAGTTTGATTGTCTTTTAGGGTGGCCCATAAGGAAGAGAAGTTTTATGGTTATGATTATGTCACTAAGTTTGTCCCATATGAATGTGTTCTAATTGCCACTTAATACCACTAAGTATGATGATGATTGATGTATGTGCATTAAGTAGCGTCACACATACATTCTTTATTATGTTGCATTCATGACATTAAGATCATCCTAAAATGAATGGACCTTGGCTAAAATACACTTTAGAACTTAAAATGAACTTGATGTATGCTTACTTGTCTTTATGAAATAAACCCAAGGTTCCTGGGGATGTGAATGATGTAACCCTAGGATAGGAGACTCCTACTGAGATTCTTTACTAAGAATTCTCACTCCTCTCTCTCTTCTCCCGTCACATCTTCAGAGAGCAATGGTGATGTTCGTTGACTTCATTGACACGCCAGCCAGGGAGGTGCACTACACCCCGGTGGAGCTTTCGAGTACACAAGCGTTGCAAGGATATTCCCTTCGGCTGTATCTTTTGGGAGGGGTGGTGGATTTATACTCGTAGCTTACTAGGAGGGTAGCATTTTGGATTTTTATTGTAGTCGCACCCTACACTCGTGTTTCTTGTTGTATTTTATTTCTTCTGTATTACAAGCTCTTTGTACCTATCTTGGGAATGACTACCTATGTACTCTAAATATATTATTAATGAAATGTTTCTCTTGTTATGATGATTTCTGCTCCACCATTATATGTTTTCCTTTTTGAGTTCTCTCTATGAGTGTTAATCATGTCTCACGTTTCTGTTATTCAAATAGTTAAGTTTGCGGCTCTCACTTTGTTTTATACTTTCAAAAAAAAATTTTTACCATAATTTCCGCTAAATATTTTTAAGAAAAGGATGAGACTATGAGGTAATAGCCTAATGTATAACCTAATGTGTTCTAGAAAGTTGGGTTAAAATTAGGGTGTTACATATGTGAAATCTATCATTGTGCTGAAAATGAATTGATGCTTTGAGTTGATGAAATAATGACATTGGGTTCAAGTATGACATATATGAATACATGCTAGTGACTTTAAGGAATGGTTTGAGGCATGATTAAAATCATATTATGAATGAATACGTATATGTGCCTCATGCATGCATTTGGAAAAGAACAGTGAATGATATGTATATGTGGCAAAAGAGAATATATGAACTTTAATCATTCATTTTCTGACATATGGAGAAAATAGAAACAAGACTTAGATTGAATGAGGGGAAGACAAAAGTAGGAACTTTCCCAAAATATTGAGCGTGCCTATTCTGACATATGGAGAAAATAGAAACAAGACTTAGATTGAATTAAGGGGAAGGCAAAAAGAGGAACTTCCCCCCGAGATATTATGAGTCGGTAGATGTATCAGCTAGGAATAGAACTGTGTGTGATTCAGAAATAGAAAAAAATGAAGTCCGATGATCACGTATAGGAATGAGCTCAGTCCTGATAAGCAGTCTATTTCCCTTGTGTGGTGTGATCCACTATAAATGTCATTTGGTATAAACTATCTATTGTGGAGTTGTCCATGGCAGATACCCGCTGGGTATAAACTAAGTCTTTCCTATGTCAATGAAGAGCGAAAGTTGCACTGAAATGAGTTTTATAGCACGATATAAGCTAAGTCTTTTCTATGTCAATGAAAAGAGAAAAATGCACTAGATTAAGTTCCTTGGCCACGAAAAGGAATGCATAATTTATTATTATTTCTGTATTTAAGTTTACTTGATAACACTTGTAAGAATAAAATTTCTACTTATGTTTTGGTTGTTATTTTTGAATGTTTGCTTAGGATGATTTACTATATGCTTGACATTATAATACATATGCATTAAGTGATTGATTATTAAAAGCTACCCACTTCAGACGTACGATTTGAAACTTTAAAAATGAACTATTGGTATGAAAGGCATGATCACTCTTTTTTCTAATAAACCGAAGTGGCTGGGGCGATGAAAATGATAGTATGAGTGAGTTTTTGGGGAGTTGCCCTACTGAGAATTGTATAATTCTCACCCCTATGTGTTTTGTGTTCCCGTGTTGCCTCCAGGTTGATCCAGAGAATGATGTGGCTGCTACGTGAAAGAACTTGAAATTACAGTTGTTTAGTAGTTGAAATTGTTATTATGTTGTATATAGTCGTAGGCATATGTGTATGTAAATGTAATAGAGAATGTATATATATTAAAGCTCTTAGAATAGCTTCCTTTTGTACTTAGCTATGTATTCAATAAATGTTGTGTTTCTTGTTATATGTTTTAACCAAATTATGTTAGTTATTACACGATCTTATCTCACTTGCTATAGTTACTTAAGAAAGGTCCAATAATTTATAAGTAACAACTCTCAAGTCTAATGTCATGACTTAAGGATGACATTGTACTTGGGAGAATGTTACACTTAGAACTCTAGAGCTTTCTTTATCTTAATGAGATTAAGTTTGAGATTAAGACGTTGGTTCTTTAAAGTCTTGTATGAGCTCTAGTAATTATATAAAAATGAACTTGTATTCATATTTACATTTCTTGCCCAGCATATTTACTTTTCAAGCCATCACCAAAAACTTAAATATTAAAACAATTAACTCGAAGCCTACCTATTTCAACCTTAAAGTTGATTGTTGATTTAGAGTAAATACTCTAAGGGGCCTAGAGCACTAAAATAAAGAATTGGACTTGCATTCATGTTTACACTTTCTTGTCTAGCATATTTTCTTTTCAAGTCATCACCTAAACTTTAAAGACAAAAATGAAGTTGCATCTCATATTTATTTTAAGCCCTCACTTTACTTTTCTAATGAAGAATAAAATGAAGCGCATAGCATGTTTATACTCTTGTTATCACTTAAAGATTCTAGAGCTCAAAGACTTGTCCCTTTATCTCAAGGAAAAGTTGGATATGGGAGCATTCTCTTGAATGCACAATTCGGCCATGTGATGGTGATGAGCTTGGTGTGAGTTTCATCTAGCCACAAGTGCCAATAATCTATGTCTTAGGATTTTCTTAAGCATAGGTGAACTCAAAGAATGTTTCGAGCATGATTTTTTGTTTAAAATCTCAACCATGAACAATTTAAAATAGCTACTGCCCTTATTTATTTTATGATGATTTTAATGAAATAAATTGGTTTCCAAAGAGATCTAGAAATCCTAAAATGGTTCCAAGAGAAACTAGTGACTTATGTGTATTGAAAATGAAATCTTATGCTTGATGTGATGATGTATATTTTTGGTTCTGCCTTGATGTTTTGCTTACTATTTGATGATGATAGAATGTGTGAAAATTATGATTTATTGATGCTAAAGTTGATTCATGAATGTTAGGAAGAATAAGTAACTAGAAAGGATTAGAAATGAGAATTCTAGAACACTTAGAAATTAAAATTTCCAGATTCTGTTCTAGCATAATTAATATAGTCAAAGTGATTTATAATTAGTGTATATGTGAAGGAATCCCTCATAATTGGTTGTAGGACCATAGGCGAAGATGGAATTTAGAAAGGATCAAAGACGTAGTCTCTAGAACCCCATGATCACATGAAAATCAAAACTACATAATGCTAATTAGAATTATTTCTAGGCATAAGTATTAGGGGGAATTATTAGTTGAGAGCCTATGGGTACATCAAAGGTTAAAAACGGACATTAAGTTAATTAGATTTTAAGTTTAAGATCCGAAAGGATTAAAGGTTTAAGACACCATAGCATAAACGATCTAATGAATTCATTAATACAAGTTATGATGTGTTGATGCATGTACCATGAATGGATATATTGTATGACATTGATAATTTGTTTTGATTTTGGACTTTGAATGTGAAAGTACATGCACTATTAGTTCTTGTGGCATAAAGCAAATTTGAAGGAAATTCGGTGTACCGCCATTATGCTGCCAAATTTTTGTCAAATTTGAAGACTTAAGAAAGTTTTTGAAAACTCCATGAGATTTCAAATGTGGCATAGTACTGAGACGCATTTCTCCCACTCCGGTGGGGAGAAAGCAAATCCATGAGGGTATTGACATGGAGCTTGCCAAAGCGGACAATTTGCTGCATACTAGATACCAGTAGAGTGTTTCAAAGAAAATATTCCTATGGACTCCCCGAATTAAAAGTTATGATAGGTGATCCTTATGCCCCCTAGCCTGTACTCTAGAAGTCTGGATTATTGTAACACCCTAGTAATTAACCAAATACACCTAGGTTGAATCTGATTAATGACTAGACTTTACTCCTTGCTTTGGTTCTTTCTTCATAATTTGAAAATACTTAGTGAAATTATGAGCCATTTTTTAAAAAAAAAAACATAATTGAAAACGTGAGCCGAGTACAACGTGAACGAGTAAGCGGAGTATAATAAGACGTTTAAGAATATATCACATCATATTGGCTCCATCATATAACATCCATAAGCACATTATAACATACATTTACATATAATAACCTCACTCAAAGGGTGGGTTATGATCATACATCATTGTCTTATGCAAACCCATAAAAGAAAATATACATAAGGAAATACATGCCCTTAAACTAGATAACTCCATAAGCCGGGAAGGTTATCCTAAAACTAGTGTAACGCCCGGGGATTGCGAAGTCGGGGAGTGATCGCCGGTGCAAAGAGGCACGGACAAGGAGCGGCTCTTGGCAGACTTTGAAAGCGGAGGGGTACATGAATGAACCGATTACACACCCGAATGAGAGGGATCCTAAGACTGTATAGGTATGGGACTATACAGTTGAGGAGGGCTTATATGAATTGATTTGTACTACCTATACCACCAAGATGCATCTTCTTTTCGGTAGCCCAAACTGAAAGAACTCCACAGTTAAGCGTGCTTGACTTGGAGCAATTTTGGGATGGGTGACCTCCTGGGAAGTTTTCCTAGGAAGCGTGTGAGTGAGGACAAAGCACGCTGAAAAGACCCATGTTGGTTTGTGGGGACAGTCGTCAATCCATAAAGCAGCAGGGGATGTTACAACTAGGGTGCATGAACACACATAAATCTACTAAGAACCTTCTATGGCCACTGTCCTGGAAATGGGGGAATAAATCCGATCCACTGATGAGCTCCCTCGGGAGGGGACACACGAGATGCACCAGGCTGGGGTCGCATGGACGGCCTTCTTGATAACCTCGGCTGAACAACTGTTTCTTCACTACCCTCTCTTACACGTGTGGGAGTAGGAGCAGAGCTCTCAGAATATACATGAGTAGGAGTGTCCTCTGAAGGATCAGTTTCAGAATATCTCGTCTCGGGAACATACTCTGGAAATCCATGGACAGCAGATGAAGCGAGATAAGAACGTAACATCCTTTCATCAAGTGGACGTGCATGTTCGAAAACTATTTCATCGCCATAGGGAGAAGTAGGAGAAAATCGATAACTAGGGACAAGATGTACAAATGGATGACCTATGTAAATAAAAACACGAACTGCGCACCTTCCTTCAAAATGATACGAGCAATGCACCAGATCATAGTGGAATTCCCAAGTAGGGGTGTCAACGAACAGGACGAATGTCGCCATTTGAATCTGGAGACAATGACGGAAATAAAGAAAAGGGAGTGAGAATCTTGCTAAAGAATTCTCAATAGGGTACCTCCTTCTACAGTGTCATCATCAAAGTCCCTAGGAACCTCGGGATTATTCTAAAATAGTGAGCATGCAAAGATTCATTTTAAGTTCGGATAAATACTTAACTGAGGTTCGTCAATTTTTAATCATGTGTCTTATAATGCATCATAATCTTAACATGTCATATTTACAATGAACTTTTCCTTTATTATTACATCATATTCCTCATCATCATTATCAAAATAACATGCATAAAAGAACATCATATAATATTAGCTACACATGGACACAGTGCACATATTTCATTTCTTTAGTGCCTTAGGTGACTTAAAATCTTATCATCATCATTATTTTCCTTGGGCCACCCTATACTCTACTCTTTTGGGAGTAATTTAGGTTATGAGCTCATACTTTACTAGTCGTCACTAGCATATACTTATCCCTTTTGATAAGCTAAAGTCCCGACTCCACCCTTTTGAGAGAACGGGTTAGGGGGCTAAAATCACCTTTTCACCACCTATAGTCTGATGGTTCCAAAGAATCATTTTCTTATAAGTTTAAGTCACCATTAAATCTTTGCATATTATATCACAATACAATTCATAAACATCATAGCATTTTCTCATTTATAGTCTTAAGCTAGAATAATATATATCAACTATAATCATGCATCTGGGAGTTTCCCAGGAAAGAGAGGTGGGTCACAATGGACACGCTTAAAATACCAAGTCTTTCCTTAGCCAGAACCTTTCCAAATTACACTTTTACAATGATACACTTTCTTCTAGCAACAAAGGTAAATTTTACATAATATAGAATATTTCATGCATAAGCATTCTCATTATTTGCAACAGCAACTATAACATGCAAGCCAGGAAATCATTCAATGATATCAAGTACTTAATAAGCATCCAATACTTACATAGAATTATCAATTATAGAACTAATTAGTTATGCACCTAAGGGATTTATTACCATCCTTACGATTATTTATAGGCCTTAAGAACACTATTAAATCAAATGGGGCAGCATAGGTAGTAAGTTGTTCCTAAGGTTTTACGGTATGCTAGAAGTTATGTTTTAAATCCTTTCTTGTTACCAGCTTTCCCTATGATGCTGAGATTAGTTACTAAACCAATTATGAATCATTCTCCCTTATTTAAACATAATAAAACCTGGTTCTTATCATTGCTAAAGATTCTGGATAGAATGCATAAATTTCATTCCCTAGAGTTCTAGAAATCTTGTTTTTACGGTTTTCTAGTTGCTAAGTTCATTTTTAGTGTTCGGGATCAATCCTAGTCTAATTGATACCAAATTTTTCGTGGCTAACTAATCCTAGACAGAATTATAACATACTAAAACAGATTTGGCATTGGCTAAACTTAAAGGGGTCAAAAACTAGGTAAATTCTAGCTCTTCGGTTGTTCTAGGGAGCTAGTTTTATCTCGAACATGCAGTGAATCATTCTCTTAACAATAAACCATAATTATCACAACTTCAAACATATCAAATCATTATCATACATTGATACTAAACTCAGATCAGTGGCCGAATCATGAACCTCATGCAATTACATAGAATCATATTTTAAGTGCATATAAAATACTAGTTCCCCGTAAAATCCTTGCAAAGTCTTAAAACTCATTTAGAAACTAGTTCTTTTGTCAAACTTGGGAGGATCTTCACAATTAAAATTCTCACTTAAGATAAAAGGAGTAAGTCTTGAGCTTTAGAGATTTAGGTGACATCTTAGAATTATAAACATGCTATGCAACCTTATTTTAATCTTATCTTTATAGGGTGATAGCTTGGAATTATAAACATGATATGCAATTCCATTTGTTTATCTTTAAGATTTAAGGTGATGACTTGAAAATTAAACATGATGCAAGAACTTGAAATATAAACATGATGCAAGAAACTGGAGCGGCGGTAATCCGCACAGGACCAGTAGAGGGAGAAGAGAATATTAAGAAACCGGAGCGGCGGGAGTCCGCACAGGACCGGTGAAGGGAGAAGAGAATTATTATTACATCTCTTTAAGCTCCAATCTCAAGACTTTTTAAAGAATAAATTCTTTAACTCCAATAATCATATTTCTTTGCTTGTGATACATGGCCAAGTCATTGACCTCTAGGATCTTTAAGTGATGGCATAAAATAAACATGTCATGCGTTGATTCTTTTAGCCATTATAAAATAAAGTGAGAGCATAAATTAAAAATGAGATGCAACCTCTTTATTATCTTGAAAGATTAAGTGATGACTTGAAACATAAACATGAAATGCAAGCTTGGAAAATACATCTTTCAAGTTCTAAACTAAAAATCTTTGTTTTAGCATCATAAAACATTATTCTTTAAAGTTTTGCATCAAGTGGAATTTTCAAGCTTTAGAGGCCTAACTTGTGATGGATTTACAACCCACCCTCAAGGTCCTCATCATCAAGCCATCATCTTAGTTCCACCTAGGCCATATGAAGAGGAAAACCAAAATGAAAAGCTAAGGTAAGTTCATAATTTCATCATTTTGAGCTAAAAACACAACTCCTCAAAGCATAGAAATAAATTTAGAAACTACTCCCTACCTAATCTGAGTTGAAGAAGAGGAAGAGAACTTGGTTTCTTCGTGTGAAATGAAACAAAATCTCTTTGAAAAAATTGAAGAAAGAATTCAGCCAAAGAGGAAGAAGAAAGAAAGTTTTTGGTGCTCTTAAAAACTAGTTATGAACCAAACCTTCCAAGACCACTCAAGCAAGCCTATTTATAGAAGATTTTGAGGCTTCTAATTGGCCAAAATGAGGAGGTAGTTGGCAGAATTTTTCAGAAGAAATAAGGGAGGAAAAATCATTTTCGACAAAGTTGTATGAAATTAAGGAATTATGTCTCTTATGGTAACATTTTGGCATTTTGTTTTAGTGCAACTTTTGGCAATAATTCAGCTGCATAATGGCATCAATAATTTCATCCATTACAGTCCAAACAAGTGAAATTTGTGTGTTCCATGCATTATTTAGGTGTAGGCAAGGTATTCATGTAATTTAGAGAATTTACGGTTAAGGGCTTAAGTGAATTAGTAAGCAATTTGGGTGTTTTTGAGCAATTTTGGGTTCTAATCAATCTAAATACATAATTTTGACTCTAGATTAATATTTAGAATTTAATAAGCTTTAATTTGAGCCTAATATTGCTTAGGTTTCGGTATACGAATCAAAAATCCCGAAATTCGCAAAACTGCCCAAAAACAGGGGCAAAATCGTACTTTCACTTAAAAGCGCCGAGGCCACCCGAGCTTAACCAATGGTTAATCATGGCTTAAAAACAAATTTTAAAACATTTTAGTGAGGTTCGGGCTCAGTCGGCACGCACATCAGAGTTAAAACAGCCGTAGGGGCGTTTTGGTCATTTTGCGCGTCGAAACTCAAAATTGAGATCCTTCTGCTCTATTAACACACATAACACAAACAATCCATTATTATCATCAAAACATCCCCTTGAGAATAGGTGGTGTAACACCCTAGTAATTAACCAGATACATCTAGGTTGAATCTGATTAATGACTAGACTTTACTCCTTGCTTTGGTTCTTTCTTCATAATTTGAAAATACTTAGTGAAATTACGAGCCATTTTTTTTTTTTTAAACACATAATTGAAAACATGAGCCGAGTACAACGTGAACAAGTAAGCGGGGTATAATAAGACGTTTAAGAATATATCACATCATATCACTTAGGCTCCATCATATAACATCCATAAGCACATTATAGCATATATTTACATACAATAACCTCACTCAAAGGGTGGGTTATGTTCATACATCATTATCTTATGCAAACCTATAAAAGAAAATATACTTAAGGAAATACATGCCCCTAAACTAGATAACTCCATAAGCCGGGAAGGTTATCCTAAAACTAGGGTGCATGATCACACATAAATCTACTAAGAACCTTCTATGGCCTCTGTCCTGGAAATGGGGGAATAAATCCGATCCACTGATGAGCTCCCTCGGGACGGGACACACGAGATGCACCAGGCTAGGGTCGCATGGACGGCCTTCTCGCTAACCTCGGCTGAACAACTATTTCCTCACTACCCTCTCTTACACGTGTGGGAGTAGGAGCAGAGCTCTCAGAATATACATGAGTAGGAGTGTCCTCTGAAGGATCAGTTTCAGAATATCTCGTCTCGGGAACATACTCTGGAAATCCATGGACAGCAGATGAAGCGGGATAAGAACGTAACATCCTTTCATCAAGTGGACGTGCATGTTCGAAAACTATTTCATTGCCATAGGGAGAAGTAGGAGAAAATCGATAACTGGGGACAGGATGTGCAAATGGACGACCTATGTAAATAAAAACACGAACTGCGCACCTCCCTTCAAAATGATACGAGCGATGCACCGGATCATAGTGAAATTCCCAAGTAGGGGTATCAACGAACAGGACGAATGTCGCCATCTGAATCTGGAGACAATGACGGAAATAAAGAAAAGGGAGTGAGAATCTTGCTAAAGGTCCTACTTTGGTAAGGATTTCAAACGGACCAAGAAATCTGGGGCTCAATTTCTTTACTTTTATTGCTCGGCCTATGCCTGCGGTGGGGGTGATCCTTAGGAACACGTGGTCCCCTTCTTGAAAATCTAGCGGTTTTCGCCGCTTGTCCGCATAGTTTTTCTGTCGACTTTGAGCAGTAAGAATCTTATCCCTAATCTTCTTGATTTGTTCCGTTGTTTCCCTCACAATATCAGGTCCGAGTAACCTTTGCTCTCCGGGTTCATACCAACATAAGGGAGATTGACATTTCCGTCCATAGAGGGCCTCATACGGTGCCATACCGATACTTGCATGATAACTGTTGTTATATGCAAATTCAATCAATGGCAGGTACTTATCCCAACTTCCCTTTTAATCTAAAACACATGCCCTTAACATATCCTCCAAGGTTTGGATAGTTCTTTCAGATTGACCGTCTGTTTGGGGGTGATAGGCCGTGCTTAGACACAGCTTTGAACCAAATGCCTTTTGAAAGGCTCCCCAAAATCGTGACGTAAACCGCGGATCCCGGTCTGAGATTATCGTCGACGGCACCCCATGTAACCTTACTATCTCCTGAATATATAATTGTGCTAACCTATCCAAGGAATAAGTCACCTTAATAGGTAAAAAGTGGGCTGACTTCGTCAATCGATCCACGATTACCCATATGGTATCATGATTCATTTGGGTCCTCGGTAATCCAGTCACAAAATCCATGGAGATACTATCCCACTTCCACTCAGGCATCGACAGAGGTTACTGACATTCGAGGGTTTTTGGTGTTCAATCTTCACCTTTTGACACACCAAGCATTTACTCACCCATGTGCACACATCTTTCTTCATTCCAGGCCACCAGAACATCTTCTTCAAATCTTGATACATCTTGGTGGCACCAGGATGAAGGGTAAAATGGCTCTTATGGGCTTCCTCCAAAATATCCTTTCGGAGGCCACCACTAGCAGGTACACATATTCGACTTTTAAACCTCCACAAATCGTCCATTCCTTGGGTAAAACCTATCAACTTTCCTGCCTTCACTGCCCCTAAAGTCTCTTGAAACTCAGCATCATCCCCTTGAGCTTGAACAATCCTTTCTTTGAACTCACTTGTCACTCTAAGATGACAAGCTCTGATGCCTTTAGTGGTCAAAGTCATTCCTAGGTTTAAGTCCCTAAATTGTTCAATCAATTCAACCTCCTTCACCATCAAATGGGACACTTGTAAGGACTTCCTACTCAAAGCATCAGCTACTACATTAGCTTTACCAGGATGGTAGTTCAATCCAAAATCATAATCTTTCAAGAACTCCATCCATCGCCTTTGCCTCATGTTTAGCTCTTTTTGATCAAAGAGATATTTCAAACTCTTGTGATCGGAAAACACCTCAAACTTAACTCCATATAAATGGTGTCTCCAAATCTTTAGAGCAAACACGACGGCAGCTAACTCAAGGTCATGGGTAGGGTAGTTTGCCTCATGTGGCTTAAGTTGTCTTGATGCATAGGCCACCACTTGCCTATCTTGCATCAATACACAACCTAAACCCTTTTTTGAAGCATCACAATACACCTCGAAAGGCACATTGGGGTCGGGTAACACTAAAGCGAGGGTAGAGGTTAGCTTGTGTTTTAACTCTTGAAAGCTCTTTTCACACTCCGGTCCATGAAAAAGGGTGTTCTTCCTAGTCGACTTGGTCAAAGGTAGGAAATGCAGGAAAATCCCTTGATAAATCGACGGTAATAACGCCCTAAACCCAAAAAGCTCCTTACTTGATTCTGATGGTTGGTCTTTCCCAGTTTACTACCGCTTCTACCTTACTAGGATCTACAGCAATTCCTTTCTTAGATACTACATGCCCTAAAAATTGTACCTTATCCAACCAAAACTCACACTTGGAAATCTTGGCATATAGTTTCTTTTCCTTCAAGATCTTCAGTACTATGGTCAGGTGGCATTCATGCTCTGCATGGGTCTTAGAATATATGAGAATGTCATCTATAAAGACAACTACAAACTGATCTAAATAGGGCCGAAAGATCCTATTCATGTAATCCATAAAAATAGCTGGAGCATTAGTTAACCCAAAGGACATTACTGCAAACTCAAAATGGCCGTATCGAGTGCGAAAGGCCGTTTTAGGTATGTCTTCATCTCTCACTCTAATTTGATGGTAGCCTGACCTCAAATCTATCTTAGAAAACACTACCGCACCTTTCAGTTGGTCCATCAAATCATCGATCCTAGGCAGAGGATACTTGTTTTTCACCGTTACTTTATTCAACTGCCGATAATCTACACACATCCTCATACTCCCATCCTTTTTCTTTACAAACAACACAGAGGCTCCCCAAGGTGATGCACTAGGCCTAACAAACTTTTTCTCCAATAAATCTTCCAATTGAGTTTTTAACTCGGTCAATTCTAATGGGGACATCCTGTATGGGGCTATGGATATAGGTCCTGCACCCGGAAGCAATTCTATGGAAAACTCTATCTCTCTCTTGGGGGGAAACTCTGGTATCTCATCTGGAAATACTTCAGGATAATTTCTTACTATTGGTATTTCATCGATACTTTGCTCAAAGTCTACATCACTAGCGGCTAAGAAAATGTAACCTTTACTCCCACCCTTACCACAATCCATTTCCACAGCCGATTATGTAAAGACTTATGGGTTTCTTAGGTTCAATAGGAGCAGGAAGAAAAGTGATGGTTTTCTCATAACAGTTTAACGACACGGTTGGCCTCAAGCCAATCCATGCCAAGAATCACATCTAAACCTCGCATGGGTAAGCAAATAAGATCTAAAACAAAGGATCTATTATCTATAATAAAACTACAATCTAAACAACATTTACAAGTCCTAACGCGTTTTCCAGTCGGGGTAGAAACAATAAGGTCAAAAGGAAGCTCAGTCATAGGTAAATTAAGGCTTTTAACACATGAATGGGAGATAAAAGAATGAGAAGCGCCAGAATCATATAGTACAATTAAGTCTTTACCATGCATATTACCCTTACCTTCCACGAGATTTCGTGACCGTTGTTTCTTCAAAGATTAACATAAATACCCTTCCCTGGTATTGCGGCTTGGGATTGGGGTTGGCGGGTTTCTTTCCGTGCATTCTCGGGAGTAATGACCTGGTTTTCCACACCGATAGCACACGTTTGTTCCGGCTCGACATGGCATGCTCCCATGATTCTTGTCGCACTTGGGACATTCCATGGATGGCGCAGGCCGTGGAGAATCTTCTTTGGACCTCTTTGTGGTGCTTTCCCTTTATTGTTGTTATTGTTGTTGTTGTGATTATTCTTGGGGTTATTGTTGTAGCGGTTGTTATTATAGCGATTGTTGTTGTTTGGCCTTCCTTGTTGAAAATTTCTTTGTGTCCCTTGTGGTCTTGATTGAGGAAATGGAGGTCGATTCGCCTCTTGAGCTAGCGACCTTGAGGTGTCAACTTTTTGGTAATATTATCGACTTTGGGGTGTTTAGTTTTCTCTGACCTTCTTCAATAATCCGACATTTGTTAACTAGGGTAGAGAAATCCCTAATCTCCAAATGTGCAACTGCTACATTAAGTTCCGCCTTCAACCCTGACTTGTATTTAATGCATTTCCAGTACTCATCAGGATTTCCTTGGTACATTCTTGAGAACTTAATGAGTTCTTCAAATCTGGCGATGTCTTGGGCCACATTCATATTCCCTGGACAAATTGCATGAATTCAATGTCCTTGGCATTTCTAATCGACTGGAAAGTACTTTTCATAAAAATGGACCTTGAAAAGTTCCCAATCAATGTCCACGTCGATCGTCTCCGAGTCTTTGAACACCGTCCAGAAACCGGCATCACCTTCAAGCATATGAGTAGCGAATGTGACCTTTTGCTCCTTCGAGCATGGGACTACAGCAAAGACCTTCTCAATATTCCGAATCCATTCATCTGCAATATTTGGATTCAGTGTCCCCTTGAAAATCGGTGGGTTTGCCTTACGAAACTCCCAAAGCAGGCATGTTCAGGAATCTCATGTCCTTGATTCATATTGGCTTGATGATCCTGATCCATTCGTTCCATCATCATTCTCATGGTCCTTGCTACGTCGCGGAGTGCTTCGGCTGTCTCGTTGTCTTGATTATTACGTCTTGCGCTCCTAGTCCGTTGTCGACGTGCCATTGGTCCCTATACACACAAAACAAAGAACACCGAGGTGATCAGGCCCAATATTCCATGCAAAGTGAGCAAGTTACCATGGCACTTTCAACATACTGAAGAGTCATGTATTTCTAATCCTCAAGCTCATCCTAATGATAAACATCTACACATGACGTCACTAACGTATTATGCTTTAGAAGCATAGCTAGTCCAATCCTCAGGCTCCATGAGAATCGAATCGCTCGATACCAAAATGTAACACCTAGTAATTAACCGGATACACCTAGGTTGAATCGATTAATGACTAGACTTTACTCCTTGCTTTGGTTCTTTCTTCATAATTTGAAAATACTTAGTGAAATTATGAGCCATTTTTTTAAACACATAATTGAAAACGTGAGCGAGTACAACGTGAGCGAGTAAGCGGGGTATAATAAGGCGTTTAGGAATATATCACATCATATCACTTAGGCTCCATCATATAACATCCATAAGCACATTATAGCATATATTTACATACAATAACCTCACTCAAAGGGTGGGTTATGTTCATACATCATTATCTTATGCAAACCCATAAAAGAAAATATACTTAAGGAAATACATGCCCCTAAACTAGATAACTCCATAAGGCGGGAAGGTTATCCTAAAACTAGGGTGCATGATCACACATAAATCTACTAAGAACCTTCTATGGCCCTTTGTCACTGGAAATGGGGGAATAAATCGATCCATCGATGAGCTCCCTCGGGAGGGACACGAGATGCACCAGTGGGTCGCATGGGCGGCCTTCTCGCTAACCTCGGCTGAACAAGCTGTTTCCTCACTACCCTCTCTTACACGTGTGGGAGTAGGAGCAGAGCCCTCAGAATATACATGAGTAGGAGTGTCCTCTAAAGGATCAGTTTCAGAATATCTCGTCTCGGGAACATACTCTGGAAATCCATGGACAGCAGATGAAGCGGGATAAGAACGTAACATCCTTTCATCAAGTGGACGTGCATGTTCGAAAACCATTTCATCGCCATAGGGAGAAGTAGGAGAAAATCGATAACTAGGGACAGGATGTGCAAATGGACGACCTATGTAAATAAAAACACGACCTGCGCACCTCCTTCAAAATGATACGAGCGATGCAGGATCATAGTGGAATTCCCAAGTAGGGGTATCAACGAACAGGACGAATGTCGCCATTTGAATCTGGAGACAATGACGAAAATAAAGAAAAGGGAGTGAGAATCTTGCTAAAGAATTCTCAGTAGGGTACCTCCTTCTATAGTGTCATCATCAAAGTCCCAAGGAACCTCGGGATTATTCTAAAATAGTGAGCATGCAAAGATTCATTTTAAGTTCGCACAAATACTTAACCGAGGTTCGTCAATTTTTAATTATGCGTCTTATAATGCATCTTATTCTTAACATGTCATATTTACAATGAACATTTCCTTTATCATTACATCATATTCCTCATCATCATTATCAAAATAACATGCATAAAAGAACGTCATATAATATTAGCTACACATGGACACAGTGCACATATTTCATTTCTTTAGTGCCTTTGGTGACTTAAAATCTTATCATCATCATTATTTTCCTTGGGCCACCCTATACTCCACCCTTTTGGGAGTAATTTAGGTTATGAGCTCATACTTTACTAGTCGTCACTATCATATACTTATCCCTTTTGATAAGCTAAAATCCCGACTCTACCCTTTTGAGAGAACGGGTTAGGGGGCTAAAATTACCTTTTCACCACCTATAGTCTGATGGTTCCAAAGGATCATTTTCTTATAAGTTTAAGTCACCATTAAATCTTTGCATGTTATATCATAATACAATTCATAAACATCATAACATTTTCTCATTTATAGTCTTAAGCTAGAATAATATATATCAACTGTAATCATGCATATGGGAGATTGCCAGGAAAGAGAGGTGGGTCACAATGGACACGCTTAAATACCAAGTCTTTCCTTAGCCAGAACCTTTCCAAATTACACTTTTACAATGATACACTTTCTTCTAGCAACAAAGGTAAATTTTACATAATAAAGAACACTTCATGTACAAGCATTCTCATTATTTGCAACAGCAACTATAACATGCAAGTCAGGAAATCATTCAATGATATCAAGTACTTAATAAGCATCCAATCCTTACATAGAATTATCAATTATAGAACTAATTAGTTACTAAACCAATTATGAATCATTCTCTTAACAATAAACCATAATTATCACAACTTCAATCATATCAAATCATTATCACACATTGATACTAAACTTAGATCAGTGGCCGAATCATGAACCTCAGGCAATTACATAGAATCATATTTTAAGTGCATATAAAATACTAGTTCCCCGTAAAATCCTTGCAAAGCCTTAAAACTCATTTAGAAACTAGTTCTTTTGTCAAATTTGGGAGGATCTTCACAATTAAAATTCTCACTTAAGATAAAAGGAGTAAGTCTTGAGCTTTAGAGATTTAGGTGACATCTTAGAATTATAAACATGCTATGCAACCTTATTTTAATCTTATCTTTATAAGGTGATAGCTTGGAATTATAAACATGATATGCAATTCCATTTCTTTATCTTTAAGATTTAAGGTGATGACTTGAAAATTAAACATGATGCAAGAACTTGAAATATAAACATGATACAAGAAACTGGAGCGGCGGTAATCCGCACAGGACCAGTAGAGGGAGAAGAAAATATTAAGAAACCGGAGCGGCGGTAGTCCGCAGGACCAGATAGAGGAGAAGAGAATATTATTATTACATCTTTTTAAGCTCCAATCTCAAGACTTTTTAAAGAATAAATTCTTTAACTCCAATAATCATATTTCTTTGCTTGTGATATATGGGCAAGTCTTTGAGCTCTAGGATCTTTAGGTGATGGCATAAAATAAACATGCCATGCGTTGATTCTTTTAGCCATTATAAAATATAGTGAGAGCATAAATTAAATATGAGATGCAACCTCTTTATTATCTTGAAAGATTAAGTGATGACTTGAAACATAAACATGAAATACAAGCTTGGAATTTAAACATGAGAAATGCAAGTTCATTTATTCATTCTTGAAAATTTAGTGATGACATAGAAGGTAAACATGGTTATGCAAAGCATAAACTTAATCATGGATGCAAATTCATTTTGTTTCTTTACTAGAGCTCCTTCAAGACTTTAAAAGAATTATAAATTCAACCCAATACATATCTTAACAAGAAATAAAACATAAAAGGAAAAAATACATCTTTCAAGTTCTAAACTAAAAATCTTTGTTTTAGCATCATAAAGCATTATTCTTTAAGGTTTTGCATCAAGTGGAATTTTCAAGCTTTAGAGGCCTAACTTGTGATGGATTTACAACCCACCCTCAAGGTCCTCATCATCAAGCCATCATCTTAGTTCCACCTAGGCCATATGGTTGAATTGGTTAAAGAAAAATGGAAGAGGAAAACCAAAATGAAAAGCTAAGGCAAGTTCATAATTTCATCATTTTGAGCTAAAAACACAACTCCTCAAAGCATAGAAATAAATTTAGAAACTACTCCCTACCTAATCTGAGTTGAAGAAGAGGAAGAGAACTTGGTTTCTTGAAGTGAAATGAAACAAAATCTCTTTGAAAAATTGAAGAAAGAATTCAGCCAAAGAGGAGGAAGAAAGAAAGTTTTTGGTGCTCCTAAAAACTAGTTATGAACCAAGCATTCCAAGACCACTCAAGCAAGCCTATTTATAGAAGATTTTGAGGCTTCTAATTGGCCAAAATGATGAGGTAGTGGACGGAATTTTGCAGGAGAAATAAGGGAGGAAAAATCATTTTAGACAAAGTTGTATGAAATTAAGGAATTATGTCTCTTATGGTGACATTTTGGCATTTTGTTTTAGTACAACTTTTGGCAATAATTCAGCTGCTTAATGGCATCAATAATTTCGTCCATTACAGCCCAAAGAAGTGAAATTTGTGTGTTCCATGCATTATTTAGGTGTAGGCAAGGTATTCATGTAATTTAGAGAATTTACGGTTAAGGGTTTAAGTGAATTAGTAAGCAATTTGGGTGTTTTTGAGCAATTTTGGGTTCTAATCAATCTAAATACATAATTTTGACTCTAGATTAATATTTAGAATTTAATAAGCTTTAATTTGAGCCTAATATTGCTTAGGTTTCAGATATCTGAATCAAAAATCCCGAAATTCGCAAAGCGCCCAAAAAGCAGGGCAAAATCGTACTTTCACTTAAAAATTGCCCGAGGCCACCCGAGCTTAACCAATGGTTAATCATGGCTTAAAAACACATTTTAAAACATTTTAGTGAGGTTCGGGCTCGGTCGGCACGCACATCGAGTTAAAGCAACCCTTGAGGGGCATTTTGGTCATTTAAGGCGTCGGAACTCAAAATTGAGATCCTTCTGCTCTATTAACACACATAACACAAACAATCCCTTATTATCCTCAAAATATCCCCTTGAGAATAGGTGGGGCCCATGATCCTCATTTTCTGAGTAAAATAACTTCACGGGCATTTTGGTCATTTTATACGTACAGAAATTCGGGATTTGCGACTCTCGCATGAATCGTTCCTAACCTCTCTTCTAATGTTATATTCCTTTATTGAGGATTGTTCGGCCTCAAATCTTATGTAATAATTACCTACGGTAATTCGGTAATTGAGTAATTTCTAATGACAGTAAAAATTACAGTAAAAATTGGGGCGTTACACTAGTTCCCCGTAAAATCCTTGCAAAGCCTTAAAACTCATTTAGAAACTAGTTCTTTTGTCAAATTTGGGAGGATCTTCACAATTAAAATTCTCACTTAAGATAAAAGGAGTAATTCTTGAGCTTTAGAGATTTAGGTGACATCTTAGAATTATAAACATGCTATGCAACCTTATTTTAATCTTATCTTTATAAGGTGATAGCTTGGAATTATAAACATGATATGCAATTCCATTTCTTTATCTTTAAGATTTAAGGTGATGACTTGAAAATTAAACATGATGCAAGAACTTGAAATATAAACATGATACAAGAAACTGGAGCGGTAATCCGCACAAGACCAAGAGAGGAGAAGAGAATATTAAGAAACCTGAGCGGCGGTAGTCCGCACAGACCAGAGAGGGAGAAGAGAATATTAAGAAACCGGGCGGCGGTAGTCCGCACAGGACCAAAGAGGAGAAGAGAATATTAAGAAACAGAGGCGGTAGTCCGCACAGGACCGATGAGAGGAGAAGAGAATTATTATTACATCTTTTTAAGCTCCAATCTCAAGACTTTTTAAAGAATAAATTCTTTAACTCCAATAATCATATTTCTTTGCTTGTGATAGATGGGCAAGTCTTTAAGCTCTAGGATCTTTAGGTGATGGCATAAAATAAACATGTCATGCGTTGATTCTTTTAGCCATTATAAAATATAGTGAGAGCATAAATTAAATATGAGATGCAACCTCTTAATTATCTTGAAAGATTAAGTGATGACTTGAAACATAAACATGAAATACAAGCTTGGAATTTAAACATGAGAAATGCAAGTTCATTTATTCATTCTTGAAAATTTAGTGATGACATAGAAGTTAATCATGGATGCAAATTCATTTTGTTTCTTTACTAGAGCTCCTTCAAGACTTTAAAAGAATTATAAATTCAACCCAATACATATCTTAACAAGAAATAAAACATAAAAGGAAAATAGCTCTTTCAAGTTCTAAACTAAAAATCTTTGTTTTAGCATCATAAAGCATTATTCTTTAAAGTTTTGCATCAAGTGGAATTTTCAAGCTTTAGAGGCCTAACTTGTGATGGATTTACAACCCACCCTCAAGGTCCTCATCATCAAGCCATCATCTTAGTTCCACCTAGGCCATATGGTTGAATTGGTTAAAGAAAAAATTGAAGAGGAAAACCAAAATGAAAAGCTAAGGTAAGTTCATAATTTCATCATTTTGAGCTAAAAACACAACTCCTCAAAGCATAGAAATAAATTTAGAAACTACTCCCTACCTGATCTGAGTTGAAGAAGAGGAAGAGAACTTGGTTTCTTGAAGTGAAATGAAACAAAATCTCTTTGAAAAAATTGAAGAAAGAATTCAGCCAAAGAGGAGGAAGAAAGAAAGTTTTTGGTGCTCCTAAAAACTAGTTATGAACCAAGCATTCCAAGACCACTCAAGCAAGCCTATTTATAGAAGATTTTGAGGCTTCTAATTGGCCAAAATGATGAGGTAGTGGACGGAATTTTGCAGGAGAAATAAGGGAGGAAAAATCATTTTAGACAAAGTTGTATGAAATTAAGGAATTATGTCTCTTATGGTGACATTTTGGCATTTTGTTTTAGTGCAACTTTTGGCAATAATTCAGCTGCATAATGGCATCAATAATTTCGTCCATTACAGCCCAAAGAAGTGAAATTTGTTTGTTCCATGCATTATTTAGGTGTAGGCAAGATATTCATATAATTTAGAGAATTTACGGTTAAGGGTTTAAGTGAATTAGTAAGCAATTTGGGTGTTTTTGAGCAATTTTGGGTTCTAATCAATCTAAATACATAATTTTGACTCTAGATTAATATTTAGAATTTAATAAGCTTTAGTTTGAGCCTAATATTGCTTAGGTTTCGGTATACCAATCAAAAATCCCGAAATTCGCAAAACTGCCCAAAAACAGGGGCAAAATCGTACTTTCACTTAAAAACTGCCCGAGGCCACCCAAGCTTAACCAATGGTTAATCATGGCTTAAAAACACATTTTAAAACATTTTAGTGAGGTTCGGGCTCAGTCGGCACGCACATCGGAGTTAAAACAGCCGCAGGGGCATTTTGGTCATTTCGCGCGTCGGAACTCAAAATTGAGATCCTTCTGCTCTATTAACACACATAACACAAACAATCCCTTATTATCCTCAAAATATCCCCTTGAGAATAGGTGGGGCCCACGATCCTCATTTTCTGAGTAAAATAACTTCAGGGGCATTTTGGTCATTTTATACGTACAGAAATTCGGGATTTGCGACTCTCGCATGAATCGTTCCTAACCTCTCTTCTAACGTTATATTCCTTTATTGAGGATTGTTCGGCCTCAAATCTTATGTAATAATTACCTACGGTAATTGAGTAATTTCTAATGACAGTAAAAATTACAGTAAAAATTGGGGCGTTACAGGTGGGGCCCACGATCCTCATTTTCTGAGTAAAATAACTTCAGGGGCATTTTGGTCATTTTATACGTACAGAAATTCGGGATTTGCGACTCTCGCATGAATCGCTCCTAACCTCTCTTCTAATGTTATATTCCTTTATTGAGGATTGTTCGGCCTCAAATCTTATGTAATAATTACCTACTGAATTGGTAATTTCTAATGACAAGAAAATTACAAGAAAAATTGGGCGTTACATTACTCCCTTCTTAAAAGAATTTCGCCCAAAATTAGTTACCGAGAACAACTCGGGGTATTGTGCTTTCATGTTCGATTCCAGCTCCCATGTAAGTTCTTCGGTTTCACCCTGTCCCCATGCTACTTTGACCAGGGGTACAGCCTTGTTCCTTAACTGCTTAACTCCTCGGTCGATGATTCTCGTGGGTAGTAAGTTAAATGTCAGGTTATCTCTTAATTGTACATGTTCGCTCTAGTACATGGTGGGTCGATTGATAGTTTCTTAACTGACAGACGTGGAAAACAGCATGAAGGTTGGATAGACTCAGGGGTAGGGCTATTCGGTGAGCTACGAGTCCTACTTTGGTAAGGATTTCAAGCGGACCAAGAAATGGGGCTCAATTTCTTTACTTTTATTGCTCGGCCTATGCCTGTGGTGGGGGTGATCCTTAGGAACACGTGGTCCCCTTCTTGAAAATCTAGCGGTTTTCGCCGCTTGTCCGCATAGTTTTTCTATCGACTTTGAGCAGTAAGAATCTTATCCCTAATCTTCTTGATTTGTTCCGTTGTTTCCCTCACAATATCAGGTCCGAGTAAACTTTGCTCTCCGGGTTCATACCAACATAAGGGAGATTGACATTTCCATCCATAGAGGGCCTCATACGGTGCCATACCGATACTTGCATGATAACTGTTGTTATATGCAAATTCAATCGATGGTGTACTTATCCCAACTTCCCTTTGATCTAAAACACATGCCCTTAACATATCCTCCAAGGTTTGGATAGTTCTTTCAGATTGACCATCTGTTTGGGGGTGATAGGCCGTGCTTAGACACAGCTTTGAACCAAACACCTTTTGAAAGGCTCCCCAAAATCGTGACGTAAACCGCGGATCCCGGTCCGAGATTATCGTCGACGGCACCCCATGTAACCTCACTATCTCCTGAATATATAATTGTGCTAACCTATCCAAGGAATAAGTCACCTTAATAGGTAAAAAGTGGGCTGACTTCGTCAATCGATCCACGATTACCCATATGGTATCATGATTCATTTGGGTCCTCGGTAATCCAGTCACAAAATCCATGGAGATACTATCCCACTTCCACTCAAGGATCGACAGAGGTTGCAGCATTCCAGAGGGTTTTTGGTGTTCAATCTTCACCTTTTGACACGCCAAGCACTTACTCACCCATGTGCACACATCTTTCTTCATTCCAGGCCACCAGAACATCTTCTTCAAATCTTGATACATCTTGGTGGCACCAGGATGCAGGGTAAAATGGCTCTTATGGGCTTCCTCCAAAATATCTTTTCGGAGGTCACCACTAGCAGGTACACATATTCGACCTTTAAACCTCCATAAATTGTCCATTCCTTGGGTAAAACCTATCAACTTTCCTACCTTCACTGCCCCTAAAGTCTCTTGAAACTTAGCATCGTCCCCTTGAGCTTGAACAATCCTTTCTTTGAACTCACTTGTCACTCTAAGATGACAAGCTCTGATGCTCTTAGTGGTCAAAGTCATTCCTAGGTTTAAGTCCCTAAATTGCTCAATCAATTTAACCTCCTTCACCATCAAACGGGACACTTGTAAGGACTTTCTACTCAAAGCATCAGCTACAACATTAGCTTTACCAGGATGGTAGTTCAATCCAAAATCATAATCTTTCAAGAACTCTATCCATCGCCTTTGCCTCATGTTTAGCTCTTTTTGATCAAAGAGATATTTCAAACTCTTGTGATCGGAAAACACCTCAAACTTAACTCCATATAAATGGTGTCTCCAAATCTTTAGAGCAAACACGACGGCAGCTAACTCAAGGTCATGGGTAGGGTAGTTTGCCTCATGTGGCTTGAGTTGTCTTGATGCATAGGCCACCACTTGCCTATCTTGCATCAATACACAACCTAAACCCTTTTTCGAAGCATCACAATACACCTCGAAAGGCACATTGGGGTCGGGTAACACTAAAACAGGGGTCGAGGTTAGCTTGTGTTTTAACTCTTGAAAGCTCTTTTCACACTCCGGGGTCCATGAAAAAGGGTGTTCTTCCTAGTCAGCTTGGTCAAAGGTAGGGAAATCTGGGAAAATCCCTTGATAAATCGACGGTAATAACCGGCTAAACCCAAAAAGCTCCTTACTTGATTCTGTGGTTGGTCTTTCCCAGTTTACTACCGCTTCTACCTTACTAGGATCTACAGCAATTCCTTTCTTAGATACTACATGCCCTAAAAATTTCACCTTATCCAACCAAAACTCACACTTGGAAAACTTGGCATATAGTTTCTTTTCCTTTAAGATCTCCAGTACTATGGTTAGGTGGCATTCATGCTCCTCATGGGTCTTAGAATATATGAGAATGTCATCTATAAAGACAACCACAAACCGATCCAAATAGGGTCCAAAGATCCTATTCATGTAATCCATAAAAACAGCTGGAGCATTGGTTAACCCAAAGGACATTACTGCAAACTCAAAATGGCCGTATCGAGTGCAAAAGGCGGTTTTAGGTATGTCTTCATCTTTCACTCTAATTTGATGGTAGCCTAACCTCAAATCTATCTTAGAAAACACTACCGCACCTTTCAGTTGGTCCATCAAATCATCGATCCTAGGCAGAGGATACTTGTTTTTCACCGTTACTTTATTCAACTGCCTATAATCTACACACATCCTCATACTCCCATCCTTTTTCTTTACAAATAACACAGGGGCTCCCCAAGGTGATGCACTAGGCTTCACAAACTTTTTCTCCAATAAATCTTCTAATTGAGTTTTTAACTCGGTCAATTCTAATGGGGACATCCTGTATGGGGCTATGGATATAGGTCCTGCACCCGGAAGGAACTCTATGGAAAACTCTATCTCTCTCTTGGGGGGAAACTATGGTATCTTATCTGGAAATACTTTGGGATAATTTCTTACAATTGGTATCTCATCGGTATTTCGCTCAAAGTCTACATCACTAGCGGCTAAGAAAATGTAACCTTTACTGTAGGTAATTATTACATAAGATTCGAGGTCGAACAATCCTCAATAAAGGAATATAATATTAGAAAAGAGGTTAGGAGCGATTCATGTGAGAGTCGCAAATCCCGAATTTCTGTACGTATAAAATGACCAAAATGCCCCTGAAGTTATTTTACTCAGAAAATGAGGATCGTGGGCCCACCTATTCTCAATGGGATGTTTTGATGATAATAAGGGATTGTTTGTGTTATGTGTGTTAATAGAGCAGAAGGATCTCAATTTTGAGTTCCGACGCGCGAAATGACCAAAACGTCCCTGCGGCTGTTTTAACTCCGATGTGCGTGCCGACTGAGCCCGAACCTCACTAAAATGTTTTAAAATTTGTTTTTAAGCCATGATTAACCATTGGTTAAGCTCGGGTGGCCTCGGGCAGTTTTTAAGTGAAAGTACAATTTTGCCCTTGTTTTTGGGCAGTTTTGCGAATTTTGGGATTTTTGATTCGTATACCGAAACCTAAGCAATATTAGGCTCAAATTAAAGCTTATTAAATTCTAAATATTAATCTAGAGTCAAAATTATGTATTTAGATTGATTAGAATCCAAAATTGCTCAAAAACACCCAAATTGCTTACTAATTCACTTAAGCCCTTAACCGTAAATTCTCTAAATTACATGAATACCTTGCCTACACCTAAATAATGCATGGAACACAAAAATTTCACTTCTTTGGGCTGTAATGGATGAAATTATTGGTGCCATTATGCAGCTGAATTATTGCCAAAAGTTGCACTAAAATAAAATGCCAAAATGTCACCATAAGAGACATAATTCCTTAATTTCATACAACTTTGTCTAAAATGATTTTTCCTCCCTTATTTCTCCTACAAAATTCTGCCAACTACCTATTTTGGCCAATTAGAAGCCTCAAAATCTTCTATAAATAGGCTTACTTGAGTGGTCTTGGAATGCTTTGTTCATAACTAGTTTTTAGGAGCACCAAAAACTTTCTTTCTTCCTCCTCTTTGGCTGAATTCTTTCTTCAATTTTTCAAAGAGATTTTGTTTCATTTCACTTTAAGAAATCAAGTTCTCTTCCTCTTCTTCAACTCAGATTAGGTAGGGAGTAGTTTCTAAATTTATTTCTATGCTTTGAGGAGTTGTGTTTTTAGCTCAAAATGATGAAATTATGAACTTACCTTAGCTTTTCATTTCGGTTTTCCTCTTCATTTTTCTTTAACCAATTCGGCCATATGGCCTAGGTGGAACTAAGATGATGGCTTGATGATGAGGACCTTGAGGGTAGGTTGTAAATCCATCACAAGTTAGGCCTCTAAAGCTTGAAAATTCCACTTGATGCAAAACTTTAAAGAATAATGCTTTATGATGCTAAAACAAAGATTTTTAGTTTAGAACTTGAAAGATGTATTTTCCAAGCTTGTATTTCATGTTTATGTTTCAAGTCATCACTTAATCTTTCAAGATAATAAAGAGGTTGCATCTCATATTTAATTTATGCTCTCACTTTATTTTATAATGGCTAAAAGAATCAACGCATGACATGTTTATTTTATGCCATCACCTAAAGATCCTAGAGGTCAAAGACTTGGCCATGTATCACAAGCAAAGAAATATGATTATTGGAGTTAAAGAATTTATTCTTTAAAAAGTCTTGAGATTGGAGCTTAAAAAGATGTAATAATAATTCTCTTCTCCCTTCACTGGTCCTGTGCGGACTACCGCCGCTCCGGTTTCTTAATATTCTCTTCTCCCTCTACTGGTCCTGTGCGGATTACCGCCGCTCCAGTTTCTTGCATCATGTTTATATTTCAAGTTCTTGCATCATGTTAAATTTTCAAGTCATCACCTTAAATCTTAAAGATAAAGAAATGGAATTGCATATCATGTTTATAATTCCAAGCTATCACCTTATAAAGATAAGATTAAAATAAGGTTGCATAGCATGTTTATAATTCTAAGATGTCACCTAAATCTCTAAAGCTCAAGACTTACTCCTTTTATCTTAAGTGAGAATTTTAATTGTGAAGATCCTCCAAATTTTGACAAAAGAACTAGTTTCTAAATGAGTTTTAAGACTTTGCAAGGATTTTACAGGGAACTAGTATTTTATATGCACTTAAAATATGATTCTATGTAATTGCATGAGATTCTTGATTTGGCCACAGATCTGAGTTTAGTATCAATGTATGATAATGATTTGATATGTTTGAAGTTGTGATAATTATGGTTTATTGTTAAGAGAATGATTCACTGCATGTTAGAGATAAAACTAGCTCCCTAGAACAACCGAAGAGCTAGAATTTACCTAGTTTTTGACCCCTTTATGTTTAGCCAATGCCAAATTTGTTTTAGTATGTTATAATTCTGTCTAGGATTAGTTAGCCACGAAAAATTTGGTATCAATTAGACTAGGATTGATCCCGAACACTAAAAATGAACTTAGCAACTAGAAAACCGTAAAAACAAGATTTCTAGAACTCTAGGGAATGAAATTTATGCATTCTATCCAGAATCTTTAGCAACGATAAGAACCAGGTTTTATTATGTTTAAATAAGGGAGAATGATTCATAATTGGTTTAGTAACTAATCTCAGCATCATAGGGAAAGCTGGTAACGAGAAAGGATTTAAAACATAACTTCTAGCATACCGTAAAACCTTAGGAACAACTTACTACCTATGCTACCCCATTTGATTTAAAAGTGTTCTTAAGGCCTATAAATAATCGTAAGGATGGTAATAAATCCCTTAGGGGCATAACTAATTAGTTCTATAATTGATAATTCTATGTAAGTATTGGATGCTTATTAAGTACTTGATATCATTGAATGATTTCCTGGCTTGCATGTTATAGTTACTGTTGAAAATAATGAGAATGCTTATGCATGGAATATTCTTTATTATGCAAAATTTACCTTTGTTGCTAGAAGAAAGTGTATCATTGTAAAAGTGTAATTTGGAAAGGTTCTGGCTAAGGAAAGACTTGGTATTTAAGCGTGTCCATTGTGACCCACCTCTCTTTCCTGGGAATCTTCCAGATGCATGATTATAGTTGATATATATTATTCTAGCTTAAGACTATAAATGAGAAAATGCTATGATGTTTATGAATTGTATTGTGATATAACATGCAAAGATTTAATGGTGACTTAAACTTATAAGAAAGTGATCCTTTGGAACCATCAGACTATAGGTGGTGAAAAGGTGATTTTAGCCCCCTAACCCGTTCTCTCAAAAGGGTAGAGTCGAGACTTTAGCTTATCAAAAGGGATAAGTATATGCTAGTGACGACTAGTAAAGTATGAGCTCATAACCTAAATTACTCCCAAAAGGGTGGAGTATAGGGTGGCCCAAGGAAAATAATGATGATGATAAGATTTTAAGTCACCTAAGGCACTAAAGAAATGAAATATGTGCACTGTGTCCATGTGTAGCTAATATTATATGACGTTCTTTTATGCATGTTATTTTGATAATGATGATGAGGAATATGATGTAATGATAAAGGAAAAGTTCATTGTAAATATGACATCTTAAGATTATGATGCATTATAAGACGCATGATTAAAAATTGACGAACCTCTGTTAAGTATTTGTCCGAACTTAAAATGAATCTTTGCATGCTCACTATTTTAGAATAATCCCGAGGTTCCTGGGGACTTTGATGATGACACTGTAGAAGGAGGTACCCTACTGAGAATTCTTTAGTATGATTCTCACTCCCTTTTCTTTATTTCTGTCATTGTCTCCAGATTCAAATGGCGACATTCGTCCTGTTCGTTGACACCCTTACTTGGGAATTCCACTATGATCCGGTGCATCGCTTGTATCATTTTGAAGGGAGGTGCGCAGTTCGTGTTTTTATTTACATAGGTCATCCATTTGCACATCCTGTCTCTAGTTATCGATTTTCTCCTACTTCTCCCTATGGCGATGAAATGGTTTTCGAACATGCACGTCCACTTGATGAAAGGATGTTACGTTCTTATCCCGCTTCATCTGCTGTCCATGGATTTCCAGAGTATGTTCCCGAGACGAGATATTCTGAAACTGATCCTTCAGAGGACACTCCTACTCATGTATATTCTGAGAGCTCTGCTCCTACTCCCACACGTGTAAGAGAGGGTAGTGAGGAAACAGTTGTTCAGCCGAGGTTAGCAAGAAGGCCGTCCATGCGACCCCAGCCTGGTGCATCTCATGTGTCCCCTCCCGAGGGAGCTCATCGATGGATCGGATTTATTCCCCCATTTCCAGGACAGTGGCCATAGAAGGTTCTTAGTAGATTTATGTGTGTTCATGCACCATAGTTTTAGGATAACCTTCCCGGCTTATGGAGTTATCTAGTTTAGGGGCATGTATTTCCTTATGTATATTTTCTTTTATGGGTTTGCATAAGACAATGATGTATGATCATAACCCACCCTTTGAGTGAGGTTATTGTATGTAAATATATGTTATAATGTGCTTATGGATGTTATATGATGGAGCCAAAGTGATATGATGTGATATATTCTTAAACGTCTTATTATACTCTGCTTACTCGTTCACGTTGTACTCGGCTCACGTTTTCAATTATGTTTTTTTTAAAAAAAAATGGCTCGTAATTTCACTAAGTATTTTCAAATTATGAAGAAAGAACCAAAGCAAGGAGTAAAGTCTAGTCGTTAATCAGATTCAACCTAGGTGTATTTGGTTAATTACTAGGGTGTTACATTTTGGTATCAGAGCAGTTCGATTCTCATGGAGCCTGAGGATTGGACTGGCTATGCTTCTAAAGCATAATACGTTAGTGACGTCATGTGTAGATGCTTATTATTAGGATGAGCTTGAGGATTAGAAATACATGACTACTGTATGTTGAAAGTGCCATGGTAACTTGCTCACTTTGCATGGAATATTGGGCCTGATCACCTCAGTGTTGCTGTTTTGTGTGTTTAGGGACCAATGGCACGTCGACAACAGACTAGGAGCGCAAAGACGTAATAATCAAGATAACGAGACAGCCGAAGCACTCCGCGACGTAGCAAGGACCATGAGAATGATGATGGAATGAATGGATCAGGATCGTCAAGCCAATATGAATCAAGGACATGAGATTCCTGAACATGCCCGTTTCGAGGAGTTTCGTAAGACGAACCCACCAGTTTTCAAGGGGACCCTGAATCCAAATATTGCAGATGAATGGATTCAGAATATTGAGAAGGTCTTTACTGTAGTCCCATGCTCGGAGGAGCAAAAGGTCACCTTCGCTACTCATATGCTTGAGGGTGATGCCAGTTTCTGGTGGACAGGTGTTCGAAGTCTCCTGGAGACGACCAACGTGGACATTGATTGGGAACTATTCAAGGTCCATTTTTACGAAAAGTACTTTCCAGAGTCAGTTAGAAATGCCAAGGACATTGAATTTATGCAACTTGTCTAGGGGAATATGAATGTGGCCTAGTACACTGCCAGATTTGAAGAACTCATTAAGTTCTCAAGAATGTACCAAGGAAATCCTGATGAGTACTGGAAATGCATTAAATACGAGTCAGGGTTGAAGGCGGAACTTAATGTGGCAGTTGCACATTTGGAGATTAGGGATTTCTCTACCCTAGTTAACAAATGTCGGATTATTGAAGAAGGTCAGAGAAAACTAAGCACCCTAAAGTCAGATAATATTACCAAAAAGTTGACACCTCAAAGTCAGCAGTTCAAGAGGCAGAATCGACCTCTATTTCCCCCTCAATCAAGACCACAAGGGACACAAAGAAATTTTCAACAAGGAAGGCCAAACAACAACAATCGCTATAATAACAACCGCTACAACAATAACCCCAGTAACAATCACAACAACAACAATAACAACAATAAAGGGAAAGCACCACAAAGAGGTCCAGCAGTACCTCCACGGCCTGCGCCATCCATGGAATGTCCCAAGTGCGACAAGAATCATGGGAGCATGCCATGTCGAGCCGGAACAAACGTGTGCTATCGGTGTGGAAAACCAGGTCATTACTCCCGAGAATGCACGGAAAGAAACCCGCCAACCCCCAATCCCAACCGCAATACCAGGGAAGGGTATTTACTGTTAATGCTGAAGAAACAACGAAGTCACGAAATCTCGTGGAAGGTAAGGGTAATATGCATGGTAAAGACTTAATTGTACTATATGATTCTGGCACTTCTCATTCTTTTATCTCTCATTCATGTGTTAAAAGCCTTAATTTACCTATGACTGAGCTTCCTTTTGACCTTATTGTTTCTACCCCGACTGGAAAACCCGTTAGGACTTGTAAATGTTGTTTAGATTGTAGTTTTATTATAGATAATAGATCCTTTGTTTTAGATCTTATTTGCTTACCCATGTGAGGTTTAGATGTGATTCTTGGCATGGATTGGCTTGAGGCCAACCGTGTACTGTTAAACTGTTATGAGAAAACCATCACTTTTTTTCCTGTTCCTATTGAACCTAAGAAACCCATAAGTCTTTACATAACTGCTGTGGAAATGGATTGTGGTAAGGGTGAGAGTAAAGGTTACATTTTCTTAGCCGCTAGTGATGTAGACTTTGAGCAAAGTATCGATGAGATACTAATAGTAAGAAATTATCCCGAAGTATTTCCAGATGAGATACCAGAGTTTCCCCCCAAGAGAAAGATAGAGTTTTCCATAGAGTTGCTTTCCTAAAAGTGGACGTATATCCATAGCCCCATACAGGATGTCCTCATTAGAATTGACCGAGTTAAAAACTCAATTGGAAGATTTATTGGAGAAAAAGTTTGTTAGGCCTAGTGCATCACCTTGGGGAGCCCTTGTGTTGTTTGTAAAGAAAAAGGATGGGAGTATGAGGATGTGTGTAGATTATAGGCAGTTGAATAAAGTAACGGTGAAAAACAAGTATCCTCTGCCTAGGATCGATGATTTGATGGACCAACTGAAAGGTGCGGTAGTGTTTTCTAAGATAGATTTGAGGTCAGGCTACCATCAAATTAGAGTGAGAGATGAAGACATACCTAAAATGGCCTTTCGCACTCGATACGGCCATTTTGAGTTTGCAATAATGTCCTTTAGGTTAACCAATACTCCAGCTATTTTTATGGATTACATGAATAGGATCTTTCGACCCTATTTGGATCGGTTTGTGGTTGTCTTTATAGATGACATTCTCATATATTCTAAGACCCATGAGGAGCATGAATGCCACCTAACCATAGTACTGGAGATCTTAAAGGAAAAGAAACTATATACCAAGTTTTCCAAGTGTGAGTTTTGGTTGGATAAGGTGAAATTTTTAGGGCATGTAGTATTTAAGAAAGGAATTGCTGTAGATCCTAGTATGGTAGAAGCGGTAGTAAACTGGGAAAGACCAACCACGGTAACTGAGGTAAGGAGCTTTTTGAGTTTAGCCGGTTATTACCGTCGATTTATCAAGGGATTTTCCCAGATTTCCCTACCTTTGACCAAGCTGACTAGGAAGAACACCCCTTTTTCATGGACCCCGGAGTGTGAAAAGAGCTTTCAAGAGTTAAAACACAAGCTAATCTCAACCCCTGTTTTAGTGTTACCCGACCCCAATGTTCTGTCTTTGTGAGTCATCATTTCTTTCACTAAACTTCCCATGAGTCTGCACACCATGAGTATGTCACCTTCTTGGTAGTAGATTTCAGTTTCACTTCCTTCATCACTTGATGATGATGATGATAAGGATGAACTCACACTTGTAACTTCACCATTCTCCAGCAAGATCATAATCTTCTTGTTTCCACATTGTGAAGCAATATGTTCTTTGTCAAGACACTTGAAACACTTGATGCAACTTTGCTTAGGAGAAGAATTAGAACCATTAGTAGGATTAAAAATAGACTTACTAGCTTGAGTAGATTCCTTGGATAAGGATCCCTCCTTCTTCACATCTTCCTTCGTCTTTTAGAATTGTAGAAAGTGCTGGTTCTCTTCAAAGTCACTTTTCTTTTGAGTTGTGCCTCCACTTTAGTGGCTTAGTGAACCACATCTTCAAGCTCTACAATGTCATGGATGTCATGATTCAAACCATTTAGAAAATGTACAAGAGTTGCTTCCCTCTCCTCATTCATATTTGCTTTTATCATAGCAACTTCCATATCTTTATAATACTCATCAACACTTCTTGTTCCTTGCTTCAAGCTTTGAAGCTTAGCATGAAGATCTCTAGTATAATATGCAGGAACAAATCTCCATCTCATCAACCTCTTCATTTCCTCCCATGTGACTTTTGGTTGTTCTTCAAATCTCTTTCTCTCCTTTTGGAGTTGTGTAACACCCCTCACACCATAAAGCTATGCTTAAGCCATGACCTTATAGTGAGTAGTTGTTACTTGTAAACTCTACTTAATCTTAGAGGAGTGTACATATATTATTACATATGAGCCTGCTGTTCATGACAAACATATAGCACTTCCTCTCTATGATGCTAAGTTTGAACATAAATAATATGTCAAAAATACATAATTGAAGTAATTGATTACTAATCAACAGTATCCTGTAACTATATCAAACCCTTACCCTAGTTCACGTAGGAACCCTCTAGTCTAGGTAGGGCACTAAAAATTCATCAAAAGCAAATAAAAGAATTGATTAATTCTCTATCATCGATTCATCAAAATGTCTGGACCATAGTGCCAATACCAGCTAAGAATCTCCACAAAATAAATCACCATCATCGCAATCTATAGAAAAATATGATAATAGCGGGAATGAGAATCAAAGATTCCCAGTAGGAAAAACATCAGTCTACTACACAGTAATATCTGACATAGTCTTAAAATTTCTCTTATTTTGGTTGTTCATATAATATTATCTCGTTTACTTCATTATTTCTTTATCATAAGCTCACAAACAACTTTAGGCTTCGAAAAGAATTACTTATGATTTTTTGATATACTTCTCTTTTGATGTATTGCCTCTGCTGTAACACCTCGTGTTACAACCTGATATACTTCACTTGATATAGTATCTCGTACTATATCCTAATATAGATCTCAAAACATTTCCTTCTCAATACATCAATTTCAATTTTTTCTTTGCAACACCTTGTGTTATAATCTGATATAGTTCATCCCTTTAACATGATTTACTTCATTTTGTTTTATCCATTTCATTTCCTTTCTGACATGATCTTATTATTAAGGTTTAGGCTTGATAGTAGAACTCATAGGATTCTTCTGATATACTTCTCTGTGGATTATACTGTCAATAATGCAACGTCATCATGTTACAACCTGATATAGTTCACTAGATGGAGCACGTCTACTACATCTTATCTAGAATAGCCTCACTATTCTCAGTACATCCCTTTCTCATAACGATGTAACACCGTTGCGATTACAACCTGATATAGTTCTAAGGGCGTAGCACGTATACTACTACTCGTGAATCCATGAGCTTACCATTAAGCAATTGATTATTACGTAAAGCTTATTTTCTTGATTTCCCTCTCTTTGTGTGAGACTTATTTTCTTACATTTTGTCTCTCTTTATGAAGCTCGGTTCCTTATACTTGGCTGAGATTTCCTTAAAATTTCATTAAATTCTCATGAGATATTTCCTTAAAGTCTCTTGTGAGATGTTCTGTTAAAATCTACTAAATGTGTATTTTTGTTCAAAATCTATCTTTAAATTTTTTTTTATGAGATTTATCAGAAAATCTGGTAAACTTTTTATGAAATATTCTAGTCAAAATCCTTTAAGATATTCTGAAAATCTCGCAAAGTTCAACTATTCATATTCATAATCATGTGCTCATGTCATATTAGTACAAGATGCCATCATTTTATCAATTCAAAGCATCAATTTATTTTCAGCACAATGGCATATTTCATATATTTGTAGCACAATTTAATATGAAATTCAAACCATCAAATCGAAGACTATAAAAATTCTCAATGACACCTCAATGTGTTCACAAGGTTCGATAAAAGTTTCATAGTAAAAAGAGTCCTCTAGCTATGTTAACAAAATTAGACAAATTTGGTCGTCAGAGACCACTGATTCTCAGCTAAATTCCCAAATTCCCTAATTTTTAACCCTAGAAAATGAAACCATAAAATTAGGAATAAAAATCATATAAAACCTTAAGATGTCCCTAATACCCTGTAAAAATTTCAAAGGAAAAATCAGTCATTTACTATGGTAACAAAAATAGACAAATTTGCAACTTCAGTTCCAATAGTTCAGACAGCATAGGTACAATTTCGGTTCTTGATTTTTTAAACATAGAAAAAGTGACCAGAATGCCTCAAAATGTTTACTGAAGATGCCTCAACATGTTAGCTACATCATATAAAATTTTCAGTTCAATCTAAGGCCTCTAAATGGGTTAGAAAATTCGTGAAAAATGCTACCCTGTTGAAATCTGAAAATTCAGCAAACCAATTCAAAACTCATATCTATTGTATCCTTTTTTATTCATCCAACTCACATATATATGAATCTTGAAGATAAAATTTCAGATTTCATAAAATAATTTCAAACATCTCAAGGATTTATATTAACAAACTAGCCAAACAATCACCAAGTAATAGACATAGATTTTTCCTACCTTTCTTCCAAGCTTTTGCTACACTTTTCTCAAGTTTTTCTTCTCTAATCCAAGGCTTTAAACCCATTTTCCAGCTACCCCATCTGCTGCTGTTTGGACATATTTGATGATGAAAAACAAGGTTTTGAATTGAATTTGGTGTAGAGGAAGTGTTCTTGAACTAGTTTAGATTTTTATCTAAGAGTATCCTTTAGAAATATGGTGGTTTAATGGAGTTTGAAAGAAAAACTTGAAGATGTATGAAAGGAAGGAGAAGAAAACGAGAATTCTGCAACCGAGGAAGGAAGAAACTATTTTCTTTTTGATTTATATATATGACACTTACTTGGAGAGTAAGTAGTCATAAAAGATAAATATTATTATTTGCAGATCAACTTGCCTTGCATCTGTATTAGAAATATCTATATTTATTTGATTGTCCTAAGTAAAAATTATATGAGATATGATAATATCCATTATTTTTACCACACCTAGTGTTTTGGTGTACCAGTTATTACCATTTTGGTGTATTAATTATTATCATTTTGATACCTGATTGACATAAAATAAACTTTATCGAGTTAAAATATATAAATATCCTTATCTTTATTTTTATCGAAGTCCTTATACCACTTATAGGGTCTCATCCATATTACCCTATATCTCTGGTTAAAAATATTATTATATTGAATTTTTTAATAATATAATTTTTTTATTTTTTTACAAACTCCTCATATTATTGCGATCAAAACTGTGTCTAACGAAATTTTCAAAATCCTTATAGATTATTCACAATTAATTATTTTATCATAAACAACACTAAAAAAAAAAAAATGGGTCGTTACAAGTTGATCCCACCATACCAAAGCATAGTCATGAAACTCTAGAGAAGCCATCTTAACTTTCTTTTCTTCACTATAGTTGTTGCATGCAAACACCTGTTCAATGTGTAACTCCCACTCTAGGTAAGACTTAACATCATTTCTCCCATGAAAAGTAGGAACTTTTATTTTTACCCCATTGATTTTCTCATTTCTTCTCCCCTCCTTTCATGCTTTCTCCTTCTATCATCTCTCCTATGATGCCTTTTTTCTCCCATTCCATCAAATTCTTACTCATCATAAGAAGATGCATCATAGCTAGTGCCCCATGGACAGATCTTTCTTCCCTATTTTCCAATCTCTCATGTATCACCCTTATCTCTTTATTCTGCTTCTCAATCATTCTCTCAAATCTTTGTGCTATTCCTTCCACTTGTAGCCTTATTGCCAATGTTCTAGAAGAGGGCGGAGTTAGTGATCTTTCATTATTAGCCAGAACTACAAAACAGTAACGATTAGTTAAATAAGACCTAGAAAGGACCTCTCCACTCAACTAAGTGTTTCACTCTATTGATGGTGTCACTTGTGTTTCACTCAACATTGGCTTTTATGTAATGAATACTCTCTTGCCTTTTTCCTCTCAGGTTCCCTCAATGGTTCTTAAGGAAATCAAAATCAAACCTGCAATCGACCACAACCAATCAACAAAGTTATCAAGGAATATAGCAAAGTTACAATCAACAAGGTTATCCAAGAATAGCAACAGATAGGAAACAGAAAGACAAAACTATTGTGACCAAAATAGAGATGATGAAGCCTCTATTTTTCTTCTTTTTTTTTTGAAATTTTTAGCTATTTTTTATTTTTTTCACTTGTTTTTTTTTATAGATAGAAGATGAACAGACCTGAACACAAATACAACAAGCACAGATTCCTTTCAGAAACTGATGATTAATTTAGATGATCAAGATATTCAGAAATGTAAAGATAACATCAAAACCTTATGCAACAGGAATTGAAGTGAAATTCAATGAAATCAAAAGCATGCAGCACTTAGATCATTCTGTAAACTCAGGAACTCAAATAGTTTCATTCCAACACTAACAAGCTATGAGATACCAATTGATGAAAACTCAAGTTCTGAGTTTAAAATTCAGATCTAGGAGTTGAACTGGGATCAAATATAATCAGATTCTGAAAGATAAATAATAAGAAATAAATAGAAACGTGATAAAAGTGAGAATAAAAGAACATAAGAAGAAGATGGGTAAGATAGAAGATGAGGGCATCACAATCAGGGGATTGATAAGCCTTGGTTGAAGATCACCATAAGAGTATAGTCTCTTAATAAGATCAAATGTTCTGAGTCACCCAAGAACCTGGAGAAGAACACTCTCAAAGATTTTCTTAATCTAAGTTTTGTATATTTTTCATTCCCAAAAATAGAAGTATTTACAAACTTAAATAGACAAGTTATCTAAACTCAAGCATAAGCCATCTTGGGCTATGTAGCTAACTAAGCCCATATCATGGGTTTTTTTTCCTTAAAAATACCAAGTAAGCAAGCTAAAATAAGTGTAGAATAGGCCTCTTTTCAAATATGGCAGCCATCATTCTCTCTAAAGCTTCTCTTGACCTTCTCTCCTTAGCCCTAATCATATAACCTTGAAGTCCTTCCATTGCCTCCAAGCTTAGGTTAGTTCCTTGGTCTTCATCATCAAGATAGCATAGACAATTAAGTGAACAAGAAACCAACAAAAAAATATCAATAGAACGAGACATAAACAGATAGAAACAAGAAATTCAACAAAGATCAAGAGCAATGAAAGGAATACCTTTGAACTCAAATTTCACAGAGAAAGAATATCGAGTCCTTTTTTTTTTAACCTGCCTAGCAATATCTTTTTTTTCTTTTTTTTTAAATCTTCCCAAAACTTTTTTGTTTTGAATCTACCCAAAATTTTCCTTTTTTTTTAATTGATAAGGAAAACACAAACCTGAAAATCAAGGAGCCAAAGTTCTAGATACCAAATGATATGAAACTACGAAACATATCACCTTGAAATTTAGTTTTTAGGGAAGGATATTGACACCATACTCAACAATGATGAGAAATAAGTGATAAGTCATGAAGGTTTGATTGCCATAAGTTGCCTTGATAAGAACAGATTTAGTTTTTTGCCCAAGAACTCGAGGGAAGCTTTCACATTAGAGAAAACCCAGATTTCATCCAAATTCAACTTGTGTTTGCAATGCAAGAATTCTCCTATTTATAGGCTTAGTGGAGGGCTGAAACATTAAGCCTTCACTACTAAACATCTACTATCCACTAAGACTCCACTAAGTATGAATTTTGCACCACCATCATGCATTCAGGCATATTGCATTTATTTTCCGCTAGTGTAGCCATAAAAGTCCACTAATCCTAATAATAACTTAATAACTCTCAAAAGACATAAAAACTCACTTCAGAAAAAATCACTCAAAAATATATATGAAAAATACAAGGAAAATAATAAAAACTGAACTTATTTATTTTCCACTAAGGGCCAATATTCTTAACCCATTAAATAGGTCACTTATAGTACATGAATGCATCTTTGATCATGTAGATTGGGCCTTCATAATTATGTCTTTATGTTGGCTCAATTTCACTTTCAAATTGAAGCAATATGATCCATTTAGTTGCTGCCTCCATTGACGTTGATCCTCCTTTTCCTTGAGCTCCATTATTAGGCCTCCCAAAGCTTGCCTCATTCTCTTAGTGTTGGACCTTGTCATAGGTCCTCCAATTCCCTTCAATGCCTCTTCCTTCTTGGCTTTGTCTTGCAAGCTTGTAACCCTTCCTTGGTTCACATCACCTAGGAATACCTTATACTAGTGCCTTTAATTCTAGATTTATCACCAACTATTTTCAATTACTTTAATTTAATTCTCAAAAACCCCAAATCCCAACTAAGTGACATAGCCTCCTTGAGAGACAACCTGAGTAGCATCTTAACTACAATTTTGGTGTATTCAGCATTTGAATTTAATTTTGCTATTTTAATTCTAATATAAAGAGGTAGTGACAACCTCCATCAATGACCTCAACAAGCAAGGCATGAACAAAAATAGCATGCAAGATAGAATGCACATACATGATACATGGACCAAGTATAAAAATCCTCTTAAGGTCAATGTTTACCACTCATTCACTCAGGTATTTAGGCTAAAATGTACACTCAAATCACCTCAAATAAAAATTTATTATCATAAATGTGAACATCCGATTTTGTTTGATCTTTAATAAAAAAATCAAAAATTTGCATTTAATTTACATGTTTTATTACAGTTTCATTAAGTTTTTCTTAAAATAATAATAATAATAAAAAAGGGTTTGATGGTTGTTTTAGCTTGATGCCCAAAGTTATGTTTAATCTATTTGTGTTTTGTCTTCAGCCCATTTGTGTTTTTTATTTTTCTTTGAATAGGCTGAACAAACAAAAGGAGAGTTTAACCAGTTGCAACCCATTTCACTTAAAAAAAATAATAAATAATAAAAAATAATAAAACAAAAAAACAGAGGAGTCACGGGCTCCTCTCGGGTTCCTCTCTTCTTCTCTCCTCGAAGCACCAGGGGAATATTTTTCAAAAAAAATGGAGAACATCATGATGATATTCTTCTTCACTTCATGCAAGAAGTTAAGTTCCTTTTGGTGATGAATTGGAGCCAACCTACAGAAATGGTTTTGGTCAACAGAGTGCAACTGATATAAATGCAACCATCATGATCATCTGAGGAGGACACCATAATCACTAGCAAGAAACCAGAGAGGGGAAGGAGAAAATTTTATAGAGCAAGATTCTTTCAATCAACCAAAAAAAAAAAATTAAAGAGCACATCCTGATACATCAATCAGCCAACAAACAGAAGAAAATTCAAAGGAAACCAGCAAAAATCTCAACAATTCAGTCCAGACAATAAATAGGAGAGAACAAGGTGACAATAGGAGCAATTATCATCTTCAAAATTTAAAAAATAAATTAATTAATTAAGAAGAAAAGGGGAAGAGGCCGCGGCGGTGCTCCTCCTCTGCCACCAGTCACGGCCTCCCATGGCTCTCATCTTCAACTTCCCTTTTTTTTAGCCACTACACTTCCACCATCATCGCGGATCAGCCTCTCTCCCTCACATCATCACCATCTTCAACCTCCTACCACCTCCCATCATCATTTTCTCCAACATCACAGCCTTCTGTTCCCCCCACTGTGAAGAACCGAGCTCCACCCTCCATAACTCACATCATCAACTTCAACCTCCAGCCATCCCTCCATCTCTCTCTGCTGACCGGCGGCACCTCCCTTTCACCATCACAACCACCACAGTCACCTGTAATCCAGCCAGAAACAGAAGCCAAAATCAAATAATATATCAAAACCAAAATCAAAACGAAAAAATAAAAGAGGAAGAGAAGCCACGACGGTTACTGCCGCTCGCCACTAGACCGCGACCTTTTTTTCCTTCACCACCGAGCGCACGTCACCTCCTTCCTCAACCATAAACCCAGTCGGATCTGCAACCTCTGCCTTCCGTTGGTCTCCAGGACCGCACCTTAGCAGCGCTGCGTGCGATCTCACCTAAGATCCACCATGAAAAACCCATCCACGCGAAGCACCAACCGCGAAACATCGCGGAAACCTAGTCACATGAAGATGGCATCTCCGTGAGCTCGCGGTTTGCTACCGTGTCTGGCGATCGTGCCCCATCCATAGCATTTCATTCCCTTCAGTCTCCGCCACTCATCACAAGTCACCGCCACCGGAGAACCACCACATGCAGCACCGCGACCTTGTCGGGCTTCCATCCCCTATTTCCAGAGCCAGACCACAGGGATCCCTCTCGCACGGCTTCGGTCTCCCATACACGGCTTCCTCCATCTCCTTCCTTCAATCCTTCACTCTATCTCCCTTCTCCGTCTCTCTCTCTGTTTTCTTTTCTCTGTGTATGTGTGTTAAAATGTGTGTGTGTAAGCGTGTGTGAGAGTGAAGAGAGATGTGTGTGTGTGTTGATAATAGTAGATTAATTAGAAAATATTTATTATTATTATTATTATTATTATTATTATTATTATTATTATTATTATTATTATGTTGTCGGTGTTATTTTATTTTACTGGATTAGAATTTGGACTTGTTTGTTTAAATTTGGGTTTGGTTGTTTGGTTTAGTATTTATTTTTTTTTAGTTTTTGGGCTTGCTTGTTTGGAATTCAGGTTATTTTGAAGTTAAAATAAAAAAAATTTATTTAATTTGATTCAAAATAAATATTTGATAAAAGTTTATGATATGTCTTTTTTTAGTAATCATTTTAAATCATTTGAGTGAAATTAAATAAATTAAAAAAATATTTAATTATGCAAAACAAAACAAAAAGAGTGATTTAATTATTTCTTTTTTTTTAAGTGAATTTAGTGTTAAGGTTTTATTAATTAAAAAGGATAAAAAATAGTAACTAGGACCTCTTTTTTAATCACATTTTGTTTCATTGTTTACTTGTGTTTGTAAATTAATTTTCCTTTTTGTTATTATTTTATATGTTTATTTGCTTTGCTTAAATTAATTATGGAATTGTGTTTGTAAATTAATTTTGCTTTTAGTTTAATTATTTAATATGTTCATGTGTTTTGCTCAAATTAATTGTGTTTGCGTTTATAAATTAACTTTGTCAGTTCCTGTTAAAATTAGAGTTTTGTTTTTAAAATATGAAATAAAACAAAGATATGTTTTTTCTTTATTAATAAATTTTTTTAAAAATCTTTTACATTTGTGCGATGTTCAATAATGGTGGTTGAATAGCAAATGTTATCTTCACTATTGTTGAATCATAAGGATTCATTGAGTAGCCTAATCCATTCTATGCACAAATGGATTTTCATTGATCAAAATTTCTTTCTTTGTTTTCTTTTCTTTTCTTTTAATTAAAATCAATCAACACTGAATTATTTTCTACAAAACTATGTGACTTTGAGTTCTCATTGTACCAGAGGATATGTAGGAGCAGGTGACCCTTGTCAAGTCAAAATTAAATTTTCATAAATTATTTATTTGATTGTAAATATTTTGCATTGTCTTTTTATATTTAAAAAGGAATTTTGAAGGTTATTAATTAATTTGCACAACTTGCTAAGGTACCGTCTAAGGACGAGTGTACTAGGGGTGCATAGAATTATATTCTTACCCTTCCCTATGCATAACCAACTCCCAATGTAACACCCTAGTAATTAACCAAATACACCTAGGTTGAATCTGATTAATGACTAGACTTTACTCCTTGCTTTGGTTCTTTCTTCATAATTTGAAAATAATTAGTGAAATTACGAGCCATTTTTTTAAAAAAAAAACATAATTGAAAACGTGAGCCGAGTACAACGTGAACGAGTAAGCGGAGTATAATAAGACGTTTAAGAATATATCACATCATATCACTTTGGCTCCATCATATAACATCCATAAGCACATTATAACATATATTTACATACAATAACCTCACTCAAAGGGTGGGTTATGATCATACATCATTGTCTTATGCAAACCCATAAAAGAAAATATACATAAGGAAATACATGCCCCTAAACTAGATAACTCCATAAGCCGGGAAGGTTATCCTAAAACTAGGGTGCATGAACACACATAAATCTACTAAGAACCTTCTATGGCCACTGTCCTAGAAATGGGGGAATAAATCCGATCCACTGATGAGCTCGCTCGGGAGGGGACACACGAGATGCACCAGGCTGGGGTCGCATGGACGGCCTTCTTGCTAACCTCGGCTGAACAACTGTTTCCTCACTACCCTCTCTTACACGTGTGGGAGTAGGAGCAGAGCTCTCAGAATATACATGAGTAGGAGTGTCCTCTGAAGGATCAGTTTCAATATCTCGTCTCGGAACATACTGAAATCCATGGACAGCAGATGAAGCGGGATAAGAACGTAACATCCTTTCATCAAGTGGACGTGCATGTTCGAAAACCATTTCATCGCCATAGGGAGAAGTAGGAGAAAATCGATAACTAGGGACATGATGTGCAAATGGACGACCTATGTAAATAAAAACACGAACTGCGCACCTCCCTTCAAAATGATACGAGCGATGCACCAGATCATAGTAGAATTCCCAAGTAGGGGTCTCAACGCACAGGACGAATGTCGCCATTTGAATCTGGAGACAATGACGGAAATAAAGAAAAGGGAGTGAGAATCTTGCTAAAGAATTCTCAGTAGGGTACCTCCTTCTATAGTGTCATCATCAAAGTCCCCAGGAACCTCGGGATTATTCTAAAATAGTGAGCATGCAAAGATTCATTTTAAGTTCGGACAAATACTTAACCGACGTTCGTCAATTTTTAATCATGCGTCTTATAATGCATCATAATCTTAACATGTCATATTTACAATGAACTTTTCCTTTATCATTACATCATATTCCTCATCATCATTATCAAAATAACATGCATAAAAGAACGTCATATAATATTAGCTACACATGGGCACAAAGGCACATATTTCATTTCTTTAGTGCCTTAGGTGACTTAAAATCTTATCATCATCATTATTTTCCTTGGGCCACCCTATACTCCACCCTTTTGGGAGTAATTTAGGTTATGAGCTCATACTTTACTAGTCATCACTAGCATATACTTATCCCTTTTGATAAGCTAAAGTCTCGACTCTACCCTTTTGAGAGAACGGGTTAGGGGGCTAAAATCACCTTTTCACCACCTATAGTCTGATGGTTCCAAAGGATCATTTTCTTATAAGTTTAAGTCACCATTAAATCTTTCCATGTTATATCACAATACAATTCATAAACATCATAGTATTTTCTCATTTATAGTCTTAAGCTAGAATAATATATATCAACTATAATCATGCATCTGGGAGACTCCCAGGAAAGAGAGGTGGGTCACAATGGACACGCTTAAATACCAAGTCTTTCCTTAGCTAGAACCTTTCCAAATTACACTTTTACAATGATACACTTTCTTCTAGCAACAAAGGTAAATTTTACATAATAAAGAATATTTCATGCATAAGCATTCTCATTATTTGCAACAGCAACTATAACATGCAAGCCAGGAAATCATTCAATGATATCAAGTACTTAATAAGCATCCGATACTTACATAGAATTATCAATTATAGAACTAATTAGTTATGCACCTAAGGGATTTATTACCATCCTTACGATTATTTATAGGCCTTAAGAACACTATTAAATCAAATGGGGTAGCATAGGTAGTAAGTTGTTCCTAAGGTTTTACGGTATGCTAGAAGTTATGTTTTAAATCCTTTCTCGTTACCAGCTTTCCCTATGATGCTGAAATTAGTTACAAAACCAACTATGAATCATTCTGCCTTATTTAAACATAATAAAACCTGGTTCTTATCGTTGCTAAAGATTCTGGATAGAATGCATAAATTTCATTCCCTAGAGTTCTAGAAATCTTGTTTTTACGGTTTTCTAGTTGCTAAGTTCATTTTTAGTGTTCGGGATCAATCCTAGTCTAATTGATACCAAATTTTTCGTGGCTAACTAATCCTAGACAGAATTATAACATACTATAACAGATTTGGCATTGGCTAAACTTAAAGGGGTCAAAAACTAGGTAAATTCTAGCTCTTCGGTTGTTCTAGGGAGCTAGTTTTATCTCTAACATACAGTGAATCATTCTCTTAACAATAAACCATAATTATCACAACTTCAGACATATCAAATCATTACCATACATTGATACTAAACTCAGATCAGTGGCCGAATCATGAACCTCATGCAATTACATAGAATCATATTTTAAGTGCATATAAAATACTAGTTCCTCGTAAAATCCTTGCAAAGTCTTAAAACTCATTTAGAAACTAGTTCTTTTGTCAAACTTGGGAGGATCTTCACAATTAAAATTCTCACTTAAGATAAAAGGAGTAAGTCTTGAGCTTTAGAGATTTAGGTGACATCTTAGAATTATAAACATGCTATGCAACCTTATTTTAATCTTATCTTTATAAGGTGATAGCTTGGAATTATAAATATGATATGCAATTCTATTTCTTTATCTTTAAGATTTAAGGTGGTGACTTGAAAATTAAACATGATGCAAGAACTTGAAATATAAACATGATGCAAGAAACTGGAGCGGCGGTAATCCGCACAGGACCAGTAGAGGGAGAAGAGAATATTAAGAAACCGAAGCGGCGGTCTTTGACCTCCAATAATCATATTTCTTTGCTTGTGATACATGGTCAAGTCTTTGACCTCTAGGATCCTTAGGTGATGGCATAAAATAAACATGCCATGCGTTGATTCTTTTAGCCATTATAAAATAAAGTGAGAGCATAAATTAAATATGAGATGCAACCTCTTTATTATCTTGAAAGATTAAGTGATGACTTGAAACATAAACATGAAATACAAGCTTGGAAAATACATCTTTCAAGTTCTAAACTAAAAATCTTTGTTTTAGCATCATAAAGCATTATTCTTTAAAGTTTTGCATCAAGTGGAATTTTCAAGCTTTAGAGGCCTTACTTGTGATGGATTTACAACCCACCCTCAAGGTCCTCATCATCAAGCCATCATCTTAGTTCCACCTAGGCCATATGGCCGAATTGGTTAAAGAAAAAATGAAGAGGAAAACTGAAATGAAAAGCTAAGGTAAGTTCATAATTTCATTATTTTGAGCTAAAAACACAACTCCTCAAAGCATAGAAATAAATTTAGAAACTACTCCCTACCTAATCTTAGTTGAAGAAGAGGAAGAGAACTTGATTTCTTGAAGTGAAATGAAACAAAATCTCTTTGAAAAATTGAAGAAAGAATTCAGCCAAAGAGGAGGAAGAAAGAAAGTTTTTGGTGCTCCTAAAAACTAGTTATGAACAAAGCATTCCAAGACCACTCAAGCAAGCCTATTTATAGAAGATTTTGAGGCTTCTAATTGGCCAAAATGAGGAGGTAGTTGGCGGAATTTTGTAGGAGAAATAAGGGAGAAAAAATCATTTTAAACAAAGTTGTATGAAATTAAGGAATTATGTCTCTTATGGTGACATTTTGGCATTTTATTTTAGTGCAACTTTTGGCAATAATTCAGCTGCATAATGGCATCAATAATTTCATCCATTACAGCCCAAAGAAGTGAAATTTGTGTGTTCCATGCATTATTTAGGTGTAGGCAAGGTATTCATGTAATTTAGAGAATTTACGGTTAAGGGCTTAAGTGAATTAGTAAGCAATTTGGGTGTTTTTGAGCAATTTTGGGTTCTAATAAATCTAAATACATAATTTTGACTCTAGATTAATATTTAGAATTTAATAAGCTTTAATTTGAGCCTAATATTTCTTAGGTTTCGGTATACGAATCAAAAATCCCGAAATTCAAAACCGCGCCGAAAAACAGGGGCAAAATCGTACTTTCACTTAAAAACTGCCCGAGGCCACCCGAGCTTAACCAATGGTTAATCATGGCTTAAAAACAAATTTTAAAACATTTTAGTGAGGTTCGGGCTCAGTCACCACGCACATCGGAGTTAAAACAGCCGCAGGGGCGTTTTGGTCATTTCGCGCGTCAAAACTCAAAATTGAGATCCTTCTGCTCTATTAACACACATAACACAAACAATCCCTTATTATCATCCAAACATCCCCTTGAGAATAGGTGGGGCCCACAATCCTCATTTTCTGAGTAAAATAACTTCAAGGGCATTTTGGTCATTTTATACGTACAGAAATTCGGGATTTGCGACTCTCGCATGAATCGCTCCTAACCTCTCTTCTAATGTTATATTCCTTTATTGAGGATTGTTCGGCCTCAAATCTTATGTAATAATTACATACAGTAATTCGGTAATTTCTAATGACAGTAAAAATTACAGTAAAAATTGGGGCGTTACACCCAAATTCAAAACTGGTTTCAAAGACCATTTTTCAAAATGAATGGGTTTTTCCATATTTTTCCAAGTTTTAATAAACTTGGTGGTGACTCCATAATTTCAAAACAAAATTCTTTTTTCGCCGTCCCCGTCGCGATATCGGTTGCGACAATAAGCTTGCTGTAACACCTCAAAAATTACTTAAAAATTAATTTGAACTTTGTTAGTGAGAATTTCAAAAATCTGACAGACTTAGCAATGATGAGAACGGCCTAATGGACGAGTTGAAAAAAAAAAAAGAATCAAGCTGGATAACTTAGCAATTCCTCAATCCGCTTCTTCAATTCTACTAATTCCAAATGAGACATCCAATAAGGAGCTATTGAAATTGAACCCATTCCTAGTACTAATTCAATAGAGAACCCTATCTCCCTTTGTGGGGGAAATTTTGGTATATCTTCCAAAAATACATCAGAGTATTCTTGGACTACCGGTATCTCTTCTAATTCTTGCTTGCCTTCTATTACACTTGCCAACAAAAGTATGTATAAGAATACTAGATTTTCCACATCCTAATTCTAAGGAATTCAGGTAGAAACACATGGAAGACTTAAAGTCAAAGGGTATATCTGATGGGAATACTAATGTCTTGCCATAGCAGTTTAACATCACACAGTTGGCAAAGAGCCAATCCATGCCAAGAATAAGATCAAGGCTAACCAATGGTAGGTAGATTAAGTCAATTATGAATGTTCTACCCTCAACTTGAAGAGAGACGCTCCTATGGATTTGACTAATTCTTACAAGTTCATTAGTTAATGTGAGGACAGTCAAGTCATAGGGTAATTCAAGCATTGGCAAGTTTAATTTATGTGCATGATTCAAAGATATAAATGTGTGTGGCACCTGAATCATATAAGACTATAAGAGACTCTTAATTAACTCTACATGTACCTTGAATGAGTTGCTCAGATAGTGCAACATCTTCAGCATCCATATAAAAAACACCTCCCTGCTGTTGTGGCTTGGATAGAGGTGATACATCTCTAGTTGGTCAGTTCCTAATCTTGTGACGTGGCTTTCTATAGTGATAGTTGTAACACCTCAAATTTTATTTCAAAAAATTTTATTTGAGTTTTATTAATAAGAATTTTCACAAATCTAATAGAATTAGTCATAATGAGAATGGCTCAGAAAAAAACTTTTGAATAGTAACCTTACAAGCCTATAGGGATAGCCAAAAAACCCTAGAATCGGAGTAAAAGATGCCTAGGACTAAAAAAAGATAGGATTAAGATTAGAAATGGTTAAAAATGAAGATTTTGTGCCTAGAATTAAATTTTGGGCGATATCTGATTACCCGAGTATGGTATTTTACCTGTTCAGCAAAATATCGATGTGCAATTTCTTACACCATATGAGACTTGTGGTGCAGGCTTGCCACCTAACTAGACAAGTGTGTGGCTAGGGATTAGCCATACCATTATCTTAGCTGTGATTAAATAATAACCACATAAAATTATAATTTTTATTATAAAGAAATAATAATTGTGGTAGAAAATAATTACAATACATCTTTACATAATGATACAAAATCAACATTTTTCATTCTTCTCTCCCATGAATTTCAGCCAGCACACTCCATAAAACCTTCTCCACTTCTTTTTTCATCAAAATACTTTAACCTAGCTTGAAACTTCACCATCAAGAATCCATAACCAAAGCACAAACTACAACTTGCTTATTGTAATCCCCAAATCAGCTCTATAAGAAATCCTCACCTCACCAAACCATCAATTATAGCTCCTATTCTTGTTTTTAAAAGGAAGGTTTGATTAGTTTAGATCAAGAATTGGGTGTCAAAGCTCTTGAAAAAAGCCAAGAACAAGAGCAAGAGCTTGCAAGAGCCAAGTAGGGTTACTTTGAGCCTTTTTCTCCTCAAAACTAATTCTAGAATTATTTGAATGATTGATCTTGAAATTTTAAATTGTATTGACTGATTATATATAGATATTGATGTATTTAAATGGGAAGAATGATTTGATGTTGTTAGAAAATCCTTTTTGGTAAAACAAGTTCTGAGTTGTGTGTTGGAAACTCGATTTTTAAGCAAGCAGGTGAAAATACATTATTTTTCTTACCGAGTAAAGACCTTATTTTGAGATAAAATTTTTATATGATGAAGGTAACATATGGAGGCATCTCCACTATTTTTCCTGAGTTCATTTGAACACTTTTACTATTTAAGTTCAAAAACGAAGCTAGTTAAGGTTTTGTCTGGACAGTTAATTCTGAAGCACTGAATTTGTACAATTTTATTACTATATCAAATGATCAAATTTTGACTCAAAATTTTTACCAGATGTTGTGGACATCTTAAGTCCAAACATGAATTTTTATAGAATTTTATCTGTTCATTTGATATAGTAACAAAAATTGGAAATTTTGACTATTGACAGGAAATACGTGAATTATGACCTCCGAAAGTATATAATTTTGTTAATATAGCTAAAGAACTTGTTTTGCTTTGAAATTTTTACAGGGTCTCACAGACATATTGAATTATATCTAAAAATGATTTTGCTCTATTTTTAAGATGTTTAGTAGCTGATCCATATTTTTCTTGAGAATTGAAATTCTACACAGCATGCTGATTTGTTGAATCCATGATGAAATGTTAATGACTTGATGTCTAGTATACTATGTGTATTTTAATAATGATGTTACACATGTGCAAATGTGAGTGATCATGATAAATGCTCCTATATGAAAAGATTTAGATTATAGCTTGAGATCATGAGTGATAAGTATGTTTGATGCATTAAGAAACCCAGAAATTGATGCTAATGCATATATGATTGTTATTCCTGGATATGTGGCATGGAGCATGATATATGAAACCAGAGATCCCCTTAGACAATGAGTTAGGGAAAGTAAACCTAGCTAGAATAGATCTGTATGAGATCAGATAAAATAAATTTGATAATCACGTATAGGAATGAGCCTAGTCTTGATAAGCAGTCTATTATCCAAAAGTTGTCGAGGGCACGTAAAGATGAGAATGATGTACATGAGATCCCCTTTGACATATAAAAGGCATATAAAGATAATTTCACACAAGATCACTACATTTATCATATGCATACTTATATATTGCATTGATATATTTGTTTAGGATGACTTACTATGGCCTTGAATGTTATGACATATGTATATTAAGTGATTGAATACTAAAAGGAACCCACTTCGAAAGGATGATTTTTGAACTTTAAAAATGAATTTTTAATATGTGTTATATGATCACATTTTTCTTAGTAAACCGAAGTGGCTGGGGTGATGACAATGACATGGATTTTATTATGTATTTGGGGAATGCCTCACTAAGAATTTCACAATTCTCGCCCCTATGTTTTGTGTTTCCATATCATCTCCAGATTGAAGAGAGTAATAAGGCAGCTACTATGGAAGCCCAATATCTTGAAGTCCTTTATCAAATGTATTTTGTTATGTATATATGTTTGTAAACATATAAGGAGATGAATGTATATTGAAGCTCATAGAAGAGCTTATTCTTGTATTTGGATTTATATTCAATGAATACTTTGTTCCTTTTTATATATTTTGTAGAATTATGAATTAGTTATTATGCGAATCAATCAAATTTGCTATAGTTACATAAGTAAGGTCCGCTAAATTATAAGTAACAACTCCTAAGCCTAATGTCATAGCTTAAGGATAATGTTATACTTGGGAGGGTGTTACAATAGCAAACATTCTGTCCAGCTAAACATGGTTTATCACCATGATTCTTTCTACATTTTGAGCATTCCTTGCTAGCAAATGATTTTTGCTACTCGATAAGGGGCATTTGTGCTACTTATCTTACTTCTAAACCTTAGCTTTTTACATGAGTTTTACTGTATTGTTGACATAATTAATAAGAATTTTGATTTATTCCTCATTGTGTGATTTCGATAGAATTGATGACTTTTGCATTGATTTTGGGATAATTATTGGATTAGAGCATGTTGCGTTTAACCTGTCTCTGAGTATGATTTTTATATACAGGATCTTTGAATTGAGTGCAAATGTCAAGAATAAGAGATCAGATTAAGACAAATAAAGATATTTTAAAAAGGTCAAGAAGTCCTCTAAAACTTTTATGTTCAGCTCAAAACCCAGTTCTAAGACCATCTTGGTGAAAATTGAGTTGCAAGATTAAAGGTTACTGATGTTCTGATGCTGTCCAACTTGACTTCCAGTTAGTATTTTTGCAACATCTAGAGCTACAGATGTCTGATTGAGGTGATTTTAGTGGCATTGGAAAACTTATTCAAAGGGATACAATCGCTATTTCTAGACCAAGGATAGATTCAGATGTTTAAGGGGTCAAAATGACCAAATACTTGAAGACGTCAATTCTGTCCAGCATTACACTTGTGAGATGATGGAATTGCAACTCACTTATCTATTTTTGGGCCCATTTTGGCCCATTATTAGAGAGCAGTAGTTAAGGGATTGTTATAGACTTTTATCTGAGCTTTTTACTCACTTTTGGGTAGCCACCTTAGTTGCTATTGTTCTCTTTCTGCATCTCTCTCTACATCTTCTTCTATATTCTTCTCTCTCTATGGGTTCCATTGGTGAAGGTGCTTTGTCTTGGAGATTGCGGCAAGGATGATTGCTATTATTTTCAGGTTCTTTTATCTTCATTGTTATAATCCTTCAGAGATGGAGGAGTAGATTTCTTTACTAGTGTAGGGATTTCCGGATGGATTGGGATGATATTTGAAACCATTTGTTTGTATTGAATGCGTTGGTTTTCTTAATGTTTTGCAGTTTTCATTCCTTTAATTATTGTGGTGATTGCTATAATTTTTATTGGAATAACTAAATTGGTGATCGTCATTTATGGAAACCCTTTAGGCATAAATTGGTAGATCTATTGGTTTATGTTTGAGGGAGAACAATAGAATTAACATTCCAATTGGCGGTTAGACTACAACAATTGGTTCATTAAATCAACGTGGTTTCTAAATAAATTGGCGATTATCATTTATTAGTTATTTGCATTGGTCAAATTCTAGAGGTCCATTAATCACTAGTAGAATTGCTAGTAATTCATTAGGAATAGCCATCAATGAGTTTAATATTTGGTCAATGATAATTGATTTCCAATCCTAGAAATACTTTGCACTAGTGCCTTTCTTCACTATTGCTATTATCTTTTAATTTCCATTACTATAATTCTCATTCTTCCAAACCCCTAATTTTCATAACTAAGTATTGAAGCCTCCTTGAGAGATGACCTAGGTTGTGCCCTTTACTATATTTTCGGTACAATTTAGTATTGACATTATTTTCTAATTTGTTGTGAGTTACGATGCTTGCATCATGGCTGCTTCCTTTTTCCATTCCTATAAGGAAGATCCCTTTGTGGGGTAGGGTGAGTTTAAATTTTGGGCCTTGCAGTGCAAACTTCCTTTTCTTATCATATTTTTTTTCTTAGGCTACAATCAACTTCTTACTGTATTCCTCCTCTACAGTGCTCTTATTCACCAGTGTAGGGAAATCTCTAATTTCCATGGGTCCTACATTCATCAAAATATCCTTACATAGACACCCCTCATATTTGACACTTTTCCATTCTTCATCAAGGTTCTATTGGTAGATGGATGAAAATTTATACAAACCTCAAATTTTGCTATGTATTCAGGCACAGTCATATTTTCGTGTTGGAGTCTCAGGAATTCTAGCTCCTTTGTATTCCTTACAGAGATAGGAAAACATTTTTTGTAAACTGCCTCCTTAAATACTTCCTAAGTAATCTCAATACCACCCTCCTACAAGAGTCTTCGCATTCTAACCCACCAAGAATTTGTATCAGCATCCAATGTGAAAGTAGCAAAGGTCACCCTCTATTGATTTGAGCAGTCCAATACTGAAAAGATCTTTTCAATTGTCTGCATCCATTCTTCCACCTTGTTAGGGGTTCACAGTTCCTTTAAAATGAAGTGGACATTCCTTTTGAAATTTAGAGAACATTAACTGCTCATGGGCATTCCCATTGTCATACACTTGGCCCGTTTGTCTTCCCATTGTCTCTATCATCCGATTGGCAGTGACTGCTTGTTCTTTGATAGCTTAGGTCATATCCTAGAAATCATGCATAAAGCTTGTCGCATTCTTCTTAGGCATGTCATTGTGGGTGTTGTTAGTCCTAGAAAGCCTACCAAAAGCCATTAGTTCCTGTCACACATAACAAAGATGTTGAGATGATCAGGCTCAATACAAAGCTAAGTATGACATTAACTAAGCACTTCAAAAGTAGATAGGCATGCATAGAAAATTCTACTCCTTATCTAAACATGTAAGATTTTACTGCATGACATTTAAAATTTCAGAGTATGTTTGAGAAGCAAAGTCAGACCATCCTCAGGCTCTATCAGGATAGCCTACTGTGATACCAAAACATAGCACCTTTCCTACTATAGTGCTATGCTTGAGTCATAACATTACAGTAAGTAGTTGTTACCAAGAAATTTTCTTCTCTCTTTTTATTTCCTGATCATATAAACTATATATGTGTATGTCAAAATAAGTAGGAGCCTTGCACTAAAAGCCATACTAATTTTTCGTGTTTCGTAATTTGACAACGTAATGATCAACGTATAGAAATAGTGGGATAAAATGATCATTATGAGAAGTCAGCCACACAATAATTTACATTATAAATATATGGTACCCGTAGTAGGTTAAGTCATACAGTCATATTATCGACAACTATGCATAATTACATCGTACCTCCTAAATTGGGGTTAGGGTCTATCAAAATACTACCAACTACAAGTAGATAATCCTAACTCCCTTGGTTGTAACACCCTCCTTAACCACTACATATTACTTGAGAATTTACACAATAATTATAAGTGTTACTTTCATTTTTCTAACTTATACTAGTCATGAAGCATAAAAATAAAGTGAAATAAATCTAATGTCGATGGTTTATAGAACTAATGCGGCCTTCAATTGTCCATCAATATATATATATATGTCATGAGATATGAGTACAATAATCCCGGTATCTCCTAAAAGTCCCTAAGGTAATGTTTGTTTATTGTTCCTAGGATAAAAATACATAGATGCTAGAGACATAAACTTGTTTAATGATGAAGGCAGGGAACAGGGACAAAAAACTTTTCTATCTTCCAAGACAAAAATTTTATATATTTCTGTCCTTCCAAAAAGTGGGGATAGTGGAAATAGAATACAGAGATAAAAATTTAATATTTTCTTCCAATAATACCCCTATATATATATTTATTAATTCCCATTGTGTCCTAAAAAGGTGGTGGTGCTGGGGAGGTCCACCAGCAATTCAGCAGTGGTCCTGTAGGGGTACATATATATCTTTTACCATGTATTAGTTGTGTTATCCTTGTGTTTCCAAATAAAATACAGAGACAAAGACATTATTTTTTATGTCTTCATTTCCATTGTCTCTATTATCTCTCTCTTTCTTTCTCTCTCTCTCTCCTGTCTAGAGACATGAACCAAATGCTACCTAAAAGAACATTACTTACTCACTTGGATGTTAGCCCTGCCTTCATGTTGACAATGCCAAAGTCGGACAAAGATGACTAAGCCAATACAACTTTCGTAGGGTATTGATGGTGCAACTAGTTGCATCATAAAGCTTTTCCTACTATAGTAATTCAATGAAGATTCATAGGGATAGCATCTGTAAAACCTAAGGATACACAAAGTACATCATGCAATACAGGGATGAGAATATTATAAAATTCTTAATTGGGCCTCTTGCATAAACATATCATCATCATCATTCATGATAATCACTTTATTCAAATATTATCATTTAGAGCACATATTATCAACTTGCGACTTAAACATATTGGCCTCAACATCAATGGTAAAATCATTCGCTTAGCACATAACATAGGGAATAACTAAGACAAATGCTACTTTAACTTGTCTTGGCCTTTGATCTATGGTGGCTTATTCCACTCCTGGGTATAAGACTAAGTTCATTCCTATACATGATCATTGGAATTACTTTCTCCAACTCTCACACAGATTTATTCCTAGCTAGGTTTACTTTCCCTGACTCAATCAAGGGTAGTTAAGTTTACTTTCCTCGATTTAACCAGATTTACTTTCTCCAACCCAAGAAAACAGAATCTCATTTTGTCTTTCATTTAGAGTCAATTTTCATAAGTATTCAAAATTATATGCACATAACATCATCAAGTTCACATAGTATACAAAATATCAAGTCATTAACATTTCATCATAGTTTCAGCTCATTAGCATGTTGTCTAACATTTCAGTTTTGAAGAAAATTTTAATTAAATTACTAAACATCATAAATACACAGTAAAATAATTTTCAGAGATAATTCAATATGCCATAAAGCCTTGTAAAGAGGTCAAAATAAGGTCTCTAGCTATATTGACAAAATTATACAAATTTAGATGTTAGTAACCACCTAATTCTAGTCAAGAGTCAGAGTTCCCAATTTTGTTATCATATCAAATGAACTCAATAAATTATGTAAAAATTCAAGGTTGGACCTCAAGGCATCTACAACAACCTGTACAAATTTCAACCAAAATTCGATTCTTTGATATAGTAACAAAATTAGACAAAATCAGTCCTTCAGAATTGGCTAGTCAGGAGAAACCCTAACCGCCTCTATTTCTGAATTTTTAAAACTAGAAAAAGTCTTCAAATGAATTCAAGAAAAAATGCTGAAATTACCGCCTCTGTTATCTAGCTCAAAAATATGTCTCCTACTAAGTGAGAAAAATTTTGTAACATAATCCGAGTTTCCAGCAACATAACTTAAAACTTGTTTTGACCAAAAAAGTTTTTCTAACAACATCAAAATAATCCACCCATGCAGCCACATCAACATCTATATGTAGCCATACAATAAAACCAAAAATTTCAAGCTCAAACAGTCAATAATCTTTCAGAAATAGTTTTGAAAAGAAAAGGCTATAAAGAAACCCTACTCTTGAAGCTTTAAGACTTCTAACTTAAAGTGATCTCCTTCAAAATGTTTTTTATTTTTCCATCATTTCAAGCTCTACCAAATAGCCCTCAACCTTCTCTTTAGTAATGATGTATGATGGTTCAAAGTGGAAAAATAGTGATGGATCAAAATTGTAATTAGTTAGTTTTGTGGATTAGGAAGAGTAGAGGAAGTTTAATGCAAGAAGCTTGTAATTTTAGTGATTGAGTTAGGTCTTGAGACCATGGAAGCTAGGTTTTGGGTTTTGTAACACCCTAGTAATTAACCAAATACACCTAGGTTGAATCTGATTAATGACTAGACTTTACTCCTTGCTTTGGTTCTTTCTTCATAATTTGAAAATAATTAGTGAAATTACGAGCCATTTTTTTTTAAAAAAAAACATAATTGAAAACGTGAGCCGAGTACAACGTGAACGAGTAAGCGGAGTATAATAAGACGTTTAAGAATATATCACATCATATCACTTTGGCTCCATCATATAACATCCATAAGCACATTATAACATATATTTACATACAATAACCTCACTCAAAGGGTGGGTTATGATCATACATCATTGTCTTATGCAAACCCATAAAAGAAAATATACATAAGGAAATACATGCCCCTAAACTAGATAACTCCATAAGCCGGGAAGGTTATCATAAAACAAGGGTGCATGAACACACATAAATCTACTAAGAACCTTCTATGGCCACTGTCCTGGAAATGGGGGAATAAATCCGATCCACTGATGAGCTCCCTCGGGAGGGACACACGAGATGCACCAGTCAGTCGCATGGACGGCCTTCTTGCTCACCTCGGCTGAACAACTGTTTCCTCACTACCCTCTCTTACACGTGTGGGAGTAGGAGCAGAGCTCTCAGAATATACATGAGTAGGAGTGTCCTCTGAAGGATCAGTTTCAGAATATCTCGTCTCGGGAACATACTCTGGAAATCCATGGACAGCAGATGAAGCGGGATAAGAACGTAACATCCTTTCATCAAGTGGACGTGCATGTTGGAAAACCATTTCATCGCCATAGGGAGAAGTAGGAGAAAATCGATAACTAGGGACAAGATGTGCAAATGGATGACCTATGTAAATAAAAAGACGAATCACAAGACCTCCTTCAAAATGATACGAGCGATGCACGGATCATAGTGGAATTCCCAAGTTGGGGTATCAACGAACAGACGAATGTCGCCATTTGAATCTGGAGACAATGACGGAAATAAAGAAAAGGAGTGAGAATCTTGCTAAAGAATTCTCAGTAGGGTACCTCCTTCTACAGTGTCATCATCAAAGTCCCCAGGAACCTCGGGATTATTCTAAAATAGTGAGCATGCAAAGATTCATTTTAAGTTCGGACAAATACTTAACCGAGGTTCGTCAACTTTTAATCATGCGTCTTATAATGCATCATAATCTTAACATGTCATATTTACAATGAACTTTTCCTTTATCATTACATCATATTCCTCATCATCATTATCAAAATAACATGCATAAAAGAACGTCATATAATATTAGCTACACATGGACACAAAGGCACATATTTCATTTCTTTAGTGCCTTAGATGACTTAAAATCTTATCATCATCATTATTTTCCTTGGGCCACCTTATACTCCACCCTTTTGGGAGTAATTTAGGTTATGAGCTTATACTTTACTAGTCGTCACTAGCATGTACTTATCCCTTTTGATAAGCTAAAGTCCCGACTCTACCCTTTTGAGAGAACGGGTTAGGGGGCTAAAATCACCTTTTCACCACCTATAGTCTGATGGTTCCAAAGGATCATTTTCTTATAAGTTTAAGTCACCATTAAATCTTTGCATGTTATATCACAATACAATTCATAAACATCATAGCATTTTCTCATTTATAGTCTTAAGCTAGAATAATATATATCAACTATAATCATGCATCTGGGAGATTCCCAGGAAAGAGAGGTGGGTCACAATGGACACGCTTAAATACCAAGTCTTTCCTTAGCTAGAACCTTTCCAAATTACACTTTTACAATGATACACTTTCTTCTAGCAACAAAGGTAAATTTTACATAATAAAGAATATTTCATGCATAAGCATTCTCATTATTTGCAACAGGAACTATAACATGCAAGCCAGGAAATCATTCAATGATATCAAGTACTTAATAAGCATCCGATACTTACATAGAATTATCAATTATAGAACTAATTAGTTATGCACCTAAGGGATTTATTGCCATCCTTACGATTATTTATAGGCCTTAAGAACACTATTAAATCAAATGGAGTAGCATAGGTAGTAAGTTGTTCCTAAGGTTTTACGGTATGCTAGAAGTTATGTTTTAAATCCTTTCTTGTTACCAGCTTTCCCTATGATGCTGAAATTAGTTACTAAACCAATTATGAATCATTCTCCCTTATTTAAACATAATAAAACCTGGTTCTTATCGTTGCTAAAGATTCTGGATAGAATGCATAAATTTCATTCCCTAGAGTTCTAGAAATCTTGTTTTTACGGTTTTCTAGTTGCTAAGTTCATTTTTAGTGTTCGGGATCAATCCTAGTCTAATTGATACCAAATTTTTCGTGGCTAACTAATCCTAGACAGAATTATAACATACTAAAACAGATTTGGCATTGGCTAAACTTAAAGGGGTCAAAAACTAGGTAAATTCTAGCTCTTCGGTTGTTCTAGGGAGCTAGTTTTATCTCTAACATGCAGTGAATCATTCTCTTAACAATAAACCATAATTATCACAACTTCAAACATATCAAATCATCATCATACATTGATACTAAACTCAGATCAGTGGCCGAATCATGAACCTCATGCAATTACATAGATTCATATTTTAAGTGAATATAAAATACTAGTTCCCCGTAAAATCCTTGTAAAGTCTTAAAACTCATTTAGAAACTAGTTCTTTTGTCAAACTTGGGAAGATCTTCACAATTAAAATTCTCACTTAAGATAAAAGGAGTAAGTCTTGAGCTTTAGTGTAACATCCTAATTTTTAACCCAATGCTCTAGAACATAATTAGGTTAATCATTAGTCTGTTACTTCATAGTCCTCATTTAGCTTTGAATTACTTAGCGGAAAATACGGGTAAATTTTTTTTTGAAATAAAAGTGAGAGCCGCGTGATGCGATAAGCGGTAAACCATGTATGGTAAACAAATGTCTCACAACATCATAACATAAGGCACAACATGAACATCACTGAATATCATCTTATATATATATAACTTGCCCACTTATAAGTGTGGGACTTAATTTAGTACAAGGAAAATACAAGAAAGGAAGTACAACATAAACATAAACATGATCTACTCCCCTACCCGAGTGCACCTAATGGGATAACCTCTAAACAAAAGAAGGTTTATCCCCATCTAAGTGGTGTGTGCTCTAACCGGGTACTCCATCGGTCGATCGTCACCTCCTACTGACGTCCGTCTCGTGAACGAGGCAAGTATCCGGGAAACTGTGCGAGCTCCTCGGGCGTAAAGAGGCGGAACGGGGATCGAGAGTGACCCCCGCGGTGTAGCCGCATCTCCGGTCGTCGTTCAAGTCGGGCTGAGTCACGGTATCCTCACTGCCCTCCCTCATCAATGGCGGAGAGGGGGCAGAGCTCTCACTATACGGATGAGTAGGCGGGTCCTCGGACGGGTCGGTCTTCGAGAAGTAGGTCCGGGGCACGTAATCGGGATAGTCTCGCATGGCTAAGGCGACGGTGTGCATGCGGAGCACTCTCTCGTCATGCGTCCGCGCACGCTCAAAAACTCGCTCGTCGTCGCCATAGGGTGCAGTCGGGGAAAAGCGATGGGTGTGCACGGGATGAGCGAAGGGGCGTCCTACGAACATGAAAACCCGCACCGTGCACTACCCCTCAAAATGGTATGACCCGTGAGTCGGGTCATAGTGCACCTCCCATGTCGGGGTGTCCACGAACACTACGAACGTCGCCATCTGAAGACGTGACGGAAAGAAAATGATAGAGGGAGTGAGAATCTTGCTAAAGAATCTCAGTAGGGCCTCCTACTACCTAGGTGTCATCATCTACGTCTTCAGGAACCTTGGGTTTATTTATACAAAATGACTGAGCATGTATTAAGTTCATTTTAAACTTTAGAATATATTTTAGCCAAGGTCTATTCATTTTAGGATGATCTTAATGTCATGAATGCAACATAATAGAAAATGTATGCATGGCACTACCTAATGCACATACATAAGACGTAACATCAAGCTTCATCATACTTAGTGGCATAAAGTGGCAATAGTAACATTCATATGGGACAAAACTTAGTGACATAATCATAATCATGAAACTTCTCTTCCTCATGGGCCACCCCAAAGACAATCGAATCGGGGTGCTCGATCAACCGGTGTCACCCAGAACGTGTCATACATCTAGGTTATGAGCTCATACCTTAACTAGTCATCACTAGTTCTTACTTACCACTTAACGATAAGCGTATCATAAATCATAAATCCCGACTATCTGAGTACGGGTTAGGGGCAAAACTCTTAGGGGTGCTCGGCCGAACCGGTGTCACCTAAGAGTGTAAAATGGTACCGATGTCACATGAGTTCTATGGAGGTGCTCGGCCGAACCGGTGTCATCCTAGAACCCATCTTAGTACCTTAATTTTCAAAATCTCTTTAAGTCCCCAAATTTGTCTAAAATTCAGTGCACAACGGTCATTACACCGAATTTCCTTCCAAATTTGCTTTATGCCACATTAACATATAACCTCATGAATTCCTCATATGAATAATCATCATCATCATTTGCATACTACATGCATCATCATAAAACATTCAAACGCTTACCCTTACGGTAGCTTATGCTTTGACCCTTACGGGTCTTAATCTTGAGATATAATTCTCTAACATCCGACGCTCATATTTTTATGCACCTAAGGGCTCATAATTAATCATCATTCCTAATCCTCATGTTCATACTTAAATCTGAAAAGCATAGGGCAGAATCTCTAACTTGTATTTACGGGGTTCTAGAACTTACGTTTTAGACCCTTTCTCGGTTTCGTTTTCGCCGAAGGCGCTATATATTAAATCTAAATCAATTATGAGACATTCCTATGCTTAAGGATTAATTATTAATCATGTTTATCATGTTGTAAGGGTGCTGGACAGAATCTAAAAAATTAAATGTTCTAAGAGTTCTACATTTGCATTTTTACGGTTTTCTAGTTACTAGTTTTCCCGTAGGTGCTAGAATTCAATTCTAATCCAAATGTTACCAAGTTTTTCATGTCTAAACAATCTAAATCTGATTATGTTCCCGTTAAAACATTTTGGATAAGTTCCAAAAACAAATGGGTCAAAACTATGTTAAATTCTAGCTTTACGGTATTTCTAGTTAGCTAGTTTCTTACCTATCATACATAGGATCACTTCTACATCATCATATGATATTTTCACACATTCCAACACATCAAGACATCATCATACAACATCACACTCATCATATCAGAACCGAAAACATTTAACTTAAATGAGAGAGTTAAATTGACATTTCTAGGTTCATAAGTTAACTAGTTTCTCTCGGAATCGATCTAGAACTTCTAAAACTCTTTGCAAAACACTTTAATTCATCAAAAGGCTAAGAGAAGCCTTAGGTCACTGACCAAAACATATTCCATCCCCTAAAGATAATAAAATCACATCTTGTGATGACATAACCTTATAAAGATTTGTAAAGCTTTGAGGAAAATTTAAAACATAGACTATTGGTCCTAGTAGCTAGATGAAAACTCATTGCAAGTCCATCATCACTACTTGGCCGAAATTATGCATTCAAGGAATACATTCACATTTAGCTTTATCTTGGAATGAAATGGGCAAGTATTTGAGCTCTAGGTTCTTAAGTTACGACATAAACTAAACGTGCTCATGCTTTTCATTTTTAATCTTGCTTACAAAGTAAAGTGATGACTTGAATTTAAATATGCAAGGCATAAACTTAAACGTGCAAGCTTGAAAGTAAATATGCGAGGCATAAACTTAAACGTGCAAGCTTGAAGGTAAATATACATGGTTCAATTCTTTATTTTAGTGCTCTTGGCCCAACAACAATCGACTTTAAGGCCGAAATAGATAGGCATTCGAGAAATTAATTAGGTGGTAATGCAAGTTTAATTCTTTATTTTAGTGCTCTAGGCCCATCAACAATCGACTTTAAGGCCGAAATAGAAAGGCTTTGAGAATTAAATTAAGTGAAGATGCAAGTTCCATTTTAATCTTTATGTTCTTAGGTGATAGCTTGAAAGTAAAGGTGCATAACAAGAATGTAAATATGAATGCAAGCATAAAATAAATTATGCAAGTTCATTTTATCTTTCTAGAGCTCTTAACAAGACTTTAAAGGAATTTAAACCATAACCCAAACTCATCCAAACAAGGTAAGGTCAAGCTTAGAGTTCTTAAAACTCAACATAATATTTTTAGGAAATCAAACCATGAAGCTTAGAAAAATTTAAGGAAATGGCCGAAATCTTCAAGAAGAAAAAGGAACATTTTAAAACTCTAGAGTTCATGATCTTGATGATATATTAACACCAACATCATGAGTCCTCATCATTGAGTTCATAGAGCCATTTTAAAACATCATCAAAGCTAAAGTTCTCAAGAGTTCAAGAAAGGAAAAACTAAAAACATTTTTGCTCAAGAACAAAGATCAAGCTCTAGAGTTGTTTCAAGTGATGAACATCATCATGAAACTCTCATCATCAAGCTCTCATGTCTTTGTTCTCCAAGGCCTATGGCCGAAAATGAAAAGGAAAAAGGAGTGGAAATGAAGTTCTAAAAAGAATCAAGAGAAACTATGAACATCAAGCTTGAAACAAGAACTTTAAAGAAAAGAATACATGAAAGAAAATCCCTACTTGGTGTGATGAACTTGAAGATGGAAGAAGAAGATGAAGATGATGAAGAACTTTGAAGAGCTTGAAGAACTTGAAGAACACTAGAACTTTGAGAGAAAAGAAAAGCTTTGAGTGTTTCCTAAACTTAGCAAATGATCTAAAAGTGGTGCAAGCTCCTCAAGGCATTCTATTTATAGAGAAATGAAACAAATGGAGGGGGTGAGGGCTGAAGATGTTTTCGGCCATGAGGTGCAGAATTGGAGGCATCCATGAGTTCCATGAGGTGAGATAATGTGTTCTTGAGGTATGGTGAGGTATGGCTTAAGGTATGGTGAGGTATGGTTCAAGGTATGGCTTCAAGCATGGTTCTTTGAGTGAGAAAACAATTTAATATGTGGTTAAAGGGGATGAGGTCTGGCCGAAGTGCATCAGCCCATGGGGAGGATTAGTTTGCATTTTAATTGTGGTTTAGAGTTGTGTTTAGGTGTATCTTTGATTATGCTTAAGATTAGGAATTTGTAAGAAAGTGTTTAGGTAAGGTAAATGGGTAATTAAGGTGGTCTAGACATAATTAAGGAGTGGTCTTGCACCAGTAGTGAGTTAAATCCTCAATTTAGAGTCTAAACAACTCTAGACACATTTCCTTGATTTAAGGAATTGGAGAGAGAAAACACTATTCAAGATTCCAAGACTAGGAGTCTTGAGTTCTAAAAAGGGATTTAAGTTTAATCTAAGCAATTTTAGGTTCTAATTAACTTTAATAAATTATTTTGACTCTAGATTAATTAGGGAAATAAATTAATCTTCGTTTAGAGTCTAATATTGCTTAGGTTTGCTTAATTACGTCATTAAGCTCAAAAGCACTATTCTAGGGGCAAAATCGTAATTTTGCACTAAAACTGCCCGGGACCACTGGGACTTGAACAAAGACCTCTAGACACATGAAAACATGTTTTTAAACCTCTGGGGAAAGTTCCGGGCTCAAACGGCACCTTTACCCACGTAAAAACGCTATAGGGGTATTTTGGTCATTTTGACCCAAATCATGAAACGAAATTTTCGCTTCCGAAAGCATTCAAGGGCCATTTATTCCCCTTCAAACATTGAGTTGACCCTTCGAGGACGACTGAGTTGGTTACCCTCGAGTTCGGGTCAGGAAATGACCTCAGGGGCATTTTGGTCATTTCCCTCGGACAGAGAAATCGGGGTGTTACATTTAGAGATTTAGGTGACATCTTAGAATTATAAACATGCTATGCAACCTTATTTTAATCTTATCTTTATAAGGTGATAGCTTGGAATTATAAACATGATATGCAATTCCATTTCTTTATCTTTAAGATTTAAGGTGATGACTTGAAAATTAAACATGATGCAAGAACTTGAAATATAAACATGATCCAAGAAACCGGAGCGGCGGTAATCCGCACAGGACCAGTAGAGGGAGAAGAGAATATTAAGAAACCGGAGCGGCGGTAGTCCGCACAGGACCGGTGAAGGGAGAAGAGAATATTAAGAAACCGGAGCGGCAGTAGTCCTGTGAAGAGAATTATTATTACATCTTTTTAAGCTCCAATCTCAAGACTTTTTAAAGAATAAATTCTTTAACTCCAATAATCATATTTCTTTGCTTGTGATACATGGCCAAGTCTGTGACCTCTAGGATCTTTAGGTGATGGCATAAAATAAACATGCCATGCGTTGATTCTTTTAGCCATTATAAAATAAAGTGAGAGCATAAATTAAATATGAGATGCAACCTCTTTATTATCTTGAAAGATTAAGTGATGACTTGAAACATAAACATGAAATACAAGCTTGGAAAATACATCTTTCAAGTTCTAAACTAAAAATCTTTGTTTTAGCATCATAAAGCATTATTCTTTAAAGTTTTGCATTAAGTGGAATTTTCAAGCTTTAGAGGCCTAACTTGTGATGGATTTACAACCCACCCTCAAGGTCCTCATCATCAAGCCATCATCTTAGTTTCACCTAGGCCATATGGCCGAATTGGTTAAAGAAAAATGAAGAGGAAAACCGAAATGAAAAGCTAAGGTAAGTTCATAATTTCATCATTTTGAGCTAAAAACACAACTCCTCAAAGCATAGAAATAAATTTAGAAACTACTCCCTACCTAATCTGAGTTGAAGAAGAGGAAGAGAACTTGATTTCTTGAAGTGAAATGAACAAAATCTCTTTGAAAAAATTGAAGAAAGAATTCAGCCAAAGAGGAGGAAGAAAGAAAGTTTTTGGTGCTCCTAAAAACTAGTTATGAACAAAGCATTCCACGACCACTCAAGCAATCCTATTTATAGAAGATTTTGAGGCTTCTAATTGGCCAAAATGAGGAGATAGTTGGTGGAATTTTGCAGGAGAAATAAGGGAGGAAAAATCATTTTAGACAAAGTTGTATGAAATTAAGGAATTATGTCTCTTATGGTGACATTTTGGCATTTTGTTTTAGTGCAACTTTTGGCAATAATTCAGCTGCATAATGGCATCAATAATTTCGTCCATTACAGCCCAAAGAAGTGAAATTTGTGTGTTACATGCATTATTTAGGTGTAGGCAAGGTATTTATGTAATTTAGAGAATTTACGGTTAAGGGCTTAAGTGAATTAGTAAGCAATTTGGGTGTTTTTGAACAATTTTGGGTTCTAATCAATCTAAAGACATAATTTTGACTCTAGATTAATTTTTAGAATTTAATAAGCTTTAATTTGAGCCTAATATTGCTTAGGTTTCAGATACTGAATCAAAAATCCCGAATTAAAATCGCCAAAAACATAGGCAAAATCGTACTTTCACTTAAAAACTGCCCGAGGCCACCCGAGCTTAACCAATGGTTAATCATGGCTTAAAAACAAATTTTAAAACATTTTAGTGAGGTTCGGGCTCGGTCACACGCACATCGGAGTTAAAACAATACAGGGCGTTTTGGTCATTTCGCGCGTCAGAATTCAAAATTGAGATCCTTCTGCTCTATTAACCCACATAACACAAACAATCCCTTATTATCATCAAAACATCCCCTTGAGAATAGGTGGGGCCCACGATCCTCATTTTCTGAGTAAAATAACTTCAGGGGTATTTTGGTCATTTTATACGTACAGAAATTCGGGATTTGCGACTCTCGCATGAATCGCTCCTAACCTCTCTTCTAATGTTATATTCCTTTATTGAGGATTGTTCGGCCTCAAATCTTATGTAATAATTACCTACAGTAATTCGGTAATTTCTAATGACAGTAAAAATTACAGTAAAAATTGGGGTGTTACATTTTGCACCAAGTGGAATTTTCAAGCTTTAGAGGCCTAACTTGTGGTGGATTTACAACCCACCCTCAAGGTCCTCATCATCAAGCCATCATCTGAGTTCCACCTAGGCCATATGGCCGAATTGGTTAAAGAAAAATGAAGAGGAAAATCGAAATGAAAAGCTAAGGTAAGTTCATAATTTCATCATTTTGAGCTAAAAACACAACTCCTCAAAGCATAGAAATAAATTTAAAAACTACTCCCTACCTAATCTGAGTTGAAGAAGAGGAAGAGAACTTGATTTCTTGAAGTGAAATGAAACAAAATCTCTTTGAAAAAATTGAAGAAAGAATTCAGCCAAAGAGGAGGAAGAAAGAAAGTTTTTGGTGCTCCTAAAAACTAGTTATGAACAAAGCATTCCAAGACCACTCAAAAAGCCTATTTATAGAATATTTTGAGGCTTTTAATTGGCCAAAATGAGGAGGTAGTTGGGGGAATTTTTCAGGAGAAATAAGGGAGGAAAAATCATTTTAGACAAAGTTATATGAAATTAAGGAATTATGTCTCTTATGGTGACATTTTGGCATTTTGTTTTAGTGCAACTTTTGGCAATAATTCAGCTGCATAATGGCATCAATAATTTCGTCCATTACAGCCCAAAGAAGTGAAATTTGTGTGTTCCATGCATTATTTAGGTGTAGGCAAGGTATTCATGTAATTTAGAGAATTTACGGTTAAGGGCTTAAGTGAATTAGTAAGCAATTTGGGTGGTTTTTGAGCAATTTTGGGTTCTAATCAATCTAAAAGACATAATTTTGACTCTAGATTAATTTTTAGAATTTAATAAGCTTTAATTTGAGCCTAATATTGCTTAGGTTTCAGTATACGAATCAAAAATCTCGAAATTCGCAAAACTGCCCAAAAACAGGGGCAAAATCGTACTTTCACTTAAAAACTGCCTGAGGCCACCCGAGCTTAACCAATGGTTAATCATGGCTTAAAAACAAATTTTAAAACATTTTAGTGAGGTTCGGGCTCAGTCGGCACACACATTGGAGTTAAAACAGCCGTAGGGCCGTTTTGGTCATTTCACGCGTCGGAACTCAAAATTGAGATCCTTCTGCTCTATTAACACACATAACACAAACAATCCCTTATTATCATCAAAACATCCCCTTGAGAATAGGTGGGGCCCACGATCCTCATTTTCTGAGTAAAATAACTTCAGGGGCATTTTGGTCATTTTATACGTACAGAAATTCGGGATTTGCGACTCTCGCATGAATCTCTCCTAACCTCTCTTCTAATGTTATATTCCTTTATTGAGGATTGTTCGGTGTAACGCCCCAATTTTTACTGTAATTTTTACTGTCATTAGAAATTACTCAATTACCGAATTACCGTAGGTAATTATTACATAAGATTTGAGGCCGAACAATCCTCAATAAAGGAATATAACATTAGAAGAGAGGTTAGGAACGATTCATGCGAGAGTCGCAAATCCCGAATTTCTGTACGTATAAAATGACCAAAATGTCCCTGAAGTTATTTTACTCAGAAAATGAGGATTGTGGGCCCCACATATTCTCAAGGGGATGTTTTGAGAATAATAAGGGATTGTTTGTGTTATGTGTGTTAATAGAGCAGAAGAATCTCAATTTTGAGTTCCGACGCACGAAAAGACCAAAACGCCTCGCAAATTGTTTTAACTCCGATGTGCGTGCCGACTGAGCCCGAACCTCACTAAAATGTTTTAAAATATGTTTTTAAGCCATGATTAACCATTGGTTAAGCTCGGGTGGCCTTGGGCGCTTTTAAGTGAAAGTACGATTTTGCCCCGCTTTTGGGCGCTTTACGAATTTCGGGATTTTCGATTCATATACCAAACCTAAGCAATATTAGGCTCAAATTAAAGCTTATTAAATTCTAAATATTAATCTAGATTCAAAATTATGTATTTAGATTGATTAGAACCCAAAATTGCTCAAAAACACCCAAATTACTTACTAATTCACTTAAGCCCTTAACCGTAAATTCTCTAAATTACATGAATACCTTGCCTACACCTAAATAATGCATGGAACACACAAATTTCACTTCTTTGGGCTGTAATGCACGAAATTATTGATGCCATTATGCAGCTGAATTATTTCCAAAAGTTGCACTAAAACAAAATGCCAAAATGTCACCATAAGAGACATAATTCCTTAATTTCATACAACTTTGTCTAAAATGATTTTTCCTCCATTATTACTCCTGTAAAATTCTGACAACTACCTCCTCATTTTGGCCAATTAGAAGCCTCAAAATCTTCTATAAATAGGCTTGCTTGAGTGGTCTTGGAATGCTTAGTTCATAACTAGTTTTTAGGAGCACCAAAAACTTTCTTTCTTCCTCCTCTTTGGCTGAATCCTTTCTTCAATTTTTCAAAGAGATTTTGTGTCATTTCACTTCAAGAAATCAAGTTCTCTTCCTCTTCTTCAACTCAGATTAGGTAGGGAGTAGTTTCTAAATTTATTTCTATGCTTTGAGGAGTTGTGTTTTTAGCTCAAAATGATGAAATTATGAACTTGCCTTAGCTTTTCATTTTGGTTTTCCTCTTCAATTTTTCTTTAACCAATTCAACCATATGGCCTAGGTGGAACTAAGATGATGGCTTGATGATGAGGACCTTGAGGGTGGGTTGTAAATCCATCACAAGTTAGGCCTCTAAAGCTTGAAAATTCCACTTGATGCAAAACCTTAAAGAATAATGCTTTATGATGCTAAAACAAAGATTTTTAGTTTAGAACTTGAAAGATGTATTTTTTTCCTTTTATGTTTTATTTCTTGTTAAGACATGTATTGGGTTGAATTTATAATTCTTTTAAAGTCTTGAAGGAGCTCTAGTAAAGAAACAAAATGAATTTGCATCCATGATTAAGTTTATGCTTTGCATAACCATGTTTACCTTCTATGTCATCACTAAATTTTCAAGAATGAATAAATGAACTTGCATTTCTCATGTTTAAATTCCAAGCTTGTATTTCATGTTTATGTTTCAAGTCATCACTTAATCTTTCAAGATAATTAAGAGGTTGCATCTCATATTTAATTTATGCTCTCACTATATTTTATAATGGCTAAAAGAATCAACGATGACATGTTTATTTTATGCCATCACCTAAAGATCCTAGAGCTTAAAGACTTGCCCATGTATCACAAGCAAAGAAATATGATTATTGGAGTTAAAGAATTTATTCTTTAAAAAGTCTTGAGATTGGAGCTTAAAAAGATGTAATAATAATTCTCTTCTCCTCTATCGTCCCATGGACTACCGCCTCCGGTTTCTTAATATTCTCTTCTCCTCTATCGTCCTGGACTACCGCCGCTCCGGTTTCTTAATATTCTCTTCTCCCTCTCGTCCTGTGCGGATTACCGCCACTCCAGCTTTCTTGTATCATGTTTATATTTCAAGTTCTTGCATCATGTTTAATTTTCAAGTCATCACCTTAAATCTTAAAGATAAAGAAATGGAATTGCATATCATGTTTATAATTCCAAGCTATCACCTTATAAAGATAAGATTAAAATAAGGTTGCATAGCATGTTTATAATTCTAAGATGTCACCTAAATCTCTAAAGCTCAAGACTTACTCCTTTTATCTTAAGTGAGAATTTTAATTGTGAAGATCCTCCCAAATTTGACAAAAGAACTAGTTTCTAAATGAGTTTTAAGGCTTTGCAAGGATTTTACTGGGAACTAGTATTTTATATGCACTTAAAATATGATTCTATGTAATTGCATGAGGTTCATGATTCGCCACTGATCCGAGTTTAGTATCAATGTGTGATAATGATTTGATATGATTGAAGTTGTGATAATTATGGTTTATTGTTAAGAGAATGATTCATAATTGGTTTAGTAACTAATTAGTTCTATAATTGATAATTCTATGTAAGGATTGGATGCTTATTAAGTACTTGATATCATTGAATGATTTCGTGACTTGCATGTTATAGTTGCTGTTGCAAATAATAAGAATGCTTATACATGAAATGTTCTTATGTAAAATTCACCTTTGTTGCTAGAAGAAAGTGTATCATTGTAAAAGTGTAATTTGGAAAGGTTCTGGCTAAGGAAAGACTTGGTATTTAAGCGTGTCCATTGTGACCGACCTCTCTTTCCTGGGAATCTCGCATATGCATGATTACAGTTGATATATATTATTCTAGCTTAAGATTATAAATGAGAAAATGTTATGATGTTTATGAATTGTATTATGATATAACATGCAAAGATTTAATGGTGACTTAAACTTATAAGAAAATGATCCTTTGGAACCATCAGACTATAGGTGGTGAAAAGGTGATTTTAGCCCCCTAACCCGATCTCTCAAAAGGGTAGAGTCGGGACTTTAGCTTATCAAAAGGGATAAGTATATGCTAGTGACGACTAGTAAAGTATGAGCTCATAACCTAAATTACTCCCAAAAGGGTGGAGTATAGGGTGGCCCAAGGAAAATAATGATGATGATAAGATTTTAAGTCACCTAAGGCACTAAAGAAATGAAATATGTGCACTGTGTCCATGTATAGCTAATATTATATGACGTTCTTTTATGCATGTTATTTTGATAATGATGATGAGGAATATGATGTAATGATAAAGGAAAAGTTCATTGTAAATATGACATGTTAAGAATAAGATGCATTATAAGACGCATGATTAAAAATTGACGAACCTCGGTTAAGTATTTGTCCGAACTTAAAATGAATCTTTGCATGCTCACTATTTTAGAATAATCCCGAGGTTCCCGGGACTTTGATGATGACACTGTAGAAGGAGGTACCTTATCGAGAATTCTTTAGCAAGATTCTCACTCCCTTTTCTTTATTTCCGCTATTGTCTCCAGATTCAAATGGCGACATTCGCCCTGCTCGCTGATACCCCTACTTGGGAATTCCACTATGATCCGCATCGCTCGTATCATTTTGAAGGAGGTGCGCAGTCGTGTTTTTATTTACATAGGTCGTCCATTTGCACATCCTGTCCCTAGTTATCGATTTTCTCCTACTTCTCCCTATGGCGATGAAATGGTTTTCGAACATGCACGCCCACTTGATGAAAGGATGTTACGTTCTTATCCCGCTTCATCTGCTGTCCATGGATTTCCCAGTATGTTCCCGAGACGAGATATTCAAACTGATCCTTCAGAGGACACTCCTACTCATGTATATTCTGAGAGCTCGCTCCTACTCCCTACACGTGTAAGAGAGGGTAGTGAGGAAACAGCTTGTTCAGCCGAGGTTAGCGAGAAGGCCGTCCATGCGACTCCTCACTGGTGCATCTCGTGTGTCCTCCCGAGGGAGCTCATCGATGGATCGGATTTATTCCCCCATTTTCGTGACAAAGGCCATAGAAGGTTCTTAGTAGACTTATGTGTGATCATGCACCCTAGTTTTAGGATAACCTTCCACTTATGGAGTTATCTAGTTTAGGGCATGAATTTCCTTAAGTATATTTTCTTTTATGGGTTTGCATAAGATAATGATGTATGAACATAACCCACCCTTTGAGTGAGGTTATTGTATGTAAATATATGCTATAATGTGCTTATGGATGTTATATGATGGAGCCTAAGTGATATAATGTGATATATCCTTAAAGGCCTTATTAGACTGCGCTTACTCGTTCACATTGTACTCGGCTCACGTTTTCAATTATGTGTTTTTTTAAAAAAAAAAAAAGGGCTCGTAATTTCACTAAGTATTTTCAAATTATGAAGAAAGAACCAAAGCAAGGAGTAAAGTCTAGTCATTAATCAGATTCAACCTAGGTGTATCTGGTTAATTACTAGGGTGTTACATTTTGGTATCGTGAGCGCTCGATTCTCATGGAGCCCGAGGATTGGACTAGCTATGCTTCTAAAGCATAATACGTTAGTGACGCCATGTGTAGATGTTTATCATTAGGATGAGCTTGGGGAGTAGAAATACATGACTATCAGTATGTTGAAAGTGCCATGGTAACTTGCTCACTTTGCATGGAATATTGGGCCTGATCACCTCGGTGTTCTTTGTTTTGTGTGTATAGGGACCAATGGCACGTCGACAATGCACTAGGAGCGCAAAGACAAAATAATCACGACAACGAGACACCAAGCACTCCGCGACGTAGCAAGGACCATGAGAATGATGATGGAACGAATGGATCAGATCGTCAAGCCAATATGAATCAACGACATGAGATTCCCTGAACATGCCTGCTTTGGGAGTTTCGTAAGGCAAACCCACCGGTTTTCAAGGGGACACTCAATCCAAATATTGCGTATGAATGGATTCGAATATTGAGAAGGTCTTTCTTTGTAGTCCCATGCTCGGAGGAGCAAAAGGTCACCTTCGCTACTCATATGCTTGAGGGTGATGCCGGTTTACGGTGGGCGGTGTTCAAGACTCCTGGAGACGACCGATGTGGACATTGATTGGGAACTATTCAAGGTCCATTTTTACGAAAAGTACTTTCCAGAGTCAATTAGAAATGCCAAGGACATTGAATTCATGCAACTTGTCCAGGGAATATGAATGTGGCCCAAAGACATCGCCAAATTTGAAGAACTCATTAAGTTCTCAAGAATGTACCAAGGAAATCTCGATGAGTACCGAAATGCATTAAATACGAGTCGTGGTTGAAGGCGGAACTTAATGTGGCAGCTTGCACATTTGGAGATTAGGATTTCTCTACCCTAGTTAACAAATGTCGGATTATTGAAGAAGGTCGAGAAAACTAAACACCCCAAAGTCGATAATATTACCAAAAAGTTGACACCTCAAGGTCGCTAGCTCAAGAGGCGTAATCGACCTCCATTCCCCTCAATCAAGGCCACAAGGGACACAAAGAAATTGTCAACAAGGAAGGCCAAACAACAACAATCGCTATAATAACAACCCCTACAACAATAACCCCAAGAATAATCACAACAACAACAATAACAACAATAAAGGGAAAGCACCACAAAGAGGTCCAAAGAAGATTCTCCACGGCCTGCGCCATCCATGGAATGTCCCAAGTGCGGCAAGAATCATGGGAGCATGCCATGTCGAGCGGAACAAACGTGTGCTATCGGTGTGGAAAACCAGGTCATTACTCCCGAGAATGCACTGAAAGGAACCCGCTAACCCCCAATCCCAAGCCGCAATACCAGGGAAGGGTATTTACTGTTAATCTTGAAGAAACAACGGTCACGAAATCTCGTGGAAGGTAAGGGTAATATGCATGGTAAAGACTTAATTGTACTATATGATTCTGGCGCTTCTCATTCTTTTTATCTCCCATTCATGTGTTAAAGCCTTAATTTACCTATGACTGAGCTTCCTTTTGACCTTATTGTTTCTACCTGACTGGAAAACCCGTTAGGACTTGTAAATGTTGTTTAGATTGTAGTTTTATTATAGATAATAGATCCTTTGTTTTAGATCTTATTTGCTTACCCATGCGAGGTTTAGATGTGATTCTTGGCATGGATTCCCTTGAGGGCAACCGTCTTTGTTAAACTGTTATGAGAAAACCATCACTTTTCTTCCTATTCCTATTGAACCTAAGAAACCCATAAGTCTTTACATAATCTGTGGAAATGGACTGTGGTAAGGGTGAGAGTAAAGGTTACATTTTCTTAGCCGCTAGTGATGTAGACTTTGAGCAAAGTATCGATGAGATACCAATAGTAAGAAATTATCCCAAGTATTTCCAGATGAGATACTGCAGTTTCCCAAGAGAGAGATAGAATTTTCCATAGAGTTGCTTCCTAAAAGTGACCTATATCCATAGCCCCATACAGATGTCCCTATTAGAATTGACCGAGTTAAAAACTCAATTGGAAGATTTATTGGAGAAAAAGTTTGTTAGGCCTAGTGCATCACCTTGGGGAGCCCTGTGTTGTTTGTAAAGAAAAAGGATGGGAGTATGAGGATGTGTGTAGATTATAGGCGCTGAATAAAGTAACGGTGAAAAACAAGTATCCTCTGCCTAGGATCGATGATTTGATGGACTAACTGAAAGGTGCGGTAGTGTTTTCTAAGATAGATTTGAGGTCAGGCTACCATCAAATTAGAGTGAGAGATGAAGACATACCTAAAACGGCCTTTCGTGACTGACACGGCCATTTTGAGTTTGCGATAATGTCCTTTGGGTTAACCAATGCTCCAGCTATTTTTATGGATTACATGAATAGGATCTTTCGACCCTATTTAGATCAGTTTGTAGTTGTCTTTATAGATGACATTCTTATATATTCTAAGACCCATGAAGAGCATGAATGCCACCTAACCATAGTACTGGAGATCTTGAAGGAAAAGAAACTATATGCCAAGATTTCCAAGTGTGAGTTTTGGTTGGATAAGGTGCAATTTTTAGGGCATGTAGTATCTAAGAAAGGAATTGTCAGAGATCCTAGTAAGGTAGAAGCGGTAGTAAACTGGGAAAGACCAACCACAAGAATCAAGTAAGGAGCTCTGTGGGTTTAGCTGGTTATTACCGTCGATTTATCAAGGGATTTTCCCAGATTTCCCTACCTTTGACCAAGCTGACTAGGAAGAACACCCCTTTTTCATGGACCCTGGAGTGTGAAAAGAGCTTTCAAGAGTTAAAACACAAGCTAACCTCGACCCTGCTTTAGTGTTACCCACCCCAATGTGCCTTTCGAGGTGTATTGTGATGCTTCAAAAAGGGTTTAGGTTGTGTATTGATGCAAGATAGGCAAGTGGTGGCCTATGCATCAAGACAACTCAAGCCACATGAGGCAAACTACCCTACCCATGACCTTGGGTTAGTCCGTCGTGTTTGCTCTAAAGATTTGGAGACACCATTTATATGGAGTTAAGTTTGAGGTGTTTTCCGATCACAAGAGTTTGAAATATCTCTTTGATCAAAAAGAGCTAAACATGAGGCAAAGGCGATGGATGGAGTTCTTGAAAGATTATGATTTTGGATTGAACTACCATCCTGGTAAAGCTAATGTAGTAGCTGATGCTTTGAGTAGGAAGTCCTTACAAGTGTCCTGTTTGATGGTGAAGGAGGTTGAATTGATTGAGCAATTTAGGGACTTAAACCTAGGAATGACTTTGACCACTAAGGGCATCTGAGCTTGTCACCTTAGAGTGACAAGTGAGTTCAAAGAAAGGATTGTTCAAGCTCAAGGGGACGATGCAGAGTTTCAAGAGACTTTAGGGCCATTGAAGGCAGGAAAGCTGATAGGTTTTACCCAAGGAATGGACGATTTGTGGAGGTTTAAAGGTCGAATATGTGTACTGCTAGTGGTGGCCTCCGAAAGGATATTTTGGAGGAAGCCCATAAGAGCCATTTTACCCTTCATCCTGGTGCCACCAAGATGTATCAAGATTTGAAGAAGATGTTCTGGCCTGGAATGAAGAAAGATGTGTGCACATGGGTGAGTAAGTGCTTGGTGTGTCAAAAGGTGAAGATTGAACACCAAAACCCTCTGGAATGCTGCAACCTCTGTCGATCCCTCGAGTGGAAGTGGGATAGTATCTCCATGGATTTTGTGACTGGATTACCAAGGACCCAAATGAATCATGATACCATATGGGTAATCGTGGATCGATTGACAAAGTCAGCCCACTTTTTACCTATTAAGGTGACTTATTCCTTGGATAGGTTAGCACAATTATATATTCAGGAGATAGTGAGGTTACATGGGGTGCCGTCGACGATAATCTCGGACCGAGATCCGCGATTTACGTCGCGATTTTGGGGAGCCTTTCAAAAGGCATTTGGTTCAAAGCTGTGTCTAAGCACGACCTATCACCCCCAAACAGACGGTCAATCTGAAAGAACTATCCAAACCTTGGAGGATATGTTAAGGGCATGTGTTTTAGATCAAAGGGAAGTTGGGATAAGTACTGCCACTTATTGTATTTGCATATAACAACAGTTATCATGCAAGTATCGGTATGGCACCGTATGAGGCCCTCTATGGACGGAAATGTCAATCTCCCTTATGTTGGTATGAACCCGGAGAGCAAAGTTTACTTGGACCTGATATTGTGAGGGAAACAACGGAACAAATCAAAAAGATTAAGGATAAGATTCTTACTGCTCAAAGTCTACAGAAAAACTATGCGGACAAGCGGCGAAAACCGCTAGATTTTCAAGAAGGGGACCACGTGTTCCTAAGGATCACCCCACCACGTGCATAGGCCGAGCAATAAAAGTAAAGAAATTGAGCCCAGATTTCTTGGTCCGTTTGAAATCCTTACCAAAGTAGGACTCAGTAGCTCACCGTATAGCCCTACCCCGAGTCTATCCAACCTTCATGATGTTTTCCATGTCTCTCGCTTAAGAAAGTATCAATCGACCCGAGTCATGTACTAGAGCCGTAACATGTACAATTAAGAGATAACCCGACATTTAACTTACTACCCACGAGAATCGCCGACCGAGGAGTTAAGCGATTAAGGAACAAGGTCACACTTGGTCAAAGTAGCATGGGGACAGGGTGAAACCAAGAACTTACATGGGAGCAGAATCAAACATGAAAGCACAATACCCGAAGTTGTTCTCGTGTAACGAATTTCCGGCGAAATTCTCTTTAAGGAGCGGAGTAATGTAACGCCCCAATTTTTACTGTAATTTTTAGTGTCATTAGAAATTACTCAATTACCGAATTACCGTAGGTAATTATTACATAAGATTTGAGGCCGAACAATCCTCAATAAAGGAATATAACATTAGAAGAGAGGTTAGGAACGATTCATGCGAGTCGCAAATCCCGAATTTCAGACGTATAAAATGACCAAAATGTCCCTGAAGTTATTTTACTCGTAAAATGAGGATTGTGGGCCCCACATATTCTCAAGGGGATGTTTTGAGAATAATAAGGGATTGTTTGTGTTATGTGTGTTAATAGAGCAGAAGAATCTCAATTTTGAGTTCCGACGCACGAAAAGACCAAAACGCCTCAAATTGCTTTAACTCCGATGTGCGTGCCGACCGAGCCCGAACCTCACTAAAATGTTTTAAAATATGTTTTTAAGCCATGATTAACCATTGGTTAAGCTCGGGTGGCCTTGGGCAGTTTTTAAGTGAAAGTACGATTTTGCCCCCGTTTTTGGGCGCTTTTGCGAATTTCGGGATTTTCGATTCATAACGAAACCTAAGCAATATTAGGCTCAAATTAAAGCTTATTAAATTCTAAATATTAATCTAGATTCAAAATTATGTATTTAGATTGATTAGAACCCAAAATTGCTCAAAAACACCCAAATTGCTTACTAATTCACTTAAGCCCTTAACCGTAAATTCTCTAAATTACATGAATACCTTGCCTACACCTAAATAATGCATGGAACACACAAATTTCACTTCTTTGGGCTGTAATGCACGAAATTATTGATGCCATTATGCAGCTGAATTATTTCCAAAAGTTGCACTAAAACAAAATGCCAAAATGTCACCATAAGAGACATAATTCCTTAATTTCATACAACTTTGTCTAAAATGATTTTTCCTCCATTATTACTGCTGAAATATTCTGACAACTACCTCCTCATTTTGGCCAATTAGAAGCCTCAAAATCTTCTATAAATAGGCTTGCTTGAGTGGTCTTGGAATGCTTAGTTCATAACTAGTTTTTAGGAGCACCAAAAACTTTCTTTCTTCCTCCTCTTTGGCTGAATCCTTTCTTCAATTTTTCAAAGAGATTTTGTGTCATTTCACTTCAAGAAATCAAGTTCTCTTCCTCTTCTTCAACTCAGATTAGGTAGGGAGTAGTTTCTAAATTTATTTCTATGCTTTGAGGAGTTGTGTTTTTAGCTCAAAATGATGAAATTATGAACTTGCCTTAGCTTTTCATTTTGGTTTTCCTCTTCAATTTTTCTTTAACCAATTCAACCATATGGCCTAGGTGGAACTAAGATGATGGCTTGATGATGAGGACCTTGAGGGTGGGTTGTAAATCCATCACAAGTTAGGCCTCTAAAGCTTGAAAATTCCACTTGATGCAAAACCTTAAAGAATAATGCTTTATGATGCTAAAACAAAGATTTTTAGTTTAGAACTTGAAAGATGTATTTTTTTTTCCTTTTATGTTTTATTTCTTGTTAAGACATGTATTGGGTTGAATTTATAATTCTTTTAAAGTCTTGAAGGAGCTCTAGTAAAGAAACAAAATGAATTTGCATCCATGATTAAGTTTATGCTTTGCATAACCATGTTTACCTTCTATGTCATCACTAAATTTTCAAGAATGAATAAATGAACTTGCATTTCTCATGTTTAAATTCCAAGCTTGTATTTCATGTTTATGTTTCAAGTCATCACTTAATCTTTCAAGATAATTAAGAGGTTGCATCTCATATTTAATTTATGCTCTCACTATATTTTATAATGGCTAAAAGAATCAACGCATGACATGTTTATTTTATACCATCACCTAAAGATCCTAGAGCTTAAAGACTTGCCCATGTATCACAAGCAAAGAAATATGATTATTGGAGTTAAAGAATTTATTCTTTAAAAAGTCTTGAGATTGGAGCTTAAAAAGATGTAATAATAATTCTCTTCTCCTCTATCGGGTCCTGTATGGACTACCGCTCCGGTTTCTTAATATTCTCTTCTCCTCTATCGTCCTGTGCGGACTACCGCCGCCCGGTTTCTTAATATTCTCTTCTCCTCTATCGTCTGTGCGGATTACCGCCTCCAGCTTTCTTGTATCATGTTTATATTTCAAGTTCTTGCATCATGTTTAATTTTCAAGTCATCACCTTAAATCTTAAAGATAAAGAAATGGAATTGCATATCATGTTTATAATTCCAAGCTATCACCTTATAAAGATAAGATTAAAATAAGGTTGCATAGCATGTTTATAATTCTAAGATGTCACCTAAATCTCTAAAGCTCAAGACTTACTCCTTTTATCTTAAGTGAGAATTTTAATTGTGAAGATCCTCCCAAATTTGACAAAAGAACTAGTTTCTAAATGAGTTTTAAGGCTTTGCAAGGATTTTACTGGGAACTAGTATTTTATATGCACTTAAAATATGATTCTATGTAATTGCATGAGGTTCATGATTCGCCACTGATCCGAGTTTAGTATCAATGTGTGATAATGATTTGATATGATTGAAGTTGTGATAATTATGGTTTATTGTTAAGAGAATGATTCATAATTGGTTTAGTAACTAATTAGTTCTATAATTGATAATTCTATGTAAGGATTGGATGCTTATTAAGTACTTGATATCATTGAATGATTTCTGACTTGCATGTTATAGTTGCTGTTGCAAATAATAAGAATGCTTATACATGAAATGTTCTTATGTAAAATTCACCTTTGTTGCTAGAAGAAAGTGTATCATTGTAAAAGTGTAATTTGGAAAGGTTCTGCTAAGGAAAGACTTGGTATTTAAGCATGTCCATTGTGACCCACCTCTCTTTCTCGGGAATCTCCCATATGCATGATTACAGCTGATATATATTATTCTAGCTTAAGACTATAAATGAGAAAATGTTATGATGTTTATGAATTGTATTATGATATAACATGCAAAGATTTAATGGTGACTTAAACTTATAAGAAAATGATCCTTTGGAACCATCAGACTATAGGTGGTGAAAAGGTGATTTTAGCCCCTAACCCGCTTCTCTCAAAAGGGTAGAGTCGGGACTTTAGCTTATCAAAAGGGATAAGTATATGCTAGTGACGACTAGTAAAGTATGAGCTCATAACCTAAATTACTCCCAAAAGGGTGGAGTATAGGGTGGCCCAAGGAAAATAATGATGATGATAAGATTTTAAGTCACCTAAGGCACTAAAGAAATGAAATATGTGCACTGTGTCCATGTGTAGCTAATATTATATGACGTTCTTTTATGCATGTTATTTTGATAATGATGATGAGGAATATGATGTAATGATAAAGGAAAAGTTCATTGTAAATATGACATGTTAAGAATAAGATGCATTATAAGACGCATGATTAAAAATTGACGAACCCCGGTTAAGTATTTGTCCGAACTTAAAATGAATCTTTGCATGCTCACTATTTTAGAATAATCCCGAGGTTCCTGGCGACTTTGATGATGACATCGTAGAAGGAGGTACCTTATCGAGAATTCTTTAGCAAGATTCTCACTCCTTTTCTTTATTTCCGCCATTGTCTCCAGATTCAAATGGCGACATTCGTCTGCTCGTTGATACCCCTACTTGGGAATTCCACTATGATCCGTGCATCGCTCGTATCATTTTGAAGGGAGGTGCGCATTCGTGTTTTTATTTACATAGGTCGCCCATTTGCACATCCCGTCCCTAGTTATCGATTTTCTCCTACTTCTCCCTATGGCGATGAAATGGTTTTCGAACATGCACGCCCACTTGATGAAAGGATGTTACGTTCTTATCCCGCTTCATCTGCTGTCCATGGATTTCCGAGTATGTTCCCGAGACGAGATATTCTCAAACCGATCCTTCAGAGGACACTCCTACTCATGTATATTCTCGAGAGCTCGCTCCTACTCCCACACGTGTAAGAGAGGGTAGTGAGGAAACAGCTTGTTCAGCCGAGGTTAGCGAGAAGGCCGCCCATGCGACCCCACTGGTGCATCTCGTGTGTCCCTCCCGAGGAGCTCATCGATGGATCGGATTTATTCCCCATTTTCGTGACAAGGGCCATAGAAGGTTCTTAGTAGACTTATGTGTGATCATGCACCCTAGTTTTAGGATAACCTTCCCGGCTTATGGAGTTATCTAGTTTAGGGGCATGAATTTCCTTAAGTATATTTTCTTTTATGGGTTTGCATAAGATAATGATGTATGAACATAACCCACCCTTTGAGTGAGGTTATTGTATGTAAATATATGCTATAATGTGCTTATGGATGTTATATGATGGAGCCTAAGTGATATAATGTGATATATCCTTAAACGTCTTATTATACTCCGCTTACTCGTTCACATTGTACTCGGCTCACGTTTTCAATTATGTGTTTTAAAAAAAAAAAAAAAAGGGCTCGTAATTTCACTAAGTATTTTCAAATTATGAAGAAAGAACCAAAGCAAGGAGTAAAGTCTAGTCATTAATCAGATTCAACCTAGGTATATCTGGTTAATTACTAGGGTGTTACATTCGGCCTCAAATCTTATGTAATAATTACCTACAGTAATTTGGTAATTTCTAATGACAGTAAAAATTACAGTAAAAATTGGGGCGTTACAGGTTTGGGGAAGAAGAACATGGAAGCTGTATTTCTTGAGGATGATGGTCAAAAATTCATGAAGGAAATGAAAAATGCAATTTGTGTTGTTGATATAAGTATAACTTTGTAATAAAGAAAATAGGATTTTTGTGTGATTGTAGTTTAATCTTGCCAATGATAGGAGATGTTGCCATCCTTCTTGCCATACATTACCAAGAAGCTTACTTTCTAAGCTTCATGCAGTGTAAGTAACCACACACCAAAGTTTTACTAAACAGATGAAATATTGACCTTCGGGTGAAGTTAAAATTAATGAGAGGCCAAAATTAAAACTTACTGGACAAGTTTTAATCCCCTTGGCTCAACACGAGTGCCTCACTTAAATTTAGAGAGCAAGTTGCTTTTTTTGTGTTAAAATTGCACACTGATATTTCACCAAACGGGTGCAATATATCCCTATCGAGAACGTAAAATATCTTAGTCAAATCCTGAGCCTAATATTCTACCCCAACATCCGAGTCTAAGTCTCTCCTGTCCCCGAACACCCTCCATCTTAGACACTTTTGGCCCCGGTTCAAGAGTTACTATTCATCTACTGGACCCAAAAAAACACTATTCATGTTTATTTTTTCGTTGTGTCATGCTTATCATTACCAAGCCTGTTAGAATACTCAAATTTAGGGTGTTACATCAGTAATTAACTCATCCAAAGATTAGATTTAAGAGCCCAAAATAGTCAATCAAGATGAGATGCCTATATACAAGCTAGATAGACCATAGTCAAACAAGAGGAGAGCAATGCCTATTAGGCACATCAGTTAGGTATCCCTGCTAGTCCTCATTACCTCCTGAGGAAGTAGTGGAACCAGAAGAAGTCTCCTCCAAAGGATCTAACTTAATGACAATGACAAGCTATGGTGGTTACTAAGTAACAGGTGCGACAATTAGTGGATGAGTCATGTATAGTGGAAAAGAAAGAAAAGGGGACTCTAGATCAAAAGTAGGACTCATAACAATACTATCGAATAGGGCATGCAAATAGTATATAAACATAGATACTGGATTGAGGGACTAGGTACGATGATTCTAACTCCTGGTTGTAATGCCATTACAAATTGGCATCTCTAGAAAGCACACAATCGAGGCCATCTATGTAAAAATATATCCCTATAGTAGGAATAGGAATCAAAGATTATCAGCAGGAAAAACATTAGTTTGCTACTTAGTGACATTTGACTTAGTGTTAAGCAATTAATCTATTTTCAATTGTTTTTTTTGTAATAATTAGATTGTTTGTTCCTTTACCTATTTAACATGTTCTTATGAGTAAATTTATGCTTGAGAATAGAACTCATATGATTCTTGATATACTTCTCATCTGATGTATTGCCAATAATGTAACACTTCGTGTTACAACCTTATATAGATCATAGTTCACAATTCATATAGCATTCTATTCTCAATACATCACTTGCATCACAATTTGAATCTATGAGCTTACAATCAAGCAATTAATGTTACGTAAAGCTTATTTATGCATTAATTTCTTAAGTTTTCTTTCTTCATGTGAATCTTTAATATTTGTTTAGGAAATCTTATGATTATTCTTTGGGGTTTCTTTTTAATAGTTCTATTTCTTCTACTTTTGTTATCAGATTTCCTTGAAATCTCCTAACTACTTATGAGATTTTCTCTTGAAAATCTCTTAAATTTTTATAAAATTTCTCTGTAAAATCTCCTAAACTATTATGAGATTTCATCATAAAATGTCCTAGACTTTTATGAGATTCTTTACTTCATAATCTTTTAGGATTCTTTGCTTAATAATTCTTATAATTTTCAAGGAATTAAACCTAGTGTCTTACTTGGACTTTCTCATTCTTATTCATGGAGCTTTGTTATCATATTTCAAAGATACTAATCTTTAAGAATTTATAAAATTCTTTCTAATTATATTATTGTATAATTTCTATGTATCTCATTCTTTTCAATGAACCAAAATTACTTCTTTTGTTGCTTAAATGTAATTTTTAACTTAATCTAAGTCTTTGTCTCTTAACCAAATACTACCATAATCTCAAACTTTAGATTAACATGTCATAATTTATTTTTCTCTTCTAGTACATATGGCTGAAATGGCCTTTCTAATTCCACAAAAATTGAACTTCATTTACTTAGTTAAATCTCATACATTAATTCCAACAATTCATGAGAATTTTATCTATCGCTTCTTTTACACCTACCAAGCTCATATGTATGCATCTAGGAATATATTTCAAGCTTCACAAACAAAGAGTTTATATTAGCAAAATAGCCAAACAAAGACATAGATTTTTTCCACCTTCCTCCAAACTTTTTGTTAATTTTTACTCTAGCCTTTCTTTTTGTAACTAAAATCTCAAAATCACTTTCTAGCCCATATATATGCTGCTGGCTAAATAGATTTGAATAGAAAAAGGAAGGTTTTGGATTGAGTTTGATGTAGAGGAAATGTTGTTGAACTAGTTTAAGTGTTGAACTAAAAGTAGAGCTCAAGGTTTTGGTGAGTTTGTGGTGCTTGAGAATTGAAATAGAGATGGAGAATGAGAGAAAGTGGCATGAAGGTTGCTGCCAACAAAGAAGAATATTCATTTTTCTTCTAATTAATTTGGATTTATATAGCAAGGGATTTACTTGGAGAAAAAAGTAATAAGTGGATCATCACAAAGATTTTTGGATCAATTTGTCTTGTATCTGTATTGGAATTGTCTATATTTATTTGATTGTTCTTAGTGAAAATTATCTGAGATTTGCTAATATCCTTTAATTAGACCAATTGCGGTGTTTCAGTGTATCAATTATTACCATTTCGATACCCAATTAACATCTATATAACTTTACCATGTTAAAAATATCTATTTAACTTTATCCTTATTTTACTTATGTCCTTATACCATTCATAAGGTCTCATCCTATATCCCCATTAAAATATTATTATTTTAAATTTTTTAATAATACTATTTTTTTCACAAAATCCTTAGATTGTTTTGATTATAACTGTGTCTATAAAAAATTTTAAAATCCCTATTATTCATTCATATTTAATCATTTTATCCTAAATAATACTATCAAAAGACAAGTCATTACAAAATGGAGATAAGGTCTGTTTCTAACACAAGTTCAATCGAGAACTCGATCTCTCTCTTAGGATGAAACTTTGGAATATCATTTGGAAAGACGTTTGGATATTCTCTCACCTCAGGAATTCCACTCAACTCATTTTTGCCATCAGTCTTACTTACCAAGAGGAGAACATATCCCTAATTCTCAATTTTTCTTGGGTTAGTCATTGACAAGTTTAAATAAAAACACACAAGGATCACAGGGGAACAAGGTAGAAAAGAATATAACAGTCCTATCAGAATAGTTCAAGAAGATGTAGTTGGTTGAGAGCCAACCCATACCTTAAGATTACATATAAATTAGATAAAGAAAGGCAAATTAAATTGGTTGTAAACTTTCTATTACCTGTCTTAAAAGAAAAAAAAAGAAAGTAGATGCATATTTGACTAGTCCTAACAAGATTTGCAATAGAGGTTAACACAAGTTAATACAAAGAGATCATAGGTAACTCAAACATAGGTAGTTATAACTTATATACATAGTCATGATATAAAGAAATGAGTTGCACCTCCTTCGATAATTAAGAGTAAAAATGCACCCTTGGCATTGTGGCCTAGAGGAAAGATGCTGATTCTTGATAGGACAGTCATACACCTTGTGTCCTGGTTTTCCACATCCATAGCGAATAATCTGTCCTGCCCAGCAAGGCTTATTCCTGTGATTCTTCCCACATTTAGGACATTCTTGTCTTACAATTGACCTCGACTGTAACACCCCGAACATTATTTAAAAATCAATTTGAGCTTTATTAGTCATAACTTTAAAAATCTAATAGTTTTAACAATGATGAGGATAGTTCAATGAATTTGTAAATATATATATATATATATGAATAGTATTTTGCGGGCCTCGTAGGTCCGCCGGGACAGTCGAAACCCTAGAATTGGGACCCGAAGATGCCCGAAATTGAGAAATTATATGATTATGGTTAGAAATAGGTAGAAAAAAAGATTTTATACCCAAAATTATTTTTCGGGCAATATTTGATTACCCGAGTACACTGTTTCACCTGTTCGATGAAATTTCGGTGTGCGATTTTTAACACCGAAAGCTATTTTAATCTTTACAAAATAAAGAACCTTATCCCTTTATATTAAATGAATGGCTAAGATTTAATCTTGAATTACAAGATTAATCCTAGCCATCCATTTTTCTTTATTAGATTAGGAAATATCTAACTTTAATGCATAATATTCAAGCATTGATTATAAAGATAAATACAAACTAAAACTTCTCTAAGAAGCTAGTGACATTCATGGACAGCAAGCATAACTTCAGAAACTCCATTGCCTTCTTGATAACAACCTTGAGAATTTGATTTCCAAGCTCAAAATCAAAAACTTCCTTAAGTAAACTTGTTCTACACTTCAACCTCCACAAATACAACCGATTAGATTCTCCAAAACCTCACTTTAGCACCTTACTCATCACTGATTGGAGGAGGGTTTGAGTGTGTTTCAAGAGCTTTGGGGTCGAGAACATCTATCTTGAAGTGTACAAGAGACGAAGAGACATTAGCTTCCAAGGGTAGGGTTTTTGAACCTCCTCTTCTTCAAATCCATTTTTCTATTGTAATCACTAATTTAAATTGATATTTCTGGTTGTGTTATATGTATATTGATGTATTAATTTTGGTGGAGTGTTTGGATGATTCTAGAAATCATTTTTGTCAAAAGGAATATTAGACTATGCTGCTGGATTTTCGGATTTCTTCTGAATAGGTTATGGTTCATGAATTTTCTGATGTATTTGTAGTAATTTTTATGAGATATAAAAATTATAGGTTGAAGCTAACATATTAAGGAAACTCTGAGAATTTTTGTGGTGCATGATAAAGACTTTTACTACCTGAGAAAAATCATGAACCGAAGTGGTAACTGTGCTGCCTGAGATGTTGACTCTGAAGCTGTGAATTTATCTAATTCTATTATCATAGCAAAAGATTGATTTTTCCTTTCAAAATTTTACAGAGTATTAGAGACATCTTGAGGTTTTACCAGGATTTTTATTTCGAATTTCCTGGGTTCAATTGCTAGGGTTAAAAATTATGAATTTTTGTTCTTGAGCTGAGGTTGAGTGGTTTCTGACCACCAAATTTGTCTAATTTTATTAACATAGTTAGAGAACTCTATTTATCTTGAAATTTTTATGGTACCTTTTGGACACAGTGAGGTGTCACTGAGAATTTTCATAGCCTCTAAACTGATTGTTTGATGTGGAAATAAATTTGTGCTACAATGGTGTGAAATCTACCCAATTGCTAGAAATAAACCAAAGATTTGAATTGATAATGTAATGGTAGTTTGGTTCTAGTATGACATGAATACTTGATGTTGAATATTTGGCCATGTGACTTGTGATGTATAAATGCATACTAGAGGAAGTAAATATTGGTTTGTGAGGCATGATTGAAATCACAATGTGAATGAATGCCTATATGTGTTTTATACATGCATTGGAAAAGAAAGTGAATGATATATTGAATTAAGTTGTGTAGCCATAAGTAAAAATTGAGATCCTGATGAGAATTCAACCAAGACCAACAAAGTTCAAGATAAATTACAACACATGGATGGACCAATGACTAGAGCTAGAGTAAAAAGGCTAAAAGAAGCTTTGCAAGGCCTAGTCATGGAAGCAAAGACCAAGAGCATTGAGCATGAGATGCCAAATTGGACCAATCTTATTCAGTTTGATGAATACCCAAGTCCAATATGAAGAAGTCACTTAAAGACCCAAAGAATAAGCCCAATTCACATGATCAAGTTGCAAATAGATTGGGCTGGAATAATTAGTGCAATTTGTCTTATTTTCTTGTAATTTTCGTGCACCTTTTAATGTCTTTCAATTCAGATGCCTTTTACTTGTTTTCAAGTCAGTTTTAAGAGTTTTTAGAGTTCCTAGGCCAATATAATAGGTAGTGGAAGTGATAATGGAGCTTTAATACTTAGTGGGAATGATAGTGGGACTTTAATGCCTAGTGGGAATGACAGTGGCTGCAACACAATGCTTAGTGGCTTGTGAAGTGGGATTTCAATACAGATTATAAATTGGAACTCAATGTAAGACACAAATCAGATTATGAATTACATTTCTTGAGTTTTCTTTCCTAGTGAGAACTTCCCTTTGTTCTTGGGCAAAGAACTAAATCTGATCTTATCAAGGTAATTTGTGGCGATCAAAACAAGACTTATCACTCACCTTCTCATCTTCTCTTAAGTGTGGCGTCTATATCTTTCTGAAACACAAACAAACTCAAACACATATCTTTAGACTCCAACCTGAAAGTGCAAGGTGATCCTGGTTTATTCTAGTTGCTGATTCAAGCCTCTCAATTCTAACCAAGCTGAATTATATCAGATCCTCTTTGACTTGTCAAGGGCAAATAAGAGGCAAGAGATCCTCTTTGACTTGTTGACTTGTCAAGGGCAATTAGAGAGAGATGAGATCCTTTTGACTTGTCAAGGGCAAACAGAGATAGATGAGATTCTCTTCAATTTATTAAGGGCAATTAAAGATAATTTTCCTACATTTGGTACATACATATTTGTATCATATCAAATCATTTTGATTGACATTATTTACTATGATTATGAGCTTATGATAAATATGTACAAAGTGATTGATTCTTAAAAACAACCCACTTTGGAAATATGATTTGGAACTTTAAAAATGAACCATTAACATGTAGTGCTTGATCACTTTTTTTTAATAAACCGAAGTGGTTGGGGCGATGACGATGACATTATGATTATGTATTAGGGGAGTTGCCTTACTGAAAATTGTATAATTCTCACCCCTATTTTGTGTATTCCCGTGTTGTCTCCAGGTTGATCCAAAGAATGGTGAAGGCACTACAAGAAAAACTATACTGGAGTTGTAATAGTTTAGTAATTGATGTGTTTATTTTACCGTAACTTTATTATGGTTATATATATGTAAATGTAATAGAGAACAGATGTGTTAAGCTCATAGAAGAGCTTCCCTTATGTACTTAACTTTGTATTAAATAAATATTTTGGTTTCATTGCTATATATTTCAGTAGAATTATGACCTAGTTATCTCGTGAATCAATCAAAATGGCTATAGATATTTAAGAAAGGTCCATTAATTTATAAGTAATAATTCTTGAGTCTGATGTCATGACTTAAGGATGATGTTGTACTTGGGAGGATGTTACATCGACAGCTGTTGTTGTTTTCCTTGCTTGTTATTTAGTAAAAATCTCCCCTTGGATTGGTTAGCAAGCTTTAAACCTTGGACTCTATGGTGCCAATCCCATCCTAAAGTTGTTTTGTATAGATTTGAAATTTGCCAGCTTCCTTTCAGATTCTTTTGAACGCCGATATTTGTTTACCAAAGTAGCATAATCTCTAATTTCTAAGAGCCCTACAACTACTTCAAAATCTTCACATAAACCTCCTTCATATTTCATGCACTTCTAAGCTTCATTAGGATCACATTGATAAACAGTAGAAAATTTGCAGAGCTCTTCAAACTTCATAGTGTACTCTGCCACACTCATGGGCCCCTGCTCACCATTACGGTCCAATCTCTTAATAATTAGATTAGCCACTACAACTTGTTCTCTCATAGCTACAGCCATCTCACAAAATGTGTTCATCATCCCAGCTTCATCTTTAGTATCAATCTTATTACACCAATTTGAAGCCATCGGTTCCTATCACACCAAGCAAGAAATATTGAGTTGATCATGCTCAATACTAAGCTAAGTGTGACAACCCACAACATTCACTAAGGAAGCATAGCTAATCCAATCCTCAGGCTTTATTAGGATAGTTTAGCACTGATACCATAATGTAACACCCTTCTAACTACCATATTTTTACGTGAGTATTAACACAATAATTAGAAGAGTGTCACTTACACACTAGTCAAATGTATCGCCATTATTGTCTAAGTCCCTATAGTACATACTAGTGGCATAACAAAAAAAAAAAGAAATAAAATAAACTTAGCTTCAATGATCAATGGTTTAAGGTACTAATATGGCCATCAGTAGCCCTTCAATATATATATATGTCAAGTAGGACATTGGTAGTTATAACCTAACAAGATATAAACATACATAGTCATCCCAAATAGTTACTAAGATCTCTAAAGTAAATTGTTTGCCTATTGGGATGATTACATTGCCTTTAGCTGAAGTACTCAAATCGATGGAGGAGTTAAAGATAGATAAGGAGGGTTGAGCTGGTATGTCTTCTATAAGAGTAATGGTAGTGCAGGCAGGGCACAATAAAAACTAGATGTGCCAAGTGTAGAGGCACACCATCATAGGAAAAATTAGGGTCATAGAAAGCAATGAAAACAGGCTTAGCAAATGATGCGGCTATACTATAATGCTTCTCCTACTATAGCTAGTTAACGAAGATCACTAAGGGTAGCATCCATAGGATCTAAATACAACACAATGTACATACGAATATAGGGGAGAATATTATATAATTCTCAGTAGGGTACTCCCTTACACATAATCATAACAACAATAATAATTTCAATCATAAAAGTCTATGTAAAACAAATGCAACATCAATAAGTCATCATATGATCCTCTTGTGACCAGAGAACTTAATTATGTGCTTTATCATTTTTCATCAATATAGGGAGGACTTAGTTTATACCAACTAGTATCAGTGGACAACACCACACATGGGCAAATAGACTGCTTATTAGAATTAAGCTCATTCCCATACATGATCATATTTTCTTTTTTTCCACTTTCAAATCTCACACAGATCTATTCCTAGTTAGTGCATCTACTGACTCATAATATCTCAAGGGATGTTTCTCTTTTTGTATTCCCTTTCATTTAACATAATAAGTCTTTTCTTGTTTTTACCTATATGTCAAAACATGTACAATTGAAGTTCATATGTTCTCTTTTGTCACATGTGTGCATATATTCTTTTCTTTTTTTGATTTTTTCAAATGCATGCGTTGGTCAGATATAGGCATTCATCCATAAACAATTACAATCATGCCTCATAAACCAATCTTTATTTCCTCTAGCATGCATTTATATATCAGAAGTCACATATTCAAGTATTAACATCACATTAGTGCCAAATACCACTATTACACCAATTTAAAGGCAATATTCACTTTCAGCACAATAGCCAAATTTCATATCTTAGTAATACATTAAGTTTGCATATCAAACTATACAAAATATAGCTACAAAATTTCACCAAGTCACCTCAATATGTCCATAAGGCCTTGTAGAAATTTCAAGTCAAAATTAGGTCTTTAGCTATATTAACAAAATTATACAAATTTGGTGGTCAGTAACCATCTATATTCAGCCAACAATTAGAATTCCTAATTTTACTACCATAGCAAATGAACTCAACAATTCCTGTAAAATTTTACCCTCAAGGTGTCTATAACAACTTGTAAAATTTCAAAGTTAAATTTGATCATTTGATATAGTAACAAAATTAAACAAATTTAGCACTTTAAAACTAGCTGTTTAGATTGCAACCACAACAGCCTTGATTTTTTATTTTTCAATAATATGTTAGCTTTTCTATAAAAAAATTCAACTCAAAAAGATAGCTACAACTACTTAAGAAAATCATGATGTACTTACTGCCAGTAAAAAATTTGAGTTTTCAGCAACTTAGTTTCAAACTTGTTTTGATAAAAATAATTTTTTAATAACATCAAACTACTCCTCCCATGCAAACACATCAAGATCTATGTATAAATATGCAATAAAAACAAAAATATCAACTCAAAACTTCGATATTTTTAGAAACAAAGTATAGAAAAGAAAAGGACACAAAACCCTACTATTGAAGCTTTAAGGCTTCTTGATGTAGATGATCCTTCCAAAATGATTTCTTTCACTTAAAGCCCTTTCAAACAACACCTAATCCTTCCTCCAACAATTGTATATGATGGCTCAAAGTAATAGTGATGAATCAAAATTCCAATCAGTTAGTTTTCAAGCTTACGAAGAGTAGATGAAGTTTGGTGAAGAAAGTTTGTGGTTTTAGAGGCTCAAAGCTAGGGTTTTTGGGTTATGGAGCTAGGGTTAGGGTTTGGAGCTTTGATCACATGAAGGGCTGTGTAGTTAGGGGTGCTAGCCGAAAATGAAGAGGATGATGGTATAAGGTTAGTTGTTTTTTGTAGTTTCAAGATTTTATTTATTTCTTTTTGAAAAAGAAATAAAGTGAATGGTTAGGATTGCTTTTGTTGGTCAAGAACTTGACCACCCACTTGGCTAAAGATAAGAGGCTCACTTAAATTTGGTGAGTAAGTTGATTTTTCGGTGTTGAAGATCAAACACCGAAATTTCATCGAATGGGAAATCAAAATATTATTTGAACTTAATCCTGGGCTTAATACTCTATCCTAGCCTTTGCCCTTCCTTCCCTTGGTCCTGAGTATCTCCTAGTCCAAGTTTCAAGTTACTATTCAGCTATGGGCCCAAAAAGTTACTATTCATGCTCAGCTTGGAATTTTTTTTTCTCCTCATCCATTGGGTCATCCTCATTATCACTAAATCTGTCAGAATATTGAAATTCTTATTAATGAAGCTCAATTTAATTTTTAAATAACTTCGAGGTGTTACATCACCACTCTGGACAAAGAGCTTTTCTGCGTTGGATAAAACTCAAAACAAGTGCAGGACTACCGTTTATGCTTATTAGAAAGTAATTTCTTGTTAAATTGATCTTCGCATTGACAATTAGAAAGTAATTTCCTGTTAAATTGATCTTTGCACTGACAATTAATAAGGCACAACGCTAGACCATTCTTAATGTCAGCATTTATCTACCAAAACATGCTTTTACCCGTGGACAATTGTATGTTGCTCTAGCTAAAGGTGTTTCTCAATGTAGCCCAAAAATACTGAGCAAAGAAGGGAAACTTGAAAGGGAAAATGGAGAATTCACCAGGAATGGTGTTTTTAAAGAAATTTTGCTATCTCAACATCAAGTAATATACGTCTTACACACTCCCATTTTCACACCTTATTTTTTCATTATAATCAACTCGTTTTTTTTTTGTTAATTTTTAAATCAATTATAACCTGAATATTGTTTACATATATACAAACAAATCAAAATCTGAGGAACTCTTCCGGACATATCAGGAGTTGAAGATAAATAATTTATATATGTTCTTTGCCAAATAAGTAAGTACTAATTTGTATTTTTTTTTAACTTTTGGTATTTTTTATTTAAACAAAATAACTTCACATGTTAGTTGTGCAAGAGGAAGAGTTTGAAAAGCTTTGGAATATTTGGAAAGATGTATAATTCCTTGCCATAGTCAATGCAATTGAGAAGAAGGTTAAATTAAATGATGATATAATAACAATCTTGTTTTTAATTTTTTTAGTACTTTATTCTTTTTTTTTCTAATTCTTAAAATTTTGAATAATAGGTTTATCATTTATAAATTTACTCTTTAGGTTGGGGAGCCACAGTTGTAGACAGTTGTAGCAGATAAAATTTAATTTTGAAAAATGATCAACAAAGAATTATTGTCCCAGAAAACTGAGTGGTAATACAATTATCTCTTGACACTATTTTCTACTACGTATTTCTATCTGTGTGAACACCAACATGAAAATGAGTTGTACAATTATTGGATGTCAAATCACTACTAACTTTGAGTAAGTTCATAATCTAGGAAATGAAAAGATGCAAGTTTATCTCATTATTATTATATTTGTGATTTTAGGTAACTATATTTTTATTGATTATTTACCTCAAAATTTAGTTATAGTAGTTATGATAATATGATAATATTAGCCAAAATCCATCTTTTCATGCAAAACAGGATTTTGTATTCTACAAATAAATAATTTATTTTGTGACATTCACTATGTTAAACTGTAAAGTTTATATATTTCATTCATTATTTCCAATTTATTCACTATTTCTAATACGTAATTTATTTTGTAGTTTTTCAAAACACATGAATTTACAGATGATGAGATGTATAAGAGTTGAGAAGAATCCTTACAAGGTGAAAAGTATTATAGATGTAAACTTTAATTAATTTCAACTAAACATATTTTGCAATAAATGTACTAAGCCTACTTTAGTTGCACAAAATGTGGTAAAATGAACAATGTTTTAGATAGTCAATTACTTTTTAGCCTCCCAACTAAGAAGAATACTAAATACCATTGAAATGACATTTGAAGAAAACCTATTACCTAATCTTGGAAAGTACATTATTTGAGTGAGTAAAATACATACACATTTCTTTTACCCCTTTTGTTTGATGTTTTGTACATGTTACATTAGTTTTAAATATCTATCATACTGAGATAAAATTATCATATATAATATTTAACACTAATTATAATAATTTTTTTTAAAAAAAAGTGAATCGACATCCTTCATAATGCCTGTCGAGAATCGCTAGTAAATAAGAGTAGAATTAAATATTATTTTTCAGATTTAGAAAAACACATTTGAAACACCTCATACATAAACTACTCACCGTAACACTCGAGTGCTAAAGAACACAAGTATGTCCTTTTATCATTGTTTTTATCGTTAGTTATTACTCTTGTATTGGAATTTTTTTTTTTTTTGGGCACAATGGATTTGATAATCTTAATTGCATTATTTTTCATTATCGTTTCAGGCTCTATAATTACTTTCAGCGTACAACAAATTATTAAAGCCAACAGCAATCGTGATTCTTGCATTATTAAATTTGATGGACGAATTATCCTCAATCGCATAGCGTAGTAAACATAATAACCTATTTTAAGGCAGGAAATGTTATGGTCTGAGTCATGCTAATTGCTGCTTTTAGGATTGTCTGATCATTAAAGAATATTTCTAAAACAATTTCAATTAAATTAGATATCGCCAACAGTTTGGCTTAACATCCAGAAAAACTAACAGGAAATGCATGTAATGGAACATTTGCTTAAAATTCATGGGAACAAAATATGGAAATAAAGATGCCATGATTAGGCAACATTTTGAGTTGAAAGAAAATAATCATACTCCTTTCACATTCATTTTTTTTTTCACCCTTTTCTCTATTTCTCATTATTCACACACCTTTTCTGTACTTCTCATGATTCCCATGCCATTAGTCTCATCAATATTAACCGATGAAACAGATGAACCAATAAATATCTAATCATCGAAGCCACCCCATGATGAACCAATAAATATATAATCATTGAAGCCGCTCAACTTCCATTTCGCGAAGACGTCCCACTTCATCTGTTCGCAATCTATCTTCAAAACTTGTAAGAAACCATTCTCTCATCATTGTCTGTCCTCAAATATATCATCTTGATGCAGCGCTGGACTATTCTTCGTGAATGCAAGGTTGCTTGTTTGGCTAGTTCCATCTATCAACGAAGCCCGAATGGCCTGCAAATTAATCCATACCTTTTCTTCATGAATTATAGAATCCATCATACATCTTAAAATAAATAAATATGTGCCCAGTAACTGTTATATTTTTCTCCCGTAAACCCTAAACCCATGGAAAAAGCGTGTTTAAAGTAGATTATCTTTTAGTAGTAAAGGTGTATCCACCCTTGGACCATTTAATGAATTAAGATCACAATGTCTAGAGTTAGGGTGGATCCACCCTTACTTTATCATCTTGGAGGTTTTGATATTGGTTGATCTTGTTTTTTTTACAGAATCTAATCATATCTATTATTCTGTTGTATTAGGATTAGAATAAATAGCTACCTGGGATAAGAGATTTGTTCATTGTACAGTATGATTCTATAGAGCTAAGTGTGTTTTCCGATCAAGCAGTGCACTCAAACTCTGTCAAGTTGATATCTAGAGCCTAGAGAGCAACCGTTACACCTATGTCAAGAGGACCCACAGTCGTCTGGTGAAATCTTTCTGGCTAGCCAAATTCCAGCAATCCGTTATCATCGTCCACTGCCAGAGAATTTTCCAGTTTGTTTTTCGGCCACTCAGCCAGTGACAGTGCCACCAGACTTGCCTTCCTCTGCTCAGCCAAAACCTGGTGACCTATCTTGTTCCAGCTTGAAATGTGCCTGCACTCACCCATTCTTGTCACCTGCCAATGAAACACACTCTGCCATGGACACCATCTGTGATGCACATATGGCCGCCGCCACCTTTTCGGCCACCAGTAGCAACACCTTGCTCACTGGAGGCATCTGAACCAGGATTTGAGCTCGCACAGTGATTTGTCATCCATTGTGTTGGCGATTGCTGTCAGTATTTTTTACAGGTCTTGTTCATGTCCATATGTGTCCACAGCATGTCATCTAGTGCACAATTCTTCCACAAGAAGGCTCCATACAATTCTTCCTTTGCTTTCTCAGGCACACCAACAGTAACATTCGAGAAGTTGACAGGGAACAACTATTTTGTTTGCTATGCTACTGTTGATGTCTGCTTTGATTGCATGCAAGACAACCAAGTCTGGTCCTTCATCATCTTCAAAACCTAACCAGTAGAGTAGTCAGTGTTCCTACTACAAGAAATCTAATAACGCCAAGGAGAAGTGTTAAGACACCAATCTCACACTGAATGAATAGATGTATTATTGCACACTAGGAATCCTTAGCAATGTGCTAAGAATCCTAAATTTGAATTACAGGATGGAGCTTGCATGAAGGGGGCAGAGCCAATCTATATGCCACTGGGCCTACCTTATCCAGCACCTAGTAAGGCCCATAAAAGTGAGGGCATAGCTTCTCATTGGGCCTCCTTGCCAAAGATCACGTGATATGACTGGAACTTGAGGAACACCCAATCTACCACCTGAAATTCGGTTTGCCTTCAATGTTTGCCAGCAAAGTATTTCACCCTTTGCTGTGCCAGCTCCAAATTGGCCTTTAATTCAGCCAAGACCTCATCCCTTGTAGCTACCAAATACTGCACCTCATGCATCTTTGAAGGGTATGTTTCCTCCTTAAACAGAACACAGGGTGGGTGCCTACATAATGCCGGAAAAGGAAACATTTTTGTAGAGGTGTTGAATGTGGTGTTCAACCAATATTACACCCAAGCCAGCCAAGCCACCCATAACCGAGGTTTGGAGCCCACAAAACACCTCAAGTTTGTTTCTAGACAACGATTGGTGACTTCGGTTAGGCCTTCGGTTTGGGAGTGATAAGAGGTATTCAATTTAGTCCTTGCTGTCTTGAATAGCTTTGACCCGAAATGATTCATAAAAATAGGATCCCTGTCAGAGATGATGACGGCTGAAAAACCATGTGAACGAACAATTTCTTTAACAAATAAGGGAAGGAAATGTGCGTATTTAGTAAGTTGATCAACCATAACCATTATAGTAATCCTTTTTTTGAAAGGCCCACATAGAAATAAGCTACTGATGAAAGTAAAGCTAATCCAATAGTAGTATTTGTATCATTTGTGGGTGCATCTAACTCCTTGTGAGGTAACTGTATAATTTTTCAAGGCAAAAGAGCCCCTCAACCAATTCGAAACACCTTTCCCTCAAACTTCGGCAAACCCTAAAATGAAGCCCATGGAGATTTCAGACCATACTCAAGAAGGGATTCCCAAAGGTTGAAGCAATCTAGCTAGCTAGTGCCAAGGCCTCATACTTGCTGGCTTGGCATGTTCGGCAATTAGACATACTCTTTCACCCTTTGGCACATTCCTCTCCAATACATAGTTGCTGCCAACTGAAAAATCCTGAATGACCCCCTGCAGCAGAGTCATGGAATTCTACTAGAAAAGTAGGTATTTGAGAGGAATCCTTTGGTAATACCACTCTGCCCTGATAAAGCAACCGCCCTTGCCTCAGACTATACCCTGGAAAGGTATCTTCCCCTTGTTGCAGGCTGGGAATAATCCACAGTAGCTGCTGGTCTTCTTCTACTTCAGCAATAATGGTATCCCACATACTGGTTTGAACCATAGAAAAGGCTCCTTGATAAAGCATCAATTGCCTTGTTCTCCCAACCAAGCCTAAACTGAATTTCGAGATCTAAACCTATTGAGTTTGGAAGTCCATTTTAACTGATCTTCACCAAATAGCCTTTTGACCTTTGATCAGTCAAATTTTAAACTCTTCTGATCTGTCATGATGATGAAGTGCTGGCCAAGGAGGTAATGCCTCCATCTCTGCTTGGCCAACACAATGGCAATGAGTTCCCCCTCTCATAAGTGGACTTCTGCTGTGCCCGTGGAGATAATGCTTTACTTAAGAAAGCAATAGGGCAACCCCCTTGTGATAGAACAGCTCCCAAAGCCCAACTTGATGCATCAGTTTCCAGCACAGAAGGTTGGGAAAAATCAGGGACAGCCAAAACAGGGAGGTCTGCCATAGCATTCTTCAAAATATCAAAGGCCAGTTGAGCTTGTTTTGTCCACAAAAATGCATCTTTCTTTGTCAAGTCTATTAGAGGCTTAGCAATCACCCCATATCCTTGGACAAACTGTCTATAGTAATCAATTAATCCTAGGAAACCCTTGAGTGCTTTCACATCCTTGGAGACAAGCCATTGCCTCATAACTTCAGTTTTGTGTGGGTCAGCTGCTACTCCTTTTGCTGAAACGACGTGACCAAGGTACGACCACACAGCCCACACCCAAAAATAAAAATGAAAACCCAAGAAAACCCCCACAACCTAATCCATGCCCAGGACCTTGACTGAAAAAATAACCCACACGTCAAAGATCCACTTACCAAGCCATGCAAAACCCAAAGAGAAAGAAATAAAACCAGATCTGAAATATGAATATCTGACCCCCAAAAAATAAAAAAGACAAGCAGAGACAGCGAAGAGCAAACACAAGGGCTGATTTGCGAGGCAGATGTGAACAGTGGAGTCCATCAGTGGCTAGAGGTCGAGCGACGGCCAGCAGAGGCTTGGGAGGAGGCAGAATCGGTGGGCAGAGCATAGACAGGGAGCTTGTGTGTGAAGGAAGAGTGAGAGCTCGATTGCACAACAAGAGAAGAAGAAAACAGAACAAAGGAGAAGAAGAAGAAGGAGGAGAAGATGAAGGACCTTGCTGGGTGCTGGCCACCATTGCCGGTGTGGTGAGCCACTGCCGCTGGTGTGGTGTGCCGCTGCTGCCGGAGAAGATCAGAGTCAGACTTTGAGAGATTGAGAGAGAAAAGGAAGCAGAGAAGCGAGATCGAAACAGAGAGAAATGGAAGGGGGTTGGGTTCATTAGGGTTTCATTAATGAAACCTGAAAACCATACAATAATACCCTCTGAAAAAAAAAAAGGTTTTTGGCCAATTTTCCGCCATGGCCACCACGATCCCGCCACGGCTGCCACGCCATCCACTTCCCCATAGCGGCAGCCTCAGATTCCGCCACGCCATGGCCCCAAGGCCGATATTTGACAACACTATTATTGATATGATAAAATCAACCCAAATCAACTTACATAAATATAAGATATGGTATAAATTATTCTAAGATTTAACAAAGATATTACTAAATACTTCCTTATTTTTATCAGAGATATGCAAGATAATCAAGCCAGCATGGTCACCTAAGCCCATGTCACAACAGTGGCAAATTAACTTATGGATGATGAGGTTCCAACTCGAAGTAACAATGAGCAATGAGCTCAAGAAACTTTCGGACTCTCATTAGATCCTTTGGTAAGCCTTCTGACACTTGCTCTATGATCTTGTCTGTTATGAATTTATGTTCTCATCATTTAATGTATGTGGTACTATTCCTAAGGAAATATGGATAATCGAATCTTGTAGCTCATGGTAAATATGGATAATTCAATTCCTCAAATTTATCATCTTACCATCCATCTTTGGGTAAACACCATGTATCTATAGCTCATGGTAGAGATGTAAGCATATTGAGTAGACCCATTCAACCTGAAAGAACCAATTAAATTTTTCGGATCATTGGGTCCAATCGGGGTAGAATCTAACCAAACTGATTATGATTGGTCCGGGTACGAAATTTTGTAACTCTATTCCTGATGATCCAATGACCCATACTCATATTTCATGACTTTTTTACACCCTTAATTATATCATGATTTATGTTACATTGTTATTGTTAATTATGTTTGTTAGAAATAAGGAAATATCTATTAATATCATAGATTGATTTATATTTATTTAGGTTGATTATGTCATTATGATTAGATTTTTTTTTTTTATCTTTACCTTATAAATAGGATTACTTTACTGTACTACAATAACAATATATAATATCAATATATTTTCAGATTACCATAAATCTCTATTCTCTCTTTTTTTCCTCCACTATTTAAACCCTTCAATTTCAACATGGTATTAGAGTGGTACCATCCACTATGATCTGTGTCCATTGTTCCGCTGTAGAGATTCCACTAATTTGGAACTCACTTGTACTGTATCCCTGCTATCTTTGCTCTTCTTTCTATCCCGCCATCATTCTGCTTGTTAAGCCCTTCAATGTTATTTTAGGTTTGACAGTGTTCTTGCTTTTCAGGAATTAGAAAACCATCGTCCACCACCTGCCACTGCTTTCGACAACCTTTTCCCGGTGCCAATTCTTGCCGGAGAGCCCACCACCATACTCATCTCTTCCTGTGCGGCCAATCCTTGAAAGCCGCGCATGGAAACACTTTTTCCCTGCAGTGTCACTTCCCGCAGTGAGAAAACCACTGTCCACTGCCTTCCTCCGCCACCAGCGAGCTTTCCCATTGCCAATTCAGAGTGCCGACACCACCACTAGCCTCGCCTCGCCCTACGCGGCTGAACCCCATTGATCACACCTCCGGATCTGCTATCACGCGCTGCTATTCCCTTCTGCGCGTTTTTCAGCGCTGCGACTTCCAGCCGCACGTGACGGTGCGTCAGGCCGCCGTTCCGGCCGCCGCTTGCTCCGTTGGGCTCGCGTTGGCCTCCTCTTCTCGAATCTGTCCTTGGCTTTTCGTGCTCTCCAAAGACCTCACTTTTTTCTTATTTCTGATTCTACCCCCACTTGTGATCTGTGAATGATGAATATTAGGTTGTGCTCCCTACCAACCTCCTTTGTGAACCCTATCGATAGTGATACTTGTCTTTCACTCAGTCACGCTGATGCTATGTTCTTCCGGCCTTGGATCTCCAATCTTTCAACTATTCAAGACTTCCATATACTGTTCTTGCGATCTATCGTTGCATGTATAGGGAATTTCCACCGCCTTAATTGCATTTCTTCCAACGCTGATAGCCGTGTGTGTCTCTTCTTTTCCTAGTCGTGCAATTATCCAGCAAGTTGTTCAAGCTGTGTGTCATTCCAGCTGCGTTGTTGTGTTATCTTTTCAGACGTATCCAGCATCTCTGAGTTGCCTTGCTAGTCTTTCTTGGAGGTTCTTTTATATTTTAATGATTTAATTGTAACAAGCTTAAAGCTTAGTAAGCTTTAACTTGAGGGGAGTGTTAGAATTAAGGAAATATCTATTAATGTCTTAGAATATTTCATATCATATCTTAGATTGATTTATATTTGTTTAGGTTGATTATGTCATTATGATTAGATTTTATCTTTACCTTATAAATAAGATTACCTTATTGTATTACAATAACATATAATATCAATATATTTTCAGATTACCATAAATCTCTATTCTCTCTTTTTTTCCTCCACTATCTAAAACCCTCAATTTCAACAATGTTAACTAATGACATATGTGTGGTTAATGTTGAGAGTAAGAGAGGAGAGAAAGACATATGAGAATTATGTCTCTCAACTACACAGCAGATTATGATAGATATAGATACTTAGGAATAAATACAAGAATATTTACATATATTCTATTTCCCTAAATACATGATTTGATATCGTAACTATTTATTTACAAATTCTAACACTTCTTCAAACTGGAGCATATAGATCATATGCTTCAAGATTTTTACATAGATAACTCATTCCAGGACCTCCAAAAGACTTGGTAAAGACATATGCTAGTTGTTCATTTGAGTTTATGAAACTTGTGGTGATATCACCAAATAGAATCTTTTCTCTGATAAAAAGGCAATCGACCTCAATGTGTTTGGTCCTTTTATGGAAAACTGAACTAGAGGCAATGTGCAAAGTAGCCTGACTAACAAACAAGTGTCATTTGCTTGTACTCCCCGAATTAAAGTTCCTTAAGAAGTTGTTTTAGCTAGATAAGTTTGCATGTGGTGGATGTCAATGCATAGTACTCCTCTACAGCACTAGACCTTGCAACCATATTTTGTTTCTTACTTTTCCGGGAAATAACATTGCCTCCAATAAGTCTAACACCTTTTAGTAGGAGAACTTGCCCAATCAACATCTGAATACCTGACTATCTCAGTATGATCTTTATCCTCAAAGATAAGGCCCGTTTTAGGAGCTCCTTAGAAATACTTCAAAATGCGAATCACAGCACCACAATAACCTTCCTAAGGACCTGCCTGTCCTTTATCATGGAACTTGGCCTCCCACCACCTAGCATCAGAGATGGACACCCCTATCCTTTTTGCCAATGGGGAGTTTGCGCACACCCCTTCAAAGAACTTATACCTCATGCTTAGAACTTTCTCTCATGGCCGTGCTTCTCATCCTATGGCCCTATTAGGGACCTGCCTATATTATCCTACATTTCTTACCTTCTGGCTCGTTTTTTACACTTTTCCATTTGGTATGTTCCCGCCTCATGAGGGTCTCTTTCTAGGGGACTTGTCCCCCTAGAGACACCACCATATACATAGCCCACCAAACGAAATACACCATCGAGTTCCCCTAAAAGATTTGTATCCTATGTGAGCCCAAGAAAGACATCTATCTTGGAGCCCATCCTACTGTCTTGTACTCGCCTTGTACTAGGCCACGCCTTATAGTATATTTGGGTTGTCCCTCTTTCTTAGGCCAAGCGACCTCTAGAAGGTCCCCCAGCAACAATTGCATTAGAGTAATTTGACTATTTGTAATGGAAGATAAATCGAAGGTTTTTCAATCATTCAGTTTTATCGTATGACAAACACAAGAAGGAAAATCTATCCAGTGTTTGATTTAAGATGATGGCAATGAATATGTGAATTGTCATTTATTAAAGTTTGATTAAGGACCCAAGTATTATTCATGAACTCACGCGTTATTCTATAAGAAAATGTTATGGCAAGAGAAAACAACAAAAAAACAACACATCCCCACACACACACTATGCTATCTAGTGTTATATAGTGAAGAAAAAAAAATCTCCTTGCTTACTGGTATTACTCAAAAGTAAGGGTGAAGAAACTTAGAAGAAAACACACCACACAAGCTATCCATTGTGATGGGGGAGCCCTAGACCTTATGTAATACCTCATATACACGTGTCCATAGACAAGTTCCGTATGACCTCAGGGCCCTCGGGACCCACCAATGTTGCCGGGAAGGCTCTAGATGCATGAAAGACCTAACAGATTAGAGTCTGGTGTTATTGCCACCATTATAGTGGTCCAGGACCGCTATAGCAGTTATAGTGTGGGGGGTTGGTAGTCTTAGGGTTCTGCCAACCGTTGTAGAGGTGTCCCTGATGCTGTGAACAATGTGAAACGTCACCGTTTCACTTAAATGACCCCCTACCCCTTATTAAACGCCATTTTTAGGCTCCCCCTCTCCAAGCCCGAAACCCTTCTTCTCCAAACATCTTTCCACTCTCTTCCACTCAAATCCTTCTCCTCCAAGATCAAAGGTAGGGGATTGTCGTTGGCTTATGTTAGATTCTCTCATCCTCTTCCTCCCCCAATGTGGTTAGAGTTAGATAAGAGCTATCTAGAGGTTATTAGAATTAATGTACAGTTTTGTTGCTTCAATGGCAAATATTGGTGACATCCTCGCTCCACGGAGCTTAGTTGGTGTTAACAGCATTCCGTCCTCCCCTCCATGTGAGTGAATTCAGTCATGTCATCTCTATGTTGATTATTAGAGTTATTTTCTTTAGAGTTTGGCATGACTGCATGATTTAGAGGCTATTTCAGACAAACTAGAGATTATTATTGATTTCATCAAGTTTATGACAACTATGATTTTCAACAACAACATGAAAGAGAGGCTTTAATGCAAACTCATGGGACCATTGTTGTTAAAATGATTTTTATGAAGAGCTAAAGTATGAATATCATTATTTAGAGAATTTATGACTTCCATAATGATTTTCCAGAGCACTATATTTTATATAATAGAGCTTTTGAACTCAAAGTAGAGCCTAGCATCGAGTTTAGAGAAATTAATTAGTTTTTACGATTTAGAGACCAAACGGTAGCTATAGAGAAACAGACAGTGAGTTAACAACTGAGAGCGATCATTAACTTCGGTACCAACGTGTCCTTAACGGCAATCTCACAGAGCAGAGATGGAACCTAGTTAGGTGTCCAATTTGGGTTCTTATGAACCATAGAGATTAGAGAATTTGTTATGCCATGTTTGACATGCATAACCAGAGAAATTATGTCACTCATTGTGCAAAACCAAAGATCTCTGTTCCTCTATTAGAGTACTAGTATTTATGTTTTAGAGAAATGTTGATTTTGAAATTAATATATATGTAAATATGAAATATTTTAGAGCCTATTTTATGATTGTTGAGAAACAGAGAGAGAGAGAAAATCATGGGATGAATCCGTGTGTTTCAACTACACAACGGAGAGAGTATATATAGATACTGTGCAATAAATACACCAAAATTACAAATATATATTTTCCCTAATTACAGATATAACACTCCTAATTATAGATATTTACAGATTCGAACACTCCCCTTCAAGCTAGAGCATATAGATCATATGCACCTAACTTGTTAGATAAGTAACTTATTCTAGGACCTCTTAATGACTTAGTGAGAACATCTGTCAATTGATCATTTGAATTGATGAAGCTTGTGGTGATATCTCCAGATAGAATCTTCTCTCTGATGAAGTGACAATCAACTTCAATGTGTTTGGTCCTCTCATGAAAAACTGGATTTGAGGCAATGTGTAAAGCAGTTTAATTGTCACAAACAAGTATTAGGTGCTTTGTTTCCCCAAATTGAAGTTCTTTTAGGAGTTGCTCGAGCTAGACAAGCTCACATGTGATTTAGGCCATGGCACGGTACTTTGCCTCAGCACTAGACCGTGCAACTACAGTTTGCTTCTTACTCTTCAAGGATATGAGATTGCTTCCGATAAGTATACAGTACCCAGAGGTGGAATGCCTATTAGAAGGGAATTCTGCCCAATCTGCATTAGAATACCCAACTATCTCAGTATGCCTCTTATCTTCGTAAATAAAGCCCTTCCCTGGGGCTCCTTTGACATACTTCAAAATACGTATGACAACATCGCAGTGAGCTTCACATGGTGAGTTTAGGAATTGACTAACCACACTTATCATGAAAGAAATGTCTGGACGAGTAACTAAGAGATAGTTCAATTTTCTAATCAATCTTCTATACCTCCCAGGTACAGACAGTGGCTTCTTCTGATTTGCAGAAGCTTGACATTAGGTTCCATAGAAGTATCAACCGATTTTGTAGCAAGTAAAACCTAGGAAGTATGCCATCTTTGGACTGTGCTACTTCAATGCCTAGGATGTATCTGAGTTTGCCACGATCCTTGGTCTGGAAGTGATTGCATAAGGGTTGTTTGATCTGTGCATAAGGCCATGAGTGTCACTCCATGTAATGACAATATCATCAACATACACAAATAGATAGGTGCAACCTCTCTGAGTATGACGATAAAACATAGAATGGTCAACCTCACTTCGAGTCAAACCAAACTGCTGAACCACAGTGGAGAGCCTTCCAAACCAAGCCCAAGGAGATTGCTTAAGACCATACAGTGATTTTCAGAGACGACAAACCAAACCAGAAGACCCCCCTGAGCAACAAACCCAAGAGGTTGCTCTATATAAACCTCTTCTTCAAGATCACTATGAAGGAAGACATTCTTAATATCCAACTGATCACGAGGCCAATGATACATGGCAGCCATAAAGAGAAACAGGTGAACAGAAACCATCTTGGCAACAAGGGAAAAAGTATCACCATAATCCAAATCAAATATTTGAGTGTACCCTTTTGCAACACGAAGGGCCTTAAGACGATCAATTTGACCATAAGGCCCCACCTTAAACGTAAAAATCCATTGACAACCAACCACAGATTTACCCAGAGGGAGAGACACCGGTTCCCAGGTACCGCTGTCCTGAAGTGCACACATCTCATCAATTGTCTCAACCTAGGATGGAAGAAGGCCTCATTAGCAATCTTAGGAATAGACACAGAAGACATAGGAGACAGACAAGCATAATGCAAAGAAGAGAGACGGTGGTAACTCAAAGCACCATAATGAGGAGATGGGTTACAAGTGGAACGAGAATACCTTTATGAATGGCAATGGGAAGATCAAGTGCAATAGGCAGGACCGAAGGTGACGGAGGATCGAGCACCGAAGGAGAGCCCACATCAGTCAAGACAGGCTTGGAGGAGAGAGCAGGAGTAGGCGATGGTTGTTGGGTAGGTGCAATGGGTGGTTGAGGTGGGACAGGCTCAGCTAGTTGAAGGGGGCGAGGCATACTTGTAAGGATAAGGGGTAGCAAAGGCATAGGGAGAACGGGAAGTGGGAGTTCCTCGAAAACAGGGGAGGTAGGATGGTTAGATGGCTCAAAGAATGGGATAGTGTCAAAAAAAGTCACATCCGCGGAGATGGGATAACGACGCAAAGTAGAAGAAAAACATCGAAAACCCTTTTGAGACTGAGTGTAACCAAGAAAAACACATTTAAATGAACGTACAGAAAGTGTCAAGACCAGGATTTAAGTTGTGAACAAAACAAGTGGAACAAAAAATATATGGGGGAAGGGAATGCAAGAGATCATGGGAAAATAAGATGGAGTGGTGAACTTGATAACCCAAAATAGAGGAGGGCGTGCGATTAATTAAATAACATGCAGTTAAAACATCCCTCCGAAAATGAAAAGGGACATGATTGTGAAGAAGAAGAGTATGTGTTGTTTCAATGAGATGATGGTTCTTGCACTCAACAATCCTATTCTGTTGAGGTGTATGAGCAGTGTATGAGCACAGGACGTCTGGTGAAGAAAACCATGAGAAGCTAAAAATCATGAGACATTTTTTTACATTATCACTACGTAAAGTGCAAATTGGAACACCAAAATGGGTTTTTCTTGATAAAATTTGGTAAAAACAAAAAACAACTCACACCTGTGTTTCAATAAAAATAACCAAGTACAATGAGAATAGTCATCAATAAATATAACAAATAACGAAATCTTAAACTAGACACCATACAACTGGGACCCTAAATATCTGAATGAATTTAAAGTAAAGGGAGTACACTATTAGAAAAATGACTCAGCGCATGTTTCCCAAGTTGACACAATTCACAAGGCAAACTGGATAGTTTAGACAGGTTAGACACCATGCACTGCACGTTGGCAAGGCTGAGATGACCTAACTGGACATAGAGGGTGAGAGGATCGGTGGTGAGGGAGCAAACACTTGATGGGGGGCAAAGCTAGTAGAGATCACGAGACTCACATCCGATGCCAATCATCTATCCTGTGCTCTAGTCCTGCAAGTAAACAGAATCTTCAATTAATGAAATAACATACTTAAGGGCTTTGGTTAACCGATAACATAGCGAGTAGGTTGAATGGAAAACTAGGAACATAAAGGACAGAATCAACTGACATGGAAGGTAAGGGATAGGCAGTGCCCACCTCGTGAGACTATGTATGAGAACTATTGACTAAAGTAACAGTAGGTAAATATCTAGAAGTAGAAAGTGTGAAAAATAAAGCTTTATTATCGGAGATATGATCAGTGGTGGCTGAATCAAGAACCCAAGGACCCAAGGAGGCCGACTAAGAGGGACAAGCAAAAGAATTACCAGTGTACAACAAAGGCAGCGGAACCAGAGTTCTGTCATTGCTCAAACCAATTCAGAAAACCAAAATAGTCAGCTGGAGACGGCTGATGTGGAGCAAGTGAGTCCAAGATAACAGGAACACTAGTTGGGCAACGTTAACAGAAGGGCACAAGTGAGGATGCAAAGTGTAACAGCAATCAATGGTGTGGCCTAACTTCTGACAGTGATCACACTTAGGGCGGGACTTCCGAGAACGGCCACGGCTAGTACTCTGTGTGACGAGTGCAGAGGTATCAACCGAGGTTGGAGGAAAGAGTAACTTAGTGGGTGGTTTAGTTGGAACCCGAAGGAGAAAGGAAGACAACGTGGAGAGGGTAGACACAATTGGTGATCCCAGAAGCTAATCACAGGTAGCAGAGTACTCTAGAGGTAAACCATAAAGGGTCAAGAACATAAAGAAAGAGTTACGTTACTCCAATTCCTTTTTCGATGTATTAGCAGCGAGAAGAGTTCATTAAAGCCATAGAAAGCACCGCGAATCTTACCCAAATAAGAGGACATAGAACCATCAAGCTGGCGAAGAGCAATGATAACCATAAGATCCGGACATAACACGATAAAGGCGTTGAGTGTCATTGGTGAACAGGGTTTTCGTCTGCGCCCAAACAGATTCACAAGTGACATGGGCCCGAAAGATCTGTTTGATGGAAGGAGCAATGGTGGACTTGAGAATGCTACATAGCTGGGCATCAATCTTAACCCTGCGGGGGTGCTCAGCCACCGGGATGTCTACAGCCTTCGTGGTAAGGTGGTCGGCATAGTCCTGTCCTGTCAACCAAAGTTTGATGTCTGATGCCCAAGTGTCATAGTTATTGCCATCAAATTTGTCAGTGGAAAGAGGCACACTGACATAACTAGTGAATGCTGGAGGATCAGCCTTGGGAATACTCTTATCATCAGAGGAAGAGTTGCCAACAGTCATGGGTCACAAGAATACAAGTGCAGAAGCAGTGTTAGCAAAATACGACATCGGCAAAGTGCACGGATGGCAAAAAGGTAGGCAAATCCAGAAAAAGGAGGGCGTTGCGAGTTCGGCGGTGGTAGAAGCAGTCAAAAAGCTCCCCGGACGCACCTACATGCAGGGTGGAGAAGGACGTGGGTGAATAGTGCCGCGCTGGACTACTAGGGCGCATAGTGGCGCGTTGGGATTAGACCACTGCGGTTGGGTAACGCCGGGAGGGACGATGTTGGGGGTGGGGTCGGAGGGTGAATCCTTCACCGGAAAAAGTCACCGACAGTGGTGGCAATCGGAAAAATAAACAATAGGGAGGGGAAAAAAAAGGAGCCGGAAGGAGGACACGGTGGCCGGAAAAAAAAAAAAAAAATTCACCAGAGGACAGTAGGTCCCCCTAATAGTACGAATTCGAGTTTCTTTACTCACTTAGGCTCTAGATATCGTGTTGAGAAACAGAGAGAGAAAATCATAGAATGAATCCGCATATTTCAGCTACACAACGGAGAGAGTATATATAGATACTGTGCAATAAATATACCATAATTACAAATATATATTTTCCCTAATTACAGATATAATACTCTTAATTATAGATATTTACAAATTCTAACAATGATTATTATTATTATTATTGTTGTTGTTGTTATTGTTGTCGTCGTTGTGATATTTATGTATTTTTGTTGTAGTCCCATGAGAGCATTACGGGTGATGACCTACTCACTGAGTTTTAAATGAAACTCACCCTTCTCCTTTTTCCCTTTACAAAGACAGTAGTTGATATGGGTTCTTCTCAACCACCTCTTCCCAGGAATAGCGATATTTAGTTGGTGAGCTTTACCTCAAAGTGAAGTATTCTTTTATTTTGTAGAGAGTGCTCTAGTGTCATTGTGGGCAAGGTCCCGAACCATAGAGAGAGAGCTTTGCATTTTGCACCATGATTCAGATTTACTTTGTATTTACATGACTATAGTTTTCATGGTTTGTTTTGTATAGAAAACAACTCGATATATGTTTTGTATTATGACCATAGATTTAGAGTTGTTTATGAAATGATTATTTATGATAATGTTGTTTTAGGAAAAAAGAAATTTATATCAGAGATAATTCAATGTTTCATAAATGATTTTCCTGCTTTATATTAAAGATGGAATTACGATCTAAATGGTTTTCATGCTTAAAATACTCACATAGAGAGACTCAGAGATCACGAGGCTTACGTGAAGATGAGATTCCTCTTGTGCCGGTCACACTCCCAAGTTGGGTTGTGACACCTTATAAGCCCCTCATCAAATCCCATACCTCCAATGTGGAACTCAAGTCCCATCCCTTGCAATTTGATCCTAACACCGAACCATGCTCTACACCACAAGCCTCGATTCCCACGCGGGGTAGTTAGAATACTTCAACGCTGCCAACACTACCCATGCCTTGGAGGCCATTGTATTTATAATAATAACAGTCTAATAAGAAATAAAGTTTGGCACCCAAAACTATGCCATAACCTTTCTAGGTGAGATCTCATGATATTGCGATCTTTACTATATAGCGGAATGAATAGGCGTATGAAGGTACAACCAAGCAGTAAGCAAGCTCCCATTTCATAGCCTCAAGAGACACAAGAATGTACAGAATCAGACCTAATTTAACACATTCAAATAGCATGTAGCAGGTTTAGATCACCCAACCTTTTCAATTTCCTCTAAAATATGTGTGTTCTCCATCAAGTACTGCATTGCTTTGTCTCTTCCCTGTCCCAACCTGTTTCAAGACACAAATTGAATAATTAAAAATTAAATCATGAGAACTCCACATATGAAGACAACCCACAATTTAGGGAAGAAGGGGAAGGACAAGAAAAGGTAGGTAAAAGTTAACAGCAGAGAATTTCCACAAAGTTAATGTCCATCATACTGAATAATGCGGAGTACATGTAACATGAAATGGACAAGAATAATTTGCAGAAACGGTTCACATGAATCTATTCACAGCATGTTTCCCAGCTGCAGAAATAAAGGCCCTGGATCTGACGGGGGGAGATGTCATTATAATGAAAAACGTCTTATGCAACAGAAAAGTAGGTCATATCAAAAGCGCTATAGTATATAGATTATATGAATCATCTGTTAGAATCTGAACTAGCTGTTATAGTTATTCTGCCAGGAGACTGTTGGAATTAGTTAAGAGATGGTCGACATATGGTCAAATGTAATTATCTTTAGGTTTCCAACAGAAACAGGAAGTAGAGCTAAAGGATGGAGGAAACATGCAGTAAAATGGAGGCATCAATCCTTGATTATTGGTATTTGCATAATTGTCCCTAAAAACCAATAGAGAGACAACCCCTGCATACTAGCCATCTGTAGGAATCTTCTAACCACCATCAGTGCCACTGATAGTCTAATAGTACCTCCCCTTGCAACAACAATACTCACTTTTCCTCTTGCATCCAAGTTAAACCGAAACTCCTTTTCTAGCTATGTGCATTGTAGTCAGCATCATAAGAATCGCGATTCAATACATGCGATTCGATTCGATTCTATTCTGAGGTTTGGCGATGCGAATCATATGATGTATCAAAAACAGAGCATGAATTGCGACTGTCTCACAAGAATCACAATTTGTATCTCAGCTGTGCGGTCACGATTCACAAAGCAACTGGGTAGCGCACCCATGATGGAAACCACCACAGAAATGATAGAAAATATAGAGGTATGTGTATTATTCACACTCCTAGACTAAAACCAGTAAGACTGAGCTTAGGAAAGAAGAGAAACTAGACTAACAGTGTGCAAATTGAGAGAGAAAAGGTTCTCAGGACTAAGTAGCTGAGTCTCGCCAAGCCTAGGTCCTAATCCTTGCCTCCCCTCAAACTATCACTACACTCAACTGATATACCATCAGCTAACAGAATTCCCCCTAACAGCACCAAACCACCTACGCCTACACTTGCTGACTCAGCAAGGTTGTTAGGCGATACAATCATTTTTCCCATTGGTTTGTCTAAAATAACCCTAGCGCTCTCTCTTTTATACATTGTTAACCCCCTATGCGATACTTGGTCTCTTATGATACCCTCCCCTTGAACTATCACGTTGTCCTCAAGGTGAAGTTCTGGATAAGAGTCTTGTAGAATGTGGAAAAGACTTCTACTAGTGCGGCAAATACTTCAAGTGATGGTTAGAAGGACAAAACCAATTCCCAAAAGAAACATTCCTCTAGGGTCCCAAATTTGGAAGCAAAGTAAGGTATGTTTGCTTGCAGTGTAGTGCAGTCCTTCTAGGTCCCATGAATCTACATGCAGTCGGAAGAACAACTAAAGAGATAGCATGCCTTGATTAACTGCCATTCCCAATGCCACAATTGCAAAATGGCCCCAAGGAAAAGGCAGAGGAGTAGCACTTGCATCACACTTGCCATAACTGTCACTTAACCTTTGATTAGTGCATCTATTTGCAACCACAAAAGTCAGAATTCCATTTGCATCCCACCTAAACTTGAAATTACTTCTTAGCTGAGTAGCAATAACTATTGTAGGCTTGGACCAAAGGGGCATAAGTGTTTCAGTAGCCATCACTTGCAGAAACCTCTTCAATTTTGTTTCAACATCATCATTCAGCCTCATAAAAGATAACATAACACCCGAGTCCCAAGGATAGATAAGTCTCACAGTCAAAAGGCTTTGGACAAATATCAATGAAGCATTAAAGTATTGGTGGCTACATTTTTGTCCTTCTCAAGCACAGTCTTCTCAAGCACAGTAGCAATAGGAACTACCTTTTGCTGCCATTGCACCAATTCACTGTGAGTAGGAAAGTATGGGAGAGAGACACCACTGAATTCTTCCATTAATTCTTTAAGCTCAGCACAAAGTGTCTTCACAAGATCATAGCCATGCATCCTAACTCCAATGCGCACCCAAATCATATGGGCCCTAAGAAGAATGAAGTCAACCGTATCATCACCTACCTCCCCCCAAATTGTAATTCTAGCTAGCCCAAGCTTTTGTATGAAACCAGTGTCCACAACTTGGATACTGCTGACTAGAGTAGCCCACAAATCACCAACTAACAAAAATGGAACCGTGCATATTGTTGAGAGCCTATCAACAACAAAACTTGGTCTCAGACTTCTATTTCTTGAGTGGATAACACCAGCAGAGTCTATTAATTCAGCCTCAAAGTATTCATCATACCCTTCTTGATCATCAGGGTTGGTGAACAAGAAGTTTAGCCAACCCCACCAGGCAACCTTAAATCTTCCTAAATCAAACACCCGAGTATCATGAACTCCCTTTAGGGCCCAAATCACTCTCTGCCCATGATTGATAATAGTTGGGAATACAGGGAATTCAATGTTGGGCTCATATCTCTTAAAATTGAACTCTAGAGAAAGACCCATAGGTTGAGGGATGCAAAGAAAATTTTTGAAATATTGAGCAATGCAAATCTGGAAATGAGGAGGTGGGGTAATTTCGGAGGACATCACCTTTCTAGCTCGAATAACAAGTATAAAAACACCCTCACCCCTTAGAGATAAGAAAATAGGAATGGGTTCTTTAGCAATACCTGTATGCTGTATGTTTATAGGAATTTGTCTCATCTTCTTACCACTGAAGGCATAAGACTCAATTTGTTCTAATTGACAATAGTCAGCCCTTGAAGCTTCTACATTATTGTAACCATCATCATCATACATAGGACCACGAAATGCAAGAGCATCAACCTCAATGAATGATACCATTTGCTTGTCAGAACTTGGCTGTTGGTGTGGCTCGTACCCCTTGGGGCACGTATTGAAGGTGCCATTTTTAACACCCAATTTAGACTCTAATGTGGGTCTTCCTAGGACTTCTTCATCGAATTGGGCTGGGCCCATTTGAATTGGGAAGCAAATTTCAGGCACATTTTTCCCTCTGCTCATATGGGCCTGGCCTATTAGCTTTACAGCCAAATTTACAGCTTGGTGGGGCTGGTCCATTTGACCGAAAAATAAACTCAGCCTTATATTTTTTGCAACCATTAAATTCCCTTTGTTGTCAACATATTGGGCCTGGCCCAATAGCTTCCCCCCAACATTCTCTTCATTAGAGATCTGTTTCTCCCTTTTAATTTGGGTCTGGTCTACTGGGTCACAAAACTGACCCGAAAATGTGATTGCCACAAGCGCTACCCTTATTTCCATTCCCAGCAAATTCGCGAAGCTTCCAAGGAAAGAAGATGGTGTCTCTGCTTCCTTCTTCCATGCTTTAGCTCCGCTAGCTGTCGAAGGTGGCTCATCGGCCATCCTTCTCGATGGTCGAAGCTCTTGCAACCGTGAGCTCTCCTCCCTTCTGCTTCTCTCGTTTGACGCAAACCTCAACATCGTGCGACTCCTGCATTTCGGCTTCGAACTCCTCCGGCGGTGGTTCGCTGCCCATCGCACAAGGCCTTGAGTTTGGTGGTGCACAATCAAGTTTCATGCAGCCATTGGCGCGAGCATGCTCACCGACTTCCTTCCTTGACACCGCCTCTGGTGTGGCTGTCTCCGTCTCCCTTTGAATCTGAGGTTGCATTTTCTCCTCTCCCTTGCGAGTATAATACTCTCGTCGTCGTCCTTCTTGCTCTTTCCCCCTTACTACGCGTTCGACTTTCTTCCTCTCTGATTCCCAGTTCAATTCCCGACTTCATTCTCACTACTCCTCTCGTCGTTCATCGCGCCACTCATAGTGCTGGCTATGTCGATGATCGTCGCGGTGCTTTCTCTTGTCCCTAGGCAAATTGGGAGGTCGACTTCCCCACGGGATTACATCCCAATGACATGAAGAACCATCTCGCGAATGGCGGGAGTGGTTCCCCACGGGCTTTCCACGGGCTTACATCCCAATGACATGAAGAACCATCTCGCGAATGGCGGGAGTGGTATGACTCTCGGTTCTGAGACCGGGAACCATACCTCTCTTTGCGAAGGGGAGAGTGCTGTGAGTGTTGCGCACCCTCACGCCTCCTTGAACCCCCACTCCTTCGGTCCTCCACAACCATCAGAAGAGCTCGCCGTGCTGGCGGAGATCGTCTCCTCCGTCGATCCCGATTATCTTCCCTCAAAAGTCGCATCACACTATCCAACTTCTTCGTCAAGTCCTCCAATCTAGCTACCATCGCAGCGCCTGTGATCGACTCACACAGCTCCCCGGAAAGGAGCTCTAATGCCATTGATAGAAACCACCACAAAAATGATAGAAAATATAGAGGTATGTGTATTATTCACACTTCTAGACTAGAACCAGTGAGACTCTAGCTTAAGGAAGAAGAGAAACCAAACTAACAGTGTGCAAATTGAGAGAGAAAAGGTTCTCAACACTAAGTAGCTGAGTTTCTTCAAGCCTAGGTCTTAATCCTTGCCTCCCATCAAACTATCAGTACACTCAGCTGGTATACCATCCGCTAACAGAATTCCCCCTAACAACACCACACCACCTACGCCTACACCTGCTGATTCAACAAAGTTGTTAGGTTGTACAATCATTTTTCGCATTGGTTTGTCTAAAATACCCCTAGCGCTCTCTTTTTTATACCTTGTTAACCCCCTATGCGATACTTGGTCTCTTACAACCCAACGGGCCGAGTCATGTGTAGCCAAGCTCAAAAAAAACCCTAGATTTTCTAATTTTTTGCTTTTTTTTTCAAACAAAAGGAACAGCCACTCATACATGTGTCATGAGTATCCATTAGTTTTTTACTCATAAAACCTCTCCTCTCTTCCTTTTCAAACCCTCCATCTGAAAAAGGAAACATCAAGCAACCAAATGTCCCATTCTTCTCTTCTGGTCCCCCTGTGGCAGACTATTCTCCATCTTTGTGGCCAAGCTGGTACTTCTCTTTTTTTAATAATTTGTTTTGTTTGGTGCTAATCATTTTATAAAGCTTTATTTTGTTTGTACCTTGTATCTTCTTCCCCTGTTTCTACACATGAAAACAGAGCATGTGCTTTGTGTTTCTTCTTGTTTTGTAATTCATGTTATTACAATGACTACATAATTATATTTATATATTTTATTCTTTTAGTTTATTTTATTTTTATCTTCTGCTTGTTAGCTTTTTTTTTTTTTTTGGTGTAGCTCTCTACTTTTTTCTTTTTTTTTTTTATTTGTATCTTCTATTTTAAAGCTTGTCTCTGTTTCTTTTTCTTTTTCTTTTTCTAGGTTCTAACATCTATTTTTTGTGTTAGTATTTTGACTAGATGGGTCAAACTAAAAAGAAAAAGGAAGCTGACATTACTTGGGATCATTGCATGGCTATTCCCCCACACAGGCTTGTAATTAAATGCAAGTATTATTCACATTCTTGTTGGGGTGGTGATGCAAAGAATGAAACATCATCTTGCTAGAACAAGGGAGAATGTAAGTGCTTGCACTAGTGTTTCAGATGATGTAAAGGAAATATTTGTCAAGTTATTGGAAAACAAAGACAAGAAAAAGGATGAAAATAATCCCGAATGTTTTAAAAAGGGTGAAACTCAAGATGGAGGTGAAAGTGCAACTGCAAATAAGGGGACAATGGACTCATTTATAAACAAGGGGAAGGAAGGAGTATCCAAAGTTGTCAAGCAACAAACAATGAATTAAATGTTGAAAGATAGGATGAAGATATTTGCAAATGCATGTATGGCAATGCTTTGCCATTTAATTTGGTAAGAACACTATTGTTTATCCAAATGGTGAAAACAATTGGTGATTATGGTAGAGGTTTGAAACCTCCTACATATCATGAGGTTAGAGGTTCCTAATTGAAGAAAAAGCCATGGATAGCATCCAAAAAAGTTTCGAGAAATATAAGAATGAGTGGAAGAAGTGGGATTCCACTTTGATGTGGGATAGTTGGACAAATGGACTAATTTTTTAGTTAACAATCCAAGGGGAATTGTTTTTCTAAAATCCGTTAACACTAGTGATGTGATCAAGGATGCCAAAAAGATGTTTGAGTTTTTGGATAATATGGTAGAAGTTGGAGAGGATAACGTAGTTTGAGTTGTGATAGATAGGGCTTCTAATCCTGTGGCAGCAAGGAAAATGCTAGAGGAAAAGAGAAATTATTTTGGTCCCCTTGTACTACTCATTGCTCTGATTTAATCCTTGAGGATATTGGAAAGCTTCTGGTGTTTTATAATATCGTTGGAAATGCAAACAAAATTACAACTTTCATATATAGGCACACATGGATCCTTAGCTTATATAGAAAGTTTTCAAAAGGAAGGGAATTAGCTAGACCAGCCATGACAAGGTAGTTTTCAAAAGGAAGGGAAATTAGCTAGACCAGCCATGACAAGGTTTGTAACTCTGCTTTTCTCACTTTGAACTGCATTATGCAACAAAAGAATGCTATTCAATCTATTTTTGCTTTGGAGAATGGGTTGCTAGCCCTTATACTAGTAAAAGTGAGGCGAAAGAAGTGATGAACTTAGTTTTGGAAGATGCTAGATTTTGGAAATCTATCCAACATTGCCTAAAATGTGTGATTCCACTTATCATAGTGCTAAAGCTAGTAGATGGAGATTCAAAACCAGCCATGCCATATATTTATAAAGCAATGGGCAGAGCCAAAGAGCAAATTGCTGAAAATTTTTGAAAGCATGAGTGAAGGTATAAAAGTGTGGGACATTATTGACATTCGTTGGAATTTGGAACTACATAGGCCCCTCCATGCAATTGCCTATTCTCTCAGTCCTAGGTAAGTAATGTCATCCTCAATAAGTTTGGTGTTAAATTAGGTACCAATGCATGTTAAAAAAAGCCTAATAATTGATTTATTTCTTGTTTCATTAGGTACCATTATGACAAAGGCTTCAATCCGGAAATGAGGTGTTAAGTGGTTTATATGAAACCATTGAGAATGGTTCCATATAGAAGAATAAAATTTTCAACTAATCACCAACTTGAAAAATTTAAGACAGCTAAGGGCCTATTTGGAATAAGCATGGCAATAGACTAGGGACAAGAAACAACCCGATAACCTTTACCATTATTTTTTATAACTTTTAGTTTTTAACTATTAGTTATAGAGATATAATTTGCTGATTAGATTTAATATTTACTTTTGTTTTAATAGCTCTTTGATAGGAAATTTTTGGAGGAAAGGGTAAAGTGTTACAAAAGCTTGCCATGAGAGTTTTGGATGTGAAAGAAACTGGAGCACATTTGACCAAGTTCATACTAACAGAAGACACCGTTTGGAGCAACAAAGACTAAATGCACTTGCATTTGTGAAGTATAATCTTCAACTTGAAATGAGACAAAAGCATAGAGAAGAAAAGGGAGAGACTTATGATCCTATATGCTTATCCGATACTGAATCGGATGATGAGTGGATTACCGAAAAAGAGGATCCTTGCTTACCCATTGATGCTTCTTGTATGAATATACATGAGTGCTTTACTTTGGATGAAGGAGCTCCAAGCAAGAAGATGAAGAGAGGTATTTGTTTAAATTTTAAAAAAATCAGTCTACACAAAAATTTATATTTATAATACTCATTTTTTTTCTCTAGGCCCAAGGAACTTAAATATTGGAAAGTCCATGGATAAGGGAAAATCCATTATAGGAAACTAGTGGCTTGACTGGCACTCCACATTTTTTATCTTTTAAATATTAATAAAACTAAATTTTTCTATAATAATAAATTGTTAAATTTTGTTAAATATTTTTTTATTTGTAAATGGCTTAAAGTGAGGTAGTTTTTTTTTTTTTTTTTCAAAAGAAGAAGTAAGTGGGAAAGAAGAAAATATGGAGAAGTGAGGGGTAAATGAGATAGTGATTGGTGGACTTCAAAACAAATTGCAATAGAGTGAGGAGACACCAAAAGGTAGTTATCACCCCAATCTCCTTTTTTAATAATATAGATGAAAGTGAAATTGAAGAGGTAGCTGGAGATGTGGAGAAAGAGCCTTTGATGTTGGATGATGAGGATGACCTAAGTGATATCGATCTTGGGGAATAATCAATGATATTCAATAGCTTATTAGAATCTAGAGAAATATTTTAGTGACCTGTTTGTTGTCTCTTTTTTTAATACTTTTTGGATGAGATGAATTGCAAAATTTGTGCAGTCACTATTCTTTTGGTCATAGTGATTTTGTGACTATTATTTTGATACGGTTATAAATTATGACTTGAACCTTTCCTTATTTGAAGTATATATGGTTCAATACTTCAGTTTAAGATCACTTGTTTGATTTTAAAATGCTAATATATGGTTAATCTTTACGCTTATTAACATGGAAAAATATTTTTATATTATTTCTAATTGTTGATCATGTATCTTACAATTCACAATACAATTCGACACACAATTCAAAAAGCAAGGTTTCCGATACACAATTCGTATCCCGATTTGACAACCATGGTTGTGTTAGTTATTGTAAAAGAAAGATAAAGTGAAATAACGGTCTCGATCATAGCTTCATCTAGGGATTTCTTCATAAATTTTGCTTCAATAGCACCATTCAACCTCCTCACAAACGAGACAACACAATCTAACTCGGACTGCCCCTCTCTAGATTCTTCTACAATTACAATATTTCTATGGTCCCCCACTCCACATTCAAACCCTTCAACTCCAATCAGAGTCTTAAGTGTTTTAGAGCCCCAACGATTACTATCAAGTAAGCAATTTAATCACTAGAATTGCTTACTTGGAAGAACAACAACATCCCATTCTGTTTGCTGAGCTATATCAACTGTTATTAGGGGTAGAACACATCTAGGCTTAGGACTCAGGTTTGGAGAAACTCAACTGCTTAGTGTTAAGACCTTTTCTCTCTCAATTTGCATACGGTTATAATTGTTTTTCTCCTTTTCCCTAAGCTAGAATTTCACTGGTTCTAGTCTAGGAGTGTGAATAATACACATACCTCCATACTTTTTATTTTTTTGTGGTTCATTTCATTTGGCATCAAAGCTCCATTCTTGGGAGATATTGGGGACGAACACAATGCTATGATGCAAGCTAGAATGGAGTACCTGGAGAGAAAGATGGATGACATGATGCGACTTCTCAGAGGCAACAATCAGGACCGACAGAAGAGGTGATCTCCGACAGCACAGAGAGAGGCTCGTCCGGTGGTTGTGGAGGATCGATGGAATGGGGTCTAAGGAGATGTGCATGCACGCGACACTTAACACTCTCCCACTAAGCTCATGTGGAAGTCAACCTCCTAATTGGCATAGCGACTTACAAAAACATGGAGTTGATCAACGAGATGACCAGCGCAATGAATGGCGTCATGACGGGCGAGATGAACAGAGGGAGTAATAACATAGAGGATGAAACTCATAACTAGTTGAGGTGGTAATAGAAGATGAAGTCGTCCCAAAAGTGACGAATGACGATCCGATTGTCCATCATGCACAAAACCGACCTCAAAAGGTAAAAGTAGGGGAAGTAATGGTGATTAGGCGGAAATGTAACCCAAAGATGAAGAGGTAAAAGTGGGGGAAGTAATGGTGATTAGGCGGAAATGTAACCCAAAGATGAAGAAAGGGATGATGAACGAAAACGAATCAAAAACCGAGGTCAAGCAGAGGATGGATTCACAAGTGATAACAACTGAAGAGAACGACAATATAAGTGAATCGATGCATGGGGCTTTTAGGGAGACAATAGCTTCGAAGGAAGAGGTTTAGGCCAAAGACGATGTGAAATGGAGTCCCGTCGAGGAACAGCAGAGGCGAGAAGAGCTCAAGGCCACCAGAGAGCTTTGGATTTCTAAACAACCAACCAAACTCATGTCAATGGTACTTGCTGAAGCCACATGCACCGCCATCGAAGCCAATGAAATCAACATCACCAATGGTGACAACAAGGACGTGAGCCGCAGCCCAACTTGGGATCTCATGCATGTGGGCCAATTACCAATCGCTAGACCCACCTGACACCCTGGATTGGTTCTCATGCATGATGATGACTCAGCGATTACTGAAACCACCAGATCCGACTGAGCTTAGATGTTTGAACCAACTATTGACCAAACTTCCTCCACCATTACAACTCAACCCAAACTTTTGTATGGTGATGGCAAGATATCGCCACTAGACCACAAGGCTGTAACAACCACGGAACGAGTTATGGGCCGAGCAAGTTCCTCCCAGTGGCCACGAAAAGGGGTAGAGCATTCCATAAGTTGGGTCAGTTTTATGACCTAATGGGTCCAACTTATTAAGAAGAAAACAGGTTCCAATTGGAAGGAGGCTATGAAGCATAGGCACTCTAGTTTTGCCAAAGTACCCATACCAGGTACTTTTCGGGGATGGGTATGCTTGAATATACACTCGATGACTACATTCTTTAAAGGTTTAATTATACCGCAAATCCCTATAATTTCACTCAATTTTCAATTAGGTCCCTATAGTTTAAAAGTTTTTAAGTAGATCCCTATATTATATGAGATTTTTCAATCAAGTCCCTGCCGTTATTAAAAAACAGAATATTCTTTGGAATGTGGAATATTCCATTAGAACATGGAATATTCCATTTCCATCTCTCTCTTCACATAACGGCAGGGATCTGATTAAAATTTCTCATATACTATAGGCACTTAATTTAAAATTGAGTGAAACCTTTAAAACCCATAAACTTTCAAATCATTATTCTACCATTCTCTAAGTTTATAAAAAATAAATAAATAAATAAGTGAAAGAAAAGTTCATTAGTACTGGTATTCAAGATTTCAAGATAAATTGTGTACGCTAAATCAAAATCAAAATCTTATAAATCAAAATCTAAGGCCCAATTCATTGTTGTTGGCCTGGTCTCCTAACATATACACGTGAATCTGGTGCAATATTAATTTCCTACCAATGAATAGCACTTAGGTTGTTTAACTGCGGCTCTTTTCTCTTAATTTCTCCCTATCTCTCTCTTTCTTGGACTCTCTCTCTCTCTCACTGCTTCCCTTTCCTTGGTCTCACTTTCTCACCAGCTAAACAACTTGAAAAGGATGGAAAGCTATACGATCATGCAATAAGTTTTTCTGCATGCAGGAAATTTAACATTCTCCCTCTATCTCTTTACTCGCCACATTGTCTTCAATAGAACTATTTGTCTTTCTTTGATTGATTACTCTAGTTGATTGATCTTCCTTTGACTGATTACTTCATACTACATGATCTATAACTTGTTCTCCCAAAGACAAAAAATGGAACAGCATAGTTCTGATCAACTTTCTTTTCAAATTTTCCATCTACCTAGACTTGAAGCACTTTGTCAAGTCCTTAATTGGGAGAAAGTAAGAAACAAAGAAAAACCACAAAAGAGAGATCATTTAACGAGTTCATTGTAAGCTTCACAAACAAGTTCTAAGACATTACCGATGGTCCCCATAGCTATACCAAGAACCCTTCTTCAAGACAATCTCCATCATTTCTGCACAATCTAAAATGCAGCCCTGCATTCAAAATGATGAGTAAAAAGTGACATACAACTAAGGTTAACAATGCTTTTATGCCGCAACACTCACCAGCTTACTGACTCCCTCTCCAAATATAATCTCAAATTCAGCTAGTTTGTAGGGCCTTGATACCTAAAACAACTTCTTGAGTTAAGAACCAACATAGGAAAGTGTGAAGTAAACAAAAAATGTAGCATAAAATCCATGAAGAGAGTTCTAAGCTTGTCAAAATCTTCTATCAACCCAATATAGTTAATAATGTTCAAAGCATTATACAAGATAGTGTGAGGAATTTCATTACCATTTTCAGTTTTCGCAAAGGCAATAGAATGACAATGCATGTGGTCTGATTCTATACAACTTTGACAGTGACAAGGTATGTTGGTTCATGTACATACGGAATAGTCGTACTTGGGAATATGCACCCTAATTGTAAATGATTAATGCATTCTAGTTGTATACACATTGTGTGCTGAGTAAGGTACTAAGCAAGCAATTTTACAGCAAACAAACTCTAGTATTGTCTCTCATTTTTCAGTCCTTTCAAATTGGTATCAGAGTCAGCACAGCCCCGCTTCTGCTCTGCCTTTTAGTCTCTCACGTTCTACATCCGGTCCACAAAACATCTCTCCAATGTCTTCATTTCTCAAGCTCAGTGATCTAGGTCTAGCCAATAGAACGTAACCCCTTTTTTGTCAAAAAGAAAAGGGAGAATAATAGTTGCTCTTCGTAGAGCATCATTTCTCAAGTCAAATAGCTCTAATCAGCCAACCATTCAAACCCACCACCGAAGGAGGTCAACAACCGTCTCAGATAGCTCCGATCGGCCAAACCCTAGAGTACTGTCATCACCCACCTGCCATAGTTGTCAAATGGCTGCCATGGCAAGGCCAATCCCCCCCTTCCCCCCGTGCAGCCATGAGATTTGTTCATTATGGGCGGCCATGGCGGATTTTTGGTCTATCACCATGAGCGACAACTATGCCGCCTGCACATGCAGCATCATGCGTGTTTTCATCAAAGGCAACTCATCGATGAGTGGTACTCTGGTAGGAACCTTGGGTAAAAATTGGATATTCTTGAAGAAAATAGTACCTTAAGTAGCTAAATGAGGGGGAAAAAAAAAGGTATGTAAGGGGTTTTAATTTATAACAGAATAATGAATTGGCAGAGAGAGAATAGAGTGCGTAATCTGTGTTTCTATTAGAATTTTATATGTAATGGGGAAAGACATGAGGGAGGCAGGCAGTCATTTGGCTTCAGCTTAGGCATAGGAGAGTTTTGAGCTACTGTAGTGTTCAAGTTTTCTCCCAATTTTTCAGCATTTTCATACTCAATTTACTCTCAGTTTCTTCTTCCATTTCTGTTTTCTTTCTTGTGTGGTTTTTGTCAATTGCCATCAGAGCTCCTTTCTTGGAGTTGTGGGGGGGCCTTGAGCAAGCTGCCATGGAAAAGTGGATGGAGAACTTGGAAAGGAAATATGAGGAGTTGATGCAATACTTGAGGGATCAAGGGCGAGCTCGGCCTCAAGAAAGGACGCCGCCAAGGAGGACTCACCACCGGGTGGAGCTGGAGGACTGATTGAATGGGGGTACCAAAAGGGTGAGGAGAGTTGTGATTTCCAATCTCACCATAGGAAGGAGCAATACTCCCCTCATTCTCGGCGTAGTCCTTCACACCATCAGGATGGACCTTCTTAAGTGAGTAGGCCCATGACACCTCTTAGGACTATAGGCTGCCACGATGTCACGGCGAAGGACAAGAAGTCGTTGGTGACCATCGAATAGAGAGGGTGAGAACTCACTGCTCATTGAATGTCAAAGATGATGATGCCAGAAGTAAAAGAAGCAAAGGACTGCCACCACAGGGCAAAGTCACCGATTGAACTACAGAATCCAAAGCCGTCAACTGAGACAGAGGCAAGAACGACGATGACAATTGTTGAACAAGCTTTTACCAGCTTGTGCGTGACTGAGGAGAACGAAGGAAAGTTGGAAGATATTAGAGGGAAGGACGTGTTGGTGGCTAAAGAGAAGGTTGGGTTTGTTCACTGTCTAGTAAAACATACACTACTGGAACCACCAAACCCCAAGACCACTGCAACAGAAGAAGAAGAAGAGCTAGCCAAAATTATAGAGGTGGTAATAACAATGTCAAAGTCGTAAGAAGGAGCGACAGCCGCAACAGAGATGGCAGTTGACGAATCATCGCCGCTAGAGAACCAAATGGAAGCATGTACACGTGTAGCCATTGATTGCGTAAGCCAAGAGAAGAAAAGAGGGGAAGCAGGTAGGGTAAGTGAGGAATCAGGTCAATGGTTTGGGTTCATGGGTCAAGGGCCCTGTTGAGAAATAGAGAAAAAGAGAAAAACATAAGATGAATCCATGTGTTTAAACCACACAACGGAAAGAATATATACAGACAATGTGTAATAAATACACAATAATTACAGAAATATATTTTCTCTAATTACAGATAATTACAGATATTCACAGATTCTATCACTCCCCCTCAAGCTGGGGCACATAGATCATATGCACCTAACTTGTTACATAGGTAACTTATTCTAGGACCTTTCAATGATTTGGTGAGAACATCTGCCAATTAGTCATTTGAATTAACGAAGCTTGTGGAGATGTCTCCAGATAGAATCTTCTCTCCGATAAAGTGACAATCAACTTCAATGTGTTTGGTCCTCTCATGAAAAACTAGATTTGAGGCAATGTGTAAAGCAGCTTGATTGTCACAAACAAGTGTCATGTGCTTAGTTTCCCCAAATTGAAGCTCTTTGAGGAGTTGCTTGAACCAGATAAGCTCACACGTGATTGAGGCCATGCCACGGTACTCTGCCTCAACACTAGACCGTGCCACTACAGTTTGCTTCTTACTCTTCCAAGATATGAGATTGCCTCCAATAAGTATATAATACCCGGAAGTGGAACGCCTATCAGAAGAGGATCTCGCCCAATCTGCATCAGAATACCCAACTATATCAGTATGCCCCTTATCTTCATAAATAAGGCCATTCCCTGGTGCTCCTTTGACATACTTCAAAATACGTATAACAGCATCCCAGTGAGCTTCACATGATGAGTTTAGGAATTGACTAACCACACTTACTGCGAAAGAAATGTCCGGACGAGTAACTATGAGATAGTTCAATTTCCTAGCCAATCTTCTATACCTCCCAGGGTCAGGTAGTGGCTCCCCCTAATTTGGTAGGAGCTTGACATTAAGATCCATAGGAGTATTAATAGATTTTGCAGCAAGTAAACCTGTTTCCTCTAGAATGTCAACAGCATATTTTCTCGAAGAGAGAACTATGCCATCTTTGGACTGTGCTACTTCAATACCTAGGAAGTATGATCTATGCTATACCCCGAGTGTCGCTCCCTGTAATGACAATGTCATCAACATACACAACTAAGTATGTGCAACCTCTTTGAGTATAACAATAAAACACGGAGTGGTCAGCTTCACTCCGAGTCATACCAAATTGCTGAACCACAATGGAGAACCTTCCAAACCAAGCCCAAGGAGACTGCCTAAGACCATACAATGATTTTCGAAGATAACAAACAAGGTCAGAAGACTCCCTCTGAGCAACAAACCCAGTGTTGTTAAATTGCAGCCATGGCGACACCATGGCGCCATGGCTTGGCGGAATTCCCAAATACCGCCATGGAGACCTGCATGGCATGGCGGAATGGCGTGGCGGCTGATGGCAGCTGCAATTTCATGGCGCCATGGCGGTCAAATGGCAGAAAGCTGCCATTTTCCAGAGGAAATAAGAGAAAAAAATGGGGTTATTTTGGGGATTTTTGGGGTTTATTAAAACGGAAACCCTAACCCATTGAACCCATTTGCTCTCCCTTCTCTGCTTCACACTTCCACCTCCATCTCCAAGCATGGCGACCCCCAGCAACCTCCGTGCGACCTCCGACGAAGCGAACTGACCGACGGCCTCCTTCTTGCAGTGACCAGGTTGGGGCTGCTTCCTTGTTCTTCTTTCTTTCTGCCATCTGCTTCATTTTTTCTTCTTTTTATTCTCTTCTTTCTTGTGCTTCCTCTCTTCTTCTGCTCCTGGTTTCAATTTCTTTCTCTTCTCTTCTTTCTCGTGCTTTTTCTCTTCTTCAATTTCTGTTTAGTTTTTTAATATTAACTTTTGTCTTAATTTGTGTTAAAGAGTGTTGAGTTGAGTTGCCTTGTATTTTGTTTTGAACTTGAGATTTCTAGCTTCTAGTGTTTATGACTTGTTATGACATGACATAGTGTGTTTGAGGCTTTGATTTGCATTTACTCATGATTGTTTTACATCTTTTTCTTGATATTGTGATGCATTTGATGAATTTATTTCAAAGAATAGATTTGTTTTTCATATATGTTGTTAGTTTTATTATTTGTCATATTTGGAATTTCTTTTGTGGTTTTTGTATATATGTAAAAATATTTTTCAGTCCGCCATGGCATCCGCCATACCCGCAACGCCATCCGCCATATTTCCATGGCGGATTTTTGGCTCACCGCCATAAGCCGCCATCCGCCATTGACAACTATGAACAAACCCAGGAGGTTGCTCCATATAAACCTCTTCCGCAAGATCACCATGGAGGAAGGCATTCTTAATATCCAACGGATGAAGAGGCCAACGACGTATAGCAGCCATAGAGAGAAACACACAAACAGAAGCCATCTTGGCAACAGGGGAGAATGTATCACCATAATCCAAACCAAGGATCTGAGTGTACCTTTTGGCTCCAAGGCGGACTTTAAGACGATCAATTTGGCCATCAGGCCCCACCTTAACCATAAAAATCTATTCACAACCAACCACAGATTTACCTGGAGGGAAAGACATCAGTTCCCAAGTAACATTGTCCTAAAGTGCACACATTTCAGTAATCATAGCTTGTCTTTACCCAGGATGGGAAAGGGCCTCACCTGTAGTCTTAGGAATAGACACAAAAGACAAATAAGCATAATGTAGAGAAGATAGACGGTGATAACTCAAGGCAATATAGTGAGGAGATGGGTTACGAATGAAACAAATACCTTTACGAAGGGCAATGGGAAGATCAGGCACAACCAGTAGGACCGAAGGTGGCGGAAGATCAGGCACCGGAGGAGAGTCCACATCAACCAAGACAGGCTCGGAGGAAGGAGAAGGAACAGGAGCAGGTAGCGGCTGCCGGTTAGGTGCAATAGTGTTGGAAGTGGGACAGGCTCAGCCAGTGGACGGGCTCAACGATGGTAGACTTGAAGGGGGCGGGGTGTAGGTGTAGGCATAGGCAGAAGGGGTGGCAAAGGCACAAGAATCACGGAAAATGGAAGTTCCTCAGAAGCAGGAAAGGTGAAATAGGAAAATGGCTCAAAGAAGGGAATAGTATCAAAAAAGATAACATCCGTGGAGACAAGATAACAACGCAGAGTAGGAGAAAAACACCGAAAACCCTTTTGAGACAGAGTGTAACCAAGAAAAACACATTTAAGTGAACATGCAGAAAGTTTGTTAAGACCAGGAGCTAAGCTGTGAACAAAGCAAGTTGACCCAAAAATGTGCAGAGGAAGGGAATGCAAGGGGTCATGGGGAAATAAGATGGAACGGGAAACTTGGTGGCCCAAAACAGAAGAGACCATGTGATTAATTAAATAACATGCAGTAAAAATGGCATCCTCCCAAAAACGAAAAGGTACATGATTATGAAGAGGAGTACGTGTGGTTTCAATGAGATGACGATTCTTACGCTCAACAACCTCATTCTGTTGAGGTGTATAAGCACAGGACGTCTGGTGAAGGGTGCCATGAGAAGCCAAAAACTGTTGAAAATCATGAGACAAATACTCTTTTGCATTATCATTACGTAAAGTGCGAATAGGAACACCAAAATGAGTTTTTATTTCTTGATAAAATTTAGTAAAAACAGAAAACAACTCAGACCTATGTTTCAATAAAAATAACCAAGTACAACGAGAATAGTCACCAATAAACGTGACAAAAATAACAAAATCCTAAACTAGACACCGTGCGACTAAAACCCCAAATATCTGAATGAACTAAAGTAAAGGGAGATGTAGCCCGACTACTAACACTATCTGGATAATGACTCCGCGTATGTTTCCCAAGTTGACATGATTCACAAGGCAAACTGGATAGTTTGGATAGGCTAGGCACCATACACTGCAAGTTGGCAAGGCTGGGATGACCTAACAGGGCATGGAGGGTGAGAGGATCAGCGGTGAAGGAGCAAACACTTGACGGGAGGCGGAGCCAATAGAGGCCACGAGACTCACATCCAATGACAATCATCCGTCCTGTGCTTTGGTCCTGCAAGTAAACATAATCTTCAATGAATGAACTAATACACTCAAGGGCTTTAGTCAATCTAGAAATAGAGAGTAGGTTGAATGGAGAACCAGGAACATCAAGGACAGAATCAACTGACATAGAAGGAAGGGGATGGGCAGTGCCCACCCCGTGAGACTGTGTGTGAGAACCGTTGGCCAAAGTGACAGTAGGTAAATATCCAGAAGTAGAAAATGTAGAAAATAAGGCTTTATTACCGGGAATGACTAGTGGCGGCGGAATCAAGAACCCAAGGACCCAATGAGGCCGCCTGAGAGAGACAAGCAAAAGAATGACCAGTGTGTGCAACAGAGGCAGTGGAACCAGAGTCCTGACGTTGCTCAAACCACTTCAAGAAATCAGCATAGTTAGCTGGAGACGATGGATGCGGAACAGGTGAGTCCGAGGGAGCAGGAACACCAGCCTGAGCAACATTAACAGTCGGGCGCAGATAAGGATGCAAAGAGTAACAGCGATCAATAGTGTGGCCTGGCTTATGACAATGATCACACTTAAGGCGGGACTTCCGAGAATGACCACAACTGGTATTCTACGTGACAAGTGCAGAGATATCAACCGAGGCTGGAGGAAGGAGCAACTCAGTGGGTGATTTGGCGGGAACCCCAGGGAGAGAGGCAGACACCATGGAGAGAGTAAGCACAGTCGGGGATCCCAGAAGATGATCACGAGTAGCAGAGTACTCTGGAGGTAAACCACACAGGGCCAAGAGCATAAAGAAATAACTACGCTGCTCCAACTCCTCTAGGATATCAGCAGGGGGCAAGAGTTCATTGAAGTCATGGAAAGCACCGTGAATCTTACCCAATAAGAGGACATAAAACCATCAAGCTGGCGAAGAGCAATAATACCCATGAGATCCTAACAAACACGATAGAGACGTTAAGTGTCATTGGTGAAGAGGGTCTTCGCCTGCGCCCAAACAGATTCACAAGTGACATGGGCCCGAAAAATCTGTTTGATGGAAGGAGCAATAGTGGACTTGAGGATGCTACACAGCTGGGCATCAATCTTAGCCCAGCGGGGACGCCCATCCACCAGTGTAACGCCCCAATTTTTACTGTAATTTTATCATTATTAGAAATTACCGACCATCAGAGTAATTATTACATAAGATTTGAGGCCGAACAATCCTCAATAAAGGAATATAACATTAGAAGAGAGGTTAGGAGCGATTCATGCGAGAGTCGCAAATCCCGAATTTCTGTACGTATAAAATGACCAAAATGCCCCTGAAGTTATTTTACTAAGAAAATGAGAATCGTGGGCCCCACCTATTCTCAAGGGGATGTTTTGATGATAATAAGGGATTGTTTGTGTTATTTGTGTTAATAGAGCAGAAAGATCTCAATTTTGAGTTCCGACGCGCGAAATGACCAAAACGCCCCTGCGACTGTTTTAACTCCGATGCGTGCGATTGAGCCCGAACCTCACTAAAATGTTTTAAAATTTGTTTTTAAGCCATGATTAACCATTGGTTGCTCGGGTGGCCTCGGCGATTTTTAAGTGAAAATGCGATTTTACCCCCTGCTTTTGGACAGTTTGCGAATTCTGGGATTTTTGATTCAGATATCAAACCTAAGCAATATTAGGCTCAAATTAAAGCTTATTAAATTCTAAATATTAATCTAGAGTCAAAATTATGTATTTAGATTGATTAGAACCCAAAATTGCTCAAAAACACCCAAATTGCTTACTAATTCACTTAAGCCCTTAACCGTAAATTCTCTAAATTACATGAATACCTTGCCTACACCTAAATAATGCATGGAACACACAAATTTCACTTCTTTGGGCTGTAATGGACGAAATTATTGATGCCATTATGCAGCTGAATTATTGCCAAAAGTCAGACTAAAACAAAATGCCAAAATGTCACCATAAGAGACATAATTCCTTAATTTCATACAATTTTGTCTAAAACGATTTTTCCTCCCTTATTTCTCCTGCAAAATTCCGCCAACTACCTCCTCATTTTGACCAATTAGAAGCCTCAAAATCTTCTATAAATAGGCTTGCTTGAGTGGTCTTGGAATGCTTTGTTCATAACTAGTTTTTAGAGCACCAAAACTTTCTTTCTTCCTCCTCTTTGGCTGAATTCTTTCTTCAATTTTTCAAAGAGATTTTGTTTCATTTCACTTCAAGAAATCAAGTTCTCTTCCTCTTCTTCAACTCAGATTAGGTAGGGAGTAGTTTCTAAATTTATTTCTACGCTGAGGAGTTGTGTTTTTATTTCAAACGATTGAAATTATGAACTTACCTTAGCTTTTCATTTCGGTTTTCCTCTTCATTTTTCTTTAACCAATTCGGCCATATGGCCTAGGTGGAACTAAGATGATGGCTTGATGATGAGGACCTTGAGGGTGGGTTGTAAATCCATCACAAGTTAAGCCTCTAAAGCTTGAAAATTCCACTTGATGCAAAACTTTAAAGAATAATGTTTTATGATGCTAAAACAAAGATTTTTAGTTTAGAACTTGAAAGATGTATTTTCCAAGCTTGTATTTCATGTTTATGTTTCAAGTCATCACTTAATCTTTCAAGATAATAAAGAGGTTGCATCTCATATTTAATTTATGCTCTCACTTTATTTTATAATAGCTAAAAGAATCAACGCATGGCATGTTTATTTTATGTCATCACCTAAGGATCCTAGAGGTCAAAGACTTGGCCATGTATCACAAGCAAAGAAATATGATTATTGGAGTTAAAGAATTTATTCTTTAAAAAGTCTTGAGATTGGAGTTTAAAAAGATGTAATAATAATTCTCTTCTCCCTTCACCGGTCCTGTGCGGACTACCGCCGCTCCGGTTTCTTAATATTCTCTTCTCCCTCTACTGGTCCTGTGCGGATTACCGCCGCTCTAGTTTTTTGTATCATGTTTATATTTCATGTTCTTGCATCATGTTAAATTTGCAAGTCATCACCTTAAATCTTAAAGATAAAGAAATGGAATTGCATATCATGTTTATAATTCCAAGCTATCACCTTATAAAAATAAGATTAAAATAAGGTTGCATAGCATGTTTATAATTCTAAGATGTCACCTAAATCTCTAAAGCTCAAGACTTACTCCTTTTATCTTAAGTGAGAATTTTAATTGTGAAGATTCTCCCAAGTTTGACAAAAGAACTAGTTTCTAAATGAGTTTTAAGACTTTGCAAGGATTTTACTTTAACTAGTATTTTATATGCACTTAAAATATGATTCTATGTAATTGCATGAGGTTCATGATTCGGCCACTGATCTGAGTTTATTATCAATGTATGATAATGATTTGATATGTTTGAAGTTGTGATAATTATGGTTTATTGTTAATAGAATGATTCACTGCATGTTAGAGATAAAACTAGCTCCCTAGAACAACCGAAGAGCTAGAATTTACCTAGTTTTTGACCCCTTTAAGTTTAGCTAATGCCAAATCTGTTTTAGTATGTTATAATTCTATCTAGGATTAGTTAGCCACGAAAAATTTGGTATCAATTAGACTAGGATTGATCCCGAACACTAAAAATGAACTTAAGAACTGTAAAACCGTAAAAACAAGATTTCTAGAACTCTAGGGAATGAAATTTATGCATTCTATCCGTAATCTTTAGCAACGATAAGAACCAGGTTTTATTATGTTTAAACAAGGAGAATGATTCATAATTGGTTTAAGAACTAATTTCAAGATCATAGGAAAGTTGGTAACAAGAAAGGATTTAAAACATAACTTCTGCATACCCTAAAACCTTAGGAACAACTTACTACCTATGCTACCCCATTTGATTTAATAGTGTTCTTAAGGCCTATAAATAATCGTAAGGATGGTAATAAATCCCTTAGGTGCATAACTAATTAGTTCTATAATTGAATGATTTCCTGGCTTGCATATTATAGTTGCTGTTGCAAATAATGAGAATGCTTATGCATGAAATATTCTTTATTATGTAAAATTTACCTTTGTTGCTAGAAGAAAGTGTATCATTGTAAAAGTGTAATTTGGAAAGGTTCCGCTAAGGAAAGACTTGGTATTTAAGTCATGTCTATCATGACTCCACCTCTTTCGTGGGAATCTCCCAGATGCATAATTATAGTTGATATATATTATTCTAGCTTAAGACTATAAATGAGAAAATGCTATGATGTTTATGAATTGTATTGTGATATAATATGCAAAGATTTAATGGTGACTTAAACTTAAAAGAAAATGATCCTTGGAACCATCGACTATAGGTGGTGAAAAGGTGATTTTAGCCCCTAACCCGCTTCTCTCAAAAGGGTAGAGTCGGGACTTTAGCTTATCAAAAGGGATAAATATACGCTTGACGACTAAGAAAGTATGAAATTTCATAACCTAAATTACTCCCAAAAGGGTGGAGTATAGGGTGGCCCAAGGAAAATAATGATGATGATAAGATTTTAAGTCACCTAAGGCACTAAAGAAATGAAATATGTGCACTGTGCCCATGTGTAGCTAATATTATATGACGTTCTTTTATGCATGTTATTTTGATAATGATGATGTGGAATATGATGTAATGATAAAGGAAAAGTTCATTGTAAATATGACATGTCAAGATTATGATGCATTATAAAACGCATGATTAAAAATTGACGAACCCTAAGTTAAGTATTTGTCCGAACTTAAAATGAATCTTTGCATGCTCACTATTTTAGAATAATCCCGAGGTTCCTTGACTTTGATGATGTCATCAGTAGAAGGAGAGACTCTACCGAGAATTCTTTAGCAAGATTCTCACTCCCTTTTCTTTATTTTCCGTCATTGTCTCCAGATTCAAATGGCGACATTCGTTCTGTTCGTTGAGACCCCTACTTGGGAATTCCACTATGATCCGGTGCATCGCTCGTATCATTTTGAAGGGAGGTGCACAGTTCGTGTTTTTATTTACATAGGTCGTCCATTTGCACATCCTGTCCCTAGTTATCGATTTTCTCCTACTTCTCCCTATGGCGATGAAATGGTTTTCGAACATGCACGCCCACTTGATGAAAGGATGTTACGTTCTTATCCCGCTTCATCTCTGTCCATGGATTTCCAGTATGTTCGAGATGAGATATTCTCAAACCGATCCTTCGGAGGACACTCCTACTCATGTATATTCTCGAGAGCTCGCCCTACTCCCACACGCAAAGAGAGGGTAGTGAGGAAACAGCTTGTTCACCGAGGTTAGCAAGAAGGCCGCCCATGCGACCCACTTAGTGCATCTCGTGTGTCCCTCCCGAGGGAACTCATCAAGGATCGGATTTATTCCCCATTTCCGTGACAAGGGCCATAGAAGGTTCTTAGTAGATTTATGTGTGTTCATGCACCCTAGTTTTAGGATAACCTTCCCGGCTTATGGAGTTATCTAGTTTAGGGGCATGTATTTCCTTATGTATATTTTCTTTTATGGGTTTGCATAAGACAAAGATGTATGATCATAACCCACCCTTTGAGTGAGGTTATTGTATGTAAATATATGTTATAATGTGCTTATGGATGTTATATGATGGAGCCAAAGTGATATGATGTGATATATTCTTGAACGTCTTATTATACTCCGCTTACTTGTTCACGCCAGACTGGCTCACGCTTTCAATTATGTTTTTTTTTAAAAATGGCTGTAATTTCACTAAGTATTTTCAAATTATGAAGAAAGAACCAAAGCGAAGGAGTAAAGTCTACCATTAATCGATTCAACCTGTGCAGATTTGGTTAATTACTAGGGTGTTACAACCAGGATGTCTACAACCTTCGTGGTGAGGTGGTCAGCATAGTCTTGCCCTGTCAACCAAAGTTTGATGTCTGATGCCCAAGTATCATAGTTGTTGCCATCAAGTTTGTCAATGGAAAGAGGCACATTGACATAATTAGCGAACACTGGAGGCTCAGCCCTTGGAACACCCTTATCATCAGAGGAAGAGTTGCCAGCAGCCATGGGTCACAAGAGGAAAAGGCAGAAGCGGTATTTCAAAAAACATGACTTCTGCGAAGTGCACGGACAACAAGGAGGAGGGTAGATCCAGAAAGAGGAGGGTGTGGCGAGGTCAGCGGCAGTGGAAGCGACCAAAAAGCTTGCCAAACACGCCTACACGTGCGGCGGAGAAGGCCGCAGATGAACAATACAACGCAAGACAGTGGCGACGCATGAAGGCGTGGAAGGCCGGATTGAAACCTGATCATTGGGGGTAGGTCGCATAGGAAAAGGCGAACTGGGGGTGGGGTCGGAGGCTGGAACATCGCTGGAAAAACCGACCGGCGGTGAGAAAGGACGGCGGACTGAGGCTGTTGGCACTAGAATGGAGGCACAGCGGAGAGGAAAGGCGGGCAAAGCGGAAGGGAAACACGGTTTGGCCTACAAAAAAATTTCTCCAGAGGGCAGTTGGTCCTCCTAACAGCACGAAGTAGGGTTTCTTTCTTTCTCAGGGTCTGGATACCATATTGAGAAACAAAGAAAGAAAGATAAACATAGGACGAATCCGTGTGCTTAAACTACACAACGGAGAGAATATATATAGACAATGTGTAATAAATACACAATAATTACAAAGATATATTTTCCCTAATTATAAATATTCACAGATTCTAACAAGCCCAAATTGGGTGAGCCCAAGATTAATTCCAGAAAGATGTATTGGAACTTTTTGAAATTGGGCACAATTTTTAGCCAAGCCCAATTCAACAAAGTGAATGCAATAAAGAAATGGGGAGAATTCTAGAACCAGGTTTTGGAGTTAATGGGTGAAAACAAAATAAGAAATTAATGAGACTAATAACAAATATTTATATGTATACAAAATATATATATATATATATATATACACACATGCACAAATATCTTCTAAATATAAGAAATAATAAGACTAATAAAGCTGGGTCTATTCTAGTGGAAGCCCTTGAGCTTTGTGAAACTTCACCTTCAGTTGCCATTGTAGCTCACAAAGGAAATTAAAACCAGAAGCCCAGAGGAGGTGTAAAAAGAAAAAAGGGTTCAGCCAAGAAACGAAAAACGAAGAAACGAGAGAGAAGAAAAAAACCAACAACAGAAGAAGAAATAGAAGAAAAAGTAAGGGAAAGGACAGAGGAATAAGAAGAGTGAAAGAAGAGGAAGAAATCGAAGAAACAGAAGACACAACAGAAGACAGAAAGAAGATGAAACAGAGGAGAAACCAGCTGCCACCGCTGGTCGGTGCTCATCACTGGAAGCGACTTCACCAGAATCAGCAGGCGCAGGAGCTGCAAATGGTGGGTAGAGGTGGAAACATGAAGGAGATGAGAAAATGAAAGGTGCAGAATGGGAGCTCAAAGCAGTCATTAGGGATTCGGGCTTTCTAAAATCACAAAATCCCTAGAATGTCCCCAACCCAACTTAAGAGAGAGAGAGAGAGAAGTCAAACCCACCATTTATGCCTTGCTTGCCATGCGAATAGCAGCTGCCATAGGCCGCCACACACTAAAGGTTGTCATGGTGGTTTCTATAAAACCCACCATGCCATGGTGCCATGGCCCCCATTTGACAACAATGCGAAAAGCCAGGGTTAAAATCAAGCAAGCTATATAAACAGTAGCAGATAGGTAAGTGATAGGAAAGAAAAAAGTCACTCAGTTGGTTCCTTCAAAAGGTAATTAAAAATAACATTAAAAATATGTTTCAAGTAATTATGTTGAGCAACATTGCAAAAACCAAGGTATTTCTTTAAAAGAAAAGCTTTCAGATGTCCATTCAAATATTCAAGCTTACCTTGCTTTTTTGCACTCTTACACGAACTTTAAGACCAATTTCTTCATCTCCTTTAGCCTATAAGAAAATGAACATGCACATAGTGGTGCTTCATATTAATCAATTTCGACACCAACATAATGATCAAAGATTATATAAGTAATCCTCTGGATGTAAAAACTGCTGATATTGTAGACGAGAAAAGCAGATAACATAACATCAGCGAAGTTATTGTGCTTACAGACTTTATCTTCCCTGTAGGACGAACTTCCAGCCTAAGTGATGCAAAGAACTTCAATGCAATTCCACCACTTGTCACTTCTGGATTTCCATAATAGACGCCAATCTACAAAACAATAAATAAATCATAGGAACAACTTGAGATTTTAGAGATCCCAAAATATATCATTGAAATCATACAATTGAGTAAAGAGTTGCAAATTTACAGTACTTATCAAAATTAAATGAATGGAGTCTTAAAAAAAATGAAAGTTTAGCTAATCAAATACAATTACCTTATATCTTATTTGATTCAAAAATATTAAAGTACAACCAGCTTTAGAGGCATTCCCGGACATCTTACGTAAAGCTTGGCTCATAAGACGAGCCTGCAGCCCCATTTGCTGCATTCCAATCTCACCCTATGTGTTTATATAAAAAATACAGTTAGAAATTAAATGCAATCCCCTATAATATAAGACACGGGTACCTAGAAACAAGAAAAGTAATTGGTACTTCAATTTCTGCTCGTGGAGTGAGAGCTGAGACGGAATCCACACAGATGAGATCTATGGCACCAGATCTACACATTCGATCTGCAACTATAATATGGAAAATCCAATCAATCATAGACAACATACAGCACCCTGCTAGTGCAGTATGGACCAAGTAAAAGATCATCTCATCCATTTCAACACAACCACATTAAAGGCACAGATATTACTCTCAAGAGCCATCTCTCCATGATCAGGTTGGCAGACAATCAAATTTTCTACATCCACTCCTAATGCTTTAGAATATGCTGGATCAAAAGCATGCTCAGCATCGACAAGCATTGCATTGCCTCCTAACTTCTGGACATCAAAAACGAAATTGCACATTGATCTCAAAAACATGTTTACATCAAGTGACCCTTCATCACTAGGAATTAACTTATTGGGAAAAAACCCCATATAAATGAAATACCTGCACTTCTGCAATAGCATGAAGTGCTAGGGTAGTCTTCCCACTGCTTTCTGGTCCAAATATCTGGAAACATATAGAGCAGATAGCGTCAGATTGCCCATGATAGAACAAAATAGTTAAGGCATAAACTAACAAAATAACTAACAATTCTATCACAGAGAAAAATAAAGCATTGAAGAATCAGGAAACCTTCAATGCATAAATCAGCTTTTTCTGACGGCTTGTATCAAAAGCCTCACAAACTACCACAACATAGTCCAACATAGCTTAAGCACTACTTATGCCAACTTGTGCACAACAGATCAGGGAACCAGGAAAAGAAAGGAGAAATTGATGCAGACAAAGATGGAAACAGGGATAAAAATGGGGAACAGGTCAACTGAAGGATCAAAAACAAGGAACAAGTAAACTGAAGGATCAAAAACAACAGTCCAGAAGCAGTTTATATTCAACATTCAACTAAGTATCCAAACTAAGTACATAGCAACCAAATATACAAACCCAGCATGGTAACAAGAACTACCAACTAGTTAAAGATGCCCTAAAAATACCAAAACTAATAAGAAATACCAAAATTTAAATAAAATCCGAATCATTACAATTTACAAATACATGTCATTCTTCCTAATTCATACCCCGATCGTAGTACCTATTCCATACTCCAAGATCCCAAAGACTGCATTTAAGTAAATAAATATAAACACTTAGTATTGCACTCCATACCTCAACAATTCGTCCTTTTGGAAGACCACCACCTAAAGCACAGTCCAATGTTAAACAGCCACTAGGAAAAGTTTCACTGCAAATAACATTGAAGATGAATAGAAAAAATCTGTCAAGTATAAATTTAATCCAAATCACAAAAAATGGTGGTAGGGCACAATTTGACAATCTTTTAAAAAATCTAATACATTGAGTGGGGAAAATAAGTGAGACAGACGACAGCGAATGTGAAGATACATACACCAAAGCACCACCAGCACTGCCCAATCTTGTAACACTTCCCTTTCCAAAAGAATTGTTTATATCATTCATTGCAGCTTCTAGTGCTCTTTGCTAGAACAGAAATTCATTGTCAGTTTCAATATATTTAAAATTAGTTAAGGACAAAACATCACAGGGATATATCCCATCAACAGTGTATTAATCATTAACTGAAAATAGAAGAATAAAATACCATATATGGGCCATGCTCACAACATAGTTTCATTAGAATAGTGACATAAAACCATTTTAAGACATGATAAATGAGAGCCCCATAGACTAATAAATAAATAAAACATTATATTCTGAACACGGGGGAAGAATAAGAAGAAATTCTAAATATTATTATGACTACCCAAGAGGTCAATAGCATAGATGATAACAAATATACAGATCCAATAAAATATCACACAAATATTGAGCACATGTAGAATATATCTCATAAATTATTCTTTAGCATATCCTCTCCCTTCTCTTGACCAGCAATTCTGGATAAGCACATATGTAAAACAAAATTTCCTTCTAAGCAACCTACTTTTATTTCCCCTCAGATGGGTTCATCGGAGACAAGATTCCCTGATGGGTTAGGATAAATGAGTAGACAGACGGCAGCAGCATCTTATGGTTTGAAAATAGAAAACAAAACAAAACAAAGGAAAAGGCCCTGGCATAAATTGGGGAAAAGGGAAAGAAATTTTCCATGTGATGAACATCAACATATTTGCTTAATTGTCTTGAAAACCAAATATATTAGATTGAATACAAAATTGTATTCGAAAAATGGAAGAAGGGGAGTAAGCATGTTAGTCAAGGATAGTTTTCAAAAGAGAAGCAAGAGCATGCAATTAACAATTTAAAAAAAGAAAAATTCAAACTCTGCACATTTTTTGACTTGACCCTTACATCTCATCCATTCCAATAAATCTGCACTTGCTCCATATAACTTAATGCCAAGGAGAATATGATTCCACAGGAACATGCCACAGCCATTTGAGGTACAAAGCAGATCTTCTGAGCCAAGTTTGGGGAATCCAAAGTTTTCATTGTAACATGTACAATAGACATTTCAATTGACAAATAATGCTCTTAGAAATCCCATCCCCTGACCAAGGTAAGGAACGGTTTGTGTAAATAAGTCCTTATATTTAACTACCATTTGAAAGTAACTTTTGAATATGTTATTTTATATTTGAATACATGTTAAGAAACGTTTTGTTTAAAGTGTTTTGAAAAGTGGGTCTCGAGAAATTAGATATTTTAACTTCTCAAAAAACATTAAAAATGAAATTTTGAGAAGTAATAAGTTGTATAGTCAAACAAAACAAAAAATTTTGACTTTTGACTTCTAAAAACATTATAAGTGCTGTTATCCAAATGGGCCCGAAACCCCCACATAACCTTCTAAACTCTATTGAGAACCCCAACCGGAAACTTACAAGAAAAATAGTAAAAAGGAATACAAGATAAGGATGAAAGAATGAGAGTGATGCAACCTCCTAAGAAGAAGAAACCCTTTCCAATATGAAAAAACCCAACTCAATTTATCATAGGCCTTCTCCAATCTAGTTTGTACACAGCTACATATTGCCTTTTACTCTTCTTTTAATCAAACCAACAACTTAATGAGCAACAGTAATAAGTGCCCATAAGAGAACACCACGGGCTTAACAGCTCCTTGTTCCAGGTAAAAGTTTAATGGTAAAGAACGAATCAGTTTGTGCCTTTTTCCTTTGAGCGTATACTTTATCCACCGATGAAAACTCCAGAGAGAATGAACATTCCCTCGTTTATTGCAATATTTTTTTAAAAAAAAAAGGAAGAAAGACATAATATTCAAAAAAAAAAAGGAAAAAGAGTTGCTACAAGTGTTCAAGTGCCGCCATTCACTTCAACCCAAATAAAAAAAGCACAAAACTTTAACGAAAATAAGAAAGAAATAGTGACCCTGATAGTGAAATTGAACTGAAACGGAATAAAAGCAAAAGGGGTCAGGGCCATGCTCAAAACACTAGAGTACCCAGCCCCAGCAGCGAAAGAAACAAAGAAATGGTATATACCCTGTCAATGAAGCGGGGGTCAAAGTCACCAGAAAGAGCCCCATTCACTCTCCCTTCGAGCTCGCACTGAATCCTGACGTGCTTGGAAGCTGGGAGGGTACGAAAAGACTTGAGAGGAAGAGAGCACAAGAGAGATGAAGAGGGTACTTTGAGAAACACGGTTTGAGGTTTCAGATGGAACACCAAATCCATTTGGAACGAACGAAGAACAAACACACCAACAGTTTCAAGGGAATTGTTTCGGCCGAGTGCAGAGACAAATAAGTTGAAGAAGAAAAGTTAAGTATCAAGCTGCGGAGACAAAAATCTACACTTGGCTCGGATTGTCCACCAAATATCGGGGTAATGAGAACATAACGGTTTGTTTGGAACTGCCTTTTGTTTTCTGTTTTATAAAACTGTTTTCCAAAACAAATTTTAAAAACAAGGAAACAAGAAAATAAGAAAACTTGGATATAACGACAAGTATAGTAACCAAGATCAACACAGCAACAACTACAATAAAGATCATAACAGCAGCAACTATATACAAAAATCATAACCAAGATCATAATAATAAAGATCAACACAACAGCAACCACAACAAAGGTCAAAGAAAAACAGTGAGATCAATTAACAATTTTATATCAATTTACAAATAACAACAAAAATCAGCACAAGAAAAACTTGAAGTCTTTGGAAGATCAATTCCCCGGTTTCCCTTTCCCTTCCTTCTCCGAAACAAAAAAAAAACATCAACACAAAAATCACTATGGTGAGAACCATAGAGAGAAAAGGGGACTTGGTCGCAGGGTCACAAGTGAGGTCACGGTGGTCACTTGGTGGACTTGGTCCTGAGGTCACAGCGAGGCCGCGGTGGCTAGGTCACCAGGTCGCAGTCGCCAGCTCGCGAGGTCGCCGAGTCGTGAGGTTGTTGTCGGTGGTCGCCTTCGAGGCTGTGAAGGTCGCGGTCGCCAAGTCGTTGGGTCGTGAGGGTCGCGGTCGCCAGCTCACGGTCAATGGTCGCTAGGTCGTGAAGGTCGCGGCCGCCTACTCATGGTCGCCAGGTCGTGAGGTCGCTGTCGGTGGTCGCCTTCTCCTGGTCACGGGGTCGCCTTCGCCTAGTCGCGGGGTCGCCTGTCTGTGGTCATTGGTTGCGGGCTTGCCATCGCCGGCGGCGCCGGTGATGGCTTTTCTTGCCGGCACCCGGAGAGGTTGAAAAAGGATGGAGGAGTTGGGAGGAGGAGTTGGATGGAGAACTCGAAAACAGGAAAATTGTTTTTAAAATTAAATATTTGTTTTGAATAATACTATTTGAAGTAAAACCAATTAGAATTTTGAATTTATATTTTCATGTTAAAACCGGTTAGAAATATTATTTGCTAAATTTGAGAACATCAAATCAAACATAAATAACACATTTTGAAAATACGAAGTTAAATCCAACCAAACATATATATTTAATTGCTTTGAAAATTTAAATAGAACATTAATTTAATTTAAAGATTAAGGGTGTATTTGGACGATTTTTTGGAGACAAAATCACTTTTTGGGTCCCAAAAAAATAAATTTCCATATATTTTTGGACAAAAGCAAGTTTCATTTTTTTTAGATGCTTCAAAAAGTGAATTCTTAACAAAATTAGTTTTCCAATTTTTTCAATTGTATATAAAATTCAGATTTGATGATTACTTTTCCGAAAGATGAAAGAAACGCGCCACAATTCTGGAAAAAAGACAATAATTATGTAAATAGGTTCAAAATACTAATATTTAAATTTATTTTAAATTAGATAATTGTTTTAAAGATTAATATTTAATATAAAATCAATTAAAATTTTAAATAATTTTCATATTTCAATCAATTAGAAAAAATATTTACTAAAATTAAGTGCATCAAATCAAGCATAAATAATATAATTAGAATTTAGAAATATGATATTAAATTAAATTTAACATGCCTATTAAATTATTTTGTTGCATTAAATAAGATATTAGTTTAAATTAAGGATATTGATTTTATGAAAATGATAATGATTTTGTAAAAGGGTTCAAAACACTGACATTAAATTTCAATATTAAAATTTGATATTTGAGGTAATATAACCAATAAATTATTTATTGTAAGTATAATCAATTAGAATTTGGAATTATTTTCATATTAGAGTTTATTAGAAAAAAAATTGATGTAAAATAAATTAGAATTTTGAATAACTTCCATATCAAAATCAATAAGAAGGAATATTTGCTAAAGTTAAGTTAATCAAATTAAATAAAATTTACATAGTCAAAATTTAAAAATATGATTTAAATTAATTTAAATATGTTTATTTCATTATTTTGTTAATATAAATGGGATATTGATTTTATTTTAAGATATCAATTCTTGGAAAATGATAGCATTTTGTGAAATTGTTCAAAATATCAATATTTAATGTTTAAGGATTTATATTTGAAGTATAATCAATTATAATTTTAAATTATTTCCATGTTATTAGAAAATTTATTAAGCAAGTTAAGTTAATCAAATTAAATAAAATTTACATAGTCAAAATTTAAAAATATGATTTAAATTAATTTAAATATATTTATTTAATTATTTTGTTAATATAAATGGGATATCGATTTTATTTTAAGATATCAATTCTTGGAAAATAATACCATTTTGTGAAATTGTTCAAAATATCAATATTTAATGTTTAAAGATTTATATTTGAAGTATAATCAATTATAATTTTAAATTATTTCCATGTTATTAGAAACTTTATTATTAAAAATAATACTTGCTAAAATTAAGTGTGAAAAATTAGACTAGTTAAGCATTTAGAAATTATAAAATAATAATTTAGTAGTGAGACTAACAAATATAATAATGATCTCTCTATTTAAAATAAAGTGCATTCCATTTAATTAGTTAATTAAAAAATTTAAAAGCAATAAATATTTAAATTAAATATAAAAAATTGAAATTGGAGATAAGATAATCACTATGTGATTTATTTTAAGTTTTTCTTTTGAATCATATATTTATTTTAAAGATTGATATTTGATGTAAAATCAATTACAAATTTTGAATTTAGAATCAATTAGAAAGAATACCTATTAAAATTAAGTATATTATATTAACCATAAATGACACATTTAAATTTGAGAAAAATGATATTTAACTGAATTAGATATATCTATTTATTTATTTTTTGAATGAAATAAGATATAAATTTAATGTATAAAAATAAACAATAATAACTATCATTGATACATTTCGGTAGAAAGAAACTCATCACCAAACTTATTTAGGTCATCAACATAAATCTTTATTAGAGCACATATTTTCTATGTATATAAAACTTACAAACTATCAATTAGTACTTAGTATAAAGATTTGATTCAATGTTACAATAACAAAGGAAAGAAAGAAAATGCTTGTTCTTATCAATGGTTGTTAACAAACACAATTTTGTTATTTTATAATGGTTTTCCTTATTAGGAAATTCTCTTGAAACAACGTATCTTTAACCCTTAGGTTTATGTGTTTTTATTGCCATTTTAGTGGTCTTTCTATATGACGAAAACAATGAAAAATTCTAATTATTTTTTCAATAATGTTATGGATTCCACTTACAATACCTTGAAGTTTATCAATTGCTCATTCATCATTATTCTAAATAAGGATTAGTAAATTTCAACTCAAAATCAAAACGATTTACAATAATCACTTAGACAAAATTTGAAGAAAATTACAAAATATAAATGTAATTCTTCTTTAAGTATCTTCGATCAAAACATATGATAGTTATTAATATATTGTAGAATATGTGTTATTTTAGAATATACAGATATTAAAAAAATTTAGAATACATGAATCCAAAAATTAATATATGATTTTTTTTACTTTAATTATCAAATGCTTCTTGTTAGTTTCAGAAACCTTAAGAAATTTATTGCAGCTTAAGTTTTGAGTAATAACAAAGCAAATGTTATTAAAATATTTTGTAGAAAGAACTAATGATTTACATGAGTTTGCTCTTGCATGATATAGGACTCATTCAGAGATTTCGTAAGTTTTAAAGTATAAAAGATAGCTCAGAAAATGAGTTATAGTACATGAGACTCTTTAAAAAGTAAAATGGAGCATCAAAAAGTGTATTTGAAACATAAAAAACTGTTCTATTACATCAGAAAATGGCATGACAACACAAGAAGATGTATCTTCATGATTTAATCAAGTACACCTCTATCAAATTCATTCATGCTCACAAATTAAAGTCCAACACTTTTTGGAGACCAATATCTACTTTAGGAAGAAACTCAGCGTGAGTTTGAAGAGCCTAGAAAGTGTAGAAGCATAATTAATAACTAAAAAACACATCAGAAACTACACATGCTCATCAGAAACTGAAGATATTTGAGGTTTAATGAAGACATGGCCTCAGAAAGTTGTTGCTCGAGTATGATTGGCTTTATGCTTGGAAGATCAACACCCTTGATGAAGTTTCAATAAGCTGAGAAGTTCAAAACTAGACACGCTTAAAGGAATAGAGTTTCTGAAGTATACACAATGCCCATGGAACAAAGGTTTAATCACTTCCAGTTTCTAAAGTGAAAAATCTTCTTTCTTGTATCTACTAGAAAACATTCACTACAAGAAAATCATCGATTAGTGCCTGAAATTTCGGTCGCTAAAAGGTTTTGTGACCGATTCTATGACTGATTTATCTTGTAGCTAGATTCAAGGTTACAAAATTACTAGTGACTGATTTTTCGGTCACTAATATTTTGTAGCCAAATTTCTCCCTCAACCAATTAGAAGATGTTGGCTTAATAGCGACTGATTTTTTGGTCACTAAAATTTTGTGACCGATTTTCTTCTACCACTAGTTGGAAGATGTTGGCTTAATAGTGACTGATTTTTCGGTCACTAATATTTTGTAACCAAATTTCTCCCTCAACCAATTGGAAGAATTTGGATTTCTAATGACTGATTTTGTAACGCCCTGATTTTTCTGTCTGAGAGAAAACGACCAAAATGCCCTTGAGGCCATTTTCTGCCTGGAATTCGAGGATAGCCGGCCCGGCCGTCCTCGAAGGGTCAACTCAATGTTTGAAGGGGATTAGATGGTCCTTGAGTGATTTCGGAGACAAAAATCGTGTTTTCTGCAGTTTCGGGTCAAAATGACCAAAATACCCCTATAACGTTTTTACGCGGGTAAAGGTGCCGTTCGAGCCCGAAACTTTCCCCAAAGGTTTAAAATGACGTTTTTCATGTGTTTAAAAGTATTTGTTTAAGTCTCGGTGGTCCCGGGCAAATTTTTGTGCAAAATTATGATTTTGCCCCTAGCATAGTGCTATTTGAGCTTAATGATATAATTAAGCAAATCTAAACAATATTAGACTCTAATCGAAGATTAATTAATTTTCATAATTAATCTAGAGTCAAAATAAGTCATTAAAATTAATTAGAATCTAAAATTGCTTAGATTAAACTCAAAACCCCTTTTTCTTTTAAAAACTCAAGTTTCCAAGACATAGAATCTTCAATAGTATTTTCACTATTTACTCTCTATACTCCAAGAAGCCTAGGTGGAGTAGGATTTTGACTCTACTAATGGGCAAGAATACTCACTAATTATGCTTTAAAATAGCCTTGATTACCTATCCTTTCACTTACACACTTACTTACAAGTTCCTAATCCTAAGCCTAATCAAAGCTACACCTAAACACACCTCTAAACCACAATTAAATAAAAGATTTTCCTTCCCTTGGATCCCTAAAAAGTGGTGCCACCTCATCCCCTCTTGCATCACAAATTTGTTTACTCACACACTCAAAGAAGCATGCTATACCATGCCTAAACCCATGCCTATACCATGCCTTACACCTTACCTTGAAATAACATAACCAAGAGATATTTTTCTCCCTCCTCCCTTCCCCAAAATGGCACCACTTCTCCCCACATTTTCACCCCTCATGTTTCATTTCTCTATAAATAGCATGCTTGGATGAACTTGAACCACTTTTGGTTCATTTGCCATGTTGAGTTTTCAAGAGCACCTTAAAGCTTTTCTTTTTCTCTCAGGTTCAAGAGTTCCTCTTCTTCAACTTCTTCATCTTCTTCTTTCATCTCAACCTCCAATCACTTGTAAGGATTTTATTTTAAGTGTTTCATTCATTAAAAGTTGTTATTTAGTTATGTGTTTTATGATTTCTCTTGAATCTCTTAGTTCTTCTTTCCTTCTCTTTTCGGTTTCTTGGCTTCCTTTTTCTTCCCTTTAATTTCGGCCATAATGGCCTATCTTGGAAGAAAAACCATGGCTTGATGATGAGGTTTCAAGATAATGGACTCATGAGTACCCTTGAGAAACCCCTAAAGCTTGAAACTTGGTTTTGATCTTAACATATTTTGGTTATTCCTTTTTGTTTTCTTGAAACAAGTTTTGGTTCCTTTTCTTTCTTTCCCTTTGATTTTGGTTTCTTTTCCTTTCCTTTGCAAAGATTTTGGTTCTTTTTTCCATTGCTTAGCTTTTGTTTCTCAAAGAAAGGTTGTTAGTTATTTTGATCTCTTGATCCATTTCCTTAAGCTTGATGATGAAGTTCACACCATATGGTTTCTTTGCAAATGTTGGTACAAGAACTCTAAAGCTTGTTTTGCCTTGCTATGATAAGTTTGGGTTAAGGTTTAATTCCTTTAAAGTCTTGTAAGAGCTCTAGTAAAGATGTAAAAATGAACTTGCATATTTATTTTCCTTGCCTAGCATATTTATTGTTGAGCTAATCACCTAAAACATAAAGATTAAAACAAGAATTGCATTCTCATATTACCTAATAATTAATCTTGAAGCTCACCTATTTCAGCTTTAAAGTCGATTGTTGTGGAGTCTAAAGCACTAAAATAAAGAGTTGGACTTGCATTCATATTTATACTTCAAGTCATCACTTAAATCCTAAAAGATAAAATGAACTTGCATATTTATTTTCAAGTCTTGCATATTTACTTTCAAGTCTTGCATATTTATTTTCAAGTCTTGCATATTTATATTCCTAGCACCTTATATTTATATTTCAAGTTCTTGCATCTCATATTTATTTTGAAGTTCTCACTTTACTTTATAATGAAGGCTAAAATAGAATGCATAGCACGTTTACTATTCGTCATCACTTAAAGACTCTAGAGCTCAAAGACTTGTCCTTTTATCTCAAGCTAAAGTTTGGTTATGGAAGCATTCCCTTGAATGCACAATTCGGCCATGTGATGATGATGGGCTTGGTGTGAGTTTCATCTAATCACAAAAGCCAACAATCTATGTTTTAAGATTTTGCTTAGACCTCAAGGGTTTTATAAAATTATTACCCATGAGATTTATGAATTAAACCTCTTCTAGGAATGTTTTAAACTAGCTACTGCCCTATGGCCATTCTTAGTCCCTTTTGTGAAATAAAGTGGTTTTCAAAGAGTTTTAGAAGTCCTAAAATGATTTCAAGAGAAACTAGCAATTTATATGTCTTAAAAGTGTGAGGTTATGTGTTTCTGGGGAACTATGCTTTTCGATTCTGCCATGGTATGGTTGCTGCTGTATGATGATGTTTTGACATGTTAGATGTGTAAAAATTATATATGTTGAGGTAGGAGCCTTTCTATGTATGTTAGGAAAGAAACTAGTCTTATAGAAAAACCGTAAAGTTGAGTTTTAGCATAGTTTTGACCCATTTATTTTTAGCCACTGCCAAAACTATTTTAATGGGATAACATTCAGTTTAGAATTGATTAATCATGAAAAACTTGGTAACATTTGATGTAGGATTGGTTTTTAACGCCTATAGAGAAACTAGTAACTAGAAAATCGTAAAAGTGCAATTTTATAACACTTAGATTATTTAATTTTCCATTTCTGTCCAGCAACCTTGTAATGTAGCAAACATGGTTTATTATTAGTTAAGAGGCATAGGAATGCCCCATAATTGGTTTAGGTTTGATTTATAGCGCCTTAGGCGAAGACGGAACGTAGAAAGGGTCTAAAACGTAGTTTCTAGAACCCCCGTAACTACAAGATATAATTTCTGCCCTCAAGGCATGATGCTGTCCAGATTCATTGACAAACATAAATATTAGTAAGAATATTTAGTTGTGAATCCTTGGGTGCATAAAAGGTTAATAGCAAATGTTAAAATAATTATATCTCGAGTTTAAGCCCCATAAGGGTCAAAGCATAAGACACCTTAGGTTTAAGAGCATAATGAACTTTAGTACTTCATGTGGGTGCATGTTTTTATTGTGAAAATTTATGATGACTGTGATGCTCATGATTATATATATATATATATATGAATGTGGCATAAAGCAAATTTGGAAGAAATTCGGTGTGCTGTAGTTATGCTGTCAAATTTCTGACAAATTTGAGGAACTTGGAAAGTTTTCAAAAAGATATGAGTTTTGAATGTGACATAGTACTGTGAGAACGCGTTCTAGGGGACAGCGATATGTAACACCCCAGAAACAAATCCTTGAGGGGGATGGCGATACGTAATGCCTCAAAGAGGACAATATTCACCGTGTACTTAATACCGGTGCAACGCGTTCTGTTATGATTATTATTATTGAGATTTCGCTTAATAGATGATAAGTAAGAACTAGTGACGACTAGTTAAGGTATGAGCTCATAACCTAGAGATGTGACACGTTCTGGGTGACACCGGTTTGGCCGAGCACCCCCAGATCGATTGTCTTTTTAGGGTGATCCCTATGTTACAGTACGATGCTTTGAATGTCATACAGTTACAGGAAGAGAAATGCTTTTACACGAGAAGTATATGCCACTTTATGCCACCTGTATGATTATGATAGCTCTATAAATGTTTAATTGATTCTGCCTATTCCATCTTCATGCATTCATGCTTTATTATGTTGCATCCATGATATTAAGACTCATCCTAAAAGGAATGGGCCTTAGATAATTAAGTTTAAAACCTAATAAGTGAATTTTATGCATGCTCACCTTTTTCAAAGAAACCCAAGGTTCTTGAGGACGTAGATGATGACATCTAGATAGGAGGTTGCTCTACTGAGATTCTTTAGCAAGATGCTTACCCCCTCTATCTTTTTTTTCCGTCACGTTTTCAGATGGCGACCTTTGTGTTGTTTGTTGATACCCCCACTTGGGAGGTGCACTACGACCCGGAGCATCGGTCGTATCATTTTGAGGGGAGCTGCACACTCTGAGTGTTTATATTTTTGGGACGCCCCTTTTCTCACCCTGTACATAGCCATCATTTTTCTCCGACTTCCCCGTTTGGCGATGACATGGTTTTTGAACGTGCGCGGACGCATAATGAGAGGGTACTCTGCACGTACTTTGCTAAATCTGCTGTTTGTGATTTTCTCGACTATGTCCCCCGTTCGAGGCACTCGGAGATTGACCCATCAGAGGATTCATCCACCCATCTATACTCTGAGAGCTCTGCCCCTACTCCCTCACTAAGGGTAGAGGGCAGTGAGGAGACGGTCACACAGTCGAGGCTGGCTCAAAGGCAGTCCATGCGCCCTTGTCGAGGAGCTCACATCCAGCCACAGCGAGTGTCCACTCCGGATGTGCTTCGTCCTTGGATCAGCTATGTCCCACCCTATTTGGACTACTAGCAGTAGAGGCGCTTGAGGAGTGATAGTGTACACACCACACGTAGATTAGGATAGCCTTCTTTTGTTCTGAAAGGTTATCCATTTTAGGTGCACTAGGGTGTGCGTGTTCTCCTTTTATGTTTCCATATATTTCTATTTCAGTTATATTTGTTCTGTGCTGTACTAAACTAAGTCCCGCTTTTCTTGAGTGGGCATATGATATCTATATATGCGGTTTGTTTTATCACATTGTGTAATTACATGTTTTATGATCGGATGTTCATGAGGTGTTTATTTGGATTTGTGTTTTATTTTTTTTATGCTTCATTGTTCATTGTATTGTGTGGCTCTCACTTTGCTTTTACATTTCAAAAAAAAAAAAATTTACCTGTATTTTCCGCTAAGTATTTTAAAGCAAAGAGGAAATTATGACGTAATAGACTAATGATTAACCTAAATATGTTCTAGAGTATTGGGTTAAAAATTAGGATGTTATAGATTTTTCGGTCACTATTTTTGTGACTGATATATCGGTCACTAATGTGTGATCCCTAAAAAAAAGAAAAAATTTAAATTTTTGAAATCCCACTTTTAAAATTTAAATATATATCATCAAATAAGAAATTATATATCTATACACAAACAAGCAGACCTAAAAATTGCCAATGTACTTTAATGAGTAGTTAACATTATACAACAAAGTAAGCTCAATCCAAATATTTTAAATTTTACAATAACACAAAGCCCTATAATCTAAAATAAAAATAGAGATAAGTATCAAAAACTCTTTGGACAGTAAATTTTCAACATAGTCATAACTAATTTTTGCTTTCATGAGTCTTCAACAACTTCCATTGAGTCTTGAATTTCCTCCTTTGAATCTTTAATGGTTTGTATAGAGTCTTGAACAACTTTTATGGAGTCTTCCACTTCCTCGATTGAGCCTTCAACCTTCTCTGGTGAATCTTCCACTATCTCAATTCAATCTTTAACCCTCTCTAATGAGTCTTCTACTTTCACGATTGAGCCCTCAACCCTCTCTAATAAGTCTTCGAATTCCTCAATTCAATCTTCAACCCTCTTGTGAACACCCGATTTTGTCTAGCCCAAAAACCATTTTTCCTTTCAGTCCATTTCATTTAAAAAATTCTTAGCCCATTTCATTTTTTTGGTTATTGTTGTTGAACCCATTTTATGTGTTAATTTTTCATTAAATTAAGCCCATTTCATTTGATAAAAAAAAAGAGAAGCCTATTATGTTTTGTTGTTGTTGTTGTTGTCGTCATCATTTTTTATTGTACAAAAATTGAATGAGCCCATTCATCTCCAAAAAGCTGTTGTAGCCCATTTCAGTTTCATTTTCATTTTTATTTTTATTTTATTGTTAAAAAAATAAAAAAGACAAAAAGACAGAAAAAAAAGAAAAGAAGAAAACGAAGCAGCACAAATGGAAGCGTGCAAATGTTGGTCAAAAAAAGAAAACAAAAAAGAAATCAAAAGAAGGAAGCGTGCATTGAACAATGACCGAATGGGCATAGGAAGGTGTGAAAAGAGAAGCGCGATGTGGAAAGATCATGTGACAGAAGCTGAAAATAAAAAATAACGGTATAGTGGATGGAAATTCACTGGAACGAACATGAATTAGAGAAAAGTTTTCAAGCTGATCACATGTCTTGATATCTGGAAAATCAACCTAATCAGATTTGGTTGCTATCAAGTTGATTCATAATTATGTATAAATAGGAACGAAATTCACAGCCGAGGGGCTTCAATCGGAACATAATCAGTTTCCAACACTGAAAATTCCTTCATTACCATTTTCACTCATTTGAAAAACACCTTGCAAACACAGAGAAGAAAAATCACAAAGCCACAAGTAAATTATTTGTTGATTCATTTTTCTTTCTCAAGTGTTCATTTCCGTTAGCAACCAAAGATCCAGCCAAACCAAAACCCCTGTAACCCAAACCCATTCACAGCCAAATGCAATCCATATCCAGCCAATGACATTCAGATACAAACAAAGATCAAACCAGAAGTCCAGCCATAACAACATAAATCAAACACAATACCAGTCAATCACAAGGTCACAACTCAAAAATTATCATCATCAACAGTCCATTTTAACAGTCTCCCAGATTAACAACACAAAAAAAGGGGGAAAGAAACAAAAACCGAAAGGGGAAGAAAGAAACCACCGGCCACCGCGGTTCCCTTTCATTCTCGACACTGCCGCCGCCACCTGCCATAGCCGATCCGCCATGTAAACAGCCGTGAGTCACCGGCGTTCCACCCCCCAAGTCGGCCTTTCGTTTGCTCCACCATCGTGCTCCAGCCGTGGCGGATCAGCCCACTACCATGAGCTAACCACTTTCTTCTTCCTCACCGGCGTCCCCAATCCCTCCTCTTCTTCATTGGATCGGCCACTCCTCCTTCCTCTCCACCTTCGTTTCACCCTCACCACCATCATCATCAAACTGAAACCTCCTCAACCTCTGGCTTCCATCTCTTCTCTTCACCAATCTCCTCTCATCATACCACTGCCTCCCATCACAAGCCGCCATCCCTCCGCCGCTAAAGCGAACCAGTCCGGCAGCACCCGCCTCTGTTCCAGCTGTGGCCGATCTCTCCTCATCCTTCCCCCTCACACGCCGGCGGCTTTCCCTCATGGACCGGCTGCTTCCCTTCCTCGCGCGGCGGTTTCCACGCCCTCGGCTCCTCCCTTCCTCGCGCGGCGGCGGTCTTGTGCGCTAACCAGCGCGGCCAGGACCTTCGTCCGCGTCCTCTTTCTCCCCTCTCTCTTAGTTTCTCACTCTCTCCCCTCCGCTCATCTCTCTCTCAATCCTTCTCTCCGTGCTTTTTTTTGTTAAAAAGAAAGAATAAAATGGAAAGATTCCTTTCCAGTTTGCTATTTCATTTTTTTTCTTTTTTTTTCGAAGTGGTGCTATCCTGGCTAAGATAGAATCCAAAGTCTTTGTTTTAGTCATTTTTGAAGTGGAGTTTTGTCTGAGGTCTCTCCTTTATTCACGTGAGTGTGTGAGTGTGTAATGCTAGATGTTAGTCAAATTAGGCTTAGGATTCCATTTTTTATTTTTGTTTAAGGATGGGTTTATCTTTATGTCAGTATCTCATAGATTTTTTTTTGTTTTTATTTTTTATTTAAGTTATTATTTTGGGCCATAGAGCTCGTGTCTTTTTGTCTAAAAATGATCCGGTTATTATTGTTTTTCCTTGGTTGTGTTTGTATAAAATTGAGTATAGATGCTATTTTCTTTGGTCTGATGGTACAAAATGTTCTTTTTTTTTTTAGTTAACCTTGTTCATTTTATTTATTCTTTTCGTCGAAAAATATGATAATAAATATGTTTGGATTGAGATTTTGGAGGGTAAGATATACTTTTGCATGTCTTGAAAATTTGTTCTCGCCCCTTTAAATGAGAAGAAAATGAATTATGGTTGATCAATAATACTTCTTGATAAATAGAATTAATTTAGTTGTGACGACTTATTAATCTTATATTTTAAGGATATTTTAGCTGTGACAGTTTGATATTTTAAATTTTTTTTTTTAAAAAAATAAAAATAATCATCAGATTATACCTTGAAAATAAGATTAACTAAGCTGTGACAGCTTGTTAATTTTATGCTTTAGGATATTTTAGCTGTGACAGCTTGATATTCAAAGCCCCTTTTTAAAATTAAAAATTAATTAAAACAGAAATATTTTTACAAGAACTACGTGACTTTAAATTTCCTATTGCACCAAGGGATACGTAGGAGCAGGCGATTCCGATCCCTTTCAAGTCAAAATTAAATTTTCATAATTCATTTTACTTGTAAAATAATTTTTTAATTTTTTTATAGAGGAATATTCTGTTAAAAATGTTAATTTAGCCGAGATGGCTTGTTAACTCAACAATTTGGATATTTAAGCTGTGACAGCTTAATGATCCGAAATTTCCTCTAAAAAATGTATTCATTCTCGTTTGTATTTATTTATTTATTTACTTTTATAACGCCCCGATTTTCTATCTGAGTGGAAAATGACCAAAAAGCCCCTGATGTCATTTTCGGCCTGGAATTCGAGGATGGCCGACCTGGCAGTCCTTGAAGGGCTAACTCAATGCTTGAAGGGGATTGAATGACCCTTGAGTGGTTCCGGAGGCAAAAGTCTCATTTTCCGCAGTTTCGGGTCAAAATGACCAAAATACCCCTATAGAGTTTTACGCGGGTAAAGGTGCCATTTTAGCCCGAAACTTTCCCCAGAGGTTTAAAATCATGTTTTTACATGTTTCAAAACATTTGTTTGAGTCCCGGCAGTCCCGAGTAATTTTAGTGCAAGATTACGATTTTGCCCCTAGAATAGTGTTTTTGAGCTTAATAATGTGATTAAGCAAACCTAAGCAATATTAGGCTCTAATCGAAGATTAATTAATTTTCATAATTAATCTAGAGTCAAAATAAATTATTAAAATTAATTAGAACCTAAGATTGCTTAGATTAGATTTAAATCTCTTTTCTAAAATTCAAGATTTCACTCTTGGAATCTTGAATAGTGTTTTCTCTCTCCAATTCCTTAAATCAAGGAATTGTGTCTAGAGTTGTTTATACATTAAAATGAATTTATAACTCACTAATGATGCAAGAACACTCCTTAATTATGTCTTGACAACCTTGGTTACCCATTTTCTCACCTAAACGCTTTCTTACAAATTCCTAATCTTAATCCTAATCAAAGATACACTTAAACACAACTCTAAATCACAATTAAAATGCAAGAGAACCCTCCCCATGGCTGATGCATTTCGGCCCTCTCTCTCTCAATTACCACACATGTTGAATTGTTTCTCACTCAAAGAACCATGCTTGAAGCCATACCTTGAACCATACCTCACCTTACTTTGAACCATACCTCACCATGCCTCAAGACCACATTATCTCACCTCATGGAACTCATGGGGGCTGCCCTCCATGCTGTATGGCCGAAGCCTTCCTCTTCATTTGTACCCTTTATTTGTTTTATTTCTCTATAAATAGCTTGCTTAGGTGAACTTGTATCATTTTGGGTTCATTTGCAAAGTGTAAGTTTTCAAAGAGCACTTCAAAGTTTCCTTTTTCTCTCAAGTTCAAGTCTTCAAGTTCTTCAAGTTCTTCATCCTCTTCTCTCATTCCAACCTCCTAATCACTAGGTAGGGATTTTCTTTCAAGAGTTCTTTTATTTAAAGTTCTTAATTTCTTTATGTGATTCATAGTTTCTCTTGAATCTTTCTTAGAACTTCTTTTCTTCTTCTACTCCTCTTTGTTTTTCGGCCATGAGGCTTGAGGATCAAAGGAATGAGAGCTTGATGATGAGAGTTTCATGATGATGTTCATCACTTGAACAATCTCTAAAGCTTGATCTTTGTTCTTAAGTTAGAAATGTTTTTAGTTTTCTTTTGAAATCCTTGAAAACCTTCCACTTTGATAATGTTTTAAAATGGTTAACATTAACTCAATGATGAGGACTCATGATGTTGGTGTTAATGCATCATCAAGGTCATGGTCTCTAGAGTTTCAAATGTTTCCTTTTCTACTTAAAAGTTTCGGTTCCTTTTCCTTTTCCTCCTACACATTTTCGGCCATATTGGCCAAGGAAGTTCACAATGGCTTGATGATGAGAGCTTCTAGATGATGACTATGTGTTCATCACAAAGAGGCCTCTAGAGCTTGAGTTTTAATGAAAATGTTATTTATGTTTACATTCCAAGAAAAGAAACTTTGTGTTTTAAATAACCGTTGAGGTTCACTCTTGTTCTTACTTTATCTTGTCATTATAAGTTTGGGTTGAGGTTTAAGTTCCTTCAAAAGTCTTGTATGAGCTCTAATAAGAAACAAAATGGACTAGCATTCATATTTATATTCAAGCTTATGCATTACATATTTATTTTGAGCTTAGCATTCATATTTAATTTCCAAACCATCACTTAAAGTTAAAGGATAAAGAATGGAGTGCATCTCATATTTACCTTCTTGCCTAGCATATTTACTTTTATCACTAAAGAACGTAAAGATTTAAAATGAGAACTTGCACTATCACCTAACTAAATCTCAAAGCCTTTCTATTTCGGCCTTAAAGTCGATTGTTGCTGGGCCTAGAGCACTAAAATAAAGAAAAGAACTTGCATATTTCTATTCCAAGTCTTGCATATTTATTTCAAGCCTTGCATATTTATGTTTCAAGTCTTGCATGTTTACTTTAAGCTCTCACTTTATTTTGTAATGAAGAATAAAAATGAAGTGCATAGCATGTTTAAATTATGTCATCACTTAAAAGACCTTAGAGCTCAAAGACTTGCCCATTTTATCTCAAGTTAAAGTTTAATGAGGGAGCATTCCTTGAATGCATGAGTTCGGCCTTGTAGTGTTGATGAACTTGGAATGAGTTTCATCTAGCTCGAGGACCAATAAGTCAAGTTTTAAGAATCCTTTCAAATCTCATGAAGTTTATGAGATTAAGTCCAACAAGATTTATGAATTTAATCCTCTTTTAAGGAGGGATCAAGTGGTCACTGACCTAAAGATGTTTATAGTCTCTTTCACAAAATAAAATGGTTTGCAAAGAGTCTAAGAAGTCCCAAAAATGATTCTAAGAGAAACTAGCAACTTATGTGTTTTAAAAACATCAAGTTATGCATTCTTTAGGAAACTTAATGTCTCGGTTTTTCCATGATGAATTTGCTGCTGTGTGATGATGTTTTGATGTGCTTGAACGAGTAAAAATTATGTGTGAAGAGGTAGGGACATTCCTATGCATGATAGGAAAGAAACTAGCTTTCTAGAAAAATCGTAAAGTCAAGATTTAGCATAGTTTTAACCCATTTATTTATGGACACTGCCCAAACTGTTTCAATGGGAATATAATCAGATTAGGATTGTTTAATCATGAAAAATTTGGTTACATTTGGAGTAGGATTGAATTTTAGCACCTATAGAGAAACTAGTAACTAGAAAACCGTAAAACCGCAATTCTAGAACTCTTAGAACATTTAATTCTTAGAATCTGTCCAGCAACCTTATTATGTAGAGAACATGGTTTATAGTTAGTTTCTTGACGTAGGAATGACTCATAATTGGTTTAGGTTTAACTTATAGCACCTTAGGCAAAGACAGAACCAAGAAAGGGTCTAAAACGCAAGTTCTAGAACCCCGTAACCGTAAGTTTATAATGCTACCCCTAAGGAATGATGTTGTTCAGATTTAATAGAGAGCATAAATAAATAATAATATTTGGTAGAAGAGAACCCTTAGGTGCATAAAATTTTGATAGAAGATGATAGGTTAACTACATCACAAGTTTAAGGCCCGTAAGGGTCAGAGCATAAAATACTGTAGGACCAAGAGCATAACGAATCTTTAATGTTGCTTGTGAAAGTATGAGGATGGTTATGTGAATGCATGAAATTATGATGAAGGATGCATGTTTGATTGACTTATGTGGCATAAAGAAGAATTTGGAAGAAATTCAGCGTGCAACAGTTATGCCGTCGAATTTCTGACAAATTCGGGATTCAGAAAGTTTTTGAAAGCCTATGAAATTTTTATGAGGTACTAAGATGAGTTCTCGGATGACACCGGTTCGGCCGAGCACCTCCAGAGAACTCATGTGACATCGGTACCAAGATTAATTTTTGGGTGACACCGGTTCGGCCGAGCAGCCCCAAAAAATGCCCCCTAGCCCGTACTGGATAAGTCAGGATTATGTTTATGATTATGTTACACTTATCGAGATTGATAAGTAAGAACTAGTGACGACTAGTTAAGGTATGAGTTCATAACCTAGAGATGTGACACGTTCTGGGTGACACCGGTTCGGCCGAGCACCCCCAGAGCACTTGTCTTTTAGGGTGGCCTATGAGGAAGTTATGATGATTATGTCACAAAGAGAATTTAATTGCCACTTTATGCCACTATGACCCTGATCACAGGTCATACCATTTTGAGGGACAGTGCACGGTGCGAGTCTTCATGTTCGTAAAACGTCCCTTTCGCTTACCCCGTGCATACCCATCGCTTTTCCCCGACAGCACCCTACGGCGACGATGAGCGGATTTTTGAGCGCGCGCATACGCATAACGAGAGAGTACTCCGCATGCACACCGCCGCCTCAACCATACGAGACTATCTCGATTACGTGCCCTGGACCTACTTCTCGGAGACCGACCCGTCCGAGGACCCGCCTACCCATCCGTATAGCGAGAGCTCCGCCCCCACTCCACCATTGATGAGGGAGGACAGTGAGGATACCGTGACTCAGCCACTGCTTGCACGACGACCGGAGATGCGGCCACACTGCGAGGGTCACTCTCGATCCCCGTTCCGCCTCTTTACGCTTGAGGAGCTTGCCCAGTTTCCCGGATATGTGCCTCGCTCGTGAGACGGACGTCAGTAGGAGGAGACGTACGACCGATGGAGTACCGGGTAAAGCACACACCACTTAGATGAGGATAGACCTCCTTTTGTTTAGAGGTTATCCCTTTAGTTGCACTTGGGTAGGGGAGATGCTTTTACGTTTTCGTAGTATTTTCCTTTGTATTATCTTTTAGTTGTATCTATTTATGATGTATCAAACTAAGCCCCACTCTACACAAGTGGGCATATCATATATTATATAAATATGCAGTTCAATGTTATTATGATGTGTCTTTACTTGCTTATGCCATGTTGCTATGCGATGCTTGCTTTGTTACCTTTCGTGCATTATTAATTAACGTGTCGCGCGGCTCTCACTTTGCTTTTATAATTCAAAAAAAAAAATTTACCAATATTTCCGCTAAGTATTTTAAAGCAATAAGGAAGCTATAACGTAATAGACTAATGATTAACCTAATTATGTTCTAGAGTATTGGGTTAAAAATTAGGATGTTACACCCATCGCGATCCTGGTTGCTACAGATGGCAACTCCACTGGGGAGAGTCAGTGAGAGTCAGGCCTAAAATAATTGATTGTGCATATTATTATATCCACACTTTTCTTTTTAGTTTATTTTATTTTTATCTTATTTATTTATTTCCTTTCTTTTTAATGGATTGCTATTCTTTTCTTTTGTTAGAATTTTGTCACCATTATGTTTGTATAGGTTTTTTTTATTATTTTTGTTTCTTTGTAAAAACCTTAGGATAGATGACTTTTATTTTTGCCCATTTTTTTTCTTTCTTTTCCTCCTTTTATTTTCATTATGCTTGTACAGATTCTTTTATTTATTTATTTATTTATTTGCGACAACCCTAGGGTAGACGACCTTTGTTTAGTATTGTTTATTCTGCCGGTATTGGGCATGGGTAGTTTTAGGATTCCAGGTTTGTATGCTTCCTTCACACACAACACTCACACATTAATCACACACGAGTGGGGCCCTATACCCGGGTCTGAGTGCAACTTGAGATAGGTAAGATATTGTGTAGCAATAGTCATATTGGATGTACGTCCTATTTGGTTATTGCGAAAATCTCGTCCAGAGTTTGACTCTTTCGGAATGTCCTACACCTAGCGGTCCACCTGCTGTTGTAGATAACATTTTGAAATGAGCTCTTAGTTCTAGAGGCCGTTAGAATCCTTAAATCATAGACCCTGTAACACCCTAGTAATTAACCAGATACACCTAGGTTGAATCTGATTAATGACTAGACTTTACTCCTTGCTTTGGTTCTTTCTTCATAATTTGAAAATACTTAGTGAAATTACGAGCCATTTTTTTTTTAAACACATAATTGAAAACATGAGCCGAGTACAACGTGAACGAGTAAGCGGGGTATAATAAGACGTTTAAGAATATATCACATCATATCACTTAGGCTCCATCATATAACATCTACAAGCACATTATAGCATATATTTACATACAATAACCTCACTCAAAGGGTGGGTTATGTTCATACATCATTATCTTATGCAAACCCATAAAAGAAAATATACTTAAGGAAATACATGCCCCTCAACTAGATAACTCCATAAGCCGGGAAGGTTATCCTAAAACTAGGGTGCATGATCACACATAAATCTACTAAGAACCTTCTATGGCCACGTCCCGAAATGGGGGAATAAATCCGATCCACTGATGAGCTCCCTCGGGATGGGACACACGAGATGCACCAGGCTGGGGTCGCATGGACGGCCTTCTCGCTAACCTCGGCTGAACAACTGTTTCCTCACTACCGTCTCTTACAGGTGTGGGAGTAGGAGCAGAGCTCTCGTAATATACATGAGTAGGAGTGTCCTCTGAAGGATCAGCCGTAATATCTCGTCTCGAACATACTCTGGAAATCGCTGGAGAGCAGATGAAGCGGGATAAGAACGTAACATCCTTTCATCAAGTGGACGTGCATGTTCGAAACCATTTCATCGCCATAGGGAGAAGTAGGAGAAAATCGATAACTAGGGACAGGATGTGCAAATGGACGACCTATGTAAATAAAAACACGAATCACAAGACCTCCCTTCAAAATGATACGAGCGATGCACCGGATCATAGTGGAATTCCCAAGTAGGGGTATCAACGAACAGGACGAATGTCGCCATTTGACTCTGGAGACAATGACGGAAATAAAGAAAAGGGAGTGAGAATCTTGCTAAAGAATTCTCAGAGGGTACCTCCTTCTACAGTGTCATCATCAAAGTCCCCAGGAACCTCGGGATTATTCTAAAATAGTGAGCATGCAAAGATTCATTTTAAGTTCGAACAAATACTTAACCGAGATTCGTCAATTTTTAATCATGCGTCTTATAATGCATCTTATTCTTAACATGTCATATTTACAATGAACATTTCCTTTATCATTACATCATATTCCTCATCATCATTATCAAAATAACATGCATAAAAGAACGTCATATAATATTAGCTACACATGGACACAGTGCACATATTTCATTTCTTTAGTGCCTTTGATGACTTAAAATCTTATCATCATCATTATTTTCCTTGGGCCACCCTATACTCCACCCTTTTGGGAGTAATTTAGGTTATGAGCTCATATTTTACTAGTCGTCACTAGCATATACTTATCCTTTTTGATAAGCTAAAGTCCCGACTCTACCCTTTTGAGAGAACGGGTTAGGGGGCTAAAATCACCTTTTCACCACCTATAGTCTGATGGTTCCAAAGGATCATTTTCTTATAAGTTTAAGTCATCATTAAATCTTTGCATGTTATATCATAATACAATTCATAAACATCATAACATTTTCTCATTTATAGTCTTAAGCTAGAATAATATATATCAACTGTAATCATGCATATGGGAGATTCCCAGGAAAGAGAGGTGGGTCACAATGGACACGCTTAAATACCAAGTCTTTCCATAGCCAGAACCTTTCCAAATTACACTTTTACAATGATACACTTTCTTCTAGCAACAAAGGTAAATTTTACATAATAAAGAACATTTCATGTACAAGCATTCTCATTATTTGCAACAACAACTATAACATGCAAGCCAGGAAATCATTCAACGATATCAAGTACTTAATAAACATCCAATCCTTACATAGAATTATCAATTATAGAACTAATTAGTTACTAAACCAATTATGAATCATTCTCTTAACAATAAACCATAATTATCACAACTTCAATCATATCAAATCATTATCACACATTGATACTAAACTCGGATCGATGGCGAATCATGAACCTCATGCAATTACATAGAATCATATTTTAAGTGCATATAAAATACTAGTTTCCCGTAAAATCCTTGCAAAGCCTTAAAACTCATTTAGAAACTAGTTCTTTTGTCAAATTTGGGAGGATCTTCACAATTAAAATTCTCACTTAAGATAAAAGGAGTAAGTCTTGAGCTTTAGCGATTTAGGTGACATCTTAGAATTATAAACATGCTATGCAACCTTATTTTAATCTTATCTTTATAAGGTGATAGCTTGGAATTATAAACATGATATGCAATTCCATTTGTTTATCTTTAAGATTTAAGGTGATGACTTGAAAATTAAACATGATGCAAGAACTTGAAATATAAACATGATACAAGAAACTGGAGCGGCGGTAATCCGCACAGCACCAAGAGAGGAAAAGAAAATATTAAGAAACCTGAGCGGTAGTCCGCACAGACCAGATAGAGGGAGAAGAGAATATTAAGAAACCGGAGCGATGTAGCCCGCACAGACCAGAGAGGGAGAAGAGAATATTAAGAAACCTGAGCGGTAGTCCGCACAGGGCGAGAGGGAGAAGAGAATATTATTATTACATCTTTTTAAGCTCCAATCTCAAGACTTTTTAAAGAATAAATTCTTTAACTCCAATAATCATATTTCTTTGCTTGTGATACATGGGCAAGTCTTTGAGCTCTAGGATCTTAAGGTGATGGCATAAAATAAACATGCCATGCGTTGATTCTTTTAGCCATTATAAAATATAGTGAGAGCATAAATTAAATATGAGATGCAACCTCTTTATTATCTTGAAAGATTAAGTGATGACTTGAAACATAAACATGAGATACAAGCTTGGAATTTAAACATGAGAAATGCAAGTTCATTTATTCATTCTTGAAAATTTAGTGATGACATAGAAGGTAAACATGGTTATGCAAAGCATAAACTTAATCATGGATGCAAATTCATTTTGTTTCTTTAATAGAGCTCCTTCAAGACTTTAAAAGAATTATAAATTTAACCCAATACATATCTTAACAAGAAATAAAACATAAAAGGAAAAATACATCTTTCAAGTTCTAAACTAAAAATCTTTGTTTTAGCATCATAAAGCATTATTCTTTAAAGTTTTGCATCAAGTGGAATTTTCAAGCTTTAGAGGCCTAACTTGTGATGGATTTACAACCCACCCTCAAGGTCCTCATCATCAAGCCATCATCTTAGTTCCACCTAGGCCATATGGTTGAATTGGTTAAAGAAAAATTGAAGAGGAAAACCAAAATGAAAAGCTAAGGCAAGTTCATAATTTCATCATTTTGAGCTAAAAACACAACTCCTCAAAGCATAGAAATAAATTTAGAAACTACTCCCTACCTAATCTGAGTTGAAGAAAAGGAAGAGAACTTGGTTTCTTGAAGTGAAATGAAACAAAATCTCTTTGAAAATTGAAGAAAGAATTCAGCCAAAGAGGAGGAAGAAAGAAAGTTTTTGGTGCTCCTAAAAACTAGTTATGAACCAAGCATTCCAAGACCACTCAAGCAAGCCTATTTATAGAAGATTTTGAGGCTTCTAATTGGCCAAAATGATGAGGTAGTGGATGGAATTTTGCAGGAGAAATAAGGGAGGAAAAATCATTTTAGACAAAGTTGTATGAAATTAAGGAATTATGTCTCTTATGGTGACATTTTGGCATTTTGTTTTAGTGCAACTTTTGGCAATAATTCAGCTGCATAATGGCATCAATAATTTCGTCCATTACAGCCCAAAGAAGTGAAATTTGTGTGTTCCATGCATTATTTAGGTGTAGGCAAGGTATTCATGTAATTTAGATAATTTACGGTTAAGGGTTTAAGTGAATTAGTAAGCAATTTGGGTGTTTTTGAGCAATTTTGGGTTCTAATCAATCTAAATACATAATTTTGACTCGAGATTAATATTTAGAATTTAATAAGCTTTAATTTGAGCCTAATATTGCTTAGGTTTCGGTATACGAATCAAAAATCCCGAAATTCGCTAAATCGCCCAAAAATAGGGCAAAATCGTACTTTCACTTAAAAATTGCCCGAGGCCACCCGAGCTTAACCAATGGTTAATCATGGCTTAAAAACACATTTTAAAACATTTTAGTGAGGTTCGGGCTCAGTTGGCACGCACATCGGAGTTAAAAACACCAAGGGGCGTTTTGGTCATTTCAAGGTCGGAACTCAAAATTGAGATCCTTCTGCTCTATTAACACACATAACACAAAGAATCCCTTATTATCCTCAAAATATCCCCTTGAGAATAGGTGGGGCCCACGATCCTCATTTTCTGAGTAAAATAACTTCAGGGGCATTTTGGTCATTTTATACGCATGAAATTCGGGATTTGCGTCTCTCGCATGAATCGTTCCTAACCTCTCTTCTAATGTTATATTCCTTTATTGAGGATTGTTCGGCCTCAAATCTTATGTAATAATTACCTACGGTAATTCGGTAATTGAGTAATTTCTAATGACAATAAAAATTACAAGAAAATTAGGGCTGCATGCACTCCACACCTGATGAGAGGTACACTAAGTAGAAAGCTCAGGAGACCATAGAACCCTCAACAGTTTACCTGAAAAATAGGACACAAAGGGAGTATACCTCTTCTTTAACTTATTTTCATTGTACATAAACTCTTTATATATTCTAGATGTTTATTCTTCCTTTTTCTTCATAATTAAAAAATAAAAATCATTCTTTCCCTCTTTGTTTCAGCAGGTTTGTTAGAGAATCATATCCTAGTCTCGTTGTGAGTATCTTTAGAAAAATGGAAGCAAACATGAGACTAAACAATCATGAAGAAGAAAAACTAAAAAAGACTTTACATCTTAAAGCCAAGAAACCCGACATAAAAAGCCTGAGATCCTTGATTCAACTGTTGAAGGTACCGCAACGTCTTTCTCTTACTAGGAAGTATGGAAAAGTTTTCAGCCTATTGGAAGTAGAAGAACAAGTAGAGGCAATCACAACACTAGCTCAATATTATGATCCTCCACTTCGATGCTTCATCTTTCAAGATTTCCAGTTGGCACCAACCCTTGGGGAATTTGAGCGGATCTTGGGGTTACCATTAAAAGGAGAAAAACCTTACATTTACCAAGGACATTATGCTTCTTTGCACACTATAGCAAATGTTCTAAAAGTAAATGCAAGAGATTTGCATGAGGCACAAAAATGTAGAAATGGGACCAAGGGATTCACAAAAGACTACTTGGAGAAACATATGCATCGTTTAGCTCAAGCTGAAGATTGGGACACTTTTTCAGATGTGTTGGCCCTCACTATTTATGGCATTGTCTTGTTTCCAAATATTGATGGTTTCGTGGATCTTGCAGCAATTGATGTGTACCTTGCTCGAAAATTTCATAACCATAATCCTGTTCCAGCCTTCTTAGCAAATGTATACTGTTCCTTGAATTTTTGCTATGAAAGGAATGACAAGAGAATTTTGTGTTGCTTGCCAATATTATATATATGGGTTACCTCACATATATTCCAAAGGAGTTACAAGGTATCGTGTCCCATTGACGATCTGAAAATGCATCATATTAAGAAGAAAAATGGACGAGAATAGGCTGAAGAGTTTGTAAAATTAAGTGAAAAAGGGATTCGATGGTACCCCTGGTGGGAAGATGGACAGATATTTGATTTATCAGTGTGGAAGCTTTCCAAATGTACCCCTTATGGGAACCCGAGGGTGCATAAATTACAATCCAGCATTGGTATTGCGCCAACTTGGTTACCCTATAATGGAGCCACCTTCCGAAGCTGCAATAACTCCTTTCATCATATATTACTTGGACTCCAATGACAGTGACCTACTACAGAAAGTCCAATCTGCTTGGAACAATGTTGTCAGAAAAGGAAAAGAATTAGGAGTCAGAAGCTGTGCAGTAAAAGAAAGCTACCATCAATGGGTGAAAAACAGGGCTCAAGAGGTTAAGTTGCCATTTAGAATTTTAACAATTACTTCTAATATGGCATCAAGTTCACATGTTGAAAACAGTGAAGAGATTAAAGAAATGAGAGAAAGGTTGGACAAAGTTAAGCAAGAAAAGATACAAGTTGAGAATGAGCTAAAAAGCGCCTACCATGATTATGCAACTCTAAAGCGAGAAAGCATTGAAAAGAATCATGTTCTAGAAGGGACTAGTAAGAAGTTAAAAATGGAGCATGAGTGTAACATCCTAATTTTTAACCCAATACTCTAGAACATAATTAGGTTAATCATTAGTCTGATACTTCATAGTCCTCATTTAACTTTGAATTACTTAGCGGAAAATACGGGTAAATTTTTTTTTTGAAATATAAAGTGAGAGCCGCGTGATGCGATGTAACACGTAAAGAACAAAACATACATCTCATAACGTCATAGCATAAGGCACATAAAGGCACATCATGGGAAAACACTGAATATCATCTTATATTTGTATAACTTGCCCACTTATAAGTGTGGGACTTAATTTAGTACAAGGGAAATACATGAAAGGAAATACAACATAAACATAAACATGATCTACCCCCCTACCCGAGTGCATCTAATGGGGTAAACTCTAAACAAAAGAAGGTTTATCCCCATCTATGTGGTGTGTGCTCTAACCCGGGCCATCCACAGCCTCCTACTGGCGACTATCCCTCGAGCGTGGTACGTAGCCAGGAAACTGAGCAAGCTCCTCCGGCGTGAATAGACGGGACGGGGCTCGGAAGTGACCTCCACGGCGTGGCCTCATCTCCAGTCGTTGTGCAAGCCTCGGCTGAGTCACGGAAGGCTCACTACCCTCCCCAAAGTCCATGGGTATGGTGGGGGAAGATCCCTCGGAGGGTGCCTGGGTTGCCGAATCGTCGGAAGGATCCGTCTCCGAAAAAGACGATGGACAACGGGGCACATACTGGGGGTAGTCTCGAGCGGCGGATGTGGATGGTGGGGTACGGTGAAGCCTCTCCTCTAGGGGACGTGCGCGCTCGAACACCAGGTCATCGCCAAAAGGTGAGATGGAGGAGAAACGATGGGAATGTACAGGGGGAGTGAAGGGTCGACCCATGAACATAAATACTCTAACCGTGCATCGACCCACAAAATGGAATGACCTGTGGTCCGGGTCATGGTGCACCTCCCATGTCGGCGTGTCCACGAACACTACGAATGTCGCCATCTGAAGACGTGACGGAAAGAAAGAGATAGAGGGAGTGAGAATCTTGCTAAAGAATCTTAGTAGGGCCTCCTACTACCTAGGTGTCATCATCTACGTCCTCAGGAACCTTGAGTTTAATTATACAAAATGACTGAACACGCATTAAGTTCATTTTAAACTTTAAAATATACTTTAGCCAAGGTCCATTCATTTTAGGATGATCTTAATGTCATGAATGCAACATAATAGAAAATGTATGCATGACACTACCTAATGCACATATATAAAACATAACATCAAGCATCATCATACTTGGTGGCATAAAGTGGCAATAGTAATATTCATATGGGACAAACTTAGTGACATAATCATAATCATGAAACATCTCTTCCTCATGGGCCACCCTAAAAGACAATCGAACTGGGGGTGCTCGGCCGAACCGGTGTCACCCAGAACGTGTCATACATCTAGGTTATGAGCTGATACCTTAACTAGTCGTCACTAGTTCTTACTTACCACTTAACGATAAGCATATCATAAATCATAAATCCCGACTATCTGAGTACGGGTTAGGGGGCAATTCTCTTAGGGGTGCTCGGCCGAACCGGTGTCACCTAAGAGTATAAATGGGTACCGATGTTACATGAGTTCTATGGAGGTGCTCGGCCGAACCGGTGTCATCCTAGAACCCATCTTAGTACCTTAATTTTCAAAATCTCTTTAAGTCCCCAAATTCGTCGGGAATTCGGCGGCACAAAGGCATTACGCCGAATTCCTTCCAAATTTGCTTTATGCCACATAAACATATATCCTCATGAATTCCTCATATGAATAACATCATCATCATTTACATACCACATGCATCATCATGGAACATTCAACCGTTTATCCTTACGGTAGCTTATGCTTTGACCCTTACGGGTCTTAATCATGAGATATGGTTCTCTAACATCCGTCGCTCATATTTTATGCACCTAAGGGCTCATAATTAAACATCATTCATAATCCTCATGTTCACACTTAAATCTGAATAGCATAGGGCAGAATTCCTAACTTGTGATTACGGGGTTCTAGAACTTACGTTTTAGACCCTTTCTTGGTTCCGTCTTCGCTTAAGGCGCTATGAATTAAATCTAAATCAATTATGAGGCATTCCTATGCTTAAGGACTAATTATTAATCATGTTTATCATGTTGTAAGGGTGCTGGACAGAATCCAGAAAGATAAATGTTCTAAGAGTTCTAAACTTGCACTTTTACAGTTTTCTAGTTACTAGTTTCCCTATAGGTGCTAGAATTCGATTCTAATCCAAATGTTACCAAGTTTTTCATGTCTAAACAATCCTAATCTGATTATGCTCCCATTAAAACAGTTTGGATAAGTTCCATAAACAAATGGGTCAAAACTATATTAAATTCTAGCTTTACGGTATTTCTAGTTAGCTAGTTTCTTACCTATTATGCATAGAATCATTTCTACATCATCGTATGATATTTTCACACATTCTAACACACCATAACATCATCATACAGCATCACACTCATCATATCAGAACCGAAAACATTTAGCTTTAGTAAAGGATTTAAATTGACATTTCTAGGTACATGAGTTAACTAGTTTCTCTTGGAATCGATTTAGAATTTCTAAAACTCTTTGCAAATCATTTTAATTCATCAAGAGGCTAAGAGAAGCCTTAGGTCAATGGCCAAAATATATTTCATCTTCTAAAAGGGAATAGAGTCATAACTCTTGATAACATACCCTTGAAAAGGTTGTAAAGCTTTTAAGAAAAACTTAGAACATAGACTATTGGTCCTTGTAGCTAGATGAAAACTCATTGCTAGTCCATCATCACTACTTGGCCGAAAACATGCATTCAAGGAATGCATTCACATTGAACTTTAACTTGAAATGAAATGGGCAAGTCTTTGAGCTCTAGGTTCTTAAGTTACGACATAAAATAAACGTGCTCATGCTTTTCATTTTTAATCTTGCTTACAAAATAAAGTGATGACATAAATTAAATATGCAAGGCATAAACTTAAACGTGCAAGCTTGAAAGTAAATATGCGAGGCATAAACTTTAAACGTGCAAGCTTGAAAGTAAAGATGCAAGGTTCAATTCTTTATTTTAGTGCTCTTGGCCCAACAACAATCGACTTTAAGGCCGAAATAGATAGGCATTCGAGAGATTAATTAGGTGATGATGCAAGTTCAATTCTTTATTTTAGTGCTCTAGGCCCAACAACAATCAACTTTAAGGCCGAAATAGAAAGGCTTTGAGAATTAAATTAAGTGATTATGCAAGCTCCATTTTAATCTTTATGTTCTTAGGTGATAGCTTGAAAGTAAAGGTGCATAACAAGAATGTAAATATGAGTGCAAGCATAAGATAAATTATGCAAGTTCATTTTATCTCTCTAGAGCTCTTAACAAGAATTTAAAGGAACTTAAACCTCAACCCAAACTCATCAAACCAAGATAAAGTAAAGTCTAGAGTTCTTAGAACTCAACATAATATTTTTAGGAATCAAACCATGAAACTTAGAAAAAGAAAGGAAAAGGGCCGAAACTTCAAAAGGAAAAGGAACATTTTAAAACTCTAGGGTCCATGATCTTGATGATATAATAACACCAACATCATGAGACCTCATCATTGAGTCCTTAAAACCATTTTGAATCACCATCAAAACTAAAGTTCTCAAAAGTTCAAGAAAGGAAGCACTAGAAACATTTTTGCTCAAGAACAAAGATCAAGCTCTAGAGTTTGTTTCAAGTGATGAACATCATCATGAAACTCTCATCATCAAGCTCTCATTTCTTTAAACCTCAAGGCCCATGGCTGAAAATGAGAAAGAACAAGGAAAGGAAAAGAAGTTCTAAAAAGAATCAAGAGAAACTATAAACATAAAGCTAGATCAAGAACTTTAAAGAAAGGAATACATGAAAGAAAATCTGTAACACCCTAGTAATTAACCAGATACACCTAGGTTGAATCTGATTAATGACTAGACTTTACTCCTTGTTTTGGTTCTTTCTTCATAATTTGAAAATACTTAGTGAAATTACGAGCCATTTTTTTTTAAACACATAATTGAAAACGTGAGCCGAGTACAACGTGAACGAGTAAACGGAGTATAATAAGACGTTTAAGAATATATCACATCATATCACTTAGGCTCCATCATATAACATCCATAAGCACATTATAGCATATATTTACATACAATAACCTCACTCAAAGGGTGGGTTGTAACGCCCGGGGATCGCGAAGTCGGGGAGTGATCGCCGGTGCAAAGAGGCACGGACAAGGAGCGGCTCCTGGCAGACTTCGAAAGCGGAGGGGTACATGAATGAACCGATTACACACCCGAATGAGAGGGATCCTAAGACTGTATAGGTATGGGACTATACAGTTGAGGAGGGCTTATATGAATTGATTTGTACTACCTATACCAACAAGATGCATCTTCTTTTCGGTAGCCCAATCAAAAACTCCTGATTAAGCGTGCTTGACTTGGAGCAATTTTGGGATGGGTGACCTCCTGGGAAGTTTTCCTAGGAAGCGTGCGAGTGAGGACAAAGCATGCTGAAAAGGCCCGTGTTGGTTTGTGGGGACAGTCGTCAATCCATGAAGCAGCAGGGGATGTTACATGGGTTATGTTCATACATCATTATCTTATGCAAACCCATAAAAGAAAATATACTTAAGGAAATACATGCCCCTAAACTAGATAACTCCATAAGCCGGGAAGGTTATCATAAAACTAGGGTGCATGATCACACATAAATCTACTAAGAACCCTCTATGGCCACAGTCCTGGAAATGGGGGAATAAATCCGATCCACTGATGAGCTCCCTCGGGAGGGGACACACGAGATGCACCAGGCTGGGGTCGCATGGACAGCCTTCTTGCTAACCTCGGCTGAACAACTGTTTCCTCACTACCCTTTCTTACATGTGTGGGAGTAGGAGCAGAGCTCTCAGAATATACATGAGTAGGAGTGTCCTCTGAAGGATTAGTTTCAGAATATCTCGTCTCGGGAACATACTCTGGAAATCCATGGATAGCAGATGAAGCGGGATAAGAACGTAACATCCTTTCATCAAGTGGACGTGCATGTTCGAAAACCATTTCATCGCCATAGGGAGAAGTAGGAGAAAATCGATAACTAGGGACAGGATGTGCAAATGGACGACCTATGTAAATAAAAACACGAATCAAGCAAGACTCTCCTTCAAAATGATACGAGCGATGCACCGGATCATAGTGAAATTCCCAAGTAGGGGTATCAACGAGCAGACGAATGTCGCCATCTGAATCTGGAGACAATGACGGAAATAAAGAAAAGGGAGTGAGAATCTTGCTAAAGAATTCTCAGTAAGGTACCTTCTTCTACAGTGTCATCATCAAAGTCCCCAGGAACCTCGGGATTATTCTAAAATAGCGAGCATGCAAAGATTCATTTTAAGTTCGAACAAATACTTAACCGAGGTTCGTCAATTTTTAATCATGCGTCTTATAATGCATCATATTCTTAACATGTCATATTTACAATGAACTTTTCCTTTATCATTACATCATATTCCTCATCATCATTATCAAAATAACATGCATAAAAGAACGTCATATAATATTAGCTACACATGGACACAATGCACATATTTCATTTCTTTAGTGCCTTAGGTGACTTAAAATCTTATCATCATCATTATTTTCCTTGGGCCACCCTATACTCCACCCTTTTGGGAGTAATTTAGGTTATGAGCTCATACTTTACTAGTCGTCACTAGCATATACTTATCCCTTTTGATAAGCTAAAGTCCCGACTCTACCCTTTTGAGAGAACGGGTTAGGGGGCTAAAATCACCTTTTCACCAGCTATAGTCTGATGGTTCCAAAGGATCATTTTCTTATAAGTTTAAGTCACCATTAAATCTTTCCATGTTATATCACAATACAATTCATAAACATCATAACATTTTCGAATTTATAGTCTTAAGCTAGAATATTATATATCAACTGTAATCATGCATATGGGAGATTCCCAGGAAAGAGAGGTGGGTCACAATGGACACGCTTAAATACCAAGTCTTTCCTTAGCCAGAACCTTTCCAAATTACACTTTTACAATGATAAACTTTCTTCTAGCAACAAAGGTAAATTTTACATAATAAAGAACATTTCATGTATAAGCATTCTCATTATTTGCAACAGCAACTATAACATGCAAGCCAGGAAATCATTCAATAAGCATCCAATCCTTACATAGAATTATCAATTATAGAACTAATTAGTTACTAAACCAATTATGAATCATTCTCTTAACAATAAACCATAATTATTGTAACATCCTAATTTTTAACCCAATACTCTAGAACATATTTAGGTTAATCATTAGTCTGTTACTTCATAGTTCTCATTTAGCTTTGAATTACTTAGCGGAAAATACGGGAAATTTTTTTTTGAAATAAAAGTGAGAGCCGCGTGATGCGATAAGCGGTAAACCATGCAAAGTAAAACAATCGTCTCACAATCATCACAACATAAGGCACATCATGAACATCACTGAATGTAAGCTCATATATATATAACTTGCCCACTTATAAGTGTGGGACTTAATTCAGTACAAGGGAAATACATGAAAAGAAATACAACATAAAACGTAAACATAATCTACTCCCCTGAGTGCATCTAATAGGATAACCTCTAAACAAAAAGAAAGTTTATCCCTATCTATGTGGTGTGCTCTAACTCGGGCCATCCTAGCCTCCCTCTTTGGCGACCATCTCGTGTCGAGGCGGATATCCGAAAGCGAAAGCGAGCTCCTCGGCGTGAAAAGGCGGAGTGGGGATCGAATATGACTCCCAGGAGTATGGCCATCTCGCCGTTGCACGCCTAATCACGGTGGGCTCGCTATCCTCTCCAAAGTCCATAGGTATGGAGGAAGACCCCTCGGAGGAGTATGCAGGTGGCGAGTCTTCGGAAGGATCCATCTCAGAAGGACGATGGGCAACAGGGCACATACTCGGGGTAGTCTCGAGCAGGATCACGGAGGGGTGGAGTCTGGCGTAGCCTCTCCTCTCGTGGACGTCGTCTTAACACTAGGTCATCACCAAAAGGTGAGGCAGCGGAGAAGCGATGGGAATGTGCAGGAGTGAAGGGTCGACCCATGAACATGAATACTCTAATGCATCGTACAATGGAATGACCGTGGTCCGGTCATGGCGCACCTCCCATGTCGGCGTGTCCACGAACACCTGACGAACGTCGCCATCTGAAGGCGTGAGAAGAAAGAGGTAGAGGAGTGAGAATCTTGCTAAAAGAATCTCAAGAGGCCTCTACTACCTAGGTGTCATCATCGTCTCAGGGAACCTTGGGTTTTAATTATACGAAATGACTGAACATGCATTTAGTTCATTTTAAACTTCAAAGATATACTTTAGCCAAAGGTCCGTTTCATTTTAGATGATCTTAATGTCATGAGTGCAACATAATGGAAAATGTATGCATGGCACTACCTAATGCACATACATAAAACATAACATCAAGCATCATCATCATTGGTGGCATAAAGTGTAACATCCTAATTTTTAACCCAATACTCTAGAACATATTTAGGTTAATCATTAGTCCATTGCTTACATAGTTCTCATTTAGCTTTGAATTACTTAGCGGAAAATACGGAAATTTTTTGAAATAAAAGTGAGAGCCGCGTGATGCGATAAGCGGAAAACCATGCAAAGTAAAACAATCGTCTCACAATCATCATAACATAAGGCACATCATGAACATCACTGAATATAATCTCATATATATATAACTTGCCCACTTATAAGTGTGGGACTTAATTCAAAGACAAGGGAAATACAACCTAAAAACATAAACATAATCTACTCCCTACCAGAGTGCATCTAATAGGATAACCTCTAAACAAAGAAGGTTTATCCCCATCTAAGTGGTGTGTGTGCTCTGGCAACCGCACTCCATCGGACGATCGTCATCTCCTCTTTGGCGTCCATCTCGTGAGCAGCGGATATCCAGGGAAAGCTGGGCGAAGCTCCTGACGTGAAGAGGCGGAATGGGGATCGAGGGTGACCCCACGGTATGAGTCGCATCTCCGGTCGTCGCGTAAGCCGTGGCCGAATCACGGTATCCTCACCGCCCTCCACTTATCTGTAGTGGAGAGGCGAGTCCTCGCTATACGGATGGGTAGGCGGGTCCTCGGATGGATCGGTCTCCGTGAAATAGGTCCGGGGCACATAGTCGTGTTAATCTCGCATGGCTAAAGCGTGGTGTGCCTACGAGTACTCTCTCGCCATGCGTGCCGCGGCTCAAAACCCGGCTCGCCGCCATAGGGTGCGATCGGGAGAAGTGATGGTGTGCACGCGGGATGGCGAAGGGCGTCCTACAAACATGAAAATCCGCACCGTGCTTTGCCTCAAAATGGTATGACCGTGGAGTCGGGTCATAGTGCACCTCCCATGTCGGTGTCCATGAATGCTACTTAACGTCGCCATCTCAAGAGCGTGGCGGAAAAGAAAGAGATAGAGGAGTGAGAATCTTACTAAAAGAATCTCAGAGCCTCCTACTACCTAGGTGTCATCATCTCGTCTCGGGAACCTTGGGTTTAATTATATGAAATGACTGAACATGCATTTAGTTCATTTTAAACTTCAAAAATATACTTTAGCCAAGGTCCGTTCATTTTAGGATGATCTTAATGTCATGAATGCAACATAATGGAAAATGTATGCATGGCACTACCTAATGCACATACATAAAGCATAACATCAAGTATCATCATCGTTGGTGGCATAAAGTGGCAATAGTAACATTCATATGGGACAAAACTTAGTGACATAATCATAATCATGAACTTTTCTTCCTCATGGGCCACCTAAAGACAATCGAATCAGCTGGGGTGCTCGGCCGAGCGTGTCACCCGAGCGTGTCATACATCTAGGTTATGAGCTCATACCTTAACCAGTAGATCACTAGTTCTTACTTACCATAACGATAGCGTATCATAAATCCCTGACTATCCGATGCGGGTTGGGGGCAAATCTCTTAGGGTGCTCGGCCGAACCGGTGTCACCTAAGAGTATAAAATGGTACCCGATGTCACATGAGTTCTATGGAGGTGCTCGGCCAACCAGGTGTCATCCTAGAACCCATCTTAGTACCTTAATTTTCAAAATCTCTTTAAGTCCCCAAATTTGCGTAAATTCGGCGCCAAAGCGGTCATTACACCTAGTTTCCTTCCAAATTTGTCAGAAATTCTGCGGACCAACCGTCATTACACCGAATTTCCTTCCAAATTTGCTTTATGCCACATAAACATATAACCTCATAAATTCCTCATATGAATAACATCATCATCATTAGCATACTTCATGCATCATCATACATCATTCAAACGCTTACCCTCACGGTAGCTTATGCTTTGACCCTTACGGGTCTTAATCTTGAGATATAGCTCTCTAATATCCGTCGCTCATATTTTATGCCCCTAAGGCTCATATTAAACATCATTCTTCATTCTCATGTTCATACTTAAATCTGAATAGCATAGCACTGAGTCTCTAACTTGTTTTTACGAGGTTCGAGTACTTACGTTTTAGATCCTTTCTGATTCCGTCTTCACTTTGGCTATATACATTAAATCTAAATCAATTATGAGACATTCCTATGCTTAAGGACTAATTATTAATCATGTTTATCATGTTGTAAGGGTGCTGGACAGATTCCAGAAAATTAAATGTTCTAAGAGTTCTACATTTTTGCATTTTTACGGTTTTCTAGCTACTAGTTTCCCCATAGGTGCTAGAATTCGATTCTAACTCAAATGATACCAAGTTTTTCATGTCTAAACAATCTAAATCTGATTATGTTCCCATTAAAACAGTTTGGATTGGTTCCATAAACAAATGGGTCAAAACTATGTTAAATTCTAGCTTTACGGTATTTCTAGTTAGCTAGTTTCTTACCTATCATGCATAGGTTTGCTTCTACATCATCACATGATATTTTCACACATTCCAACACATTAAAACATCATCATACAGCATCACATTCATCACATCAGAGCAGAAACATCTTGCCTCAATAAGAGAATTAAATTGACATTTCTAGGTACATAAGTTAACTAGTTTCTCTTGGAATCAATCTAAATTTCTAAAACTCTTTGCAAAACATTTTAATTCATCAAGAGGCTAGGTGAAGCCTTAGGTCACTGACCAAAACATATTCCATCCCCTAAAGAGATTGGAATCACAACTTATAACGACATAACCTTATAAGAATTGTCAAACTTTAAGGAAAACTCAAAACATAGGCTATTGGTCCTAGTAGCTAGATGAAAACTCATTGCAAGTCCATCTTCACTACTTGGCAGCGATACATTCAAAGTGTGTGGTTTGCATTGAACTTTAACTTGGAATGAAATGGGGCAAGTCTTTGAGCTCTAGGTTCTTAAGTTCACGACATAAACTAAGCGTGCTCATGCTCTTCATTTTTAATCTTGCTTTCAAGGTAAAGTGATGACTTGAAATTAAATATGCAAGGCATAATTTAAAGCGTGTAAACTTGAAAGTAAATATCTGAAGCATAATCTTAAACGTGCAAGCTTGAAAGTAAAGATGCAAGATTCAATTCTTTTATTTTAGTGCTCTTGGCCCAGCAACAATCGACTTAAGGCCGAAATAGATAGGCATTCGAGAAATTAATTAGGTGATAATGCAAGTTCAATTCTTTATTTTTAGTGCTCTAGGCCCAACAACAATCGACTTTAAGGCCGAAATAGAAAGGCTTTGAGAATTAAGTTAAGTGATGATACAAGTTCCATTTTAATCTTTATGTTCTTAGGTGATGGCTTGAAAGTAAAGATGCATAGCAAGAGTGTAAATATGAATGCAAGCATAAAATAAATTGTGCAAGTTCATTTTATCTTCCTAGAGCTCTTAACAAGACTTTAAAGGAACTTAAACCTCAACCCAAACTCATCAACCAAGACAAGGTAAAAGTCTAGAGTTCTCAGAACTCAACATAACATATTTAAAAATCAAACATCTAGCATGAGAAGGAAAAGGTAATGGCCGAAACTTCCAAGGAAAGAAAAGAAATGTTTGAAACTCTAGAATCCATGATCTTGGTGATATACAACTCAACATCATGAGACCTCATCATTGAGTCATTAGAACCATTTTGAAACAACATCAAAGTTAAGGTTCTCAAAAAGTTCAAGAAAGGAAAAATCTAGAAACACTTTTTGCTCAAGAACAAAATCAAGCTCTAGAGTTTGTTTCAAGTGATGAACATCATCATGAAACTCTCATCATCAAGCTCTCATTCCTTTGTTCTCCAAGGCCCATGGCCGAAAATGAAAAGGTAAAGGGAAGAAAGAAGTTCTAAAAGAATCAAGAAACTATGAACTTTAAGCTTAGAACAAGAACTTTAAAGAAAGAACACATGAAAGAAAATCCCTACTTGGTGTGATGAACTTGAAGATGGAAGAAGAAGATGAAGATGATGAAGAACTTGAAGAACTCCAAGAACTTGAAGAACACAAAAACTTTGAGAGAAAAAGAAAGCTTTGAGTGTTTCCTAAACTTAGCAAATGATCTAAAAAGTGGTGCAAGCTCCTCAAGGCATTCTATTTATAGAGAAATGAAACAAATGGAGGATGCTCATGGGTGAGGATGGCTTCGGCCATGAGGTGCAGAATGGAGGCTCTCCATGAGTTCCATGAGGTGAGATAATGTGTTCTTGAGGTATGGTGAGGTATGGTTCAAAGCATGGTGAGGTATGGCTCAAGGTATGACTCAAGCATGGTTCTTTGAGTGAGAAAATAATTAAACATGTGGTCAATGGGGAAAGGTGCTGGCGGAAATGCATCAGCCCATGGGAGGATTAGTTTGCATTTTAATTGTGGTTTAGAGTTGTGTTTAGGTGTATCTTTGATTATGCTTAAGATTAGGAATTTGTAAGAAAGTGTTTAGGTAAGGTAAATGGGTAATTAAGGTGGTCTAGACATAATTAAGGAGTGGTCTTGCACCATTAGAGAGTTAAATCCTCAATTTAGAGTTTAAACAACTCTAGACACATTTCCTTGATTTAAGGAATTGGAGAGAAAACACTATTCATGATTCCAAGACTAGGAATCTTGAGTTCTAAAAAGGGATTTAAGTTTAATCTAAGCAATTTTAGGTTCTAATTAACTTTAATAAATTATTTTGACTCTAGATTAATTAGGGAAATAAATTAATCTTCGTTTAGAGCCTAATATTGCTTAGGTTTGCTTAATTACGTCATTAAGCTTAAAAACACTATTCCAGGGGCAAAATCGTAATTTCGCACTAAAACTGCCCGGGACCACCGGGACTTGAACAGATACCTCTAGACACATGAAATCATGTTTTTAAACCTCTGAGGAAAGTTAGGGCTCAAGCGGCACCTTTACCCGCGTGAAACGGTATAGGTGTATTATGCTCATTTTGACCCGAAACTGCGCGAAACGAAATTTTCCCTTCCGAAAGCATTCAAAGGCCATTCAATCCCCTTCAAACATTGTGTTGACCCTTCGAGGATGACCGAGTTGGTTACCCTCGAGTTCGGGTCAGGAAATGACCTCAGGGGCATTTTGGTCATTTCCCTCGGACAGAAAAATCGGGGTGTTACAATTATCACAACTTTAATCATATCAAATCATTATCACACATTGATACTAAACTCAGATCAGTGGCCGAATCATGAACCTCATGCAATTACATAGAATCATATTTTAAGTGCATATAAAATACTAGTTCCCCGTAAAATCCTTGCAAAGCCTTAAAACTCATTTAGAAACTAGTTCTTTTGTCAAATTTGGGAGGATCTTCACAATTAAAATTCTCACTTAAGATAAAAGGAGTAAGTCTTGAGCTTTAGAGATTTAGGTGACATCTTAGAATTATAAACATGCTATGCAACCTTATTTTAATCTTATCTTTATAAGGTGATAGCTTGGAATTATAAACATGATATGCAATTCCATTTCTTTATCTTTAAGATTTAAGGTGATGACTTGAAAATTAAACATGATGCAAGAACTTGAAATATAAACATGATACAAGAAACTGGAACGGCGGTAATCCGCACAGGACCAGTAGAGGGAGAAGAGAATATTAAGAAATCGGAGCGGCGGTAGTCCGCACAGGACCAGTAGAGGGAGAAGAGATTATTAAGAAAGCTGGAGGCGGTAGTCCGCCTGAGGACGATAGAGGGAGAAGAGAATTATTATTACATCTTTTTAAGCTCCAATCTCAAGACTTTTTAAAGAATAAATTCTTTAACTCCAATAATCATATTTCTTTGCTTGTGATACATGGGCAAGTCTTTGAGCTCTAGGATCTTTAGGTGATGGCATAAAAGAAACATGCCATGCGTTAATTCTTTTAGCCATTATAAAATATAGTGAGAGCATAAATTAAATATGAGATGCAACCTCTTTATTATCTTGAAAGATTAAGTGATGACTTGAAACATAAACATGAAATACAAGCTTGGAATTTAAACATGAGAAATGCAAGTTCATTTATTCATTCTTGAAAATTTAGTGATGACATAGAAGGTAAACATGGTTATGCAAAGCATAAACTTAATCATGGATACAAATTCATTTTGTTTCTTTACTAGAGCTCCTTCAAGACTTTAAAAGAATTATAAATTCAACCCAATACATATCTAAACAAGAAATAAAACATAAAAGGAAAATACATCTTTCAAGTTCTAAACTAAAAATCTTTGTTTTAGCATCATAAAGCATTATTCTTTAAAGTTTTGCATCAAGTGGAATTTTCAAGCTTTAGAGGCCTAACTTGTGATGGATTTACAACCCACCCTCAAGGTCCTCATCATCAAGCCATCATCTTAGTTCCACCTAGGCCATATGGTTGAATTGGTTAAAGAAAAATTGAAGAGGAAAACCAAAATGAAAAGCTAAGGTAAGTTCATAATTTCATCATTTTGAGCTAAAAACACAACTCCTCAAAGCATAGAAATAAATTTAGAAACTACTCCCTACCTAATCTGAGTTGAAGAAGAGGAAGAGAACTTGGTTTCTTCGTGTGAAATGAAACAAAATCTCTTTGAAAAAATTGAAGAAAGAATTCAGCCAAAGAGGAAGAAGAAAGAAAGTTTTTGGTGCTCTTAAAAACTAGTTATGAACCAAGCCTTCCAAGACCACTCAAGCAAGCCTATTTATAGAAGATTTTGAGGCTTCTAATTGGCCAAAATGATGAGGTAGTGGACGGAATTTTGCAGGAGAAATAAGGGAGGAAAAATCATTTTAGACAAAGTTGTATGAAATTAAGGAATTATGTCTCTTATGGTGACATTTTGGCATTTTGTTTTAGTGCAACTTTTGGCAATAATTCAGCTGCATAATGACATCAATAATTCCGTCCATTACAGCCCAAAGAAGTGAAATTTGTGTGTTCCATGCATTATTTAGGTGTAGGCAAGGTATTCATGTAATTTAGAGAATTTACGGTTAAGGGCTTAAGTGAATTAGTAAGCAATTTGGGTGTTTTTGAGCAATTTTGGGTTCTAATCAATCTAAATACATAATTTTGACTCTAGATTAATATTTAGAATTTAATAAGCTTTAATTTGAGCCTAATATTGCTTAGGTTTCGTATACTGAATCAAAAATCCCGAAATTCGCACGATCGCCCAAAAGCAGGGCAAAATCGTACTTTCACTTAAAACTGCCTCGAGGCCACCCGAGCTTAACCAATGGTTAATCATGGCTTAAAAACACATTTTAAAACATTTTAGTGAGGTTCGGGCTCGGTCGACACGACATCGGAGTTAAAACAAGTGCGGCGTTTTGGTCATTTTGCGCGTCGGAACTCCAAATTGAGATCCCTCTGCTCTATTAACACACATAACACAAACAATCCCTTATTATCCTCAAAATATCCCCTTGAGAATAGGTGGGGCCCACAATCCTCATTTTCTGAGTAAAATAACTTCAGGGGCATTTTGGTCATTTTGTACGTACAGAAATTCGGGATTTGCGACTCTCGCATGAATCGTTCCTAACCTCTCTTCTAATGTGATATTCCTTTATTGAGGATTGTTCGGCCTCAAATCTTATGTAATAATTACCTACGGTAATTGAGTAATTTCTAATGACAGTAAAAATTACAGTAAAAATTGGGGCGTTACAAAATCCCTACTTGATGTGATGAACTTGAAGATGGAAGAAGAAGATGAAGATGATGAAGAACTTTGAAGAACTTGAAGAACACTAGAACTTGAGAGAAAAAGAAAAGTTTTGAGTGTTCCTAAACTTAGCAAATGATCTAAAAGTGGTGCAAGCTCCTCAAGGCATTCTATTTATAGAGAAATGACACAAATGAAGGGAGCTCATGGAGGAGGATGGCTTCGGCCATGTGTGCAGATTGGAGGGCATTCCATGAGTTCCATGAGGTGAGATAATGTGGTCTTGAGGCATGGTGAGGTATGGTTCAAAGTATGGTGAGGTATGGTTCAAAGTATGGTGAGGTATGGTTCAAGGTATGGCCTCAAGCATGGTTCTTTGAGTAAGAAAACAATTAAACATGTGGCCAATGGGGAGGTGTGCTGGCCGAAATGCATCAGCCCATGTGGGGTTGTGTTTGCATTTTAATTGTGGTTTAGAGTTGTGTTTAGGTGTATCTTTGATTATGCTTAAGATTAGGAAGTTGTAAGAAAGTGTTTAGGTAAGGAAAATGGATAATTAGGGTGGTCTAGACAAAATTAAGGAGTGGTCTTGCACCATTAGTGAGTTAGATCCTCAATTTAGAGTCTAAACAACTCTAGACACATTTCCTTGATTTAAGGAATTGGAGAGAGAAAACACTATTCAAGATTCCAAGACTAGGAATCTTGAGTTCTAAAAAGGGATTTAAGTTTAATCTAAGCAATTTTTGGTTCTAATTAACTTTAATAAATTATTTTGACTCTAGATTAATTATGAAAATTAATTAATCTTCGATTAGAGCCTAATATTGCTTAGGTTTGCTTAATTACGTCATTAAGCTCAAAAATACTATTCTAGGGGCAAAATCGTAATTTTGTACTAAAACTACCCGGGACCACCGAGACTTGAACAGATACCTCTAGACACATGAAAACATGTTTTTAAACCTCTGGGGAAAGTTCCGGGCTCAAACGGCACCTTTACCCGCGTAAATCGCTATAGGGGTATTTTGGTCATTTTGACCCGAAACTGCGGAAAACGAAATTTTCGCTTCCGAAAGCATTCAAAGGCCATTCAATCCCCTTCAAACATTGAGTTGACCCTTCGAGGATGACCGAGTTGGTTATCCTCGAATTCGGGTCAGGAAATGACCTCAGGGGCATTTTGGTCATTTCTCTCGGACAGAAAAATCGGGGTGTTACAATGAGCACATGATAAAGACCAGAGAATGTCTCAAAGCTGCCAATTAAGAGTTAAAGCTTCGAAGGCAAGAGCGTGATGAGGCGTTGGCTGAAAATCGACGACTAAAGAAGCTGCTTCAAAATGCGAAAGCAGTTGAAGAAACTATGCTCGTGAGTAAGGAACAGATGAGGCAAGACATGGAAGAAATGAACAAGGAACATCAGAGAGAGATTGCGGAACTAAAACAACACATGAAAGATGAGATCATAAGTTATCAAGTTGCATTAGGAGAAGAAAAGAGGAAAGTTGCAGACTTGAAGTTTGAAGTACAAAATCAAGATCATATTATTCATAATTTGAAGATTCGCTTTTCAAACTTGGCAGGATTGGCTAATGCGGCGATAGAAGATTTTCCAAGATACCTAGACATGGCTGAACAAGAAATAATTCCTTTTGACACCCCAGATAAGATTTGTAACTTTGTAGACTACTGCAAAGATTTGATTGGGAAGATGAAACAAATAATCAATGGAAGACGCTGAGAAAGCATAAGAAGATTTGCTTTTAGGAAGGAGTGATGCATTGGCTTTATGATGTATTTTCTTTTTGAATGATTGTACAAGAACAATGATTGCAATGCACAATGAATGAAAGAAGGGTTGATTCCTTGTGTTAGTCTCACGATCATATCCATGACTTAGTACCTTTGAACGGGACGTTCTGGGGAATAGTTATTATCAAAGATACTCACATCAAGACCAGACATGATTAAAGGTCTTTGACAAATAGCAATGTACTTTTCCTTTCTTTTTTTTAATAAAATTCTTTTTCACAGGTAAAACTTTGTCACCATTGGGCGCTCGAGGAAAACAGAAATCGATCAAACTCGTACTTACAATACAAGAGCTCAGACCAAGATGGCTGGAGGAGGAAACTCTGAAACAGGAAAGACACACTCAGTTGCAACCACTGTTGAACCAGGAAGGAACCTAAGCATGGAGGTGGATGAAATAAGGGGGCAGTTGAATATGATGACTGATACCCAAGCAAGAATGGAAGAAATGATGAGAGTCATGAAAGAGTCACTTGACCTGTTGGGAACCTATCAAAGCAGAGACACGCTAGTAAGTGTGCAACCAAGTGCCATCATAGTAACCATGCCAGTGATATCAAGTGTACCTCTGAATATCACCCAGGAGATGAATGATATGGGAAGGATACTAAATAACCCTCATGGACAAACCACCACCAACAATGCCAATGGTAATTCCCATCGGAGAAGGCTATCATTCCTTAGAAAATGAATATACTGAAGGACACGGGCATGCTATCCATACTTGGGAGCAGCCACGTGTCGTCACTCAAAAGCAGCCACTTCACTTAGAAAATAGTCATGTAGAGGCAGAGAAAGACAAGTTAAAAGAAGAATGGATGAGAAAAATTCAGGAGCAAATTAAGGCTATCCAAGGTCCTAGCTCCTATGGTTACGTAGAGATTGAACAATTGTGCCCTCCTAAAGACTTGATAGTCCCCAAAGACTTCAAAGTCCCTGATTTCTCAAAGTATGATGGGATTGGTAACCCTTTGTTTCACTTGAAGAGTTACTATACTAAAATGGCAATATGGTCAAAGGATGAAAAATTTCTCATCAGCTTTTTCCATGAAAGCCTGACTAGACCTACCTTGGAATGGTATATTCAACTAGACCATTCAAAGATTTCTAGCTGGAGAGAATTGGCAGATCAATTCATGAGCCAATACAAGTTCAACATGGAAGTGGCACCTACTTGTGAGCAATTAACCATGATGCAGAAAAAGAAAGATGAGTCATTTAAGCAGTATGCCCAAAGGTGGGGAGTTTTAGCTGCTCAAGTACAACCGCCACTTATCCCATTTGAAATGTGCTCATACTTTTTAGGCACCTTGGGATCTCCTTACATTGGAGCAATGGCAGGAGCAGCTTACAAGGATTTCTCTGAGTTGATAATGGCTGGAGAAAGAATTGAAAGCTTAGCTAAAGCTGGTAAGCTTCCTATAAGCAATGAGGACATAAAAAGAGCATTCCCGCCAAAAAAGAAAGAGCCTGAAATAAATCTTGTACAAGGTCAGCAATCTTCTGTCCCTAGATACATATCAACACACCCAAAATTCCAAAATCCACAATACCAATCCTCTGTCCCTTCTTACCGAGCCACAAACACTACCCCAAACCCCCAGCCTTAAGTCACCAACATCTACATAAGACCGCACCAACCATCTTGCCCAACCTATACCTATAACCCGACCACGCATCCTCAAAACTACCCAAACACTACACCACCACGACCAAATTTCCAAAATCATAATCGGAATCGATTCCCAAACCTTCCACCTTTTCCAAAATTATCCATTTCTAATGCTGACCTCTTCCAAAGATTATTCGAGGCTCATTTGATATCACCATGTCCCGTACGTCCATTGGAACCACCATTCCCAGCATGGTATAACCCGAATCTGACTTGCAAATATCACATGGATGTTATGGGACATTCAATTGAGGACTGTGAAGGGTTTAAGACGGCAGTGAGAAAATTAATTGCTTGCGGGAGATTAGACCTCCCGGAAGAATCAAAGCCTGATATTGTCAATAATCCAATCCCAAATCATGAAGGAGGAGGTCGTGTGAATGCCTTGGAAATGGAGGAACCTTCGATTAAGAAGGTGCTGAATCTTAGAACACCTATGGAGAAAATTTTCATTAGCTTGAATGAGGCTGGTTACAACATGATAGCATCTGCTGTTGCAATAAAGGAGAATGAGAAGTATGACATGGAATCAAACTGCATATATCACTCTGGAGGTCCTGGTCATGATATAGAAAGTTGTTGGGATTTCAAGGCTCAAGTACAAGAATTGCTCAACTTAGGTGTGATTCAAGCAAAAAAGAGGTCAAATTTCTCTGAAGAGGTGAATGTGATCGAGCGTTTCGTGCTCCGAGTACCGCCACTTAACTCAGCTCCGAAATAGGAAAAAGTGGTGATCACTGTGAAGAAGCCGATGCCCTTTGATTATGAGAATACTCATGCCGTGTCGTGGAATTATGAAACGAAGGTAGAGACAAAAGGAGATATGGGAGAAACCTTAGAGGCCCGAGTAGGTGGAGTGGTAACCAATATAACAAGAAGTGGAAGGTATTATGGTCCTAGAGAGTTGGAAAAGGGGAAGTTTATTGACAAAGGGAATGGTGGAAATAGCTCTGATTTGGAGATAAAAGAAAAAGAAGAAGATGAAGAAGAGGAGTTCCTAAAAATTATGAAGCAAAGTGAGTATGATATACTGGAAAAATTGAAGAAAACTCCTGCCAGAATATCCCTGTTGTCACTAATCTTGTCATCTGAATCTCATCAAAAAGCCATGCTAAAAGTCTTGAAGGATGCCTATGTGAAACCTGATGTCTCATTAGAGAATGTGGTGAACATGGTTGATCTGGTGAGGCGTGTTAATATGATTACATTCTCAAATGTAGAAATTGTATCACAGGCTAACCCACGTGCACTATACATAACTCTGAAGTGCAGAGGCTATATAGTACCTAAAGTTCTCATCGATGGAAGGTCAGGATTGAACATTTTACTAGTATCAACCTTAAGCTACTTGTCAATAAGCAAAGATGATATTTCACCACAAGTGATGATTGTGAAAGCTTTCGATGGAGTAAAGAAAAGCATTCTTGGGGAAATAGTTTTGCCATTGGAAGTTGGCCCAAGCAGGTTTCAGGTATTATTCCAAGTAATGGAGATTGAATCCGATTATAATATGTTGCTGGGAAGACCATGGATTAGCAATGTTGGTGCCATTCCTTCTACCTTGCATCAAAAGGTTAAGTTCATTGAGAATGGCTCAGTCATTACAATCCATGGAGAGAAGGAGATCATAGTATCTAAACCAGTTACGCTGCCATATATTGAAAATGTGGAGCTAGTTGAAAGCAGTTTGTAGTACAATCTGGAGTTTGTAGGGATGAAACAAGAAGAAAATGAGTTCCCAAGGCACGATGTCAATCAGGTAGTGGCTCACATCATGACCAAGAATGGTTATTGGCATGGCAAAGGATTGGGACCGCAGTTGTAGGGTATCAAAATACCTCTACCTATCTCAGAGAAGCATAACCGATTCGGTTTAGGATATGAGGCATCATTGGAAGAGCAGATGAAGACCATGGCTCTTGGGCAAAAGAAACAGAATGAGAAGAGGAAGCAGATCCCTCGCCTAAAAGAGACATTTCCTTACCCAGCTGAAGTGATCATAGCTGGAGAAGGCTGCTCCCCTAGCCATTGTCCAATCATCAACATGGTGGATGCTGAGGAGTCTGAAGAGTATAACAATACTCATGCTGCTAATAATGATGAGATGCTGATGAACTGGACATTTGAACCAGTGATTGATATTGTTGCTTCAAAGTAATTGTTGGTTACATTAATAAGGATTTGTTTGTGCTTCTGTTTATGCTACTCCAAGACATCATAATGAACTTGCATGATTTTCCAATAATTTTTCTTTATGTCTTCTTTTTGCCTCGTTTTTGTTTCCTTTTATTTTTTTTCTTTTATTTTCCTTTTATTCTTTTTACCATTCTTAGCTCATTTATTAATGTTCTTCCATGCTATTCCCATTTATCCCTCCATTTTACTTTTCCAACCCACACAATTGCTCTCTAGGGATTTAAAAATTATGTCACATGAAAGAGATCTTGGAAGCTTATCAATTGACTCTCTTGCTGCACTTGATTGTGAAGATCATGAATCTGATGAGGATGGAGAAATTGTCGAGCAATTCTCAGACCTATTAGAACATTCTGAAAAAGAAATTGGCCCAGATAATGAAGTGATTAAGTTGATTAATATGGGGACTGAAGAAGAGAAGAAAGAGCTGAAAATAGTTGAAAACCCAGAACGATCAGAGATGGTTGCATTATTCAAAGAATTCATGGATGTCTTGGCATGGTCTTATCGTGATATGCCAGGGGTGGATCCGGAAATAACTTCACATAAGATCCCTTTATATCTAGGAGTTGAACCAAAAAAGTAGAAGTTAAGAAGGATGCGGCCAGAAATGTCATTAAAAATAAAAGAAGAGGTGTCTAAACAGCTAGAGGCTGGATTTTTAGAGGTTTCAAGACACACTGATTGGGTGGCTAATATTGTGCCTGTGCCTAAAAAGGATGGGAATGTCAGGATGTGCATAGACTACAGAGACCTAAATAAAGCCAGCCCAAAAGATGACTTTCCTCTCCCTCACATTGATGTCCTTGTTGACAATACTGCAAAAAATCATCGATTTTCATTTATGGATAGCTACTCAGGATATAATCAAATCCTCATGGATGCTGATGACAAAGGAAAAACTACTTTCATAACTCCGTGGGGAACATTCTGCTGTACAATTATGCCATTCGGATTAAAGAATGCTAGTGCTTCATATCAGCGTGCAATGGTTGCACTTTTCCATGACATGATGCATAAGGAGATTGAAGTGTATGTAGATGATATGGTTGCTAAATCTAAAGAGGGAGAAAGTCATGTGGCAGTCCTGCGAAAGTTATTTGAAAGGCTCAGAAAATACAAGTTGAGGCTGAATCCAAACAAATGCATCTTTGGAGCTTGTACAGGGAAGTTACTGGGTTTTGTTGTCAGCAGAGAAGGAATAAAAGTGGATCCAGACAAGGTGAAGGCGATACAAGATATGCCAGCTCCCAAAACTAAAAAAGAAGTGAGGAGTTTTCTTGGAAGGCTCAACTACATTGCTAGATTCATCGCTAATTTGACTAGCACTTATGAGCCTATTTTCAAGTTGTTGCGGAAACATCAACCTGGAGAATGGAATAATGAATGCCAAGAAGCCTTCGATAAAATAAAGGCTTATTTAATGAAACCTCCAGTTTGACTCCACCTACACCAGGTCGTCCGTTAATACTGTACCTTAAAGTGCTACCAACATCAGTGGGAGCAATGTTAGGACAGTATGACAAGTCAGGGAGGAAAGAATAGGAAATTTATTATCTGAGCAAGAAATTCAATGATTGTGAATCCCGCTACCTATTAATTGAGAGGACATGTTGTGCATTGGTATGGACCTCCAAGAGGCTGAGGCAGTACATGTTATACTATACCACTTGGTTGATCTCTCGAATGGATCCGTTGAAATACATATTTGATAGTCCCCACGTGTCATTAAGAATGTCAAAGTGGTAAGTGATACTATCTGAATTTGATATCAAGTATGTGACTCAAAAATTTGTCAAGGGAAGTGCTATTGCTGATCATCTTGCTGAAAACCCTCTTGAGGATGGTGAACCAGTTATATCAGAATCCCCTGATGGTGAAGTGATGGCAGTAGAGGAAGAGGAGCATGAAGAAGAATGTATATGGAAGATGTATTTTGATGGAGCCGCCAATATGAATGGGTGTGGAATAGGAGCTGTAGTGGTATCGCCAGATGGGAAGCAATACCCAGTTTCTATCTAATTAGATTTCAAATGTACCAACAATATTGCAGAATATGAAGCATGCGCTAATGGTTTGCAAATTGCAATTGATTTGGGAGTGAAAGAATTAAAGGTCTTTGGAGACTCTGCACTCATCATTTATCAAGTTTATGGGCAATGGCGAACCAAGGACCCAAAATTGATGCCTTATCAGAAGTACTTGTCTCGACTAATTGAGCAATTTGATGAGGTGTCATTCTCCCACTTAACTCGAGACAAGAATCAATTTGCAGATGCTTTGGCAACCTTGGCTGCAATGACTAAATTGGAAGTCCACGCCAACGTCTAACCTATCCATGTAGAAGTGCAAAATGAACCAGTTTACTGTAGCAATATGGAGATTGAGCCAGATGGCTAGCCTTGGTATCATGACATCAAGCAGTATGTACAAAAAGGAGAGTACCCAGTCGGAGCAAATGAAGTGAATAAGAGGACAATTCGTCGACTGGATGTGGCCTTTTTCTTGAATGGTGAAGTCCTCTATAAGAGAAATTATGATGGCACCCTCTTAAGGTGTGTAGATGCTCATGAAGCTCGCATGATCATGACAGAGATACATGAAGGGATCTGTGGAACCCATGCTAATGGGCATATGATGGCACGTAAGATCTTGAGGAGTGGTTATTACTAGTCCACCATGGAGAGTGACTGCATCAATTATGTTCGGAGGTGTCACAAGTGCCAAATATATGCAGATCGAGTCAATGCTCCTCCACTTCCATTACACACCTCTCAAGTGAGTCCTTGACTTCCTCAATTGAAACTTTAGCAAAGAAAAAATATGCAACTTTGTAATTTCATAATAAAACAAAAATCAACAAACTAAAACAAATAGAAAGAATAACAATTCACAAGCAAAAAACTTTACCAATTTATCCCTTTTTTAACTCATTTTGTTTCACGCTTTGTCTTTATAAACTATAGCTACTTTTCTGCTTTCATGAAGAGCCATTATTAAAATCTCAGGTTTATTCAAACAATCTTACTCTTATATATACATAGATATATATATATATATATATATATATATATATGGTTACGGAGAGAATGAAAGACAGGGGGATTAGGCAGCTAAAACTTTTAATATTTCCTTAATTTTGTTGATCCTATACTCAATGGCTGAGAGCTCAAGATATAGATTATTAATTCTCAAACTCTTTTCAAAAGTATATTGTAATTTTTCTAGTTCAAATATTTCTTGTAAAACTCTAAACCAGTATTGATTTAAGCTTCTTAATTTTAATCTTAAACAGCAAGCTAAAAACATTTAGCAACGGCTTAAAGCAATGATCTTTTTCTTAATTTCTGTTTCTTTTTTATCTAGAAATATATACATATCATATAATCGATCTAATAAAGCTTGATTTCCTGGAAATGGATCTTCTTTAAATAGTTTTATAGTATCTAAAACTTTTTTCTGATTTCTTCTGACAAGAAATAAAGCATATCTGCAAACATGAGTTGAAACCATTTTATCCTCTGCTTAAAACTTCTAAAAAGGGATCAAGAGTATTTAAAAGTTGTAAAATTCCAGATAATTCAAAATATAATGCATGTAGTAAATTTAAATCCTTGTTTTCTTTTTCTTCTTCTTGAGTTATACGATCTGAAACTATTTTTAAATCAGCTTTCAAAAGGTTGATATATTTTTTAATCTTACAAGCACAAGGAAAAGTCATAAAGTACGAATAAAACTTACAAGAAGATATGTTGATAAACTTCAAATCTTTATTGAATACTTCAAAAATTTGTACAAAGATAATGCAAAGGTTGATTTGAAATGAGGGTAGTGTAAACTATCGCTCAAAACTTAGGCTAAAGGCTTTCAGAGAGCTTTCTTGGTGATTCTGGCTTTGATTTTTCTACGATTCTTTCTACGTTTCTTTCTCCGATGATCTTCAACTGATATGAGGATTGGCTTTTATAGAAGGGTTCTAGTTCCTATTTCACCTAACCTGATCACTATTACACCAATGATGGTACTTTTACAATTATGATTGCTTTGGCTTTAAGATAAAGCTAGCTTATAGACTTTTTGACTTCTGCGGCTTGCTTTCGCTTTACTCCGAAGCTTTTTGACTTATATGGCTTGCTTTAGCGTTACTTCAAAACTTGAAATGATTATAGACGTGGAGTTATCTACTTTTACTGTTAAGAGATGCTGCCGACACTTGCTTTTAGAGATTCTTATCTTGAAGCTTTTTCAAAGATTGTATTGGTCTTCAGTGTCTTCAAAATAATGTCCTGGGCTTGAACTGACTTCTTCGTCTTCTTCTGGTTTGGCTGACATGGCTTTGATTTGTTCTTGAATTTCTTCTTCTGACGTGGCTGCTGCTAAGGCTACCATTAGTTGTCTTTTTTGTGCTAGAAACTGTGCTTCTTTGTTGCTTTCACTTATCTTTGAGGTGGTTGGAGAGATAGTGGAGGAAGAGGCTCTTTTTTCATGTGATATTGCTATCCATGAATCTATAGCTTTTTTGCTAATCAAATTAAGATCAAAGTTTCCCCACCATCGAACTTTAATAATTTTTACAAGATACTGAATGCTGCTATCTTCTTCCATTTTTGCTGAATTATAATCCCACTGCATAATCCAGGTTATCCCTAGACATGCAATGAATGAGATCATTTTCATCTCTGGTATAAATGAAGTCTTGGCTTTCCAATATTCATAACTCATTGCTGCTTTTTTTGGGAATATGGCTGGTATTGGTCCAAAATCTAGAAACCATATGAGAAACCATTTAGGGAACTGTAAAGAGATTCCCTTTTTAAACCAAAAGAACCATGAATGGGGATTTAGAGAAAAGTCCAATACATGATTCCAGGCTTCCATATAATCAAAATAATTATAATGTTGTGGCTCAAATTCTCTGGTAAACTCTCTAGGCTGGTAAAAAGGTTGGTTCCAATCTTTTAAGGTTAAGATCTTAATAATCTTTAGCTTGGAATGGGATATTTTGCTAGGATCTTTCTTATCAACTACATGGGTTATTTCAACTGAATCGGTATCTACTAGAACATATTCATAAAACTTTTGGGTTTTTTGAAGGTGAACTGGTGGATAGTGGAAAGGCTTAGGAAATATGTGTTTGTACATGGTTTTCCTATCTAAGGTAAACCACTCTCTTTCAATGGCTATTACAGGTAGTGAATTTGGTTTTTCAATATAAGGGTAGTCTTGATATGTGGGCTTGGTAAAGAATAATTGAGAAGGGGTAACTGGTTGAGGTGTCGAGTATTTTGATAGCATATATCAGTAGAGCTTTTATCAATATTGCTTTTACTGCTTGATATCATTGAGCTTTTAACAACCTGTGACATAGTCAAAGGTTTTGATGATGAAGCTGGTACAGATTCTTTTTTATGGTTTCGTGGGGGACCATAATTATCTCTCGTGTTGGGACCCTGACTCATTCTGGGCAGAGCCCTGCAAGAACTCTCTCGTAAGAAAATCTAGAAGAGCATTCTTATATCCTTTTATGTGGATTATTTCAAAATCAAAACAAGACAAAATAGCTTGCCATCTAGCAAAGATATGTTTTGAAACAAGATTCTTAACATCATTTTGTAAAACATGAGGGGCTACTTTGCAATCTGTTCGTACTAAAAACTTTTTATTGAATAAATCATCTTGAAATTTTGTAATACATAATACTATAGATAAAATCTCTTTTTTAATTGTTGAATATTTCTGCTGAGCTGGATGCCAAATACCTGAATGATATTTGACGACTTGTTCTTTTGTTGATTCTGGAAGGATTTGCTTAAGAATTCCACCATAACCTAGATCAGAAGCATCTGTTTCAACTATTAAAGCTGCTGAAGGGTTTGGTATTCCTAAACAAGGAAGGCTCTTGACAATGCTCTTAACTTTTATGACAATTTGGCTCATTTCATCATCCCATGGAGGAGGACTTTTCCTAAGACGCTTGTACAATGGGGCACAAATAGTTCTGATATTAGGAATAAAATCTGCTACGTAGTTTAGACATCCTAAGAATCTTTGTAATTGTTTTTTATCTTTTATTTCATTTGGAAATTTATCTGTAAATTCTATTGACCTCTTAATTGGTGTAAAAGTTCCTTGATATATCTCATATCCTAAGAATTTTACTTTAATTTGGAATATCTTCATTTTCTTAGCTGATATGACTAATCCGTTTTCTTTTATTATTTCAATAAACTTATTCAAATGTTCCTTATGTTGATTAATTCCTTTGGAAAAGATTAATACATCATCTAGATAGACAATAGAGAATTCCATGTATGGATTCAAAATATTATTCATTATTTCTTGAAATTCACTTGGGGCATTCTTAAGTCCTTGGGGCATTACTTTCCATTCATAATGACCAAAAGGCACTACAAAAGATGTTTTATATCTGTCTTCTTCTTTTTGAGAGATCTGATAATATCCAGATTTCATATCAAACTTTGAAAAGATATTGGCTTTATATAATCGTTTAATTAGATCTTGCTTATTTGGTAAAGGATACCTAATCCATCTTAAAACTTTATTCAAAGGCTTATAATTAATTATTAATCTAGGGGCTCCTCTTTCTATTTCTGATGCTTTCATGACATAAAATCCTGAACAACTCCAGGGTGATTTGGACGGTCTTATTAATCCTTTTTCTAAATATTCTTGTATTTCTTTTTTACAATATTTTAAATATTCTTCATTCATTTGTATGGGTCTAGCTTTTGTTGGTATATCTGATTCTCTAAATCCTTCTTTATATGGTAAAGATATTTCATGAATTTTCCTATGGTGAAACGCCATTGGATTTGTATCACAAACCTCTTTTCTATTCTTTTTTCAAATTCTTTTATCATATTTTGTATTCTAGGGTTTTCTATCTGTTCTTCTACTTTTTTATAATAAATTTCTCTGTTTAATAGATTAATCTGTTTATGCTTTTGTTCTATTAATTCTTCAGTTGATATGGAGGCTTTTTGTAACATATTTAATTCTTTAGTTCTAGGGGGTTCTAAAAATTCAAAAAGAACTGGGGTTTCTGGTATAACATGCGTTTGTACTCCTTTTTCTGTTGTCCAAAATGGATATAATAAACATATAAAAGGGGTTCCTAATATTATTGTATTTATAATATTTTTTACTAATACGAAGGATGTTCTGAAACAAACTTTGTTTTTACAAATCTTAGCATTTGAAAGCTTATATTGAATCTTTAATCCTGTTCCACTAGCTTCTGCTACTTTTTCCGTTGATTTTTCATAATACTTAGTTGGTATTACTCCTTCTTGTATTGCATTTATATCAGCTCCTGAATCTACTAAAGCTACTAATTCAAACCTCTCATTTTTAACTACTAAAGTTATCTTTGTCCATCATTTATGCATTGTTATTAAGCTTAATATATTAATAAAGGGGGTAGAACTCTCTTCTGCTTCTGGCTCTTTTATGATTACAGCTGTTGATTTCTAAGTATAAATCATATTTTCTCCTTCTAATTTTAGTAACCTGTATTCCAAAGTAATATTTTGTTCTTTTATTTCTGAGATTTCTTGCTTAAGATTTTTAATTTCATTTTGCAAATCTTTTACAGTTATGTTTTCTCTAGGTATTTTAAATCTATTATAAACATCTTTCATTTCTGTGGGTTGTATTTCTTTCTTTTGATTTTCTTCTTTAGAAATTAATGAATTTAATTGCTGTAGAAATTCTTCTTTTAATGGTGAATCTTCTAATTTATCTATTATAGATATTAAGGTAGCTGTTTGATCACTGGTTAAGACATTTAATATCTTTTCTGTACTGTTTTCACAATTACATAAACCTGGTCCTAAGCAATAATTTTCTTCTTCATCATCTACTTCTGATTCTTCTGAAGATTTATTATCTAATTGAAGTATTTCATTATCTTCAGCATCTTCGTCACTTATGTATTCTTCTTCAGATTCTGGTTCAGATTCAGAATTAATAAATATTCTTAGTAATGTTTGTTTTAATTCTTCATTAGTTAATTCATTTATTTTTTGTTGTACTCTACAATTCTTAGCATAGTGTCCTGGTTTTCCACACTTCCAGCACACATTTTCTTTCTTAATATTCTTCTGGTATTTTTTCTTATTATTTTTATTATAAGGCTTATTATAATAAATTGGTGGAGTTTGTTGTATATTCTTCCTTTGATAATTTCTTCTAGGAGGATTATTAGACCTTGTATATTTAGATACGTATTTATGCAATTTCTTAACTTGCTTTTTATGCTGTTTGCTAGGGGCTCTTATGAGATCTAATCCATACTGATAACAGAATGTTCCTAGTTCTCTCTTATTTGTCATCTTTTCTTTTTTAATCTTATTTTGTAACTTCATATCAGTACATACTTCTACTCCTGTTTCTATCACAATATTATGCATCTGACCAAAAGTTAAGCTTTCATATGGAACTTGATTTCCAAAATGATACTATAATTTTTGTATAACTTTTTCTGCAAATAAACTAGGTAAGACTGCTACAAATCTTTCTTTCCAAAATGCGTTATTAGCATCTCCTCTCATCATTACTTTAGACATAAATATATCCTTATACCATCTATAATCAGACATTGTTGGACATCTTAAATTTAGTAATTGAGTTCCTACTCGTTCTCTAAAAACACTAGGATCTCCTATAAAATTTTTAATTATAGAGGCTAGTAAAGTTGTTGTTGCATCTGGGACGGTTTCTGCACCTTCTTGCTTTTCGCTATTTAATATTGTTTCTTTATCTGGGTGAGTTAGAAAATTATCCCACCAACCTTTTAATTGTCCGGTAAATCCATGTAATATTACTATAGCTGCTTCCTTATCTGATAAGCTATTTGATTTTAATGCCATGGCAAACATAGCCATCTGACACGTTGCATCCAAAATTGCTTGTTCACTCATTCTATCTATATTCCATTCTTCTATGTTTCCACTTGAGTATGTATTTTGATATTGCATACCTCTTTCTTCATATCCTATATCAGCTGGTGTGGGTCTAGGATAATAATTTCTAGTTTTTAGCTGGGCTCGTCCACTATGGCCTGTTAATCTCATTACTTCTAAAGTATTTATTTCTTTTTCAAGACTTAAGTTTTTTAACTTTTCTTTTATTTCTTCTATATCAGATTCTAATCTTTTAGGTTTTAATAATATTCCTGATTTACTTTCTATCTTATATATAGGAGTTTCTATTGGTCTTGGTATTATATTATTTTTCATTAAGCTAGTACCAGAACTACTACTACTTTGTTCAGCTTTTTCCTCAATTCTTTTTAATTGATTACCCATTATGCTTAGTACTGTATTAGTATAATTTAATTGTTGATGTATTTTCTTTATATCTTTTTTTTCTACATTCCCTGTTTCAGTGGTAATATCTTTGTATTTTGCCATTTCTATTTTAGTATTTTCTGATAGCTTTACTTTTACATTTTCGTACTGACTGAGATCTATTCATTCTAAGTCTGATATTATTTCCTTCTTGAATTATTTCTCTAACTTGGGTATTTTCTATTTTACCTATTTCAACAATATCTTCTAGTAACCATTCTTCCGGAATATTCTTTATAACTTCTGAGTGTTTAAGCTTTTTAGGGACTTGTACAGTTGTTTTTCTTAGATTAGCTTGTACCAATATTGTTTTATCTTTAGGAGATTGTTTTAAAGCTTTGAAATTATAATCTATTTTTGTTATTTTATAGTATATTCTATATATTATTTGGAGTGGATCATATTTTTCATCAATTATATTATCAGGGGTTTTTACATATAGTTTTATAGCTTCCGGGGTATAATTATTATTTATATTCATTGCAAAGTTTGGATAACAGTTAAAGAAAACTGGTCCATCATGACAATTACTTTCTAGTGTGGCTATTAACAAATCTTCAAACTTTTTAAACCTTATATCTCTTAATATTATTAGAATAGGGGTGTTTACACCTATCTTAAAGTTTGGTTTTGCTGCTACTTGTATTAATCCAATATGTATAAAGTTAAAACCTTTCTCCTTATGTTCTCTAAGCTTTTCATCTTCTAAGATATTTATGATATTATTATTACTGGTTCCTAGGTAACTATATTCTAACATATGTATTTCTTCATCTCGTTGTTGCAAAAAATGTTGACTTTTATATATTTCATTTTTTCTAATTATTGGTATAGACCAATTATGTAATCTTTCTTCTATTCTAGCTATTTGTAATTCAGATGAGGGATTGTTACTATTATTGCTACTAGATGAAGCTTCTTCATTATTTGTTCTAACTACTATCTCATTATTTCTTCCTAAGTTTAAGTTACTTAACGTTCTAAGAAGTCTAGCCATGAATCTTACCAGAGTGTTATGTTACGAGACCACCCTAGCTGACCAACGGACTCACTGCCTCACCTCTGGGCCTTACTGCCGGGACCACTATCTGGGCTGACCAACGTATACACAGCTCTCACTGCTACACTTGACTCTGATCCAGACTTACAGCTATAACTTGCTCAGAAAGCTAAATAACAAAACTTAAAGACAGAGATAAATTGACAGTAATAGAAATAATCAGAAGAAACTTTCATCATCAAAAAGCAACACCAGATACCTATACCTCTCCCGCGATTTAGGCTCTGATACCACTCGTGTATATATATATATATATACAGTCGGATATTAACATTAAATTTGAACATGAAAGGAAGCCCCAGTTCTTGGGCTGAATTCAACTAGTGTAGCCAAAACCTCATTCTACATATCTATATCAGAAAATGGCTTAAGTAATTGTTGGCCTTAAATTATATAGATTTGTCAGTTTTCCAATACAACAAATGATGCTGTAATGTACTATCATAAATCACAATCATATTCAATCCATTAAAAATCAAATTCTGTTTTGATAGTTTCACAAATGAAATTCAATTCCATTGGCTCGGCGTGAAAAATATGTAGATTATCCCTCATACTTCTAAAACCAACAAGTAGAGCTTTTTATTCATTAGCTTAATTCAAGTTATTCACGACATTACTAGCAATGTTTCATTTGTGAAGATAAAAAACATTCATGCTAAAATCATTACTAAGTTCACAAAATTTATTTTGAAGGATACAAACATACAACCAAACATGCTAAAATCATACTCATAAGAAATACACTAGTAGCTAAACATTGTTAAAAGATCCATTTTCTTTTAAGTATAGTTTGAGTATGAGCAGTACTCATTAATCATCAGCAATATCATCATTACAAGACAACAAATAAGATTGAGCTTGGGATTGGAATATCCAAAACAATAACAAAAAAATATACAAAAGGCAAGATGTCCCAAGAAACCCACAAAAGTCTAAAATCCCATTCCCACTAAAAATTGCTTGGCTGTATGACAGTCCTGCTTTTCTTTCTTCAATTCTCATCTCCTCTTGCTTTGTTACATTTATAACCTGACATGCTTTAATTACATGAACCATTATTTTTTCTCCCTATCAACATGACATGTCAACTTATAAATTAAACAAAACAAAACCATTTTTCCTTATTTTCTTTTTAATAACTCCTCAATAATAATAATAATAATAATAATTGTAACATCCTAATTTTTAACCCAATACTCTAGAACATATTTAGGTTAATCATTAGTCTGTTACTTCATAGTTCTCATTTTTACTTTGAAATACTTAGCGGAAAATACGGGTAATAATTTTTTTGAAATAAAAGTGAGAGCCGCGTGATGCGATAAGCGGTAAACCATGTATAGTAAAACAAATGTCTCACAACATCCTAACATAAGGCACATGTGAATAACACTGAATATCATCTCATATATATATAACTTGCCCACTTATAAGTGTGGGACTTAGTTTAGTACAAGGAAAATACAGGAAAGGAAATACAACATAAACAGAAACATGATCTACTCCCCTACCCGAGTGCACCTAATGGGATAACCTCTAAACAAAAGAAGGTTTATCCCCATCTAAGTGGTGTGTGCTCTAACCGGGTACTCCATCGGTTGATCGTCACCTCCTACTGACGTCCGTCTCGCGAACGAGGCAAGTATCCGGGAAACTGGGCGAGCTCCTTGGGCGTAAAGAGGCGGAACGGGGATCGAGAGTGACCCCCGCGGTGTGGCCACATCTCCGGTCGCCGCGCAAGTCATGGCTGAGTCACGGTATCCTCATTGGCCTCCCTTATCAATGGTGGAGAGGGGGCAGAGCTCTCGCTATACGGATGAGTAGGCGGGTCCTCGGACGGGTCGGTCTCCGAAAAGTAGGTCCGGGGCACGTAATCGGGATGGTCTCGCATGGCTAAGGCGGCGGTGTGCATGCGGAGCACTCTCTCATCATGCGTACGCGCGGGCTCAAAAACCCGCTCGTCGTCGCCATAGGGTGCAGTCAGGGAGAAGCGATGGGTGTGCACGGGATGAGTGAAGGGGCGTCCTACGAACATGAAGACCCGCACCGTGCACTGCCCTTCAAAATGGTATGACTCGTGAGCCGGGTCATAGTGCACCTCCCATGTCGGGGTGTCCACGAACACTACGAACGTCGCCATCTGAAGACGTGACGGAAAGAAAGAGATAAAGGGAGTGAGAATCTTGCTAAAGAATCTCAGTAGGGCCTCCTACTACCTAGGTGTCATCATCTACGTCCTCGGGAACCTTGGGTTTACTTATACAAAATGACTGGGCATGTATTAAGTTCATTTTAAACTTTAAAATATACTTTAGCCAAGGTCCATTCATTTTAGGATGATCTTAATGTCATGAATGCAACATAATAGAAGATGTATGCATGGCACTACCTAATGCACATACATAAAACATAACCTCAAGCATCATCATACTTAGTGGCATAAAGTGGCAATAGTAACATTCATATGGGACAAACTTAGTGACATAATCATAATCATGAAACATCTCTTCCTCATGGGCCACCCTAAAAGACAATCGAACTGGGGGTGCTCGGCCGAACCGGTGTCACCCAGAACGTGTCATACATCTAGGTTATGAGCTCATACCTTAACTAGTCGTCACTAGTTCTTACTTACCACTTAACAGTAAGCGTATCATAAATCATAAATCCCGACTATCTGAGTATGGGTTAGGGGGCAAAACTCTTAGGGGTGCTCGGCCGAACCGGTGTCACCTAAGAGTATAAAATGGTACCGATGTCACATGAGTTCTATGGAGGTGCTCGGCCGAACCGGTGTCATCCTAGAACCCATCTTAGTACCTTAATTTTCAAAATCTCTTTAAGTCCCCAAATTTGTCGGAAATTCAAGCAAGACAACGGTCATTACACCGAATTTCCTTCCAAATTTGCTTTATGCCACATAAACATATAACCTCATGAATTCCTCATATGAATAACATCATCATCATTTGCATACTACATGCATCATCATAAAACATTCAAACGCTTACCCTTATGGTAGCTTATGCTTTGACCCTTACGGGTCTTAATCTTGAGATATAGTTCTCTAACATCCATCGCTCATATTTTTATGCACCTAAGGACTCATAATTAATCATCATTCCTAATCCTCATGTTCATACTTAAATCTGAATAGCATAGGGCAATTTCTCTAACTTGTGTTTACGGGGTTCTAGAACTCACGTTTTAGACCCTTTTTCGGTTCCGTTTTCGCCGAAGGCGCTATATATTAAATCTAAATCAATTATGAGGCATTCCTATGCTTAAGGAATAATTATTAATCATGTTTATCATGTTGTAAGGGTGCTGGACAGAATCCAGAAAATTAAATGTTCTAAGAGTTCTACATTTACATTTTTACGGTTTTCTAGTTACTAGTTTCCCCATAGGTGCTAGAATTCAATTCTAATCCAAATGTTACCAAGTTTTTCATGTCTAAACAATCTAAATCTGATTATGTTCCCATTAAAACAGTTTGGATAAGTTCCAAAAACAAATGGGTTAAAACTATGTCAAATTCCAACTTTACGGTATTTCTAGTTAGCTAGTTTTTTACCTATCATGCATAGGATCGCTTCTACATCATCATATGATATTTTCACACATTCCAACACATCAAAACATCATCATACAGCATCACACTCATCATATCAGAACCAAAAACATTTAACTTTAATAAGAGAGTTAAATTGACGTTTCTAGGTACATAAGTTAACTAGTTTCTCTTGGAATCAATCTAGAACTTCTAAAACTCTTTTCAAAACATTTTAATTCATCAAGAGGCTAAGAGAAGCCTTAGGTCACTGACCAAAACATATTCCATCCCCTAAAAGAGAATAAAATCACAACTTGTGATGACATAACCTTATAAAGTTTTGTAATGCTTTAAGGAAAACTTAAAACATAGACTATTGGTCCTAGTAGCTAGATGAAAACTCATTACAAGTCCATCATCACTACTTGGCCGAAAATATGCATTTAAAGAATGGTTTCACATTAAACTTTAACTTGGAATGAAATGGGCAAGTCTTTGAGCTCTAGGTTCTTAAATTACGACATAAAATAAACATGCTCATGCTTTTCATTTTTAATCTTGCTTACAAAATAAAGTGATGACATAAATTAAATATGCAAGGCATAAACTTAAACGTGCAAGCTTGAAAGTAAAGATGCAAGGTTCAATTCTTTATTTTAGTGCTCTTGGCCCAACAACAATCGACTTTAAGGCCGAAATAGATAGGCATTCGAGAAATTAATTAAGTGAGGATGCAAGTTCAATTCTTTATTTTAGTGCTCTAGGCCCAACAACAATCAACTTTAAGGACGAAATAGAAAGGCTTTGAGAATTAAATTAAGTGAAGATGCAAGTTCCATTTTAATCTTTATGTTCTTAGGTGATAGCTTGAAAGTAAAGGTGCATAACAAGAATGTAAACATGAGTGCAAGCATAAGATAAATTATGCAAGTTCATTTTATCTTTCTAGAGCTCTTAACAAGACTTTAAAGGAATTTAAACTATAACCCAAACTCATCCAAACAAGGTAAAGTCAATCTTAGAGTTCTTAAAACTCAACATAATATTCTTAGGAAATCAAACCATGAAGCTTAGAAAAATTAAGGAAATGGCCGAAATCTTCAAGAAGAAAAAGGAACATTTTAAAACTCTAGAGTTCATGATCTTGATGATATACTAACACCAACATCATGAGTCCTCATCATTGAGTTCATAGAGCCATTTTAAAACATCATCAAAGCTAAAGTTCTCAAGAGTTCAAGAAAGGAAGAACTAGAAACATTTTGTTCAAGGACAAAGATCAAGCTCTAGAGTTTGTTTCAAGTGATGAACATCATCATGAAACTCTCATCATCAAGCTCTCATTCCTTTGTTCTCCAAGGCCTATGGCCGAAAATGAAAAGGAAAAAGGAGTGGAAGAGAAGTTCTAAAAAGAAACAAGAGAAACTATGAACATCAAACTTGAAACAAGAACTTTAAAGAAGAGAATACATGAAAGGAAATCCCTACTTGGTGTGATGAACTTGAAGATGGAAGAAGAAGATGAAGAAAATGAAGAAGATGAAGAACTTGAAGAACTCCAAGAACTTGAAGAACACTAGAACTTTGAGAGAAAAGGAAAAGCTTTGAGTGCTCCTAAACTTAGCAAATGATCTAAAAGTGGTGCAAGCTCCTCAAGGCATTCTATTTATAGATAAATGAAACAAATGAAGTGTGTGCGTGGGCTGATGTGTTTCGGCCATGAGGGTGCAGAATGGAGGCATCCATGAGTTCCATGAGGTGAGATAATGTGTTCTTGAGGCATTGTGAGGTATGGTTCAAGGTATGGTGAGGTATGGTTCAAGGTATGGCCTCAAGCATGGTTCTTTGAGTGAGAAAATAATTAAAAATGTGGTCAATAGGGGCATGCCTGTTCGGCCATGTTGCAGCCAAGGGAGGAGAGTTTCTTGCATTTTAATTGTGGTTTAGAGTTGTGTTTAGGTGTATCTTTGATTATGCTTAAGATTAGGAATTTGTAAGAAGGTGTTTAGGTAAGGAAAAATGGATAATTAAGGTGGTCTAGACATAATTAAGGAGTGGTCTTGCACCATTAGTGAGTTAAATCCTCAATTTAGAGTCTAAACAACTCTAGACACATTTCCTTGATTTAAGGAATTGGAGAGAGAAAACACTATTCAAGATTCCAAGACTAGGAGTCTTGAGTTCTAAAAAGGGATTTAAGTTTAATCTAAGCAATTTTAGGTTCTAATTGACTTTAATAAATTATTTTGACTCTAAATTAATTAGGGAAATAAATTAATCTTCGTTTAGAGCCTAATATTGCTTAGGTTTGCTTAATTACGTCATTAAGCTCAAAAACACTATTCTAGGGGCAAAATCGTAATTTTGCACTAAAACTGCCCGGGACTACCGGGACTTGAACAGAGACCTCTAGACATATGAAAACGCGTTTTTAAACCTCTAGGGAAAGTTCTGGGCTCTAGGGAAAGTTCTGGACATATGAAAACACTATTTTGGTCATTTTGACCCGAAACTGCGGAAAACGAAGTTTTCGCTTCCGAAAGCATTCAAATGCCATTCAATCCCCTTCAAACATTGAGTTGACCCTTCGAGGATGACTGAGTTGGTTACCCTCGGATTCGGGTCGGGAAATGACCTCAGGGGCATTTTGGTCATTTCCCTCGGACAGAAAAATCGGGGTGTTACAATAATAATAATAATAATAATAATAATAATAATAATAATAATAATCAAAGTGAATACAAGTCCGAATCACTAACACTAGAATTCTTAACATCCTTAACAACATCCCTCTCCTTCAAGTCCTCAATCTTAGCAACAGCCTCCCTTTAATCCCACCTACTCTCCAAATCCCACTCATAGTGTAACACCCTAACTTTCAACACAATACTCCTAGGACGCATAATGGTTAATCATTAGTTGTTACTCTTTCGTCTCAGAACTTTACTTGATTTTTAAACTTTGAAAATAAGTCTACGGAAAATACGACCCATTTTTTTTTGAAAGACCAGACTATGAGCTATTCGCACATAAAATACAGTGTATGAATATTCATCCTATACTATTTAATAATAGTATATATCATCGGTGTAACATCCTAATTTTTAACCCAATACTCTAGAACATATTTAGGTTAACCATTAGTCTGTTACGTCGTAGTTTCCTTGTTACTTTAAAATACTTAGCGGAAATACTGGTAATTTTTTTTTTTGAATTATAAAAGCAAAGTGAGAGCTGCGCGACATGATGAACAATAAAGCATGAAAGGAAATAAAGCAAGCATCTCATAACATCATAACATAAAGCAAGTAAAGGCACATCACAATAAAACTAAACTGCATATTTATATAATATGATATGCCCACTTATGGAGAGTGGGACTTAGTTTAGTACAATAGGAAATGAATACATCAAAAAGAAAATACAAGGAAAGTGTGACGGAAAGCATAAAAGCAAACTCCCCTACCCAAGTGCAACTAAAGGGATAACCTTTAAACAAAAGAAGGTTTGTCCTCATCTAAGTGGCATGTGCTCTACCCGGGTGCTCCATCGGTCATACGTCACCTCTCACTGATGTCCATCACGCAAGCGAGGCACATATCCAGGAAACTAGGCGAGCTCCTCCGGCGTGTAAAGGAGAAATGAGGATCGAGAGTGACCCCCACGATGTGGCTGCATCTCTGGTCGTCGTGCTAGCCGTGGCTGAGTCACAGTATCCTCACTGCCCTCTCTCATCAGTGGTGGAGTGGGGGCGGAGCTCTCGCTGTACGGATGGGTAGGCGGGTCCTCCGACGAGTCAGTCTCCGAGAAGTAAGTCCGGGGCACGTAGTCGGGATTGTCACACATGGCTGAGGCGGTGGTGTACATGCGGAGCACTCTCTCGTTGTGCGTACGCGCGCGCTCAAAAACCCGCTCGTCGTCGCCGTAGGGTGCGGTCGGGGAGAAGTGATGGGTATGTGCAGGGTGAGCGAAGGGACATCCAATGAACATGAAGACTCGCACCGTGCACTGTCCCTCAAAATGGTACGATCCGTGCTCCGGATCATAGTGCACTTCCCACGTCGGGGTGTCCACAAAAACAACAAACGTCGCCATCTGAAGACGTGACAGAAAGAAAAGATAGAGGGAGTGAGAATCTTACTAAAGAATCTCAGTAGGGCCTCCTACTAACTAGGTGTCATCGTCTACATCCTCAGGAACCTTGGGTTTAGTTTACAAAATAAGTGAGCATGCATTAAGTCCATTTTTAAGCTTTGAAACATAGTTAGCCAAGGTCCATTCATTTTAGTATGATTCTTAATGTCATGGATGTAACATATGAAAGAATGTATGAATGGCTCTACTTAGTGCAAGAATAATAATCATAACATTAAGAACAACATAGTAGTGGCATAAAGTGGCAATTGAATCTCATATGGGAAAACTTTGTAACATAATCATCATACTTTACTTCCTCATAGGCCACCCTAAAAGACAATCGTTTTGGGGGTGCTCGGCCGAACCGGTGTCACCTAGAATGTGTCACATCTCTAGGTTATGAGCTCACACCTTAACTAGTCATCACTAGTTCTTATTTATCAATCCCGATAAGCGTATCATAATCATAATCCCGACTTATCCAGTACGGGCTAGGGGGCATTTCTTGGGGGTGATCGGCCGAACCAGTGTCACCCAAGAATACATCTTGGTACCGATGTCACATGAGTTCTCTGGAGGTGCTCGGCTGAACCGGTGTCATCCGAGAACTCATCTTAGTACCTCATAAATAAAAATCTCATAGGTTTTTCAAAAACTTTCTAAGTCCCCAAATTTGTCAGAAATTAAGTGAGATAACAAAGAGCATGCCGAATTTCTTCCAAATTTACTTTATGCCACATAAGTCAATCAAACATGCATCCTCCATCATAATTCCATGCGTTCACATAATCATTCCCATTCGTTCACAAGCAACATTGAAAATTCATCATGCTCTTGATCCTACGGTATCTTATGCTTTGACCTTTACGGGCCTTAACTTGAGATGTAATTATTTTATCATTTTCTGAATGTATGCACCTAAGGATTTACTGCTAACAAATCTTACTCTCATTTATACTCTTTATTAAATCTGGGCAGCACCATTCTTTAAGGGCAGAGTTATAAACTTACAATTACGGGGTTCTGGAACTTACGTTTTAGGCCCTTTCTTGGTTCCGTCCTCGCCTAAGGCGCTATAAATTAAACCTAAACCAATTATGAGGCATTTCTATGCCTAAGAACTAATTATAAACCATGTTTACCATATTATGAGGGTGCTGGATAGATTCTAAAAATTAAATGTTCTAAGAGTTTTAGAATTACATTTTTTATGGTTTTCTAGTTACTAGTTTCTCTATAGGTGCCAAAAATTCAATCTTACTTCAAATGTAACCAAATTTTTCATGATTAAACAATCCTAATCTGATTATATTCCCATTGAAACAGTTTGGGCAGTATCCAAAAATAAATGGGTTAAAACTATGTTAAATCTTGACTTTACGATTTTTTTTTAGAAAGCTAATTTCTCTCCTATCATGCACGGAAATGTCCCTACCTCATCATACATAATTTTCACATATTCTAACACATCAAAACATCATCACACAGCAGCAAACTCATCATGGCAGAACCGAAACATCAAGTACCAAAAAGATACATAATTTGACATTTCTAAAGCATATAAGTTGCTAGTTTCCCTTGGAATCATTTTAAGACTTCTAAAACTTTTTTGCAAACCATTTTATGTTGTCAAAGAGGCTAAAAACACCCTTAGGTCAGTAACCAACTTGATTCCTCCTTAAAAGAGGATTAAATTCATAAATCTTGTTGGTCTTAACTTCATAAAGTTCATGAGGCTTAAAGAAAATCTTAAAACTTAGATTGTTGGCCCTTGTGGCTAGATGAAACTCATCACTACATGACTGAAATTATGTATTCAAAGAATGCTCCCACATTAAACTTTAACTTGAGATAAAATGGGCAAGTCTTTGAACTCTAAGGTCTTTAAGTGATGACATAATTTAAACATGCTATGCACTCCATTTTATTCTTCGTTACAAAGTAAAGTGAGAACTATAAAGTAAATATGCAAGACTTAGAATTTAAATATGCAAGACTTGAAATAATATGCAAGGCTTGGAATTTAAATATGCAAGACTTAAAATAAATATGCCATGCAAGTTCATTTCTTTATTTTAGTGCTCTAGGCCCAGCAACAATCGACTTTAAGGCCGAAATAGAAAGGCTTTGAGAATTAGTTAGGTGATAATGCAAGCTGTCATTTTAAATCTTTATGTTCTTTAGTGATGAGAGGTAAATATGCTAGACAAGAATGTAAATATGAGATGCACTCCATTTCTTATCCTTTAACTTTAAGTGGTGGCTTGGAAAATAAATATGAATGTAAAGCTCAAAATAAATATGCAAGTTCATTTATATCTTATTAGAGCTCATTCAAGACTTTAAAGGAACTTAAACCTCAACCTAAACTCATCATGACAAGATAAAGTGAAGACAAGAGTTCTTGGAACTCAAGATAATATTCCTTAAAAAAAAAAACAAAGCCATAAGTGATCTTTATATCATTTTCATGAAAACTCAAGGTTTAGAGATTTCTTTGTGGTGAACATAAAGTCACCATTTGGAACTCTCATCATCAAGCTATCATGTTGGACCATCCAACAAGTGTTGGCCGAAATCATGAAGAGGAGAAAAGGAAAGGAACCAAAACTTTTAAGAGGAAAAGGAAACATTTGAAACTCTAGAGACCATGATCTTAGTGATGTATTAACACTAACACCATGGGTCCTCATCATTGAGTTCATATAACCATTTTAAGATATCATCAAAGTTAAGGATCTCAAGGTTCAAGGAGAAAAGGACTAAAAACATCTTTAACTTAAGAACAAAGATCAAGCTTCAGAGATTGTTCAAGTGATGAGCATCATCATGAAACCTCATCATCAAGCTCTCATTCCCTTGTCCTCAAAGGCCCATGGCCGAAAATGAAGAAGAAAAAAGAGGGGAAAAGAAGTTCTAAAAAGACTCAAGAGAAACCATAAACACATAACTAGAATAAGAACTTAAATGAAGGAAATACTTGAAAGAAAATCCCTACCAAGTGATTGAAGATTGGGATGAAAGAAGAGGATAAAGAACTTGAAGAACTTGAACACTTGAACTTGAGTGAAAAAGGAAACTTTGAAGTGTTCTTTGGAAACTTACACTTAGCAAATGAACTAAAGGTGTTTCAAGTTCACTCAAGTGTGCTATTTATAGAGAAATGAAACAAATGAAAGGTGCAAGAGGGAGAGGAAGGCTTCGGCCAAGCAAGGGCAGCCCCATGAGGTTCATGAGGTGAGATGTTGTGATCTTGAGGCATGGTGAGGTATGGTTCAAGGTATGGCTCAAGCATGGTTCTTTGAGTGAGAAACAAATCAACATGTGATGCAAATGGGAGAGAGATGGCCGAAGGTGCATCAGCCATGGGGGAGGGTTTTCTTGCATTTTAATTGTGGTTTAGAGTTGTGTTTAGGTGTATCTTTGATTAGGATTAAGATTAGGAATTTGTAAGAAAGTGTTTAGGTGAGAAAATGGGTAATCAAGGTTGTCAAGACATGTTTAAGGAGTGGTCTTGCATCATTAGTGAGTTATAAACTCATTTGAGTGTATAAACAATTCTAGACACAATTTCTTGATTTAAGGAATTGGAGAGAGAAAATACTATTCAAGATTCCAAGATTGGAATCTTGAGTTGTAAGAAGAGATTTAAATCTAATCTAAGAAATTTTAGGTTCTAATTAATTTTTATAGCTTATTTTGACTCTAGATTAATTATGGAAATTAATTAATCTTCGATTAGAGCCTAATATTGCTTATGTTTGCTTAATTACGTCATTAAGCTCAAACACACTATTCTAGAGGCAAAATCGTAATTTTGCACTAAAACTGCCCGGGACCACCGGGACTTAAACAGACGCTTCTAAACATGTAAAAATATTGTTTTAAACTCTCGGGGAAAGTTTCGGGCTCAAACGGCACCTTTACCCGCATAAAAACGCTATAGGGGTATTTTGGTCATTTTGACCCAAAACTGCAGAAAATGAGACTTTCGCCTCCGAAACCACTCAAGGGCCATCCAATCCCCTTCAAACATTGAGTTGGCCCTTCGCGGACTACTGGGCCGGCCATCCTCGAATTCTGGGCCGAAAATGACCTCAGGGGTATTTTGGTCATTTTCCTCTTAGAAAGAAAATCAGGGCGTTACAATCGGCATATTCCTAACTATCCATCACATAGCATACATGTAAATCACAACAGAGTATAGCATAAACTGAGAACGTCATCATATCATAACATTGACTACAAATATCACGTCAAATAATAATAATAATAAAGATAATAATAATAAAAATGTAGAGATATTTCAAGAGCATAATACCATAACAATTGTACTAAGCCCACCCATAAAGGTTGAGCATACATTAATTCAAAAGCTAAGCATACTATGACGTAGCTAAACCCCTCGTAGGTGCGTGTCTACTAAAAACTAGGTTATGAGCATGTACAAAGAGGCGGTACCTCTTAGGTGCTATAAGCATGAAGGACTACATCTCCGCTTCCGCTACGCCACTCTGATGTTGACTGTAGTGCAACTTCTACACTGGCATCTCAATGAAATCCATGAACTACACCATCATCCTTGTCTAGAGATGACATGGAAGAAAGAAGAAAGATGAAAAACTTATTCAAGATTCTCAGTAGGGCTTCCCACTCTCTAACACAAGTGTCATAATCATCGTCCCCAGCCACTTTAATTTTCGCTATGAAAAGGATGTACAGGCATAAGGTTCAATTTTAAACTTTTCAAAACTATTTATCCGAAGTGGATGTCTTTTAACATAGGTCTTAATGTCATGAATGCAACAGGTATCTCATGTGTGCATGGCAATGCTTTCAATGCATAAGTAACATATGCGAATAACATAAGCCTACTCATAACATGAACTTATAACATTTAAATTCAAAAGACAAGATAAGAGTAAGTATATAAGCATGAGATAAGCTAGAGAATAAAAGCAGTGGAAAGTAAATGGATGCATGGTAAGACAAACACGATGAGTCAAATATCATTTAGCATGTATGGGAAGGCAAGAGAACCCATGATAATATACTTTCTTATAATTGAAATCTCAATTTCCTTTCTTAACAACCACCCTCTTACGTCATCACCCTAAGCCAACCATCTCACATTCCCCGGCGATTTTTCAGTCATCACCAAAACTTCACCTCGCTAATCGCCTATAATGAGCTCAACCTAATTAGAATCGCTAGATTTAACATGGGGTAAATAAAGGAGGAAACACATCACTTCCTTACCTTAACTTTCTTATTATGAGCATGCAACTTACGTGGATCACCTTTCATAATCTTTAATTTGGGGAGTCTAAAGGATCACCTTATTGGATCACTTCTCATAACATTTAAATTAGGGAGTCTAGATGATTATTTCCATGTGTCTTATGTCACCTTAATCTCAGCATGTTATCTAGAGATGCAAATATGTGAATATATTATTTCATATTCCATGCTTACCAAATACTTAAATTATGCACCTCAATTTATTCAAACATAATCATAACATACCATAATATATCATGTAATTGATCACATAAACGTGCATCATATTTATTACATATATCCTTAAACATGTCATAATTCAATATAACAATAAACATAGTGTACCGGAGATCAAGGACTGGGCTCAGTTAATGCACATACTATGCTCAACAGGATATATGTATACAATCATACTAAAGACCACAATTCAAGATCATGCAAACAAAGTCATCAATCCATGCTATTCCAAGTAGAAACACACTTATTTGCACATTTCAGGGTCTAGTAATCGATTACATGAGCTGGTAATCAATTACACAGTTTAATTTTTCAAAACAGACGTGTTTAAGCTGTAACGCCCCGATTTTCGCTAAACTTTCATAATGACCAAAATGCCCCTGAGGTCATTTTTACCCGAAACACGAGGACAGCCGGCTTTGGCCATCCTCATAGGGTTCATATGTTATATGAAGGGGATTGTATGAGCATGAGTGCCTAACAAAGCAGGAAAACCTCATTTCTGAGATTTCTGCGCGTAAATGACCAAAATACCCCTGTACAGAATTAAGGCAGTTTTAAGTTCCATTTCGACCCGGACTTTGTCCTAGGTTCAAAACAATGATTTTAAGGCATGAATTATGTTTGTTTAAGTCCCGGAGGTTCCGGGCAACTTTTGGTGAAAATTACGGTTTTGCCCCTGCATATTGCATTTTCAGCTTAATGAGCCGTTTAACTCCAAACCTAAGCAATATTAGGCTCTAATTAAAGGTTAATTAATTTCCATAATTAATCTAGAGCCAAAACCATCATTTAGAATTAATTGGAACCTAAAATTGCTTAGGAAAATTCAAATTTCATCCTAGTCTTATTCTTTAAAAAAGGAAAGAAAAGAATAAGAATCTGTGAATAGTGTCGAATAGTGTTTCCACTATTCACATCAACTTTTCTTTTCAAGACAAGTTGTCACACCCACATTGTAACACCCCGATTTTTCTGTCCGAGGGAAATGACCAAAATGCCCCTGAGGTCATTTCCTGACCCGAACTCGAGGGTAACCAACTCGGTCATCCTCGAAGGGTCAACTCAATGTTTGAAGGGGATTGAATGGCCTTTGAATGCTTTCGGAAGCGAAAATTTCGTTTTCCGCAGTTTCGGGTCGAAATGACCAAAATACCCCTATAGCGTTTTTACGCGGGTAAAGGTGCCGTTTGAGCCCGGAACTTTCCCCAGAGGTTTAAAAACATGTTTTCATGTGTCTAGAGGTCTCTGTTCAAGTCCCGGTGGTCCCGGGCAGTTTTAGTGCAAAATTACGATTTTGCCCCTGGAATAGTGTTTTTAAGCTTAATGACGTAATTAAGCAAACCTAAGCAATATTAGGCTCTAAACGAAGATTAATTTATTTCCTTAATTAATCTAGAGTCAAAATAATTTATTAAAGTTAATTAGAACCTAAAATTGCTTAGATTAAACTTAAATCCCTTTTTAGAACTCAAGATTCCTAGTCTTGGAATCTTGAATAGTGTTTTCTCTCCAATTCCTTAAATCAAGGAAATGAGTCTAGAGTTGTTTAAACTCTAAATTGAGGATTTAACTCTCTAATGGTGCAAGACCACTCCTTAATTTTGTCTAGACCACCTTAATTACCCATTTACCTTACCTAAACACTTTCTTACAAATTCCTAATCTTAAGCATAATCAAAGATACACCTAAACACAACTCTAAACCACAATTAAAATGCAAGAAACTCTCCTCCCTTGGCTGATGCATTTCGGCCAGCCCACTCCCCATTGGCCACATGTTTAATTATTTTCTCACTCAAAGAACCATGCTTGAGGCCATACCTTGAACCATACCTCACCATACCTTAAGCCATACCTCACCATGCCTCAAGAACACATTATCTCACCTCATGGAACTCATGGATGTCTCTAATTCTACACCTCATGGCCGAAACACATCAGCCCACATACACACTTCATTTGTTTCAATTCTCTATAAATAGAATGCCTTGAGGAGCTTGCACCACTTTTAGATCATTTGCTAAGTTTAGGAAACACTCAAAGCTTTCTTTTTCTCTCAAAGTTTTTGTGTTCTTCAAGTTCTTGGAGTTCTTCAAGTTCTTCATCACCTTCATCTTCTTCTTCCATCTTCAAGTTCATCACACCAAGTAGGGATTTTCTTTCATGTATTCTTTCTTTAAAGTTCTTGTTCTAAGCTTAATGTTCATAGTTTCTCTTGATTCTTTTTAGAACTTCTTTTTCTTTCCTTCACCTTTTCATTTCGGCCATGGGCCTTGGAGAACAAAGGAATGAGAGCTTGATGATGAGAGTTTCATGATGATGTTCATCACTTGAAACAAACTCTAGAGCTTGATTTTTGTTCTTGAGCAAAAGTGTTTCTAGATTTTCCTTTCTTGAACTTTTGAGAACCTTAACTTTGATGTTGTTTCAAAATGGTTCTAATGACTCAATGATGAGGTCTCATGATGTTGGAGTTTGTATATCACCAAGATCATGGATTCTAGAGTTTCAAACATTTCTTTTCTTTCCTTGAAGTTTCGGCCATTACCTTTTCCTTTTCATGCTAGATGTTTGATTTTCCAAATATGTTATGTTGAGTTCTAAGAACTCTAGACTTTTACTTTGTCTTGGTTTGATGAGTTTGGGTTGAGGTTTAAGTTCCTTTAAAGTCTTGTTAAGAGCTCTAGAAAGATAAAATGAACTTGCATAATTTATTTTATGCTTGCATTCATATTTACATTCTTGCTATGCATCTTTACTTTCAAGCTATCACCTAAGAACATAAAGATTAAAATGGAACTTGCATCTTCACTTAATTTAATTCTCGAAGCCTTTCTATTTCGGCCTTAAAGTCGATTGTTGTTGGGCCTAGAGCACTAAAATAAAGAATTGAACTTGCATTATCACCTAATTAATTTCTCGAATGCCTATCTATTTCGGCCTTAAAGCCGATTGTTGTTGGGCCAAGAGCACTAAAATAAAGAATTGAATCTTGCATATTTACTTTCAAGCTTGCACGTTTAAATTATGCCTTGCATATTTAATTTCAAGTCATCACTTTACTTTGAAAGCAAGATTAAAAATGAAGAGCATGAGCACGTTTAGTTTATGTCGTAACTTAAGAACCTAGAGCTCAAAGACTTGCCCATTTCATTCCAAGTTAAAGTTCAATGCAAACCACACTTTGAATGTATGTTTTTCGGCCAAGTAGTGATGATGGACTTGCAATGAGTTTTCATCTAGCTACTAGGACCAATAGCCTATGTTTTGAGTTTTCCTTAAAGTTTTACAATTCTTTATAAGGTTATGTCATTATAAGTTGTGATTCCAATCTCTTTTAGGGGATGGAATATGTTTTGGTCAGTGACCTAAGGCTTCACTTAGCCTCTTGATGAATTAAAATGTTTTGCAGAGAGTTTTAGAAATTCTAAATTGATTCCAAGAGAAACTAGTTAACTTATGTACCTAGAAATGTCAATTTAATTCTCTTATTGAGGCAAGATGTTTTCGGTTCTGATGTGATGAATGTGATGCTGTATGATGATGTTTTAATGTGTTGGAATGTGTGAAAATATCATGTGATGATGTAGAAGCAAACCTATGCATGATAGGTAAGAAACTAGCTAACTAGAAATACCGTAAAGCTAGAATTTAACATAGTTTTGACCCATTTGTTTAGGGAACCAATCCAAACTGTTTTAATGGGAACATAATCAGATTTAGATTGTTTAGACATGAAAAACTTGGTATCATTTGAGTTAGAATTGAATTCTAGCACCTACGGGGAAACTAGTAACTAGAAAACCGTAAAAATGCAAATGTAGAACTCTTGGAACATTTAATTTTCTGGAATCTGTCCAGCACCCTTACAACGTGATAAACATGGTTAATAATTAGTCCTTAAACATAGGAATGTCTCATAATTGATTTAGATTTAATGCATAGCGCCTTAGGCGAAAACGGAACCGAGAAAGGGTCTAAAACGTGAGTTCTAGAACCCCGTAAAAACAAGTTAGAGATTCTGCCCTATGCTATTCAGATTTAAGTATGAACATGAGAATGAAGAATGATGTTTAATATGAGCCCTAGGGGCATAAAATATGAGCGACGGATATTAGAGAACTATATCTCAAGATTAAGACCCGTAAGGGTCAAAGCATAAGCTACCGTAAGGGTAAGCGTTTGGATGATTTATGATGATGCATGAAGTATGCTAATGATGATGATGTTATTCATATGAGGAATTTATGAGATTATATGTTTATGTGGCATAAGGCAAACTTGGAAGGAAATTCGTGTAATGACCGCTTTGGCACCGAATTTCCGACAAATTTGGAAGGAAACTTCGGTGTAATGACCGCTTTGGCGCCAATTTCCGACAAATTTGGGGACTTAAAGAGATTTTAAAAATTAAGGTACTAAGATGGGTTCTAGGATGACACCGGTTTGGCCGAGCACCTCCATAGAACTCATGTGACATCGGTACCATTTTATACTCTTAGGTGACACCGGTTCAGCCGAGCACCCCTAAGAGTTTTGCCCCCAACCCGCACTCGGATAGTCGGGATTTATGATACGCTTATCGTTAAGTGGTAAGTAAGAACTAGTGACGACTAGTTAAGGTATGAGCTCATAACCTAGATGTATGACACGTTCTGGGTGACACCGGTTCGGCCGAGCACCCCCAGTTCGATTGTCTTTTAGGGTGGCCCATGAGGAAGAGAAGTTCATGAATTATGATTATGTCACTAAGTTTTGTCCCATATAAATGTTACTATTGCCACTTTATGCCACCAACGATGATGATACTTGATGTTATGCTTTATGTATGTGCTTTAGGTAGTGTCATGCATACATTTTCCATTATGTTGCATTCATGACATTGAGATCATCCTAAAATGAACGGACCTTGGCTAAAGTATATTTTTTTAAGTTTAAAATGAACCAAATGCATGTTCAGTCATTTCGTAGAATTAAACCCAAGGTTCCTGAGGACGTAGATGATGACACCTAGGTAGTAGGAGGCCCTACTGAGATTCTTTAGCAAGATTCTCACTCCCTCTACCTCTTTCTTTCCGTCACGTCTTCAGATGGCGACGTTCGTGGTGTTCGTGGACACGCCGACATGGGAGGTGCACCATGACCCGGACCACGGGTCATTCCATTTTGTGGGTCGATGCACAGTTAGAGTATTCATGTTCATGGGTCGACCCTTCACTCCCCCTGTACATTCCCATCGTTTCTCCCCCGTCTCACCTTTTGGTGATGACCTAGTGTTCGAGCGCGCACGTCCCCGAGAGGAGAGGCTACGCCGTACTCCACCTTCCGCATCCGCCGTTCGAGACTACCCCGAGTATGTGCCCCGTTGCCCATCGTCCTTCTCGGAGATGGATCCTTCCGAAGACTCGGCCACCCAGATACCCTCCGAGGGGTCTTCCCCCTCCATACCTATGGACTTTGGAGAGGATAGCGAGCCCACCGTGACTCAGCCGAGGCGTGCATGACGACCGGAGATGCGGCCATACCCTGGGAGTCATATTCGATCCCCACTCCGCCTTTTCACGTCGGAGGAGCTCGCTCAGTTTCCCGGATATCTGCCTCGATTACGAGATGGTCGCCAGTAGGAGGTCGAGGTTGGCCCGAGTTAGAGCACACATCACATAGATAGGGATAAACTTTCTTTTGTTTAGAGGTTATCCTATTAGATGCACTCGGGTAGGGGAGTAGATTATGTTTACGTTTTATGTTGTATTTCTTTTCATGTATTTCCCTTGTACTGAATTAAGTCCCACACTTATAAGTGGGCAAGTTATATATATATGAGCTTACATTCAGTGATGTTCATGATGTGCCTTATGTTGTGATGATTGTGAGACGATTGTTTTACTTTGCATGGTTTACCGCTTATCGCATCACGCGGCTCTCACTTTTATTTCAAAAAAAAATTACTCGTATTTTCCGCTAAGTAATTCAAAGTTAAATGAGAACTATGAAGTAACAGACTAATGATTAACCTAAATATGTTCTAGAGTATTGGGTTAAAAATTAGGATGTTACACACATCACTAGTCTTAGAGGTGTTGACTCCCCTAATCCTTCTAGACCACCTCTAACCTAGGGATTTGTGGTTTTAAATAACCTATTAGTGCACCTAAGTACCTACTTAGCAACTTTTAATCCTAAGCCTAATCTATGTCACACCAAAGTACACTTCTAGAACATGGTTTAAGGAGATATTTCTCCTCCCCAAGGCTGCCAAGAATGGCACCATTTCTCCCTAGAAAATCATCAAAAAGTTAGTCTATGTGTTCAAGCTATCTTGTGATATATGTCTTGAACACTTTCAATCAATGATCAACTTTCAAGAAAAATTGTCACTCAAGACTCAAAGAATATTTTATATGGTCAATCAAGGCTTTCAATTCATTTCTAAAATGAAAATAATTATGTCTTTCAAACTCAAAAAGAATGATTTGTTTTTGTGGTCATTCAAGCTTTCCATCAAACTTTTTCAAGACAACATGTCTTACAACACATTACCTATGCTTTGGGAATTTATGTCTAGAAAATTTTCTCCTCTTTTTGGGCATGAGAAGCACCGTTTCTCTTCAGATTTTGCAGCCCAAAATTTTAAGTTTTTATGCATTTTTAAAGGTTTGAAAATAAGGTACATGCTAGCCATACTTTAGGACATGCATAGCTAGACTTTTCACCATGCTTTGAATGACTTTACACCATGCTTTGAACAAGATTTTTCCTCCCTCATGTGGCTGTAAAAGTGGCCGAATTCTTCCCCCAAAAGGCCTCCAACATTCAATTCATTCCACTTCTCTATAAATAGGTAGCTTAGGGAACTTGAAGCACCTTTGTTCATTTCACTAAAGCTTTGAGTTAGAGCACTTTGAGTTTCTTTCTCTCAAGTTCAAGAGCTCATCCTCTCCAACCTCTTCATCTTCTTCACTTCCTCTCAAATCCCAAACTCTAGGTAGGGAGCTCTTCAAGAATGCTTTCTTTTATTTTCATGCTCAATGTTTATCTTGCTTGAAAGTTGTGTTGTTAGTAAGTTTTTCTCCCAAGCATTATTTCGATTTCTTCTTTTCTCTTTCTTTTCATTTTCGGCCTTAAGGCCATGGTAGTGAGAGCTTGATGATGAGTGCTCTCAAAGATGAAACCATGAGTTCATCTTAAAGTGAGGCCTCTAAAGCTTGAACCTTTCTTAAGAAAAAGTTCCATCATTTCTCCTTTTTCTTTCATTTTCGGCCTCAAGACTAAAATGAGGAAAGCTTGATGATGAGTGCTCTCTTGGGATAACCATGTGTTCATCCTAGCATGAGACCTCTAAAGCTTGTGTTTTGTTTGAGAAAAGTTTTATCTTTTTCATGTTTTGGTTAAGATAAGGCTATGTTTTTCATGAAAACTCTTTTTGAGCTTTTTGTTCCTAGATGTTTCGGCCATGGAGGCTTAAGGTGCTTGGAAAAATGGTAGCTTTGTAATGAGTGCTTCATGTTGGCCTTTGTCACATGAACAACCTCTAAAGCTTGAGTTCTCTAAAAAAAAAAAATAAAAAAATATAAGTTTACTATTTTCAAGTTTTGCTCAAGACATAGTTATGTTTCTCTTGAACCTTGAAAACCTCATTTCTTTTCCCTTGAGTTTTCGGCCTTGAAGGCCTTTGGGACTTAGAAAAATGGTAGCTTGATGATGAGGGCTTCATGTTGATGTATGTCACATGAACAAAACTCTAGAGCATAAATTTGGTTTCTAGGCCAAGTATGTTTCGGTTCTTTCCTTTATGTTGGTCATGAGTTTTGTGTTGTTAATAAATGTAGAGCATTGTAAAAATACTCAATGATGAGGACTTGAGATGTTGGTGTTTGAATCACCAAGATCTTGGTCCCTAGAGTTCAAAAATAAGGTTGTTTCCTCATGATGAGGATTCGGCCACCTCATGGACTTTGAGGATATGATTTTCTTTTATACAACTTAGCAACACTAGTGTTTTCTCTTCTTGTGAGGATGAGTTATGGGTTGAAACTTTGTTTCCTTTAAAGTCTTGCAAGAGCTCTAAACAAGATATAAAAGAAGTTGCATCCACGTTTACGTTTATGCTTTGCATTAGCACGTTTATTTCTTATGCCATCACTAAGACCCAAGATAATGAATGAACTTGCACAATGCACGTTATGTTTCAAGCTTTGCATCTCATTTTATATTTCAAGTCATCACTAAACTCTAAGAATAAGAATGGAGATGCATTTCATCTTTTACTTTGTGCTATCACTTTGTTTTCTAAAGGACTATAAAATGAAATGCATAGCACATGTATTCTATGTCATCACTTGAAACTTTAGAGCTCAAAGACTTGCCCATTTCATTTTAAGAAAAGAATTAAATCAAGGAGGTATCTCCTTGAACATCATTCGGCCATGTGGTGTAAATGGCTCTAGGATGAGTTTCATTAAACTACAAGGGCCTATAATGCATGTCTTAGAATTTTTCTAAGCTTTGATGCACTTAACCAAGGTTTTAAACATGTTTTCAAGTTTGAATCATTGTCAAGAGCAAGCCGAAATGGCTGCTGCCCTTGATGTTCCATGATGAGTTTTGGCAAAATAAACTTTGATTTTTCATGGTCTTGAAGTCCCAAAAAGGTCCCAAGAGAAACTAGCAAGTTATATGGTTGAAAGGAAGGTTTTTCTCATGATTTTATGCCTTAAAGGTTTTCGGTTCTGCCTTAGTAATTTCAGCACCTTAAATTCTGTCTTGGGTGGTCTAAATATGTTGTAATACTTTGTCAAGTATGTGATAATTGTTCTAGACTCTTTAAAGCATTATTAATGACTTTGTTTGCTTAATATGTGAATTCTAGAACTATAAAGAATGGCAAAATGAGTTTCTGCCTAGCCTTGATAAAATATTTAGAATCACATTAGATTATGTCTAGATGTGTGGGAGTGACTCATAATTGGCCTAGGTATTAATTATTGCACCATAGAAAAAGTCGGATGCGAGAAAGGGCTTAAAACGCATTTTCTAGAACACGTAATTCATCAAATATGAACAACTACATAAAGCTGTCCAACCATAATTAATTAGGATTTAGAACTTAATGGATTATGGTAATGAGGTTAATCAATCCCATAAACATACTAGAAAGTAATGGGAAAGTTGAGGTTACCCGATTTAGGGATTTTTACCTTAAGGGATGATTATGCGCCTCTAAGTTTGATGATGAATTGATGTGTTAGTTCATGACGTGTATGGTGCCATGTGAACTATTATCCCTATGTGATAGCTTGTATTAACATGTTATTATTTCTTTAAAAGAACTTTGGAGATGCCGAGGTAGTAATTATGTGCTATGCATTAATTATGTGACATCTTAAAGAAACATGTTAAACTTAGGATGACTCAGAACATAAGAATGTAATCCTTTGAAACCACCGAATTAAGGGTGGGGACAATGTGATTCTAGCCCCCTAAACCCGTACTTAAAGTTGGGAAGTTGACTTATCCAAATGGATAAAGTCTAGATGCTAGTGACGACTAGTGTGGTATGAGCTCATAACCTAGAGTTTTCTCAAAGGGGAGAAATATTAGGGCGCCTAGTTAAGTAAAGGTTCTTATGTCACCTAAGTAACTTGATTATGTGATTTATGTTCCATGTGCCAGTTATATGATTTAGGTTCCATGTACCAGTTATATGATTTATGTTCTACGTACCAAGCTACATGATTTATGTCTATGATTTTAGTATATAGCCTATGTAACACAAGTGCCATGTTAAAAAGAACGGATTCTCGGAAAATGAGATTTTGGAAAACTCATAATTGAACCTACGTATGTCCATTATTTTGTAAATAACCCGAGATTCCTGGAGACGTATATGATGACACCTAGGATAGAAGGAAAACCCTACTGAGTTTCTTTAGTAAGAATCTCACTCCCTCTATCTTTTCCTTTCCATTACGTCTTCAGAGCGAGATGGCGACCTTCGTCCTATTCATTGACACTCCACGGTGGGAGATCCACCACGACCCGGAGTATGGGTCCTATCATTTTGAGGGCCGATGTACCTTACGTGTATTCATGTTCGTTGGACGGCCATTTTCGCACCGTGTCTATAGCTACCACTTCACCCCGGCATCCCCCTACGACGATCCCGCGATTTTCGAGCATGCACGACCACAATGGGAGCAGCACCTACGGGCCCCCTCTGACCGTTCAGCCGATATGCCGGTGTACGTGCCGCTGACACAACACTCGGAGGAGGACCCTATAGGGGATGTCCCTATGGGTCATGAGGACTCTGCCCCCACTCCACCGCAGCGACCGACGGGCAGCGAGGAGACGGTTACCCAGCGTCGGAGGGCTCCGGCACCAGGACCACGACCTCGACGTGGGCGGCCCATCCAGTCACAGGGCATGCCTGCACCGGCCGAGTTTCGCCCATGGATTGGCTACGTCCCTCCATACTCGTGATCTCATTGCATAGACGGAGGGTAGACCTTAGTGCACGCACACCACTAGTATGGATGAAACCTTTTTTGTGTTGAGGTTATCCATCATAGATTGCACGGGGGTTGAGATGTTTTCTTTCAGTTCTGTTCGATGTATTTCTGTATTCTGTTGTATTTATATTTACATTACGTACTTGAAGAGTCCTGCCCAGTGGGTAGGCATTTCATCTATGAGGTATTTCAGCTATGATTGATGTTATGTTCGATGTTATGTTTTGGAGCCATTCCTATGTTATCGTTCCGCATACTATGATACCGACTCGTGAAGTTACGCGCGGCTTCTATTTTAAGTAATGATTTCAAAAAAAAAAAAGTTGGCTCATATTTTCGTTAAGTCTATTTTCCAAGGAAATGAACCATGTCAGTAAGTAACGACTAATATTTGGCCTAAGTACGTACTAGTAGTATTGGGTCGAATATTAGGGTGTTACATAAGCTGCTGGTAATCGATTACATAGGCTGTATAATCGATTACCAGTGTTAAAATTTTGTAACTGGCATGATTGACTTGCTGGTAATCGATTACATAAGCTGTGTAATCAATTACCAGTGTTAAAAACTCATCCTAGGACTTCAAGAACATCCCGACAATCGATTACAGAGCATGGTAATCAATTATCAGAGTCAAAAACTCATTTCTGGGCATCAAAAACATGTTGATAATCGGTTACAACATGCTGGTAATTGATTACCAGAAACTCCATAAGTTGAAAAAAATCAAGTTTTGATTTCCCTTCAAGTTATTCTTTCATTCTAAAATCATTTTAAACATTATTCCAACATTTTCTTTAAAATCATACTCACATTTTTCCAATCAAACAAACTCTTTATCAATAAGTTTCTAACATCATAGATCCACATCTTTACTCTTCTCAAATTCCTAAATCTTTCAAAATTTCTTTGTACATCATAGGAATAATGTTGAAGCTTCAAAGTGAAGTAAAACCAACTTAAAAAAACTACACCATCTCAAGGCCGAAATCTGTATACAAGAAAATGGTATCCATGATCAAAATTTCCATTTAAGATGAAAAAGGCAAGTCTTGAGCTTTAGAGATTTAGGTGATAGTTAGAATTATAAACATGCTATGTAAGTCTCATTTTAACCTTTGTCATTATAAGGTGAGGACTTGGAAATATAAATATAATGTGTAAGACTTGGAATTTAGGTATGAAGATGCAAGCTCATAGTCTTCAAGGCTTAGGTGATAACTTGAAATATAAATATGTAAGGCTAGAAATATAAACATGAAATGCAAGTCCATTTTCTTATCTTCAAGATTTAAGGTGATAACATGGAAATAAACATGATATGGAAGGCTTGGAATTTAAACATGAGATGCAAAAACTTGGAATATAAACATGAATGCATTCCATTTTTATCTCTTTAAGCTCCAAAGTCAAGATTTTTAGAGAATAACTCCTTAACCCCAATCAATCTCACAAAATGGAAATGAGCTTAGAGTCCATCAACACCATGGTTCCAAGAACCTCATTTTTTGGACTCACCATCAAGTTCAAACAAAAACAACCAACAAAACCAACAAAACAGTTTTTTCTCATTTTCTCTTGAAACAAAAAAAAAAAAAATCAGACCTTGAGCTCTAGAGGTTAAATATATGATGGTAACATAACCAACATCAAAATTCTCATTATCAAGCTATGGTCTTGAACATCCAACCAATAACAAAACTGAAAATCAAGAGAAGAAAAAAGGAAGAACCTCCATTAAACCAACATTAAAACTGAAAATGAAGTAAAGAAAAAGATAAAGAGCTCAAAACAAAAAATTTCCTACCAAGTGCGTTTCCTTTTGTACAAGAGAAAGCTTGGTCTTGTGCAAAGAAATGGGAAGAACAAATCTTCTCTAGAGGCAAGAACAAATCTGGTCAAGGCAAGATGAAATAGGTGGAGTGTTTTTCTTGAGTTTTTATGTCTTGGAATGGGATGGTTTTGTGTATTGGAGGTGATCAATGGTGGTTTGAGGTTGAGAGGAGGTTAGGAGTGGTGGTTCCTTGAAGGTGCAGAAGAAGAAAAGAGAGCTTGAGTTTGAGAGAACAAGAGATCTTTTTTTTTTTTGGCAACCAATCTTTTAACAAAAAAAGCAAATGGCAAGAATGAGAGTGTTTGCGTGTTGAAAAGAATAAATATGAATATGTATGAGGGGGAGGGGGTAGCGACCTTCTTGGGCATTTGGGAGGGAAAGATATTTTCATTTCATGTGGGTTAGGACATGAATTAGAAGTAGATTTGATAAAGTAAAGGTTTAAGGATTGGTAATTAAGTGTATAGGTTGGTAATCATGTGTTTAGGGGTTTCAAGACATGATAAAGAAGGGTCATACACACTTAGTTTGAAATAACCTTGTTTAGTTTGAAATTCAAAAACCAACAAGGTTCCTAATTTTAGGGATCAAGAGAGAGAAAACACTATTGCTCATGACATAACACAAAGTCTTAGATTAAGGAAGGGATTTTGATTTTCCCAAAGCAATATTAGGCCCTAATTAACCTCAATTAATTATTTTGACCTAAGATTAATAATTAAAATCAATTAATCTTTAATTGGAGCCTAATATTGCCTATGTTTCCTTAATCACACCATTAAGCTCATTTAGCACAAACCGAGGGTAAAGGGGTCGTTTTACACAAAAACTCCCCAGGGCCACCCAGACTTTCCTAGATACCATGCAATACTCATAATTAACATTTCAAACTCCTGGGTGATGACCAAGTTCAGTCATCACTTAATCCCGCATTAAATTACTTCAGGGGCACTTTGGTAATCTTGTGCACGGGAAAAACTAGAAACTGAGGTTTTTACCTCTAACATCATCCACAACACATTTAACCCCCTTCAAGCCTGGACTAGTCGACCTTGATTTCCAGGTAGAAATGACCTCAGGAACATTTTGATCATTTTGCATAGCAGAGAAAATCGGGGTGTTACATTACTCCCCTCCTTAAAAAGAATTTCGGCCTCAAAATTCGTTACATGTACATGGTTATACAAGTCGAATAGGCATGAAAAGTCAAAATGGAAGAAATGAAAGCAATTATGAAAAACAGGTAATTATGAGGTTTGCCAACAATCCATGCATTCTTGAAGAATATGCCCTGGCTGGGCATAGGTGAAAATCAATTCTCACGACTCATATAAGGTAGAAACTCAAGGGGTGAGACCACTCATCTTTTGACTTTATTTATTTTGAAAAGGAACGGTAAATGTAGCTAGGTTTGAGAGTTCAAAAAGAGGGTACATTAGCTCTAATGGGAAGGTCAAAGCCAAACATTCACAAAGAGACTCGAATATAAGCAAATGCAAGAAAGGTCACCAAAGATTAAAGGGACATGAATCAAGGAGTCGCGAAGATTCCACAAGATCATAAACTACAAACGAATGTATGGAATGAAAATTAAGAAGCATAACTAACATCCTACCGTTTATCTTACACTTACCTTGGGTGTTAGAGTGGGAGGTATCTTCAGCATTAATTGTGAACACTCGCCCTTGGTGTTGAGGTTTAAAAATGGTGTTCAATCATGAAGACTTCATATTGCAATCTCGAATCATGTGGCCAGGCTTGCCACACCTAAAGTACACTGCTTAGCCAGCAAGACAAGGATGGCCACCATGGTTCTTTCTACACTTTGGACAATCAACAGCGAGGTCCCTCTGAGATGCCTCCTCTTTTGGAACATTTGACCCTTGTGTTGAAAGATCTTGTTCTGCACACGAGACTTAAACCTCGGGGCTTGTGGTGTCAGCTTCTTCTTATAGTCCTTCGCTTTTGCTAAGCTCAGCTTCTTGTTAATCTCCTCAATAATGCGACATTTATTGACTAGGGTGGGAAAATTGTAACATCCTAATTTTCAACCCAATACTTCTAGAACGTAACTAGGTTGATCATTAGTCTATTACTCTTTTAGTCTCATTCTTTAAAACATTTCTTTAAAATGCTTAGCGGAAAATACGGGTACAATTTTTTCTTTTTAAAAGGAAGGACAAAATGTGAGCCATATGCATGTGCCAAGTAAACTACGTTGTCGTCTTGCAAGGAAAACAAGAGGGAAAGACACATTGTAACGCCCCGATTTTCTGTCTGAGAGGAAAATGACCAAAATGCCCCTGAGGTCATTTCCGGCCCAGAATTCGAGGATGGCCGGCTCGGCAGTCCTTGAAGTTCCAACTCAATGTTTGAAGGGGATTGAATGGCCCTTGAGTGGTTTCAGAGGCGAAAGTCTCATTTTCTGCAGTTTCGGGTCAAAATGACCAAAATACTCTTATAGCGTTTTTATGCAGGTAAAGGTGCCATTTGAGCCCGAAACTTTCCCCGAGAGTTTAAAACAATGTTTTTACATGTTTAGAAGCATCTGTTTAAGTCCCGGTGGTCCCGGGCAGTTTTAGTGCAAAATTACGATTTTGCCTCTAGAATAGTGTTTTTGAGCTTAATGACGTAATTAAGCAAACCTAAGCAATATTAGGCTCTAATCGAAGATTAATTAATTTCCATAATTAATCTAGAGTCAAAATAAACTATTAAAATTAATTAGAACCTAAAATTGCTTAGATTAGATTTAAATCTCTTTTTAAAACTCAAGATTCCAATCTTGGAATCTTGAATAGTATTTTCTCTCTCCAATTCCTTAAATCAAGGAATTGTGTCTAGAATTGTTTATGCACTAAAATGAGTTTATAACTCACTAATGATGCAAGACCACTCCTTAAACATGTCTTGACAACCTTGATTACCCATTTTTTCACCTAAACACTTTCTTACAAATTCCTAATCTTAATCCTAATCAAAGATACACCTAAACACAACTCTAAACCACAATTAAAATCCAAGAAAACCCTCCCCCATGGCTGATGCACCTTCGGCCATCTCTCTCCCATTTGCATCACATGTTGATTTGTTTCTCACTCAAAGAACCATGCTTGACCCATACTTGAGCCATACTTTGAACCATACCTCACCATACTTTGAACCATACCTCACCATGCCTCAAGATCACAACATCTCACCTCATGGACCTCATAGGGCTGCCCTTGCTTGGCCGAAACCTCCCTCTCCCTCTTGCCCCTTGCATTTGTTTCATTTCTCTATAAATAGCACACTTGAGTGAACTTGAAACACCTTTAGTTCATTTGCTAAGTGTAAGTTTTCAAAGAGCACTTGAAAGTTTCCTTTTTCTCTCAAGTTCAAGTGTTCAAGTTCTTCATCCTCTTCTCTCATCCCAATCTTTAATCACTTAGTAGGGATTTTATTTCAAGTGCTTCTTTCATTTTAAGTCTTTATTTAGTTATTTACTTGATGGTTTCCCTTGAATCTTTTAGAACTTCTTCTTCTTCTCCTTCTTTATTTCATTTTTGGCCAAGGCCTTTAAAGGACTTGGAAATGAGGGCTTGATGATGGGGATTGCATAATGATGTTCATCATTTGAGCAACCTCTAAAGTTTGATCTTAGTTCTTGAGGAAACCATGCCTTTAGCTTCTTTTCTTGTGGTCCTAAAGAGCTTAACTTGATGATGTCTTAAAATGAGTAAGTGAACTTAATAGCAAGGGCTCATGATGTTGGTGTTAATACATCATCAAGATCATGGTCCCAAATGTTTCAAATGGTTCTTTTTCTAGCCTATAGTTTCGGTTCCTTTTCCTTTTCTTTTCCCAAATTTTCGGCCATGTTGGCCAATGAGGCTCGTAATGGCTTGATGATGAGAGCTTCTAGATGATGACTATGTGTTCATCACAATGAGGCCTCTAGAGCATGAGTTTTAATAAAAATGTTATTTATGACCTCATTTCAAGAAAAGAAACTTTGTGTTCTAAAAGAACCCTTGAAGTTCACTCTTGTCTTCACTTTATCTTGTCATGATGAGTTTGGGTTGAGGTTTAAGTTCCTTTAAAGTCTTGAATGAGCTCTAATAAAATATAAATGAACTTGCATATTTATTTTGAGCTTTATATTCATATTTATTTTCCAAGCCATCACTTAAAGTTAAAGGATAAGAAATGGAGTGCATCTTATATTTACATTCTTGTCTAGCATATTTACCTTTCATCACTAAAGAACATAAAGATTTAAAATGAGAGCTTGCATTATCACCTAACTAATTCTCAAAGCCTTTCTATTTCGGCCTTAAAGTAGATTGTTGCTGGGCCTAGAGCACTAAAATAAAGAAATGAACTTGCATGGCATATTTATTTTAAGTCTTGCATATTTAAATTCCAAGCCTTGCATATTTATTTCAAGTCTTGCATATTTACTTTAAAGTTCTCACTTTACTTTGTAACGAAGAATAAAAATGGAGTGCATAGCATGTTTAAATTATGTCATCACTTAAAGACCTTAGAGCTCAAAGACTTGCCCATTTTATCTCAAGTTAAAGTTTAATGTGGGAGCATTCTTTGAATGCATAATTTCGGTCATGTAGTGGTGAGTTTCATCTAGCTACAAGGGCCAACATTCTAAGTTTTAAGATTTTTTTTAAGCCTCATGAATTTTATGAGATTAAGACCAACAAGATTTATGAATTTAATTCTCTTTTAAGGAGGGATCAAGTGGTCACTGACCTAAGGGTGTTTTTAGCCTCTTGACAAAATAAAATGGTTTGCAAAAGAGTTTTAGAAGTCCTAAAATGATTCTAAGGGAAACTAGCAACTTATATGCTTTAGAAATGTCAAGTTATGCATCTTTTTGGGACTTGATGTTTTGGTTCTGCCATGATGAGTTTGCTGCTGTGTGATGATATTTTGATGTGTTAGAATGTGTAAAGATTATGTATGATTAGGTAGGAACATTTCTATGCATGATAGGAGAGAAACTAGCTCTCTAGAAAAACCGTAAAGTCAAGATTTAGCATAGTTTTAACCCATTTATTTTTGGATACTGCCCAAACTATTTCAATGAGAATATAATCAGATTAGGATTGTTTAATCATGAAAAATTTGGTTACATTTGAAGAAGGATTGAATTTTTAGCACCTATAGAGAAACTAGGAACTAGGAAATCGTAAAATGCAATTCTAGAACTCTTAGAACATTTAATTTTTAGAATCTGTCCAGCAACCTCATAATATGGTAAACATGGTTTATAATTAGTTCTTAGACATAGGAATGCCTCATAATTGGTTTAGATATAATTTATAATGCCTTAGGCGAAGACGGAACCGAGAAAGGGTCTAAAACGTAAGTTCTAGAACCCCGTAATTGCAAGATTATAACTCTGCCCATAAGAATGATGCTGCCCAGATTTAATAAAGAGCATAAATGATAGTAAAGTTTGTTATAAGAGAATCCTTATGTGCATAAGAGGTTGATAGAAAATGATAAAATAATTACATCTCAAGTTTAAGGCCCTTAAGGGTCAAAGCATAAGATACCATAGGATCAAGAGCATAATGAGTTTCAATGTCATTTGTGAACATATAAGAATGATTATGTGAATGCATGGAATTATGATGGAGGATGCATGTTTGATTGGCATAAAGTAAATTTGGAAGAAATCACATGTCTTTGTTATCTTTGCCGAATTTCTGACAAATTTGGGGACTTAGAAAGTTTTTGAAAAAAACCTATGAGATTTTATTTATGAGGTACTAAGATGAGTTCTCGGATGACATCAGTTCGGCCGAGCACCTCCAGAGAACTCATGTGACATCGGTACCAAAACGAATTCTTGGGTGACACCGATTTGGTCGAGCACCCCCAAGAAATGCCCCCTAGCCTGTACTGGATAAGTCGGGATTATGATTATGATACGCTTATTGGGATTGATAAGTAAGAACTAGTGACAACTAGTTAAGGTGTGAGCTCATAACCTAGAGATGTGACATGTTCTGGGTGACACCGGTTCGACCGACAACCCCCAGAACGATTGTCTTTTAGGGTGGCCTATGAGGAAGTAAAGTATGATGATTATGTCACAAAGTTTTCCCATATGAGATTCAATTGCCACTTTATGCCACTATTATGAAGTTCTTAATGTTATGATTATTATTCTTGCATTAAGTAGAGCCATGCATACATTCTTTAATATGATTGCATCCATGACATTAAGAATCATACTAAAATGAATGGACCTTGGCTAATTATGTTTCAAAAGCTTAAAAATGGACTTAATGTATGCTCACTTATTTTGTACACTAAACCTAAGGTTCCTGAGGACGTAGATGATGACACCTAGGTAGTAGGAGGCCCTACTGAGATTCTTTAGCAAGATTCTCACTCCCTCTATCTCTTTCTTTCCGTCACGTCTTCAGATGGCGATGTTCATGATTTTTGTAGACACCCCAATGTGGGAGGTGCATCATGATCCGGACTACGGGTCATACCATTTTGTGGGTCGCTGCGTCGTTCGTGTATTTATGTTCGTTGGACGACCCTTTAGTCACCCGGTACATAGTCATCGATTCTCTCCTGCCTCACTTTTCGGAGACGACTTTGTGTTTGAGCGCGCACGCCCTTGAGAGGAGCGGATCCACCGCACCCCACTGACAGCTTCTGCCATTCGGGACTACCTATAGTATGCGCCCCGCGCGCCCTCATCATTCTCCGAGATGGACCCTTCGGAGGACTCTGCCACTCAAGTACCTTCCGAGGGATCCTCCCCCACTGTGCCGATGGACTTTGGGGAGGGTAGCGAAGCTTCTGTCACTCAACCGGTATGTGGAGGACGGGTGAGGATGATTCCCCGCCGTGGAGCTCATGCCCGACCGATGCAGCGCATAGCCACCCCGGCCGAGATAGCCCAGTGGATCGGATACATCCCTCCTTTCCAGAGAGGCCCGTAGTAGGAGACGACCGTCGCGGTTCTGGTGCTTGAGCTCTGACTAGGCTAGGATAGCCTTCTTTTGTCTTTAGGCTATCTATTTGTAGGTGCACTAAAGTTAGGAGAGTTTCTTTTTATGCCTTTGTTGTACTTTCGTTTTCCATGTATTTTTATTTCAGTTGTACTAAACTAAGTCCCACTCTTCATGAGTGGGCATATCATATTATATAAACTTGCAGTTCAGTATTAATGTGATGTGCCTTTACTTGCTTTATGTCATGATGATATGAGATGCTTGCTTTATTTACTTACATGCTTTATTGTTCACCATGTCGCACGGCTCTCACTTTGCTTTTATAATTCAAAAAAAAATTTTACCAGTATTTCCGCTAAGTATTTTAAAGTAAAAAGGAGACTATGACGTAACCGCCTAACGATTAACCTAAATATGTTCTAGAGTATTGGGTTAAAAATTAGGATGTTACACACATCATACCCAAAAAAGCACAATATCATAAAGAAAATTACATAATAGTCATGCCATACATCAGAATAGAAGTAGAGTTGTTACATTCATCCATACATCCTAGGGAAACATAAATAAAAATACATCTGAGTCTCCACCTACAACAGTGCATCTAAAAATAGATAACCTCTAAAACCAAAAGAAGGTTACACTAGTCGTGTAGGAGTGTGTGTGTAACACCCTAATATTTAACTCAACACGCCTAGGATGCGTTTAAGTTAATTATTAGTTATTACTCTTTTGCTCCAGATTTTAACTCAACTTTAAAATACTTTAGTGAAAATATGGGTAAATTTTTTTTTTTGAACTTAAATACCAAAACGTGAGCCGCGCATCCTAAGTATCTAACATCGTTCACCTTTTCTACATAAGAGAAGTGTTAGAAACAAATGACAAGTAAACACATAATACAATCATGGCATAACATAACTCAAATAATAATATCATATCAATAAGTGTATCATAATAATGATGTCCTATAAATGTAAGGACATACATATCCATAAATATAAATACAAACTGATAAATAAGAAGCAATCACTCTAAAGGCACATATCCAATGGGAAACTATCTTCGTTAAATCTCTTGTTCTATAGCAAAGCTCCCACGACCATTACTCAAAGCCACGAACTACTTCATCATTCTTGTCTGGAGATGACACGGAAAAGAAAAGGGATGAGAAACTTATACAAGAGTCTCAGTAAAGCTTCCCGACTCTAACACAAGTATCATCGTCATCGTCCCCAGGAACCTCGGGTTTCATTATGAAAATGGTGGGCATATATATAAGGTTCATTTATTAAGTTCTAAATACCATTAGCCGAGGCCCGTATCTTTTAGCATGGATCTTAATATCATGAATGTAACATACTACTCATGAATGCATGTCAATGTCATATGCAATTAACATAAATTTCATAAAACAAATGCATATGATATAATGAACATAAAAGCATGAACATCATTTTTATAGGTGACTTAAACTTCTCATTCTTTTTTCCTTGGAGGCCGCCCTATATTCTCTCCTTTCTCGAGAGTTCTTAGGTTATGAGCTCATACCTCACTAGTCGTCACTAGCGTATTCTTATCCCTTTTGATAAGATAAATTCCCGACTCTTAAGGTACGAGATAGGGGGCATTAGGATCACCTTTCATAACCTTTAATTCAGGGAGTCCAAAGGATCACTTCCTATTTGGATCACCTCTCATAACCTTTAATTCGAGAAGTCTAGAGGATCATTTCCATGTGTCTCATGTCACCTTTAATCTTGGCATGTTATATGGAGATGCAAACATGAATATCACAATTATAACTCATTGATTCATTATTTCATGTGCATATCAATGAATCAAACATAATTATAACATGCCATAATGTAAATCGCATAAACATGCATCATATGTCATTGCAAATATCCATAAGCCATATAAATTTCAGCACATCAACTCATTCTTCACAAAACATCAATCACATTCATCTCATCATATTGTCAATATTTACGTTTAAGCCCCAAAGGGTCAAATCATAATTTTTCAAAGATTACGGGTCAAAACGTAATTACCCCCTTTTAACATTTACTCATAAATTAAAGATCTCTAACATTAACCAATACAATTCAAGAGGCATATAACTATTAGAAACCATCAAAACTCATCATAAAAACCTTTTAGGGTCATAGACTAAATCTAACACATTATAGGGGTCAAAGTACAAAGTAACTTATTTTTAACACTTATCAAAAAATAATACTTATAAAACTTTTTCTAAACATTATAAATAGTATTTCAAACACATAATAACATCAGATATTATTACTAACCCTAATTAAAATCCTTTCATCAAAATTACATAATTGATAGTTTAGAAACACAACTTTCTACATTTTGCAAAACGATCAAAACTAACACTTGTAATTATCCTTTTCAACCTCTAAGATACCAAAAACAATTTTTACATCTAATACTAATAATTCTAAAGTATATATATGATCAGTATCTAATCAGTGAGGAATTAATTCAGAAAATTCTTTGTCTAAAGCTTTATAGAATTACAATTTTGATCCTTTCTAGCTACTAGTTTATCACAAAAATGCTAAAAACAATTCTTACATCAATTATAAGTAATTTATACACATTCAAACCTTTCAAATCAGTTTCCTAACTATTTTATTTAAATCAGGTCAGTAACATAATTCTTAAATCATGAGAAAAACACAATTTTAAACATATTTGGATTTCTAACTCTAACAAAATTATTTAAGTAACTTAAAGACAATATCCGAGCCTTAGAAATAAAATAAACCAACCTTAATATCAAGAGCATCAAGAGGCTAGAAATAACATGATTTAAATGTGTCCATCAAAATAAAATCCTATTTAAGATTAAAGAGGTAAGTTTTGAGCTTTAAAGGTTTAGGTGATGGCAAGAATCATAAACATGCTATGCAATCCATTTTTAATCTTTATCATTATAAAGTGATAACTTGGAAATATAAATATTATGTGCAATACTTGAAATATAAATAAGAAGATGCAAGTTCATTTTTAGATCCTTTAGGTGATAACATGAAATATAAACATGAAATGCATTAATTGGAATTTAACCATGAAAATGCAAGTTCATATTATTATCTTCAAGAATTAGAGTGACAACTTGAAATATAAATATGATTATGCAAAGCTTGAAATATAAATATGAAGATGCAAATTCATTCTTAGGTCTTTATAATTTATGTGATAACTTGAAAGTAAATATGAATATGCAAGCTTATTTTTAGATCTTCAAAGTTTAGTGATAACTTGAATCATAAAATGCATTTCTTGAATTTAAACATGAGAATGCAAGTTTATATTATTATCTTCAAGATTTAAGGTGATGACTTGAAATTAAATATGATTATGCAAGGCTTGAAATTTAAATATGATATGCAAGAGCTTGAAACATAAACAATGGATGCAAGTTTACTTATTATCTTGTTAAGCTCAAAACTTTTAGAGAATTAAACTCTTTAACCTCAATTAATCTTAAATAAAGGAAGTTAGCATTAGAGTCCTTTATTATCAAGGTTCCAAGAACCATATTCCATAGTCTTATCATTAAGCCATAAATTAGAAGTCATTAGGAGGAAATAAAGGAAAGAACATGAAATAAAATCCCTACCAAGTTGTTTCTTGTAACGCCCCAATTTTTACTGTAATTTTTACTGTCATTAGAAATTACTCAATTACCGAATTACCGTAGGTAATTATTACATAAGATTTGAGGCCGAACAATCCTCAATAAAGGAATATAACATTAGAAGAGAGGTTAGGAACGATTCATGCGAGAGTCGCAAATCCCAAATTTCTGTACGTATAAAATGACCAAAATGCCCCTGAAGTTATTTTACTCAGAAAATGAGGATTGTGGGCCCCACCTATTCTCAAGGGGATATTTTGAGGATAATAAGGGATTGTTTGTGTTATGTGTGTTAATAGAGCAGAAGGATCTCAATTTTGAGTTTCGACGCGCAAAATGACCAAAACGCCCCTGTGGCTGTTTTAACTCCGATGTGCGTGCCGACTGAGCCCGAACCTCACTAAAATGTTTTAAAATGTGTTTTTAAGCCATGATTAACCATTGGTTAAGCTCGGGTGGCCTCGGGCAATTTTTAAGTGAAAGTACGATTTTGCCCTGTTTTGGGCGCTTTTGAATTTGGGATTTTTGATTCAGATAATCAAAACCTAAGCAATATTATGCTCAAATTAAAGCTAATTAAATTCTAAATATTAATCTAGAGTCAAAATTATGTATTTAGATTGATTAGAACCCAAAATTGCTCAAAAACACCCAAATTGCCTACTAATTCACTTAAACCCTTAACCGTAAATTCTCTAAATTACATGAATACCTTGCCTACACCTAAATAATGCATGGAACACACAAATTTCACTTCTTTGGGCTGTAATGGACGAAATTATTGATGCCATTATGCAGCTGAATTATTGCCAAAAGTTGCACTAAAACAAAATGCCAAAATGTCACCATAAGAGACATAATTCCTTAATTTCATACAACTTTGTCTAAAATGATTTTTCCTCCCTTATTTCTCCTGCAAAATTCCGTCCACTACCTCATCATTTTGGCCAATTAGAAGCCTCAAAATCTTCTATAAATAGGCTTGCTTGAGTGGTCTTGGAATGCTTGGTTCATAACTAGTTTTTAGGAGCACCAAAAACTTTCTTTCTTCCTCCTCTTTGGCTGAATTCTTTCTTCAATTTTTTCAAAGAGATTTTGTTTCATTTCACTTCAAGAAACCAAGTTCTCTTCCTCTTCTTCAACTCAGATTAGGTAGGGAGTAGTTTCTAAATTTATTTCTATGCTTTGAGGAGTTGTGTTTTTAGCTCAAAATGATGAAATTATGAACTTGCCTTAGCTTTTCATTTTGGTTTTCCTCTTCAATTTTTCTTTAACCAATTCAACCATATGGCCTAGGTGGAACTAAGATGATGGCTTGATGATGAGGACCTTGAGGGTGGGTTGTAAATCCATCACAAGTTAGGCCTCTAAAGCTTGAAAATTCCACTTGATGCAAAACTTTAAAGAATAATGCTTTATGATGCTAAAACAAAGATTTTTAGTTTAGAACTTGAAAGATGTATTTTTCCTTTTATGTTTTATTTCTTGTTAAGATATGTATTGGGTTGAATTTATAATTCTTTTAAAGTCTTGAAGGAGCTCTAGTAAAGAAACAAAATGAATTTGCATCCATGATTAAGTTTATGCTTTGCATAACCATGTTTACCTTCTATGTCATCACTAAATTTTCAAGAATGAATAAATGAACTTGCATTTCTCATGTTTAAATTCCAAGCTTGTATCTCATGTTTATGTTTCAAGTCATCACTTAATCTTTCAAGATAATAAAGAGGTTGCATCTCATATTTAATTTATGCTCTCACTATATTTTATAATGGCTAAAAGAATCAACGCATGGCATGTTTATTTTATGCCATCACCTAAAGATCCTAGAGCTCAAAGACTTGCCCATGTATCACAAGCAAAGAAATATGATTATTGGAGTTAAAGAATTTATTCTTTAAAAAGTCTTGAGATTGGAGCTTAAAAAGATGTAATAATAATATTCTCTTCTCCCTCTATGGTCCTGTGCGGACTACACGCTCAGGTTTCTTAATATTCTCTTCTCCTCTCTTGGTCTGTGCGGACTACCGCTCGGGTTTCTTAATATTCTCTTCTCCCTCTCTGGTCTGTGCGGATTACCGCTCCAGCTTTCTTGTATCATGTTTATATTTCAAGTTCTTGCATCATGTTTAATTTTCAAGTCATCACCTTAAATCTTAAAGATAAAGAAATGGAATTGCATATCATGTTTATAATTTCAAGCTATCACCTTATAAAGATAAGATTAAAATAAGGTTGCATAGCATGTTTATAATTCTAAGATGTCACCTAAATCTCTAAAGCTCAAGACTTACTCCTTTTATCCTAAGTGAGAATTTTAATTGTGAAGATCCTCCCAAATTTGACAAAAGAACTAGTTTCTAAATGAGTTTTAAGGCTTTGCAAGGATTTTACGGGGAACTAGTATTTTATATGCACTTAAAATATGATTCTATGTAATTATATGAGGTTCATGATTCGGCCACTGATCTGAGTTTAGTATCAATGTGTGATAATGATTTGATATGATTGAAGTTGTGATAATTATGGTTTATTGTTAAGAGAATGATTCATAATTGGTTTAGTACCTAATTAGTTCTATAATTGATAATTCTATGTAAGGATTGGATGCTTATTAAGTACTTGATATCATTGAATGATTTCCTGGCTTGCATGTTATAGTTGCTGTTGCAAATAATGAGAATGCCTGTACATGAAATGTTCTTTATTATGTAAAATTTACCTTTGTTGCTAGAAGAAAGTGTATCATTGTAAAAGTGTAATTTGGAAAGGTTCTGGCTAAGGAAAGACTTGGTATTTAAGCGTGTCCATTGTGACCCACCTCTCTTTCCTGGGAATCTCCCATATGCATGATTACAGTTGATATATATTATTCTAGCTTAAGACTATAAATGAGAAAATGTTATGATGTTTATGAATTGTATTATGATATAACATGCAAAGATTTAATGATGACTTAAACTTATAAGAAAATGATCCTTTGGAACCATCAGACTATAGGTGGTGAAAAGGTGATTTTAGCGCCCTAACCCGTTCTCTCAAAAGGGTAGAGTCGGGACTTTAGCTTATCAAAAGGGATAAGTATATGCTAGTGACGACTAGTAAAATATGAGCTCATAACCTAAATTACTCCCAAAAGGGTGGAGTATAGGGTGGCCCAAGGAAAATAATGATGATAATAAGATTTTAAGTCATCAAAGGCACTAAAGAAATGAAATATGTGCATTGTGTCCATGTGTAGCTAATATTATATGACGTTCTTTTATGCATGTTATTTTGATAATGATGATGAGGAATATGATGTAATGATAAAGGAAATGTTCATTGTAAATATGACATGTTAAGAATAAGATGCATTATAAGGCGCATGATTAAAAATTGACGAATCTCGGTTAAGTATTTGTCCGAACTTAAAATGAATCTTTGCATGCTCACTATTTTAGAATAATCCCGAGGTTCCTGGGGACTTTGATGATGACACTATAGAAGGAGGTACCCTACTGAGAATTCTTTAGCAAGATTCTCACTCCCTTTTCTTTATTTCCGTCATTGTCTCCAGATTCAAATGGCGACATTCGTCCTGTTCGTTGATACCCCTACTTGGGAATTCCACTATGATCCGGTGCATCGCTCGTATCATTTTGAAGGGAGGTGCGCAGTTCGTGTTTTTATTTACATAGGTCGTCCATTTGCACATCCTGTCCCTAGTTATCGATTTTCTCCTACTTCTCCCTATGGCGATGAAATGGTTTTCGAACATGCACGTCCACTTGATGAAAGGATGTTACGTTCTTATCCCGCTTCATCTGCTGTCCATGGATTTCAGTATGTTCCCGAGACGAGATATTCTGAAACTGATCCTTCAGAGGACACTCCTACTCATGTATATTCTGAGAGCTCTGCTCCTACTCCCACACGTGTAAGAGAGGGTAGTGAGGAAACAGTTGTTCAGCCGAGGTTAGCGAGAAGTCCGTCCATGCGACCCCAGCCTGGTGCATCTCGTGTGTCCCGTCCCGAGGGAGCTCATCAGTGGATCGGATTTATTCCCCCATTTCGAGGACAGTGGCCATAGAAGGTTCTTAGTAGATTTATGTGTGATCATGCACCCTAGTTTTAGGATAACCTTCCGCTTATGCGATTATCTAGTTTAGGGCATGTATTTCCTTAAGTATATTTTCTTTTATGGGTTTGCATAAGATAATGATGTATGAACATAACCCACCCTTTGAGTGAGGTTATTGTATGTAAATATATGCTATAATGTGCTTATGGATGTTATATGATGGAGCCTAAGTGATATGATGTGATATATTCTTAAACGTCTTATTATACCCCGCTTACTCGTTAACGTTGTACTCGGCTCATGTTTTCAATTATGTGTTTAAAAAAAAAATGGCTCGTAATTTCACTAAGTATTTTCAAATTATGAAGAAAGAACCAAAGCAAGGAGTAAAGTCTAGTCATTAATCAGATTCAACCTAGGTGTATCTGGTTAATTACTAGGGTGTTACATTTTGGTATCAGAGCAGTTCGATTCTCATGGAGCCTGAGGATTGGACTAGCTATGCTTCTAAAGCATAATACGTTAGTGACGTCATGTGTAGATGTTTATCATTAGGATGAGCTTGAGGATTAGAAATACATGACTACTGTATGTTGAAAGTGCCATGGTAACTTGCTCACTTTGCATGGAATATTGGGCCTGATCACCTCAGTGTTGTTGTTTTGTGTGTATAGGGACCAATGGCACGCCGACAACAGACTAGGAGCGCAGCACAGAATAATCAAGACAACGAGACAGCCGAAGCACTCCGCGACGTAGCAAGGACCATGAGAATGATGATGGAACGAATGGATCAGGATCGTCAAGCCAATATGAATCAGGGACATGAGATTCCTGAACATGCCTGTTTTGGGGAGTTTCGTAAGGCAAACCCACCAGTTTTCAATGGGACACTGAATCCAAATATTGCGTATGAATGGATTCGAATATTGAGAAGGTCTTTCTTTGTAGTCCCATGCTCGGAGGAGCAAAAGGTCACATTCGCTACTCATATGCTTGAAGGTGATGCCGGTTTCTGGTGGACGGGTGTTCAAAGACTCCTGGAGACGACCAACGTGGACATTGATTGGGAACTTTTCAAGGTCCATTTTTATGAAAAGTACTTTCCAGAGTCAGTTAGAAATGCCAAGGACATTGAATTCATGCAATTTGTCCAGGGGAATATGAATGTGGCCCAGTACACTGCCAGATTTGAAGAACTCATTAAGTTCTCAAGAATGTACCAAGGAAATCCTGATGAGTACTGGAAATGCATTAAATACGAGTCAGGGTTGAAGGCGGAACTTAATGTGGCAGTTGCACATTTGGAGATTAGGGATTTCTCTACCCTAGTTAACAAATGTCGGATTATTGAAGAAGGTCAGAGAAAACTAAACACCCCAAAGTCAGATAATATTACCAAAAAGTTGACACCTCAAGGTCAGCAGTTCAAGAGGCAGAATCGACCTCCATTTCCCCCTCAATCAAGACCACAAGGGACACAAAGAAATTTTCAACAAGGAAGGCCAAACAACAACAATCGCTATAATAACAACCGCTACAACAATAACCCCAGTAACAATCACAACAACAACAATAACAACAATAAAGGGAAAGCACCACAAAGAGGTCCAGCAGTACCTCCACGGCCTGCGCCATCCATGGAATGTCCCAAGTGCGGCAAGAATCATGGGAGCATGCCATGTCGAGCCGGAACAAACGTGTGCTATCGGTGTGGAAAACCAGGTCATTACTCCCGAGAATGCACGGAAAGAAACCCGCCAACCCCCAATCCCAAGCCGCAATACCAGGGAAGGGTATTTATCATTAATCTTTGAAGAAACAATGAAGTCACGAAATCTCGTGGAAGGTAAGGGTAATATGCATGGTAAAGACTTAATTGTACTATATGATTCTGGCGCTTCTCATTCTTTTATCTCCCATTCATGTGTTAAAAGCCTTAATTTACCTATGACTGAGCTTCCTTTTGACCTTATTGTTTCTACCCCGACTGGAAAACCCGTTAGGACTTGTAAATGTTGTTTAGATTGTAGTTTTATTATAGATAATAGATCCTTTGTTTTAGATCTTATTTGCTTACCCATGCGAGGTTTAGATGTGATTCTTGGCATGGATTGGCTTGAGGCCAATCGTGTACTGTTAAACTGTTATGAGAAAACCATCACTTTTCTTCCTGTTCCTATTGAACCTAAGAAACCCATAAGTCTTTACATAAGCTTCTTTGTGGAAATGGATTGTGGTAAGGGTGAGAGTAAAGGTTACATTTTCTTAGCCGCTAGTGATGTAGACTTTGAGCAAAGTATCGATGAGATACCAATAGTAAGAAATTATCCTGAAGTATTTCCAGATGAGATACCAGAGTTTCCCCCCAAGAGAGAGATAGAGTTTTCCATAGAATTGCTTCCGGGTGCGGGACCTATATCCATAGCCCCATACAGGATGTCCCCATTAGAATTGACCGAGTTAAAAACTCAATTGGAAGATTTATTGGAGAAAAAGTTTGTTAGGCCTAGTGCATCACCTTGGGGAGCCCCTGTGTTGTTTGTAAAGAAAAAGGATGGGAGTATGAGGATATGTGTAGATTATCGGCAGTTGAATAAAGTAACGGTGAAAAACAAGTATCCTCTGCCTAGGATCGATGATTTGATGGACCAACTGAAAGGTGCAGTAGTGTTTTCTAAGATAGATTTGAGGTCAAGCTACCATCAAATTAGAGTGAGAGATGAAGACATACCTAAAACGGCCTTTCGCACTCGATACGACCATTTTGAGTTTGCAGAATGTCCTTTGGGTTAACCAATGCTCCAGCTATTTTTATGGATTACATGAATAGGATCTTTCGACCCTATTTAGATCAGTTTGTAGTTGTCTTTATAGATGACATTCTCATATATTCTAAGACCCATGAAGAGCATGAATGCCACCTGACCATAGTACTGGAGATCTTGAAGGAAAAGAAACTATATGCCAAGATTTCCAAGTGTGAGTTTTGGTTGGATAAGGTGCAATTTTTCGGGCATGTAGTATCTAAGAAAGGAATTGCTGTAGATCCTAGTAAGGTAGAAGCGGTAGTAAAGCGGGAAAGACCAACCATCAGAATCAAGTAAGGAGCTTTTTAGGTTTAGCCGGTTATTACCGTCGATTTATCAAGGGATTTTCCCAGATTTCCCTACCTTTGACCAAGCTGACTAGGAAGAACACCCCTTTTCATGGACCCTGAGTGTGAAAAGAGCTTTCAAGAGTTAAAACACAAGCTAACCTCTACCCCTGTTTTAGTGTTACCCGACCCCAATGTGCCTTTCGAGGTGTATTGTGATGTTTCAAAAAAGGGTTTAGGTTGTGTATTGATGCAAGATAGGCAAGTGGTGGCCTATGCATCAAGACAACTCAAGCCACATGAGGCAAACTACCCTACCCATGACCTTGAGTTAGCTGCCGTCGTGTTTGCTCTAAAGATTTGGAGACACCATTTATATTGAGTTAAGTTTGAGGTGTTTTCCGATCACAAGAGTTTGAAATATCTCTTTGATCAAAAAGAGCTAAACATGAGGCAAAGGCGATGGATGGAGTTCTTGAAAGATTATGATTTTGGATTGAATTACCATCCTGGTAAAGCTAATGTAGTAGCTGATGCTTTGAGTAGGAAGTCCTTACAAGTGTCCCGTTTGATGGTGAAGGAGGTTGAATTGATTGAGCAATTTAGGGACTTAAACCTAGGAATGACTTTGACCACTAAGGGCATCGAGCTTGTCATCTTAGAGTGACAAGTGAGTTCAAAGAAAGGATTGTTCAAGCTCAAGGGGACGATCTTTGAGTTTCAAGAGACTTTAGAGGCGATGAAGGCAGAAAGTTGATAGGTTTTAGCCAAGGAATGGACGATTTGTGGAGGTTTAAAGGTCGAATATGTGTGCCTGCTAGTGGTGGCCTCCGAAAGGATATTTTGGAGGAAGCCCATAAGAGCCATTTTACCCTTCATCCTGGTGCCACCAAGATGTATCAAGATTTGAAGAAGATGTTCTGGTGGCCTGGAATGAAGAAAGATGTGTGCACATGGGTGAGTAAGTGCTTGGTGTGTCAAAAGGTGAAGATTGAACACCAAAAACCCTGCGGAATGCTGCAACCTCTGTCGATCCCTGAGTGGAAGTGGGATAGTATCTCCATGGATTTTGTGACTGGATTACCGAGGACCCAAATGAATCATGATACCATATGGGTAATCGTGGATCGATTGACGAAGTCAGCCCACTTTTTACCTATTAAGGTGACTTATTCCTTGGATAGGTTAGCACAATTATATATTCAGGAGATAATAAGGTTACATGGGGTGCCGTCGACGATAATCTCGGACCGGGATCCGCGGTTTACGTCACGATTTTGGCGAGCCTTTCAAAAGGCATTTGGTTCAAAGCTGTGTCTAAGCACGGCCTATCACCCCCAAACAGACGGTCAATCTGAAAGAACTATCCAAACCTTGGAGGATATGTTAAGGGCATGTGTTTTAGATCAAAGAGGAAGTTGGGATAAGTACCTGCCACTTATTGAATTTGCATATAACAACAGTTATCATGCAAGTATCGGTATGGCACCGTATGAGGCCCTCTATGGACGGAAATGTCAATCTCCCTTATGTTGGTATGAACCCGGAGAGCAAAGTTTACTCGGACTGATATTGTGAGGGAAACAACGGAACAAATCAAGAAGATTAGGGATAAGATTCTTCTTGCTCAAAGTCGACGAGAAAAACTATGCGGACAAGCGCGAAAACCGCTAGATTTTCAAGAAGGGGACCACGTGTTCCTAAGGATCACCCCCACCAGGCATAGGCCGAGCAATAAAAGTAAAGAAATTGAGCCCAATTTCTTGGTCCATTTGAAATCCTTACCAAAGTAGGACCTGTAGCTCACCGTATAACCCTACCCCGAGTCTATCCAACCTTCATGATGTTTTCCATGTCTCTCGATTAAGAAAGTATCAATCGACCGAGTCATGTACTAGAGCCGTAACATGTACAATTAAGAGATAACCTGACATTTAACTTACTACCCACGAGAATCGTCGACCGAGGAGTTAAGCGGTTAAGGAACAAGGTGTACCCTGGTCAAAGTAGCATGGGGACAGGTGAAACCGAAGAACTTACATGGGAGCTGGAATCAAACATGGAAGCACAATACCCCCAGTTGTTCTCAGGTAAGGGATTACCGCGGCGAAATGCTTTTAAGGAGGGCAGTAATGTAAGGCCCCAAATTTTCTTTGTAATTTTTCTTGTCATTAGAAATTACTCAATTACCGAATTACCGTAGGTAATTATTACATAAGATTTGAGGCCAAACAATCCTCAATAAAGGAATATAACATTAGAAGAGAGGTTAGGAGCGATTCATGCGAGAGTCGCAAATCCCGAATTTCAGACGTATAAAATGACCAAAATGCCCCTGAAGTTATTTTACTCAGAAAATGGGGATCGTGGGCCCCACCTATTCTCAAGGGGATATTTTGAGGATAATATGGGATTGTTTGTGTTATGTGTGTTAATAGAGCGAAGGATCTCAATTTTGAGTTAGACGCCAAATGATCAAAAGCAGCCTCAATTTGTTTAACTCAGATGTCGTGCCGACTGAGCCGAACCTCACTAAAATGTTTTAAAATGTGTTTTTAAGCCATGATTAACCATTGGTTAAGCTCGGGTGGCCTCGGGCAATTTTTAAGTGAAAGTACGATTTTGTCCCTGTTTTTGGGCAGTTTTGCGAATTTCAGGATTTTTGATTCAGTATATCAAAACCTAAGCAATATTAGGCTCAAATTAAAGCTTATTAAATTCTAAATATTAATGTAGAGTCAAAATTATATATTTAGATTGATTAGAACCCAAAATTGCTCAAAAACACCCAAATTGCTTACTAATTCACTTCAACCCTTAACCGTAAATTCTCTAAATTACATGAATACCTTGCCTATACCTAAATAATGCATGGAACACACAAATTTCACTTCTTTGGGCTGTAATGGACGAAATTATTGATGCCATTATGCAGCTGAATTATTGCCAAAAGTTGCACTAAAACAAAATGCCAAAATGTCACCATAAGAGACATAATTCCTTAATTTCATACAACTTTGTCTAAAATGATTTTTCCTCCCTTATTTCTCCTGCAAAATTCCGTCCACTACCTCATCATTTTGGCCAATTAGAAGCCTCAAAATCTTCTATAAATAGGCTTGCTTGAGTGGTCTTGGAATGCTTGGTTCATAACTAGTTTTTAGGAGCACCAAAAACTTTCTTTCTTCCTCCTCTTTGGCTGAATTCTTTCTTCAATTTTTTCAAAGAGATTTTGTTTCATTTCACTTTAAGAAACCAAGTTCTCTTCCTCTTCTTCAACTCAGATTAGGTAGGTGTAACGCCCCAATTTTTACTGTAATTTTTACTGTCATTGGAAATTACTGAATTACCATAGGTAATTATTACATAAGATTTGAGGCCGAACAATCCTTAATAAAGGAATATAACATTAGAAGATAGGTTAGGAGCGATTCATGCGAGAGTCGCAAATCCCGAATTTCTGTACGTGTAAAATGACCAAAATGTCCTTGAAGTTATTTTACTCAGAAAATGAGGATTGTGGGCCCCACATATTCTCAAGGGGATGTTTTGAGAATAATAAGGGATTGTTTGTGTTATGTGTGTTAATAGAGCAGAAGAATCTCAATTTTGAGTTTCGACGCGCGAAATGACCAAAACGCCTCAAGGGTGCTTTAACTCCGATGTGCGTGCCCGACCGAGGAACGTCACTAAAATGTATTAAAATGTCTTTTTAAGCCATGATTACCCATTGGTTAAGCACGGGTGGCCTCGGGCGATTTTAAGTGAAAGTACGATTTTGCCCTGCTTTTGGCGTTTTGCGAATTTCGGGATTTTCGATTCATATACCGAAACCTAAGCAATATTAGGCTCAAATTAAAGCTTATTAAATTCTAAATATTAATCTAGATTCAAAATTATGTATTTAGATTGATTAGAACCCAAAATTGCTCAAAAACACCCAAATTGCTTACTAATTCACTTAAGCCCTTAACCGTAAATTCTCTATATTACATGAATACCTTGCCTACACCTAAATAATGCATGGAACACACAAATTTCACTTCTTTGGGCTGTAATGCACGAAATTATTGATGCCATTATGCAGCTGTATTATTTCCAAAAGTTGCACTAAAACAAAATGCCAAAATGTCACCATAAGAGACATAATTCCTTAATTTCATACAACTTTGTCTAAAATGATTTTTCCTCCATTATTTCTCCTGAAAAATTCTGACAACTACCTCCTCATTTTGGCCAATTAGAAGCCTCAAAATCTTCTATAAATAGGCTTGCTTGAGTGGTCTTGGAATGCTTGGTTCATAACTAGTTTTTAGGAGCACCAAAAACTTTCTTTCTTCCTCCTCTTTGGCTGAATTCTTTCTTCATTTTTTCAAAGAGATTTTGTGTCATTTCACTTCAAGAAATCAAGTTCTCTTCCTCTTCTTCAACTCAGATTAGGTAGGGAGTAGTTTCTAAATTTATTTCTATGCTTTGAGGAGTTGTGTTTTTAGCTCAAAATGATGAAATTATGAATTTACCTTAGCTTTTCATTTTGGTTTTCCTCTTCTTCTTTTTTCTTTAACCAATTCAGGCCATATGGCCTAGGTGGAACTAAGATGATGGCTTGATGATGAGGACCTTGAGGGTGGGTTGTAAATCCATCACAAGTTAGGCCTCTAAAGCTTGAAAATTCCACTTGATGCAAAACTTTAAAGAATAATGCTTTATGATGCTAAAACAATGATTTTTAGTTTAGAACTTGAAAGATGTATTTCCTTTTATGTTTTATTTCTTGTTAAGATATGTATTGGGTTGAATTTATAATTCTTTTAAAGTCTTGAAGGAGCTCTAGTAAAGAAACAAAATGAATTTGCATCCATGATTAAGTTTATGCTTTGCATAACCATGTTTACCTTCTATGTCATCACTAAATTTTCAAGAATGAATAAATGAACTTGCATTTCTCATGTTTAAATTCCAAGCTTGTATTTCATATTTATGTTTCAAGTCATCGCTTAATCTTTCAAGATAATAAGGAGGTTGCATCTCATATTTAATTTATGCTCTCACTATATTTTATAATGGCTAAAAGAATCAACGCATGGCATGTTTATTTTATGCCATCACCTAAAGATCCTAGAGCTCAAAGACTTGCCCATGTATCACAAGCAAAGAAATATGATTATTGGAGTTAAAGAATTTATTCTTTAAAAAGTCTTGAGATTGGAGCTTAAAAAGATGTAATAATAATATTCTCTTCTCCCTCTCTTGGTCTGTGCGGACTACCGCCTCAGGTTTCTTAATATTCTCTTCTCCCTCTCTTGGTCCTGTGCGGATTACCGCCTCCAGCTTTCTTGTATCATGTTTATATTTCAAGTTCTTGCATCATGTTTAATTTTCAAGTCATCACCTTAAATCTTAAAGTTAAAGAAATGGAATTGCATATCATGTGTATAATTCCAAGCTATCAGCTTATAAAGATAAGATTAAAATAAGGTTGCATAGCATGTTTATAACTCTAAGATGTCACCTAAATCTCTAAAGCTCAAGACTTACTCCTTTTATCTTAAGTGAGAATTTTAATTGTGAAGATCCTCCCAAATTTGACAAAAGAACTAGTTTCTAAATGAGTTTTAAGGCTTTGCAAGGATTTTACGGGGAACTAGTATTTTATATGCACTTAAAATATGATTCTATGTAATTGCATGAGGTTCATGATTCGGCCACTGATCTGAGTTTAGTATCAATGTGTGATAATTATGGTTTATTGTTAAGAGAATGATTCATAATTGGTTTAGTAACTAATTAGTTCTATAATTGATAATTCTATGTAAGGATTGGATGCTTATTAAGTACTTGATATCATTGAATGATTTCTGGCTTGCATGTTATAGTTCTTTGTTGCAAATAATGAGAATGCTTATACATGAAATATTCTTTATTATGTAAAATTTACCTTTGTTGCTAGAAGAAAGTGTATCATTGTAAAAGTGTAATTTGGAAAGGTTACGGCTAAGGAAAGACTTGGTATTTAAGCGTGTCCATTATGACCCACCTCTCTTTCTGGGAATCTCCCATATGCATGATTACAGATTGATATATATTATTCTAGTTTAAGACTATAAATAAGAAAATGTTATGATGTTTATGAATTCTATTGTGATATAACATGCAAAGATTTAATGGTGACTTAAACTTATAAGAAAATGATCCTTTGGAACCATCAGACTATAGGTGGTGAAAAGGTGATTTTAGCCCCCTAACCCGTTCTCTCAAAAGGGTAGAGTCGGGACTTTAGCTTATCAAAAGGGATAAGTATATGCTAGTGACGACTAGTAAAGTATGAGCTCATAACCTAAATTACTCCCAAAAGGGTGGAGTATAGGGTGGCCTAAGGAAAATAATGATGATGATAAGATTTTAAGTCACCTAAGGCACTAAAGAAATGAAATATGTGCATTATGTCCACGTGTAGCTAATATTATATGACGTTCTTTTATGCATGTTATTTGATAATGATGATGAGGAATATGATGTAATGATAAAGGAAAAGTTCATTGTAAATATGACATGTTAAGATTATGATGCATTACAAGACGCATGATTAAAAATTGACAAACCTCGGTTAAGTATTTGTCCGTACTTAAAATGAATCTTTGCATGCTCACTATTTTAGAATAATCCCGAGGTTCCTGGGGACTTTGATGATGACACTGTAGAAGGAGGTACCCTACTGAGAATTCTTTAGCAAGATTCTCACTCCCTTTTCTTTATTTCCGTCATTGTCTCCAGATTCGGATGGCGACATTCGTCTGTTCGTTGATACCCCTACTTGGGAATTTCACTATGATCAGGTGCATCGCTCGTATCATTTTGAAGGGAGGTCTTGTGATTCGTGTTTTTATTTACATAGGTCGTCCCTTTGCACATCCTGTCCCTAGTTATCGATTTTCTCCTACTTCTCCCTATGGCGATGAAATGGTTTTCGAACATGCACGTCCACTTGATGAAAGGATGTTACGTTCTTATCCCGCTTCATCTGCTGTCCACGGATTTCCAGTATGTTCCCGAGGCGAGATATTCTAAACTGATCCTTCGTGAGGACACTCCTACTCATGTATATTCTGAGAGCTCTGCTCCTACTCCCATACGTGTAAGAGAGGGTAGTGAGGAAGCAGCTTGTTCAGCCAAGGTTAGCAAGAAGGTCGTCCATGCGACCCCAACATGGTGTATCTCGTGTGTCCCTCCCGAGGGAGCTCATCGATGGATCGGATTTATTCCCCATTTCCGGGACAGTGGCCATAGAGGGTTCTTAGTAAACTTATGTGTGATCATGCACCCTAGTTTTAGGATAACCTTCCCGGCTTATAGAGTTATCTAGTTTAGGGGCATGTATTTCCTTATGTATTTTCTTTTATGGGTTTGCATAAGACAATGATGTATGAACATAACCCACCCTTTGAGTGAGGTTATTGTATGTAAATATATGCTATAATGTGTTTATGGATGTTATATGATGGAGCCAAAGTGATATGATGTGATATATTCTTAAACGTCTTATTATACTCCACTTACTCGTTCACGTTGTACTCGGCTCACGTTTTCAATTATGTTTTTTTAAAAAAAATGGCTCGTAATTTCACTAAGTATTTTCAAATTATGAAGAAGGAACCAAAGTAAGGAGTAAAGTCTAGTCATTAATCAGATTCAACCTAGGTGTATTTGGTTAATAACTAGGGTGTTACATTTTGGTATCAGAGAAGTTCGATTCTCTTGGAGCATGAGGATTGGACTAGCTATGCTTCTAAAGCATAATACGTTAGTGACGTCATGTGTAGATGTTTATCATTAGGATGAGCCTAAGGATTAGAAATACATGACTACTGTATGTTGAAAGTGCCATGGTAACTTGCTCACTTTGCATGGAATATTGGGCCTGATCACCTCAGTGTTGCTGTTTTGTGTGTATAGGGACCAATGGCACGTCGACAACAGACTAGGAGCGCCGCACAGAATAATCAAGACAACGAGACAGCCGAAGCACTCCGCGATGTAGCAAGGACCATGAGAATGATGATGGAACGAATGGATCAGGATCGTCAAGCCAATATGAATCAAGGACATGAAATTCCTGAACATGCCCGTTTCGGAGAGTTTCGTAAGGCGAACCCACCAGTTTTCAAGGGGACCTTGAATCCAAATATTGCAGATGAATGGATTCGGAATATTGAGAAGGTCTTTGCTGTAGTCCCATGCTCGGAGGAGCAAAAGGTCACCTTCGCTACTCATATGCTTGAGGGTGATGCCAGTTTCTGGTGGAGAGGTGTCCGAAGACTCCTGGAAACGGCCGGCATGGACATTGATTGGGAACTATTCAAGGTCCATTTTTATGAAAAGTACTTTCCAGAGTCAGTTAGAAATGCCAAGGACATTGGATTCATGCAACTTGTCCAGGGGAATATGAATGTGGCCCAAGACATCGCTGCATTTGAAGAACTCATTAAGTTCTCAAGAATGTACCAAGGAAATCCTGATGAGTACTGGAAATGCATTAAATACGAGTCAGGGTTGAAGGCGGAACTTAATATGGCAGTTGCACATTTGGAGATTAGGGATTTCTCTACCCTAGTTAACAAATGTCGGATTATTGAAGAAGGTCAGAGAAAACTAAACACCCTAAAATCAGATAATATTACCAAAAAGTTGACACCTCAAGGTCAGCAGTTCAAAAGGCAGAATCGACCTCCATTTCCCCCTCAATCAAGACCACAAGGGCCACAAAGAAATTTTCAACAAGGAAGGCCAAACAACAACAACCGCTATAATAACAATCGCTACAACAATAACCCCAGTAACAATCGCAACAACAACAATAACAACAATAAAGGGAAAGCACCACAAAGAGGTCCAACAGTACCTCCACAGCCTGTGCCATCCATGGAGTGTCCCAAGTGTGGTAAGAATCATGGGAGCATGCCATGTCGAGCCGGAACAAACGTGTGCTATCGGTGTGGAAAACCAGGTCATTACTCCCGAGAATGCACGGAAAGGAACCCGCCAACCCCAATCCCAAGCCGCAATACCAGGGAAGGGTATTTATCGTTATCTTTGAAGAAACAACGAAGTCACGAAATCTCGTGGAAGGTAAGGGTAATATGCATGGTAAAGACTTAATTGTACTATATGATTCTCGCGCTTCTCATTCTTTTATCTCCCATTCATGCGTTAAAAGCCTTAATTTACCTATGACTGAGCTTCCTTTTGACCTTATTGTTTCTACCCCAACTGGAAAACCCGTTAGGACTTGTAAATGTTGTTTAGATTGTAGTTTTATTATAGATAATAGATCCTTTGTTTTAGATCTTATTTGCTTACCCATGCGAGGTTTAGATGTGATTCTTGGCATGGATTGGCTTGAGGCCAACCGTGTACTGTTAAACTGTTATGAGAAAACCATCACTTTTCTTCCTATTCCTATTGAACCTAAGAAACCCATAAGTCTTTACATAATCATTTGTGGAAATGGACTGTGGTAAGAGTGAGAGTAAAGGTTACATTTTCTTAGCCGCTAGTGATGTAGACTTTGAGCAAAGTATCGATGAGATACCAATAGTAAGAAATTATCCCGAAGTATTTCCAGATGAGATACCAGAGTTACCCCTCAAAAGAGAGATAGAATTTTCCATAGAGTTGCTTTGGTCTTGGGACCTATATCCATAGCCCCATTGAGGACGTCCCCATTAGAATTGACCGAGTTAAAACCTCAATTGGAAGATTTATTGGAGAAAAAGTTTGTTAGGCCTAGTGCATCACCTTGGGAGCCCTGTGTTGTTTGTAAAGAAAAAGGATGGGAGTATGAGGATGTGTGTAGATTATAGGCGAGTTGAATAAAGTAACGGTGAAAAACAAGTATCCTCTCGCTTAGGATCGATGATTTGATGGACCAACTGAAAGGTGGGGTAGTGTTTTCTAAGATAGATTTGAGGTCAGGCTACCATCAAATTAGAGTGAGAGATGAAGACATACCTAAAACGGCCTTTCGCTTTCGACACGGCCATTTTGAGTTTGCGATAATGTCCTTTGGGTTAACCAATGCTCCAGCTATTTTTATGGATTACATGAATAGGATCTTTCGACCCTATTTAGATCAGTTTGTAGTTGTCTTTATAGATGACATTCTCATATATTCTAAGACCCATGAAGAGCATGAATGCCACCTAACCATAGTACTAGAGATCTTGAAGGAAAAGAAACTATATGCCAAGATTTCCAAGTGTGAGTTTTGGTTGGATAAGGTGCAATTTTTAGGGCATGTAGTATCTAAGAAAGGAATTGTAGTAGATCCTAGTAAGGTGGAAGCGGTAGTAAACTGGGAAAGACCAACCACGATAAGTGAAGTAATGAGCTTTTTGGGTTTAGCCGGTTATTACCGTCGATTTATCAAGGGATTTTCCCAGTTTCCCTACCTTTGACCAAGTCGACTAGGAAGAACACCCTTTTTCATGGACCGGAGTGTGAAAAAGAGCTTTCAAGAGTTAAAACACAAGCTAACCTCGACCCTGTTTTAGTGTTACCCGACCCCAGTGTGCCTTTCGAGGTCTATTGTGATCGTTCAATAAAGGGTTTAGGTTGTGTATTGATGCAAGATAGGCAAGTGGTGCCCTATGCATCAAGACAACTCAAGCCACATCGCGCAAACTACCCTACCCATGACCTTGAGTTAGCAGCCGTCGTGTTTGCTCTAAAGATTTGGAGACACCATTTATATGGAGTTAAGTTTGAGGTGTTTTCCGATCACAAGAGTTTGAAATATCTCTTTGATCAAAAAGAGCTAAACATGAGGCAAAGGCGATGGATGGAGTTCTTGAAAGATTATGATTTTGGATTGAACTACCATCCTGGTAAAGCTAATGTAGTAGCTGATGCTTTGAGTAGGAAGTCCTTACAAGTGTCTCGTTTGATGGTGAAGAAGGTTGAATTGATTGAACAATTTAGGGACTTAAACCTAGGAGTGACTTTGACCACTAAGGGCATCAAAGCTTGTCATCTTAGAGTGACAAGTGAGTTCAAAGAACGGATTGTTCAAGCTCAAGGGGACGATGCTGAGTTTCAAAAGACTTTAGGGGCAGTGAAGGCAGGAAAGTTGATAGGTTTTACCCAAGGAATGGACGATTTATGGAGGTTTAAAGGTCGAATATGTGTGTACTGCTAGTGGTGACCTCCAAAAGATATTTTGGAGGAAGCCCATAAGAGTCATTTTACCCTTTCATCCTGGTGCCACCAAGATGTATCAAGATTTGAAGAAGATGTTCGTGGCCTGAATGAAGGAAGATGTGTGCACATGGGTGAGTAAGTGCTTGGTGTGTCAAAAGGTGAAGATTGAACACCAAAACCATCCTGAATGCCGCAACCTCGCCGATCCCCGAGTGGAAGTGGGATAGTATCTCCATGGATTTTGTGACTGGATTACCAAGGACCTAAATGAATCATGATACCATATGGGTAATCGTGGATCGATTGACAAGTCGACCCACTTTTTACCTATTAAGGTGACTTATTCCTTGGATAGGTTAGCACAATTATATATTCAGGAGATAATAAGGTTACATGGGGTGCCGTCGACGATAATCTCGGACCGGGATCCGCGGTTTACGTCACGATTTTGGGGAGCCTTTCAAAAGGCATTTGGTTCAAAGCTGTGTCTAAGCACGGCCTATCACCCCCAAAGCAGATGGTCAATCTGAAAGAACTATCCAAACCTTGGAGGATATGTTAAGGGCATGTGTTTTAGATCAAAGAGGAAGTTGGGATAAGTACCTGCCACTTATTGAATTTGCATATAACAACAGTTATCATGCAAGTATCGGTATGGCACCGTATGAGGCCCTCTATGGACGGAAATGTCAATCTCCCTTATGTTGGTATGAACCCGAAGAGCAAAGTTTACTCGGACTGATATTGTGAGGGAAACAACGGAACAAATCAAGAAGATTAGGGATAAGATTCTTACCGCTCAAAGTCGAGCAAAAAAAACTATATGACAAGCGCTAAACCGCTTAGATTTTCAAGAGCAAGGGGCCACTGTTCCTAAGGATCACCCCCACCACAGTGCATAGGCCGAGCAATAAAAGTAAAGAAATTGAGTCCCAGATTTCTTGGTCCGCTTGAAATCCTTACCAAAGTAGGACTCAGAGCTCACCGTATAGCCCTACCCCAGAGTCTATCCAACCTTCATGATGTTTTCCATGTCTCGCTTAAGAAAGTATCAATCAATCTCGAGTCATGTACTAGAGCCGAACATGTACAATTAAGAGATAACCCGACATTTAACTTACTACCCACGAGAATCGCCGACCGAGGAGTTAAGCGGCCTGAACAAGGTCAGACTGGTCACTAAAGTAGCATGGGGACAGGTGAAACCAAGAACTTATACTGAGCTCTGAATCAACATGAAAGCACAATACCGAAGAAAGCCAGTGCAATCTAATTTGGCGAAATTCTTTTGTAAGTGAGGGAGAATGTAACGCCCCAATTTTTACCTTGTAATTTTTATCATTCATTGAAATTACTGAATTACCATAGGTAATTATTACATAAGATTTGAGGCCGAACAATCCTTAATAAAGGAATATAACATTAGAAGATAGTTAGGAGCGATTCATGCAGAGTCGCAATCTCAATTTCAGACGTAAAATGACCAAAATGTCCTTGAAGTTATTTTACTCTAGAAAATGAGGATTGTGGGCCCCATATTCTCAAGGGGATGTTTTGAGAATAATAAGGATTGTTTGTGTTATGTGTGTTAATAGAGCGTAAGAATCTCAATTTTGAGTTTCGACGCACGAATGACTCAAAACGCCAACTGCTTTAACTCCGATGCGTGACTGAGCCCAACCTCACTAAAATGTTTTAAAATGTGTTTTTAAGCCATGATTAACCATTGGTTAAGCTCGGTGGCCTCGGCGCTTTTTAAGTGAAAGTACGATTTTGCCCCGCTTTTTGGGGTTTGCCATAATCGGATTTTCGATTCATATACCAAACCTAAGCAATATTAGGCTCAAATTAAAGCTTATTAAATTCTAAATATTAATCTAGATTCAAAATTATGTATTTAGATTGATTAGAACCCAAATTGCTCAAAAACACCCAAATTATGCTTACTAATTCACTTAAGCTCTTAACCAGTAAATTCTCTATATTACATGAATACCTTGCCTACACCTAAATAATGCATGGAACACACAAATTTCACTTCTTTTGGGCTGTAATGCATGAAATTATTGATGCCATTATGCAGCTGTATTATTTCCAAAAGTTGCACTAAAACAAAAAGCCAAAATGACACCATAACAGACATAATTCACTTAATTTCATACAACTTTGTCTAAAATGATTTTTCCTCCATTATTTCTCCTGAAAATTCTGACAACTACCTCATCATTTTGGCCAATTAGAAGCCTCAAAATCTTCTATAAATAGGCTTGCTTGAGTGGTCTTGGAATGCTTGGTTCATAACTAGTTTTTAGGAGCACCAAAAACTTTCTTTCTTCCTCCTCTTTGGCTGAATTCTTTCTTCATTTTTTCAAAGAGATTTTGTGTCATTTCACTTCAAGAAATCAAGTTCTCTTCCTTCTTCAACTCAGATTAGGTAGGGAGTAGTTTCTAAATTTATTTCTATGCTTTGAGGAGTTGTGTTTTTAGCTCAAAATGATGAAATTATGAATTTACCTTAGCTTTTCATTTTGGTTTTCCTCTTCTTCTTTTTCTTTAACCAATTCAGGCCATATGGCCTAGGTGGAACTAAGATGATGGCTTGATGATGAGGACCTTGAGGGTGGGTTGTAAATCCACTCACAAGTTAGGCCTCAAAGCTTGAAAATTCCACTTGATGCAAAACTTTAAAGAATAATGCTTTATGATGCTAAAACAATGATTTTTAGTTTAGAACTTGAAAGATGTATTTCCTTTTATGTTTTATTTCTTGTTAAGATATGTATTGGGTTGAATTTATAATTCTTTTAAAGTCTTGAAGGAGCTCTAGTAAAGAAACAAAATGAATTTGTATCCATGATTAAGTTTATGCTTTGCATAACCATGTTTACCTTCTATGTCATCACTAAATTTTCAAGAATGAATAAATGAACTTGCATTTCTCATGTTTAAATTCCAAGTTTGTATTTCATATTTATGTTTCAAGTTATCACTTAATCTTTCAAGATAATAAAGAGGTTGCATCTCATATTTAATTTATGCTCTCACTTTATTTTATAATGGCTAAAAGAATCAACGCATGACATATTTATTTTATGCCATCACCTAAAGATCCTTAGAGCACAAGACTTGCCCATGTATCACAAGCAAAGAAATATGATTATTAGAGTTAAAAATTTATTCTTTAAAAAAGTCTTGAGATTGGAGCTTAAAAGGATGTAATAATAATTCTCTTCTCCCTTTACTGGTCCTGTGCGGACTACCGCCGCTCCGGTTTCTTAATATTCTCTTCTCCCTCTACTGGTCCTGTGCGGACTACCGCCTCAGGTTTCTTAATATTCTCTTCTCCTCTCTCTTGGTCCTGTGACGGATTACCGCGCTCCAGTTTCTTGTATCATGTTTATATTTCAAGTTCTTGCATCATGTTTAATTTTCAAGTCATCACCTTAAATCTTAAAGTTAAAGAAATGGAATTGCATATCATGTGTATAATTCCAAGCTATCACTTATAAAGATAAGATTAAAATAAGGTTGCATAGCATGTTTATAACTCTAAGATGTCACCTAAATCTCTAAAGCTCAAGACTTACTCCTTTTATCTTAAGTGAGAATTTTAATTGTGAAGATCCTCCCAAATTTGACAAAAGAACTAGTTTCTAAATGAGTTTTAAGGCTTTGCAAGGATTTTACGGAACTAGTATTTTATATGCACTTAAAATATGATTCTATGTAATTGCATGAGGTTCATGATTCGCCACTGATCCGAGTTTAGTATCAATGTGTGATAATTATGGTTTATTGTTAAGAGAATGATTCATAATTGGTTTAGTAACTAATTAGTTCTATAATTGATAATTCTATGTAAGGATTGGATGCTTATTAAGTACTTGATATCATTGAATGATTTCTGGCTTGCATGTTATAGTTCTTTGTTGCAAATAATGAGAATGCTTATACATGAAATATTCTTTATTATGTAAAATTTACCTTTGTTGCTAGAAGAAAGTGTATCATTGTAAAAGTGTAATTTGGAAAGGTTACGGCTAAGGAAAGACTTGGTATTTAAGCGTGTCCATTATGACCCACCTCTCTTTCTGAGAATCTCTCATATGCATGATTACAGTTGATATATATTATTCTAGTTTAAGACTATAAATAAGAAAATGTTATGATGTTTATGAATTCTATTGTGATATAACATGCAAAGATTTAATGGTGACTTAAACTTATAAGAAAATGATCCTTTGGAACCATCAGGCTATAGGTGGTGAAAAGGTGATTTTAGCCTCCTAACTCGTTCTCTCAAAAGGGTAGAGTCGGGACTTTAGCTTATCAAAAGGGATAAGTATATGCTAGTGACGACTAGTAAAGTATGAGCTCATAACCTAAATTACTCCCAAAAGGGTGGAGTATAGGGTGGCCTAAGGAAAATAATGATGATGATAAGATTTTAAGTCACCTAAGGCACTAAAGAAATGAAATATGTGCATTATGTCCACGTGTAGCTAATATTATATGACGTTCTTTTATGCATGTTATTTGATAATGATGATGAGGAATATGATGTAATGATAAAGGAAAAGTTCATTGTAAATATGACATGTTAAGATTATGATGCATTATAAGACGCATGATTAAAAATTGACGAACCTCGGTTAAGTATTTGTCCGGATTTAAAATGAATCTTTGCATGCTCACTATTTTAGAATAATCCCGAGGTTCCTTGGGACTTTGATGATGACACTGTAGAAGGAGGTACCCTACTGAGAATTCTTTAGCAAGATTCTCACTCCCTTTTCTTTATTTCCGCCATTGTCTCCAGATTCAGATGGCGACATTCGTCCTGTTCGTTGATACCCCTACTTGGGAATTTCACTATGATCCGGTGCATCGCTCGTATCATTTTGAAGGGAGGTGCGCAGTTCGTGTTTTTATTTACATAGGTCGTCCCTTTGCACATCCTGTCCCTAGTTATCGATTTTCTCCTACTTCTCCCTATGGCGATGAAATGGTTTTCGAACATGCACGTCCACTTGATGAAAGGATATTACGTTCTTATCTCGCTTCATCTGCTGTCCACGGATTTCCAGAGTATGTTCCCGAGACGAGATATTCTGAAACTGATCCTTCAGAGGACACTCCTACTCATGTATATTCTGAGAGCTCTGCTCCTACTCCCACACGTGTAAGAGAGGGTAGTGAGGAAACAGTTGTTCAGCCAAGGTTAGCAAGAAGGCCGTCCATGCGACCCCAACATGGTGTATCTCGTGTGTCCCCTCCCGAGGGAGCTCATCAGTGGATCGGATTTATTCCCCCATTTCCAGGACAGTGGCCATAGAGGGTTCTTAGTAAACTTATGTGTGATCATGCACCCTAGTTTTAGGATAACCTTCCCGGCTTATAGAGTTATCTAGTTTAGGGGCATGTATTTCCTTATGTATTTTCTTTTATGGGTTTGCATAAGACAATGATGTATGAACATAACCCACCCTTTGAGTGAGGTTATTGTATGTAAATATATGCTATAATGTGTTTATGGATGTTATATGATGGAGCCAAAGTGATATGATGTGATATATTCTTAAACGTCTTATTATACTCCACTTACTCGTTCACGTTGTACTCGGCTCACGTTTTCAATTATGTTTTTTTTTAAAAAAAAATGGCTCGTAATTTCACTAAGTATTTTCAAATTATGAAGAAGGAACCAAAGTAAGGAGTAAAGTCTAGTCATTAATCAGATTCAACCTAGGTGTATTTGGTTAATAACTAGGGTGTTACAGTAGGGAGTAGTTTCTAAATTTATTTCTATGCTTTGAGGAGTTGTGTTTTTAGCTCAAAATGATGAAATTATGAACTTGCCTTAGCTTTTCATTTTGGTTTTCCTCTTCAATTTTTCTTTAACCAATTCAACCATATGGCCTAGGTGGAACTAAGATGATGGCTTGATGATGAGGACCTTGAGGGTGGGTTGTAAATCCATCACAAGTTAGGCCTCTAAAGCTTGAAAATTCCACTTGATGCAAAACTTTAAAGAATAATGCTTTATGATGCTAAAACAAAGATTTTTAGTTTAGAACTTGAAAGATGTATTTTTCCTTTTATGTTTTATTTCTTGTTAAGATATGTATTGGGTTGAATTTATAATTCTTTTAAAGTCTTGAAGGAGCTCTAGTAAAGAAACAAAATGAATTTGCATCCATGATTAAGTTTATGCTTTGCATAACCATGTTTACCTTCTATGTCATCACTAAATTTTCAAGAATGAATAAATGAGCTTGCATTTCTCATGTTTAAATTCCAAGCTTGTATCTCATGTTTATGTTTCAAGTCATCACTTAATATTTCAAGATAATAAAGAGGTTGCATCTCATATTTAATTTATGCTCTCACTATATTTTATAATGGCTAAAAGAATCAACGCATGGCATGTTTATTTTATGCCATCACCTAAAGATCCTAGAGCTCAAAGACTTGCCCATGTATCACAAGCAAAGAAATATGATTATTGGAGTTAAAGAATTTATTCTTTAAAAAGTCTTGAGATAGGAGCTTAAAAGATGTAATAATAATATTCTCTTCTCCCTCTATCGTCCTGTGCGGACTACCGCCGCTCAGGTTTCTTAATATTCTCTTCTCCTCTCTATGGTCCTGTGTGACTACCGCCGCTCCGGTTTCTTAATATTTTCTTCTCCCCTCTATCGTCCCTGTGCGGATTACCGCCGCTCCAGCTTTCTTGTATCATGTTTATATTTCAAGTTCTTGCATCATGTTTAATTTTCAAGTCATCACCTTAAATCTTAAAGATAAAGAAATGGAATTGCATATCATGTTTATAATTTCAAGCTATCACCTTATAAAGATAAGATTAAAATAAGGTTGCATAGCATGTTTATAATTCTAAGATGTCACCTAAATCTCTAAAGCTCAAGACTTACTCCTTTTATCTTAAGTGAGAATTTTAATTGTGAAGATCCTCCCAAATTTGACAAAAGAACTAGTTTCTAAATGAGTTTTAAGGCTTTGCAAGGATTTTACCGGGAACTAGTATTTTATATGCACTTAAAATATGATTCTATGTAATTACATGAGGTTCATGATTCGGCCACTGATCTGAGTTTAGTATCAATGTGTGATAATGATTTGATATGATTGAAGTTGTGATAATTATGGTTTATTGTTAAGAGAATGATTCATAATTGGTTTAGTAACTAATTAGTTCTATAATTGATAATTCTATGTAAGGATTGGATGCTTATTAAGTACTTGATATGATTGAATGATTTCTGGCTTGCATGTTATAGTTCTTTGTTGCAAATAATGAGAATGCCTGTACATGAAATGTTCTTTATTATGTAAAATTTACCTTTGTTGCTAGAAGAAAGTGTATCATTGTAAAAGTGTAATTTGGAAAGGTTCGCTAAGGAAAGACTTGGTATTTAAGCGGGTCCATTGTGACCCACCTCTCTTTCCGGGGAATCTCCCATATGCATGATTACACTTGATATATATTATTCTAGCTTAAGACTATAAATGAGAAAATGTTATGATGTTTATGAATTGTATTATGATATAACATGCAAAGATTTAATGATGACTTAAACTTATAAGAAAATGATCCTTTGGAACCATCAGACTATAGGTGGTGAAAAGGTGATTTTAGCCCCGTAACCCGTTCTCTCAAAAGGGTAGAGTCGGGACTTTAGCTTATCAAAAGGGATAAGTATATGCTAGTGACGACTAGTAAAATATGAGCTCATAACCTAAATTACTCCCAAAAGGGTGGAGTATAGGGTGGCCCAAGGAAAATAATGATGATGATAAGATTTTAAGTCATCAAAGGCACTAAAGAAATGAAATATGTGCATTGTGTCCATGTGTAGCTAATATTATATGACGTTCTTTTATGCATGTTATTTTGATAATGATGATGAGGAATATGATGTAATGATAAAGGAAATGTTCATTGTAAATATGACATGTTAAGAATAAGATGCATTATAAGACGCATGATTAAAAATTGACGAACCTCGGTTAAGTATTTGTCCGAACTTAAAATGAATCTTTGCATGCTCACTATTTTAGAATAATCCCGAGGTTCCTGGGGACTTTGATGATGACACTATAGAAGGAGGTACCCTACCGAGAATTCTTTAGCAAGATTCTCACTCCCTTTTCTTTATTTCCGTCATTGTCTCCAGATTCAAATGGCGACATTCGTCCTGTTCGTTGATACCCCTACTTGGGAATTCCACTATGATCCGGTGCATCGCTCGTATCATTTTGAAGGGAGGTCTTGTGATTCGTGTTTTTATTTACATAGGTCGCCCATTTGCACATCCTGTCCCTAGTTATCGATTTTCTCCTACTTCTCCCTATGGCGATGAAATGGTTTTCGAACATGCACGTCCACTTGATGAAAGGATATTACGTTCTTATCCCGCTTCATCTGCTGTCCATGGATTTCGAGAGTATGTTGCCGAGACGAGATATTCTCAAACTGATCCTTCAGAGGCCCCTGCTACTCATGTATATTCTCGAGAGCTCTGCTCCTACTCCCACACGTGTAAGAGAGGGTAGTGAGGAAACAGCTTGTTCAGCCGAGGTTAGCGAGAAGTCCGTCCATGCGACTCTGACCTGGTGCATCTCGTGTGTCCCGTCCGAGGAGCTCATCAAAGGATCGGATTTATTCCCCATTTCAGGACAGTGGCCATAGAAGGTTCTTAGTAGATTTATGTGTGATCATGCACCCTAGTTTTAGGATAACCTTCCCGGCTTATGGAGTTATCTAGTTTAGGGGCATGTATTTCCTTAAGTATATTTTCTTTTATGGGTTTGCATAAGATAATGATGTATGAACATAACCCACCCTTTGAGTGAGGTTATTGTATGTAAATATATGCTATAATGTGCTTATGGATGTTATATGATGGAGCCTAAGTGATATGATGTGATATATTCTTAAACGTCTTATTATACCCCGCTTACTCGTTCACGTTGTACTCGGCTCATGTTTTCAATTATGTGTTTAAAAAAAAAATGGCTCGTAATTTCACTAAGTATTTTCAAATTATGAAGAAAGAACCAAAGCAAGGAGTAAAGTCTAGTCATTAATCAGATTCAACCTAGGTGTATCTGGTTAATTACTAGGGTGTTACATTTCTTGTTAACAAAAGATAATGTAAAGAAAATATGTCCTTGATGAGTCCTTCAATTTCAGCCAAGATAAGAGCTAATGGAGGAAGAATTTTTCTTGTGATTTTGTGTTTGATAATGGAAAGGTTGTGTGTCTAGGAGTTGGTTTATGGTTGAAATGTGTATGCTTAAGGTTTAGAGCTTGGTTAGAGGTTGGGAATGGAGTTTCTTGGATGTGAATAAGGAAGAAGAAGAAAGCTTGAAGTATTGAGAGAATTTGAGAACTTTGAGCAAACTTTGATCAAGAAAACTATCAAGTAAGTAAGTACCAAGGCTATGGATGTTTGTGTGAACATTTTAGGCTTAGAAGAGCTCATATTTATAGGAAAAATAGAGGGAGTAGTCGTGTGATATAAGGCTGGAAATGGAAGGATTTTATTTATTTATTTTATTAAAGAAAACTTAGAAAGGAAAGCATAATGTATAGTAATGATTTGTACATGCATTTTTGTTTGGAAATAAATAAAATATGGAGGTAATGGAAGCATAATGTCCGCAAGCTTTATGGCTGTTTTGGAAGAAGTTTTTGGAATAATTTTTAATCCAAGACAACTCAAAATAAGAGCAAATGGAATGACAATGATGTGATATGTGTACTATTGATGTAAAAAAAATAAAATATGAGATATTGGAGTGCCATAGGTGCACGGTTTCTATGGCCATCATGGAAGGAATTTTTTGTTGATTAAAAACAATTTAAAAGAAAGCATGAGTCAAGATAATGATGTTTGATGTGTATTAGTTGTTGAAAACAAAAAAAAATATGGAGATAAAGGACCTAGTTGCCGTGAACCTTCATAGCTTGAATAGAAAGAATTCTTTTGAATAAAACCAATGTGAAAGAAAGGAAAAGAAAGCAAATGACATAATGATGTAGCATGTATCTTTGTTAGAAAAAAAAATTAAAATATGTGGTATTGAGAGTGATATGGCCGTGATCTTCACAAGGCCAAGTGGAAGGCAATTTCTTGCTTTTGATAAATGGTAGGACATGTATTTGAGATATGCCTAATGATGTAGTGCATTATTCTTTGAAATAAAATGAGGAAAAAAAAACAAAATATGAGCACATGATGGTGGTAGGAAGGCCACGGCTATTTAGGGAACAATGGGGAATAATTATTTAATTTTCTATGTGGTAGGACACAAGGATAGTATAATTAATTAGGTGGTAGTTTTAGGAATTGGTAATTTTGTGAAAATGGTAAAACTAGGTGTGTAAGATAACTCAAGACTAGGTGAAAAGATAATCTCATACTAGTAATGGAGTTAATTTCAAATGAGTTAAAACCAATTTGTAATATAGGTTCTAATCTTAGGATAAGAAAATATAAATTTATAAGATTTTACCTAAACCGTAAATTTAACTTTGGCCTAAAACATCACTAAATTTATGAGCTCCTAAAATCAAGGAAAAGTAATTTAATTTTACCTTAGGTAAATCTTGACTCTAATTACCTCAAGTAATTATTTTTAACCTTGGGTAATTAATTTTAAACTCAAGGTTAATGAATAAAATCAATTTGAGTTCAAATAGAGTTTTTATACTATCTTAATTACACAAGTAAACCTATTCACCACAACTAGGAGTAAAAAGGTAATTTCACGTAAAAATCCCTGTAAATACTAGACAATCTCAAATCATACTTGAAATAGCTATTTTGAATCTTTGGGTGAAAACCAAATTGAAAAAATTATATAATTTCATGAAAAATTACTGCAGGGGTAAAACGGTAATTTTACTTACGGTAAAAATTGAGAATTGAGATTTTTACCTCTAAGGCACATATAATCCCCATCAAGTCTTAAACTAACCCCTCAAAGATAATCTAGATTGGTTATCTTTGATTTTCTAGGTAAAAATGACCTTAGGGGCATTTTGGTCATTTTACACGTATAGAAAAATTGGGGTTTGCGACTTTCGCAGGAATCGCTAAACAAGTCTCCTATGATGTTTCTCTAATGTTATATTCCTTTATTGAGAATTATTTGACCTTGAATTACGTGTAAAAATTACCTAAGGGCATTTTGGTAATCTTAACATAGCAGTAAAAACTAGGGTGTTACAGTGTGCACTGAAGTCAAATACCGGCTTCTACTCCTGCTCATCGACGGGAGGTGCATATCCAACCCACTGGGCCAACTCAGCTGGGGTGGCTAAGCAGTGAGAGGGTCAGGCATGTGCTCCGCAGCGGGGCACCATCCTCACTCTACCTCCTTGGAGTAGCTGCGTCACGGTATCCTCGCTACCCAACTCCATGGGTATGGCGGGGGAAGAACCCATGGATGGGATGTCCGTCTCGGAGAAAGCTCGGGGCGAACGGGGAACGTACTCGGGATAGGCGCGGATGGCGGAAGCAGCGTCGGGGGTGGGACGAATGCGCTCTCCTCAGGGGCGTGTGCGCTCGAACAGGACGTCAAAGTGAACCGGAAGCTAGTGACTGGCTAAGTGAAGGGGCGATCCAGAAATACAAACATACAGACGAAGCAACGACCTACGAAATGATAGGACTGGTGCGTGGCGTCAAAATACAGCTCCCATGTCGGCGCGTCAATGTATATGACGAAGGATGCCATCGTCCTCTAAAGACGTGATGGAAAAAGAAGATAGAGGGAGTGAGAAAATTTCTAAAGAATCTCAGTAGGGAAATTCTCCTATCCTAGTGTCATGATCTACGTCCTTAGAAACCTTGGGTTTATTATAAAAAGGTGTGCATGCATAGAGTTCATTATTAGGTTTTTGAACATAATTATCCAAGGCCTGTTCATTTTAGGATGAATCTTAATGTCATGAATGCAACATAGCAAGGCATGAATGCATGAATATACATTATGCAAGAAAGTAGTAGAACATAATCATCAAGAAACATCATATAAGTGGCATCTAGTGGCATATAACTTTTCACATGAAACTTTCATTTTTTTTTAATTGTGTGACATTAAACTTCACACTTTTTATCATGGGGGCCACCCTAAAAACATCTCTAGCTTATGAGTTCATACCTAACTAGTCGTCACTAGTTCTTACTTATCCTCTGATAAGCGTAACATAATAATAATCCCGACTTCAAGAGTACGGGCTTATAGGGCATAAGGATCACTTATCATAACCTTTAATTCGGGAAGTCCGTAGGAATATTTCCTTCTTTGAAACACAATTACTGGTAACTAGTACACAGTTATTTGTCCGATCTGGCAAGCTCGATGACAATACCCTTACGTTTTTGTTCTTGGGGATGCTCGGCTAAATCGGGGTCACCTAGAACGCGTCTCAGTCTATGTCACATTTGTTCTTGGGCGTGCTCGGCTAAACCGGTGTCACCCAGAATGTATCTTAGTACATTTATCCTTGGATGTGCTCGGCTAAACCAGTGTCATCTAGGACATATCTCATGGAGTTTCTTTTTTTAAAAAAAATTTTTCTTAAGTCCTCAAATTTGACAGAAATTCGGCAGCCTAATAGTAGTACACCGAATTTCTTTCAAATTTGCTCTATGCCACAAGAGCTAATAGTACATGTAAATCAAGTCGTCAATATCATGCAACATATCCATTCATACAACAATACATCATAGCATGTCATGATTCAAGAAAAATCATTCCTAGCTTTTCATATATCTCTAGCATATGTATCATTAATGTTCCATATGAAACTATAACATGCAAAGATTAAGTTCTATCTCTAAGGATCAATTCCTCATAAAATAAACGTACTTATGATTCATGAATAGTCATGCATTTCTCATTAATTTATGTTAGGCAATCTCATAGTTTCATATGTAAACAAGATTATGGATTCATATCATTCAAGTAGGGAAAATGTTTATTGCATACTTGGGGTTCTGGTAATCGATTACACAGCTTCGAGTTTCAAAACAGAGAAGTTGAGGGCTCTGGTAATCGATTACACAGCTTCGGGTTTTCAAAACAGGAAGGTTGGGGGCTCTGGTAATCGATTACATCAAACTTGGGCCCCAAGAACATCTGAGTAATCGATTACACGAAATGGTAATCGATTACTAATGTTCCAGTACATGTAATTGATTACATAATTCTATAAACGATTACTTAGGCCTAAAAGTTCATGTTTGAGTTTGGCAAAACTTTCTAGTAATCGATTACATGGGCTTTGTAATTGATTACCAATACCTTTAAAATATGAAATTTTCAGTGTAAAACATCTTCTAAGTTATCCTTCCCTTCTCTAACCATTTTGAACCTTGTTCCAACACTCACTTTGAAATCAAAACATTTTTGCAAGATAAATGCCCATAGTTTCAAAATTTAGTTGAAAGAGTTAGATCTTTGAGCCTTAGATCTTTAGGTGATAAACATAAACATGCCAATGCAAGTTCCATTTTAATCTTATCATTATAGAGTGATGGCAAGGAAAAGTAAATATGCAAGGCTTGAAAATAAACATGAGAATGCAAGTTCATTCTTAATCTTTAAGTTTTGTGATGGCTTGAAACATAAACATGCTAGATAAGAAATGTAAACATGAAGTGCAAGTTCATTTCTTATCTTTGAGCTTTACGTGATGACTTGAAAAATAAATATGATATGCAAGTTCAATTCTTTATTTTAGTGCTCTAGGCCCCTTAGAGTTTTCACTCTAAATCAACAATCAACTTTAAGATTGAAATAGGTAGGTTTTGAGATTAATTATTAAGGTGATAGCAAGGAAAATAAACATGAATGCAATCCATTTCTTATCTATTTGAGTCCTAGGCTCAGGATTACTCTTCACAATAACATAGTTTCTTTGTGTTGTTAAAAACCTTTTCAAAAGTTAAACCTTCAAGCTTTAGAGGTCAAACAAGTGATGGTTTTGAAACCAACACTCAAGATCCTCATCATCAAGCCATGGTTTCTTCCAAATGTAGGCCATTTGGCTGAAAATCAAAGGGAAGGAAAAGGATGAATAAGAACCAAAAAGAAAGTCGAGAAGGAAGAAACATCAACATTGTATTTTTACAAGTCAAGAGATAAACAATAAAAGAAAAGAATACAACTCCCTACCTTGGATGTGCTTCTTGATTAAGAGGGAGAGCTTGGTCTTGAAAAGAGTAGAGGAAGAAGAAAAAGAGCTCTTTGAGATGAGAGAAAGAAAACTTGGGAGGTGTAAGAGAAATGAGCAAAGGGGTTTCATGGGAGGCTTCTCCTATTTATAGAGAAATGAAACACATGGGGGGTGAAAAGGAGGGAGGGGTGACCGACCATGGTGGAAGGAAAAGGAGGGAAAATATCTCTTGTGTGTGTCATTTCAAGGTATGGCTAGGTATGGTTGAAGGTATAGTTCTTTGAGTGTGAAATGTTATTAAAAAAAATCAACATGTGATGAATTTTGGAGGGGGAGTGGCCGTGTGTTTTAATGGCCATGGGCGAGGGAAATTATTTTATTTCCTTTGTGGTATGATGTGGTTTAGAGGATATGTTTGATTAGGTATTTGATTAGGAGTTTGTGGTTAAGTGTTTGAATGAGAAAGTGGGTAATTAAGGGCTTTTCAAGACAAGTTTAGGAGTGGTCTTGGTTATTAGTGGAGTCAAACACCCTCTAATCAAGATTTTCAATCACATCCATTAGTTCCTTGATTTAAGGAAATTGATAGGAAGAACACTATTTTTTGATTTATGACACAATGTCTTGATTTTGAAAAAAGGATTTTGAGCTTCCCTAAGCAATCTTAGGTTCTAATTAATTCCAATTAATTGTTTTAATTGTAGATTAATTATGGAAATTAATTAATCTTCGATTATAGCCTAATATTGCTTAGGTTTGCTTAATCATATGATTAAGCTCATTAGGTGCTCAATCAAGGGCAAAATTATCATTTTACACAAAAATTGCCCGGGACCATCGGGACTTAAACAGACTTGCCTAGACTCATAAAAACATCATTTAAATCCTTTAGGGTGGAGTTCGGGCTCAATCAGCTCACTAGTCAGTGTTAAACAGCCACATGGGCATTTTGGTCATTTAGCGCGTCGAAACTCAAAAATAAGATTCTTCTGCTTTATTAGCATACATGCCACACATAATCCCCTTTGAACATGAAGTTGACCCTTTGAGGACTGTCAGATCGGCTGTCCTCGAATTCCGAGTGAAAAATGACCTCAAGGGCATTTTGGTTATTTTCGCTCAGACAGAAAATCGAGGTGTTACAAAAATCTCTAATCTCCAAATGAGCAACAACAACATTTATCTCCGCCTTCAGTCCGGATCATACTTCACGCACTTCCAAAACTCGTTAGGGTTACCTTGAAAGATCCTTGAAAACTTAATTAGCTCTTTAAACTTCACAGTGTATTGCGTGATGCTCATCTCTCCTTGGGTCAGCCGCATGAACTCCACATCCTTGGCATTCTTCACCAATGTCGAAAAGTACTTCTCATAGAAACAAGTCTTGAACATCTTCCAATTGATCATGGTGCCAGCTACCTCTAACAGCCTTCAAATGCTAACCCACCAAAGCTCAACGTTTGCCTCTAGCATAAAAGCAACAAAAGTCACCTTCTGTTCTTTGATGCAGGTAATCACCGTGAAGATCTTCTCCATGCTCTTGATCCACTTGTTACCTTGGTTAGGATTTAAAGCTCCTCTAAATGATGGTGGGTTTGCCTTACGGAATTCTCCAAATTGGGCATGCTCTTGACCATTAGCAGTGTTGGGGCCACGACCGGTATCGCCCTGATGGTCTATCCGTTCAAACATCATTTGCATGGCCCTTGTCATGTTGCAATCTTACTACTTTGATCGCTCACACTCGAAGTCCTATTCTGTCATGGTAGTGCCATTGGGTCCTAAGCACACAGAGCAATAAATATTGGGGGTGATCAGGCTCAATACTTTATGCAAAGTAAGCTAGTTACTGTGGCACACACACATATACAAAAGTCATGCATTTCTATCCTATAGATTATTCTATCAATAAAGCACTATACATGACATAACTATCGCATTATGCTTAAAAAGCGTAGTCAATTCAATCTTCAGGCTCCGTGAGAACCAAACTACTCTGATACCAAAATGTAACACCCTAACTTTCAATACAATACGCCTAGGACGCATAGTGGTTAATCGTTAGTTGTTACTCTTTTATCTCAGAACTTCACTTGATTTTTAATCTTTGAAAATAAGTCTATGGAAAATACGACTCATTTTTTTTTGAAAGACCAAACTATGAGCCGTTCGCATATAAAATATAGCGTATAAATATTCTTCATATGCTATTTAATAATAGTACATATCATTGGCATATTCCTAACCATCTATTACATAGCATATATGCAAATCACAACAGAGTATAGCATAAAATGAGAACGTCATCATATCATAACATTGACTTTAAATATCATGTCAAATAATAATAATAATAATAACAATGTATAAATATTCTAAGAGCACAATACCATAACAATTGTACCAAGTCCATCGATAAAGGTCGAGCATACATTAATTCAAAAGTTAAGCATACTATGACGCAGCTAAACCCCTCGTGGGTGCGTGTCTACTAAAAACTAGGTTATAAGCATGTACGAAGACTAGGCAACTCCTACGTGCTATAAGCATGAAGGACTATATCTCCACTTCCGCTGCACCACTCTGATGTCAACTGTAGTGTAACTCATATGCCGGCATCTCAAGGAAGTCCACGAACTTCACCATCATCCTTGTCTGGAGATAACATGGATGAAAGAAGAGGGGTGAGAAACTTATTCAAGATTCTCAGTAGGGCTTCCTGACTCTAACATAAGTGTCATCGTCATCGTCCCCATCCATTTCAATTTTCGTTTTAAAAGGGATGTATAGGCATAAGGTTCAATTTTAAACTTTTCAAACTATTTATTTGAAGTGGTTGTCTTTTAACATGGGTCTTAATGTCATGAATGCAACAGGTATCTCATGTATGCATGGCAATGCTTCCAATGCATAAGTAACACATGTGAATAACATAAGCCTACTCACAACATGAACTTGTAACGTTCAAATTCAAAACACAAGATAAGGCTAAGTATATAAGCATGAGATAAGCTAGAGAACTAAAGCAGTGGAAAGTAAATGGATGCATGGTAGGACAAACAGGATGAGTCAAATATCACTTAGCATGCATGGGAAGGCAAGAGAACCTATGATAATATACTTTGTAACGCCCTGATTTTCTGTCTGAGTGGAAAATGACCAAAATGCCCCTAAGGTCATTTTCAGCCCAGAATTTGAGGATGGTCGACCCGGCAGTCCTCGAAGGGCCAACTCAATGTTTGAAGGGGATTGAATGACCCTTAAGTGGTTTCGGAGGCAAAAGTCTCATTTTCCGCAGTTTCGGGTCAAAATGACCAAAATACCCCTATAGCGTTTTACGCGGGTAAAGGTGCCATTTGAGCCCGAAACTTTCCCCAGAGGTTCAAAACCATGTTTTTACATGTTTCAAAACATCTGTTTGAGTCTCGGCAGTCCCGGGCAATTTTAGTGCAAAATTACGATTTTGCCCCTAGAATAGTGTTTTTGAGCTTAACGATGTGATTAAGCAAACCTAAGCAATATTAGGCTCTAAACGAAGATTAATTAATTTCCATAATTAATCTAGAGTCAAAATAAATTATTAAAATTAATTAGAACCTAAAATTGCTTAGATTAGATTTAAATCCCTTTTCTAAAACTCAAGATTTCACTCTTGGAATCTTGAATAGTATTTTCTCTCACCAATTCCTTAAATCAAGGAATTGTGTCTAGAATTGTTTATACACTAAAATGAATTTATAACTCGCTAATGATGCAAGAACACTCTTTAATTATGTCTTGACAACCTTAATTACCCATTTTCTCACCTAAACACTTTCTTACAAACTCCTAATCTTAATCCTAATCAAAGATACACCTAAACACAACTCTAAACCACAATTAAAATGCAAGAAACCCTCCCCCCATGGCTGATGCATTTCGGCCACCTCTCTCCCTTTTACCTCACATGTTGAATTGTTTCTCACTCAAAGAACCATGCTTGAGGCCATACCTTGAACCATACCTCACCATACTTTGAACCATACCTCAAGATCACATTATCTCATCTCATGGAACTCATGGGTTCCCTCCATTCTGCATGGCCGAAGCCTCCACCTCCTTGTACCTTTCATTTTCTTTATTTCTCTATAAATAGCTTGCTTGGGTGAACTTGTATCATTTTGGGTTCATTTGCAAAGTGTAAGTTTTCAAAGAAACACTTCAAAGCTTCCTTTTTCTCTCAAGTTCAAGTCTTCAAGTTCTTTAAGTTCTTCATCCTCTTCTCTCATTCCAACCTCCTAATCACTAGGTAGGGATTTTCTTTCAAGAGTTATTTCATTTAAAGTTCACAATTTCTTTATGTGTTCATAGTTTCTCTTGAATCCTTTTTAGAACTTCTTTTCTTCTTCCACTCCTCTATGTTTATCGGCCATGAGGCTTGTAAATCAAAGAAATGAGAGCTTGATGATGAGAGTTTCATGATGATGTTCATCATTTGAACAATCTCTAAAGCTTGATATTTGATCTTGAGTTAAAGATGTTTTTAGTTTTCTTCTTAAACCTTTGAAACCTTTCACTTTGATGGTATTTTAAAATGGTTAACATGAACTCAATGATGAGAGCTCATGGTGTTGGTGTTAGTGCATCATCAAGATCATGGTCTCTAGAGTTCCAAATATTTCTTTTCTTCTCCAACAATTTCGGTTCTTCTTCCTTTCCTTTCTTTATGATTTCGGCCATATTGGCCAAGGGAGCTCACAATGGCTTGATGATGAGAGCTTCTAGATGATGACTATGTGTTCATCACAATGAGGCCTCTAGAGCTTGAGTTTTAATAAAAATGTTATTTATGTTTACATTCCAAGGAAAAGAACTTTGTGTTTAAAGAACCCTTGAGGTTCACTCTTGTTTTTCTTTACCTTGTCATGATGAGTTTGGGTTGAGGTTTAAGTTCCTTTAAAGTCTTGTATGAGCTCTAATAAGAAATAAAATGAACTAGCATTCATATTTAAATTCAACCTTATGCATTGCATGGTTATTTTGAGCTTTGCATTCATATTTAATTCCCAAGCCATCACTTAAAGTAAAGGATAAAGAATGGAGTGCATCTCGTATTTACATTGTTGCTTAGCATATTTACTTTTATCACTAAGGAACGTAAAGATTTAAAATGAGAACTTGCACTATCACCTAACTAAATCTCAAAGCCTTTCTATTTCGGCCTTAAAGTCGATTGTTGCTGGGCCTAGAGCACTAAATAAAGAAATAAACTTGCATATTTATATTACAAGTCTTGCATATTTATATTCCAAGTCTTGCATATTTATTTTAAGCCTTGCATTTTTATATTCAAGTCATGCACGTTTACTTTAAGCTCTCACTTTATTTTGTAATGAAGGATAGAAATGAAGTGCATAGCATGTTTAAATTATGTCATCACTTAAAGGATCTTAGAGCTCAAAGACTTGCCCATTTTATCTCAAGTTTAAGTTTAATGAGGGAGCATTCTTTGAATGCATGATTTCAGCCTTGTGGTGATGATGAACTTGGAATGAGTTTCATCTAGTTTCAAGGACCAACAAGCCAAGTTTCAAGAATCCTTTTAAATCTCATGAATTTGTTCAAGTTCAAGACTGACAAGGTTCTAAGAGTTTAACTCTTTTGAAGGAGGGATTAAGTGGTCACTAACCTAAGGATGTTTTTAGTCTCTTTCACAAAATAAAATGGTTTGCAAAAGAGTTTTAGAAGTCTCGAAAACGATTCCAAGAGAAACTAGCAACTTATGTGTTTTAAGACATCAAGTTATGTATCTTTTTAGGACTTAATGTTTCGGTTCTTCCATGATGTGTTTGCTGCTGTATGATGATGTTATGATGTGTGGAAATTATGTATGGTGAGGTAGGAACACATCTATGCATGTTAAAAGAGAAACTAGCTTTCTAGAAAAACCGTAAAGTCAAGATTTAGCATAGTTTTATCCCATTTATTTATGGACACTGCCCAAACTGTTTTAATGGGAATATAATCAGATTAGGATTGATTAATCATGAAAAATTTGGTTGCATTTGAAGTAGGAATGAATTTTAGCACCTATAGAGAAACTAGTAACTAGTAAACCGTAAAACCGCAATTCTAGAACCCTTAGAACATTTAATTCTTAGAATCTGTCCAGCAACCTTATAAAGTAGAGAACATGGTTTATAATTAGTTCCTTGATGTAGTAATGACTCATAATTGGTTTAGGTTTAACTTATAGCGCCTTAGGCGAAGACAGAACTAAGAAAGGGTCTAAAACGCAAGTTCTAGAATCCCGTAACCATAAGTTTATAACGCTGCCCCTAAGGAATGATGTTGTTAGATTTAATAGAGAGCATAAGTAAATAATAAGGTTTATTAGAAGAGAACCCTTAGGTGCATAAAAGTTTGATAGACGATGATAGGTTAACTTCATCACAAGTTTAAGGCCCGTAAGGGTCAAAGCATAAAATACCGTAGGACCAAGTGAATAATGAACTTTTAATGTTGCTTGTGAAAGTATGAGGATGATTATGCGAATGCATGAAATTATGATGAAGGATGCATGTTTGATTGACTCATGTGGCATAAAGGAGAATTTGGAAGAAATTTGGCATGCCGCAGTTATGTCGCCGAATTTCTGACAAATTCGGGACTTAGGAAGTTTTTGAAAAACTATGAAATTTTTATGAGCTACTAAGATGAGTTCTCGCATCAGTTTGGCCGAGCACCTCCAGAGAACTCATGTGACATCGGTACCAAGATTAATTCTTGGGTGACACCGGTTCGGCCGAGCACCCCCAAGAAATGCCCCCTAGCCTGTACTGGATAAGTCTGGATTATGTTTATGATTATGTTGCGCTTATCGAGATTGATAAGTAAGAACTAGTGACGACTAGTTGAGGTATGAGCTCATAACCTAGAGATGTGACACATTCTGGGTGACACCGGTTCGGCCGAGCACCCCTAGAGCGCTTGTCTTTTAGGGTGGCCTATGAGGAAGTTATGATGATTATGTCACAAAGAGAATTTAATTGCCACTTTATGCTACAACTATTATGATGTTCTCAAATATATGATGATTATTCTTGCATTAAGTAGAGCCATGCATACATTCTTGAATATATGCTTGCATCCATGACATTAAGAATCATGCTAAAATGAATGGACTTTGGCTAAACTATGTTTTAGAACCTAAAAATGGACTTAATGCATGCTCACTTATTTTGTTTATTAAACCCAAGGTTCTTGAGGACGTAGATGATGACACCTAGGTTGTAGGAGACCCTACTGAGATTCTTTAGCAAGATTCTCACTCCCTCTATCTCTTTCTTTCCGTCATGTCTTCAGATGGCGACGTTCGTGGTTTTCGTGGACACCCTGACGTGGGAGGTGCACTATGACCCGGCTTACGGGTCATACCATTTTGAGGGATAGTGCACGGTGCGAGTTTTCATGTTCGTAGGACGTCCCTTCGCCCACCCCGAGCACACCCATCGCTTCTCCTCGACAGCACCCTATGGCAAAGACGAGCGGGTTTTTGAGCGCGCGCGTACGCATAACGAGAGAGTGCTCCGCATGCACACCGCCGCGTCAGCCATGCGTGACTATCCCGATTATGTGCCCCGGACCTACTTCTCGGAGACCGACCCGTTCGAGGACCCGCCTACCCATCCGTATAGCGAGAGCTCCGCCCCCTCTCTACCACTGATGAGGGAGGGCAGTGAGGATACCGTGACTCAGCCACGGCTTGCACGACGACCGGAGATGTGGCCATACCGCGGGGGTCACTCTCGATCCCCGTTCCGCCTCTTCACGCCCGAGGAGCTCGCCCAGTTCCCCGGATATATGCCTCACTCACGAGACGGACATCAGTAGGAGGTGACGTACGACCGATGGAGTACCCGGGTAGAGCACACACTACATAGATAGGGATGAACCTTCTTTTATTTTAGAGGTCATCTCATTAGTTGCACTTGGGTAGGGGAGTTGCCTTTATAGTTTCCGTTGCATTTTCCCTTGTATTTCCTTTTTAGTTGTATTGCTCATGATGTATCAAACTAAGCCCCACTCTATACAAGTGGGCATTTCATATATTATATAAATATTCAGTTCAGTGTTATCATGATGTACCTTTATTTGCTTATGTCATGTTGTTATGCGATGCTTGCTTTATTACCTTTCGTGCATTATTAATTAACGTGTCGCGCGGCTCTCACTTTGCTTTTATAATTAAAAAAAAATTTACCAGTATTTTCGCTAAGTATTTTAAAGTAATAAGGAAGCTATGACGTAACAGACTAATGATTAACCTAATTATGTTCTAGAGTATTAGGTTAAAAATTAGGATGTTACATACTTTCTCATAATTGAACTCTCAAGTTCATTTTTTAACAACCACCCTCTTATGTCATCACCCTAAACCAACCATTTCACCTTCCCTGATGATTTTTCAATCATCACCAAAACTTCACCTCACTGATCACCTAGGATGAGCTCAACCTAACTAGCATCGCTAGATTTAACATAGGGTAAATAGAGGGGGAAACACATCACTTCCTTTCCTTAACTTAACTTTCTTATTATGAGCATGCAACTTACTTGGATCACCTTTCATAACCTTTAATTCGAGGAGCCTAAAAGATCACCTTATTAGATCACCTCTCATAACCTTTAATTCGGAAAGTCTAGAGGATAATTTCCATGTGTCTCATGTCACCTTAACCTTAGCATGTTATCTAGAGATGCAAATATGTGAATATATCATTTCATATTCCATGCTTACCAAATACTTAAGTTATGCACCTCAATTTATTCAAACATAATCATAACATGCCATAATATATCATTTAATTGATCATATAAGCATGCATCATATTCATTACATATATCCTTAAACATGTCATAATTTAATATAACAATACACATGCTCCTATCCAGTGTGCCGAACATCAAGGGCCAGGCTTAGCTAATGCACATGCTATGCTCAACAGGATATATGTATACAATCATACTAAAGACCACAATTCAAGATTAAGCATGCAAAGTCATCAATCCATGTTATTCCAAGTAGATAGATTGACTAAGTCTGCTCATTTTTTGCCCATCAAAGCCAGTTATCCTTTGGACAAGTTAACTTCTTTGTACATACAAGAAATAGTAAGACTGCATGGCATTCCTTTTTCTATAGTTTCTGATAGAGATCCCAGATTTACTTTGAGATTTTGGGGAGCTTTTCAAAAGGCCTTTGGAACCAAACTTTGTTTAAGTACTACTTACTATCCCCAGACTGACGGACAAACGGAAAAAACCATACAAACCCTGGAAGACATGTTAAGGGCACGCGTGATCGAGCAAAAAGGAAGTTGGGATAAGTTACTTCCATTAGTTGAATTTGCTTATAATAACAGTCATCATGCTAGTATTGGCATGGCCCCGTATGAAGCACTGTATGGAAGAAAATGCCAATCTCCATTATATTGGTACGACTTAGGGGAAACAAGATTACTGGGATGCGACCTTGTTAACCAAACGACGGAGCAGATCCAAAAGATCAGGAGTAAAATTCACACCGCACAAAATCATCAAAAGAGCTACGCAGACACTCGAAGGAAACCTTTAGAGTTTCAAGAGGGAGAACATGTATTCTTGAAGGTCACGCCCACTGCTGGAGTAGGTAGAGCCCTTAGAGTTAAAAAGTTATCAGCCAGGTTCATAGGTCCTTTTCAAATTCTCCAATGAATTGGGTCAACTGCTTACCAAATAGCCTTACCTCCACATTTATCTAACCTTCATAATGTTTTCCATATATCTTAACTTTGAATGTATCATCCAGATCCACACCATATTATTGATCCTGAGTCTATACAGTTAAGGGATGACTTAACATTTCAAGCCCCAGCTATTTAGATCGTTGATAGAGAAGTCAAGCAACTTAGAAATAAATCTTTGCAACTTGTAAAAGTGGCTTGGGGTGGACCTGAAAATGAAGAATATACATGGGAATTAGAATCAAGCATGAAGAAAGATTATCCAGAGTTATTTACAGGTATGAAATTTTGAGGACAAAATTTTTATTAAGGTGGGTGGTAATGTAACACCCTAATTTTCTATAGAAATTAAATGAGGTTTTATTAATGAGAATTTTAAGATTTTGATAGATGTAAAAATGATGAGAAGGATTCAAGGAAGCAAAAAGAAAATATGAATAGTGTTTTATAGCTGAAACCCTAGAATTGGGCCTCGGAAATACCCAAAATTGAGAAATTATATGATTATAGTTATAAATAGATAGAATTAAAGATTTTATACCTGAAAATATTTTTTGGGCAATGTTTGATTACCTGGATACACTGTTTCACCCGTTTGGTGAAATTTCGGTGTGTGAATTCTAACACTGAAAACTAGTTAGATCTCTACAAAACAAATTAGCCTATCTCTTTAAATCAAATGAATGGTCAAGATTCAATCTTGAATTACAAGATTGAATCACAACTATTCATTTTACTTTATTGGATGATAATTATCTATATATATATATATAATATTCATATGAATTACAATAAGATAAACACAACCAAATTTAGCTTCTTTAAAAAGCCATTCTCGATCAGCAAAGGGGAGAGAAACCAGCTGCATTCCTCCATAGCCAAGAGCTTCATCTTGGTTCTAACTTCCATATACATTAGCCTAGAGTCTTTGAAATCAAAACTTCCCTTAATCAAAGTTGTTCTACACCTCAAACTCTACAATTCTAACCAATCAGAATTCTAATTCTTCATCAATTTTCACCTTGGTTTCTCACTCCCTCACTACCTAGAGGAAGTTTGGTGTGTGATTAGGAGCTCTCAAGGTGAAGGGAGGTCAAGTAAAAAACCTTTGGAGCAAAGAACTCAAAAGCTCTCAAAGTAGGGTTTAATTATTCTCCTTTGTTTCAAAATTTATTCTGAGAAATTCTTGCTGGTTCTATCCGAAATTTTTCATTATTTTGGTTGATGATATGTAGATATTAATGTATTAATTTTGGTGGGATGTTTGATGTTGTGGAAAAATCATTTTTATCACAAGAGATTTTGAATTGGTTTGCTGGATTTTTGGATTTCAACAGGGCAGGGTTTGTTCATGAATTTTCTGGTACAATTGTATTCATTTTTGTGAGCTATAAAAAATTATATGTTGAAGTCAACATCCTAAGGAAACTGAAAAACTTTGTGGTGCATGATGAAGACTTTTACTACCTAAGAAAAATCAAGAACCGAATTAGTACTCATGTTATCTAGGTTTCTGAATCTGAAGCAGGAAAATTGTATGATTTTATTATCATAGTAAATGAGAAATTTCTCTTTTGAAATTTTTATAAGGAGTTAATAACATCTTGAAGTGTAACTTTAATTTTTATTTTGAGTTGATTCCATCATATGGTAAATTTAAAAAATTAGGAGAACCCTGCCCTAGGCTGTGAAAAGGTGTGCTGTGACCACTAAACTTGAAAAATTTAGTGACATGGTTATAGAACTTTGATTATTATGAAAATTTTACAGGGTCTTTTAGACACATTGAAGTGTTATAAGGAATTTTTGTGGCTTGTGAATTGGCCTTTTGATATGGAAATTAAATATTGTTTCTGTAACATCCCCTGCTACTTTATGGATTGACGACTGTCCCCACAAACCAACACGGGTCTTTTCAGCGTGCTTTGTCCTCACTCGCACGCTTCCTAGGAAAACTTCCCAGGAGGTCACCCATCCCAAAATTGCTCCAAGTCAAGCACGCTTAACTGTGGAGTTCTTTCAGTTTGGGCTACTGAAAAGAAGATGCATCTTGTTGGTATAGGTAGTACAAATCAATTCATATAAGCCCTCCTCAACTGTATAGTCCCATACCTATACCGTCTTAGTATCCCTCTCATTCGGGTGTGTAATCGGTTCATTCATGTACCCCTCCGCTTTCGAAGTCTGCCAGGAGCCGCTCCTTGTCCGTGCCTCCTTGCACCGGTGATCACTCCCCGACTTCGCAATCCCCGGGCGTTACAGTTTCAGGAGTTATAAATCTGCCGAGGTGTTGAAATGGTAAGAATGTCTTAAATCAGTGGTAACGTGGCATTTTATTCAAGTACATGGTATATGTATACATGCTAGATATTTTAAAGAAATGCTTATGAGATATGGAGAAGACTCCAATGGAATTAAATACTTACTTGTGATGTAAGAATGCCATCGGATAAGAGAAGTACATGATGTGAGTATTATAGTAGTGAAAGAGAAAATATGACTTATAATTGTACAAATTTTTAACATATGGGGAAAATAGAGACAAGCCTTGTGTGGTTAATGGGGGGGAAGGCAAAAGTAAAGGCTTCCCTGGGAATTTGATGAGTCGATAAACATATTGACAAATAGGAATGAGCTCATGTCCTAGTAATCAATAGTTCTTGTGGAGTGATTCCACTACAGATACTACTTGATATGAGATTAAGCCTTCTCTATGTTAATGAAAAGAGACAATTGCACTAAATTGAATTTCACGAGTTGCAAGAGAAAGACACTTGATTACTACCCTTTTGCATCCAACTTTATATGAATTATGCACATTGGTATTTATGCATATAATTTAGCATGATGAATTCAATATGAATGAATTTACTGGTTATATTATGTTCACCTTTGAGGGAGTACCCTACTGAGAATTTTATAATATTCTCATCCCTATGGCTTTATTTATTCTGTATTATTCAGATCCAGCAGATGCCGTCACTAGTGTTTTACCTTGATTCGCCACAATAGGTGTGGTATTATTATCCTGCCCTCGACTCTCTTTATGCCGTGGGTTACTCGCAAGTCTGTGTTTATATGTTTTTTGGCTGTTCCTTTAGTGCTTTTGTATTTATAGCTAACTTTGACCCTGTTTTCCCCTATGATGGTGTGCCTCTCCACTTGGCACACCTAGTGATATTTGATATCCCGCATGCGCTGCCAGCACTCTCTCTAGCAGATGATCCCCCTTCATCCTCGTCTTTAGATTCAAACCCACTGGAGGGTCCAGAGGTACCGGGCAGAAGTGAGATCTTCAGGGACAATGGTTTCATCTAGTAGGACGTGAGATCTTCAGGGACTCCTGACATGTATATAGTGGTAGTTTAGTACTAGTGACCCGCTAATCTACAGACTGATCCTATTAAATATTGTGAGATCTTTTTCTGTTTGTATAAAATTTTGCTAGACCTCGACTTTGAGCAGGTTAGATTAGACACTGGAGGTGTTCCTTTCTTTTGTGAACTGAGTTCCTGATTAGCCCAGAAGTTAACTAGTGTAGTATCAGTACAATGTACATATTGCAAACTTAAAAATGATGTTCATATATGTATATGCGATTTTGGCGATATATGTGTCTAAATATTTGATTTCTTTTTTTTTTCTCCGACTAGTATGGATTATGAATGAAAGTAGTACTTGCCTAATTACTATGTTAACGCTCGTGTAAAACTTGGTAGTTAGGGGGTGTTACAAATGCAAGTTCATTTTATATCTTACTAGAGCTCATTTAAGACTTTAAAGGAATATAAACCTCAACCCCAAACATATCTTAGCAAGATAATGCAAGCTTTAGAATTCTTTGTACCAAGGTTTCAAATAAAACCTTATGATGTGAACTTCATCATCAAGCTTAAGGAAATGGATTTGAGACAATAAATCAAGCCATTAACCTTCCATATTCTTTAAAATAAAAACCTCAAACTTGAAGAAAAGGAAACATGGCCGAAGCCAAGGAGGAAGAAAAGAAAAATCTTTGGGACCCTAGAGGCCATGACTTAGTGATATACTAACACCATTATCATGCGCTCTCATCCTTGAGTTATTTTTCCTTCAAAACAAACATCAAAAACCAAATCCTTTACAAGGAAAGAAAAGGAGAAACCGAAAGCATTCTGGGTCCAAGAACCAAGTTCCAAGCTTTAGAGGTTACACAAGTGATGACTCTCATGGTCATAATCTTGAAACCCTCATCATCAAGCTAACATTTTCAAGTTCTAAAGGCTCCAAGGCCAAAAAACAAAGAGAGGGAGAGAGAGAAGTTCAAAAAGCCAAGAGAAACCAACAAAACTTATCTTTAAACAAGCATCAAAGGATTAAAGCAATTTAGAACAACATTCCCTACCACAAGAACTTTTCTTTAGCAAGATTTAGAGCTTGATCCTTTAAAGAGAACAAGAAGAAAATTCTTCCTTGAAGTAGAGAGGAAGATTCAACCAAGAGGAAAAAAGAAAGAAAGAAAGTTGTGTTTCTTAAGTTTGATCTTTGGAAAGGTAAGGCTAAGTGTTTAGAAGGTAGTGTATGGTTGAGGGGTGGTTTTTTGTGAGTAAGAAGAAGATAAAGAAGATGAAAAGAACTCTTGAGAGAAAATAGGAGAAACTCAAGAATGCTCTTTGAAGCTTGAACTTAACAAATGAACAAAAGTGCAACCAAGTCCATCTAGGCATGGTATTTATAGAGAAATGAAACAAATGAAGATACATGGAGGACAAGTAGAGGCCATGACCTCATGTTCCATGAGATGAGAAAATTTGTTCCATGGAGGTATGGTGAGGTATGGTGGTGAGTATGGCTAGGTATGGTCTTTGAGTGTTTTTTTGGGATTGAAATAAATTAATTCTTTTTGAATGGAGGAGGAGAAGGAGTGGTGGTTTTCTTCTTAATTAGGGGAGGAAAATCACAATTTAATGTGTATTAGGAGTAAGCTTAGGGGTAGTATTTGATTAGGCCAAAGATTAGAGTTTTGTGACTAAGTGTTTAGGTAAGTAAGTAGGTAATTAGGGCCATGTAAGACTAGATTAGAAGGTGGTCTCTCTAAATTAATGAAGTCAAACTTCATTAACTTGGAATGTAATGCCAACAACATTCCTTGATTTATGGTAGGTGAGAGAAAACACTATTCATGGATACCTTCCCTAAAGAATTAAAAGTAGAAAAGAGTTTTGAGTTTCTCTAAGCAATCTTAGGGTCTAATTAACCTCAAATAATTATTTTGGCCCTAGATTAATTATCAAAATTAATTAATATTTAATTAGAGCCTAATATTGCTTAGGTTTTGCTAATAATATCATTAAGCCCAAAATGCACTATGCAGGGGCAAAATCGTAATTTCTCTCAAAAACTACTCGGGACCTCCGGGACTAAATCAAACCTTAAATATGTCTTGAAAACATAATTTTAGACTTCCGAGCAAAGTCCAGGTCAAATCAGAATTCAAAACTGTACTTAATCATAGCAAGGGTATTTTGGTCATTTGTACACAGGAAAAAATTGGGGCGTTACATGAAACTCAAAGAAAAACCAACAAAGAGAACCAAATCTTGGGCTTTAAAGGTCAAGTACATAGTGATATCAAAACCACCATTATGATCTCTCGTCATCAAGCCATGATTTTTAAATCTCAAAGACCAATAAGGCCGAAAAGAAAAAGAAAGAAAAAGAAAAGCTCAAAGCCGAAAATGGAAGGAAAGAAAAAAATCAATATTCAACTATTCATTCAAACTCAAAATAGCCAAAGAAAATGAGAAGGAACTCAAAATAAATATCCCTACCAAAGATATTTTCTTATTTGCAAGGAAAGAGCTTGATATTGTACAATAAAATGAGAAGAAAAATAATCTCTTGGGCTCAAGATGGATTTGGCCAAATGAGGAAGAAAAGGAAGGAAAGTTTTTCTTGAGTTCTTGTGTTTAAAGATGGAAAGGTTGTGTTTCTTAGGGATGGTTTATGGCGGTAGTATGGTGGTTTAAGGTTGAGAGGTGGTGGGGGATAGTGGTTCTTGTGGTGGAGGAGAAGAAAAAGGAAGTCTTGAGAAGAGAGAGAAGAGAGAATTTGTAAGACTAGATTTTCGAACAAGATGCAAATCCGAAAAAGCAAATGGTGAAGTATGGGTTTCCTTTGAGTGTGTAAGTATTAAAAACCAAAATGTGAGAGTGTGACGAAGGAAGAGAGGTTGCCAGCCATATAGGGGTTTGGAGGGAAAATATCTTCATTTCATTTGTGTTAGGAGTTGTGTTTAGAGATAGATTTGATTAGGCATTTGGTTAGGAATTTGTGTAATGTCCCGATTTTTCTGTCTGAGAGAAATGACCAAAATACCGCTGAGGTCATTTCCAGACCGGAATTCGAGGATAGCCAGCCCAGCAGTCCTCGAAGGGTTAACTCAATGTTTGAATGGGATTAGATGGCCCTTGAGTTGTATCGGAGGCGAAAATCCCATTTTCTACAGTTTTGGGTCAAAATGACCAAAATACCCCTATAGCGTTTTTACGTGGGTAAAGGTGCCGTTGAGCCCGAAACTTTCCCCGAATATTTAAAATAATGTTTTCATGTGTTTAAAAGTGTCTGTTCAAGTCCCGATGGTCCCGGGCGATTTTTGTGCAAAATTACAATTTTGCCCCTTGGATAGTGCCGTTTGAGCTTAATGGCATAATTAAGCAAATGTAACGCCCCGATTTTCTGTCTAAGTGGAAAATGATCAAAATGCCCCTAAGGTCATTTTTGGCCCGGAATTCGAGGATGGCTGACCCGGCAGTTCTCGAAGGGCCAACTCAATGTTTGAAGGGGATTGAATGACCCTTGAGTGGTTTCAGAGGCGAAAGCCTCATTTTCTACAGTTTCGGGTCAAAATGACCAAAATACCCCTATAGCGTTTTACGCGGGTAAAGGTGCCGTTTGAGCCTGAAACTTTCCCCAGAGGTTTAAAACAATGTTTTTACATGTTTCAAAACATCTGTTTGAGTCCCGGTAGTCCCGGGTAGTTTTAGTGCAAAATTACGATTTTGCCCCTAGAATAGTGTTTTTGGGCTTAATGATGTAATTAAGCAAACCTAAGCAATATTAGGCTCTAATCGAAGATTAATTAATTTTCATAATTAATCTAGAATCAAAATAAATTATTAAAATTAATTAGAACCTAAGATTGCTTAGATTAGATTTAAATCTCATTTCTAAAACTCAAGATTTCACTCTTGGAATCTTGAATAGTGTTTTCTCTCTCCAATTCCTTAAATCAAGGAATTGTGTTTAGAATTGTTTATACACAAAAATGAGTTTATAACTCACTAATGATGCAAGAACACTCCTTAATTATGTCTTGACAACCTTGATTACCCATTTTCTCACCTAAACACTTTCTTACAAATTCCTAATCTTAATCCTAATCAAAGATACACCTAAACACAACTCTAAACCACAATTAAAATGCAAGAAATCCTCCCTCTATGGCTGATGCATGTTCGGCCACTCCTCCTCCATTTGCATCACATGTTGATTTGTTTCTCACTTAAAGAACCATGCTTGAGCCATACTTTGAACCATCCCTCACCATACTTTGAACCATACCTTACCATGCCTCAAGACCACATTATCTCACCTCATGGAACTCATGGGCTGCCCATGAGGCTGATGGCCGAAGCCTTCCCTCCTCCTTGCACCTTTCATTTGTTTCATTTCTCTATAAATAGCTTGCTTGGGTGAACTTGCATCATTTTGGGTTCATTTGCTAAGTGTAAGTTTTCAAAGAGCACTCCAAAGTTTCCTTTTTCTCTCAAGTTCAAGTCTTCAAGTTCTTCATCCTCTTCTCTCATCCCAATCTTCAAACCACTAGGTAGGGATTTTCTTTCATGAGTTTCTTTCATTTAAAGTTCTTAATCTCTTTATGTGTTCATAGTTTCTCTTGAATCTTTTTAGAACTTTTTTTCTTCTTCCTCTCCCTCTTTGTTTCGGCCATGGGCCTTGAGAACAAGGGAATGAGAGCTTGATGATGAGGTTTCATGATGATGTTCATCACTTGAATCATCTCTAAAGCTTGATCTTTGTTCTTGAGTTAAAGATGTTTTTAGTTTTCTTCTTGAATCCTTGAAACCTTTCACTTTGATGATGTTTTAAAATGGTCACATGAACTCAATAATGAGGACTCATGATGTTGGTGTTAATGCATCATCAAGATCATGGTTCCTAGAGTTTCAAATGTTTCCTTTTCTTCTTAAAAGTTTCGGTTCCTTTTCCTTTTCTTCCTTCACATTTTCGGCCATGTTGGCCATTAAGGTTCACAATGGCTTGATGATGAGAGCTTCTAGATGATGACTATGAGTTTATCACCATGAGGCCTCTAGAGCTTGAGTTTTAACAAAAATGTTATTTATGTTTACATTTCAAGAAAAGAAACTTTGTGTTTTAAGGAACCCTTGAGGTTTACTCTTGTTTTTACTTTATCTTGTCATGATAAGTTTGGGTTGAGGTTTAAGTTCCTTTAAAGTCTTGTATGAGCTCTAATAAGAAATAAAATGGACTAGCATTCATATCTAAATTCAAGCTTATGCATTACATATTTACTTTGAGCTTTACATTTATATTTAATTTCCAAGCCATCACTTAAAGTTAAAGGATAAAGAATGGATTGCACCTCATATTTACATTCTTGTCTAGCATATTTACTTTTCATCACTAAAGAACATAAAGATTTAAAATGAGAGTTGCACTATCACCTAACTAAATCTCAAAGCCTTTCTATTTTGGCCTTAAAGTCGATTGTTGCTGGGCCTAGAGCACTAAAATAAAGAAATGAACTTGCATATTTATATTTTAAGTTTTTCATATTTATATTTCAAGTCTTGCATATTTAATTCAAGCTTTGCATATTTATAATTCAAGCCTTGCATATCTACCTTAAGCTCTCACTTTACTTTGTAATGAAGAATAAAAATGAAGTGCATAGCATGTTTAAATTATGTCATCACTTAAAGACCTTAGAGCTCAAAGACTTGCCCATTTTATCTCAAGTTAAAGTTTAATGTGGGAGCATTCTTTGAATGCATAATCTCGGCCAAGTAGTGATGATGAACTTGGAATGAGTTTCATCTAGCTACAAGGGCCAACAATCTAAGTTTTAAGAATTCTCTTTAAACCTCATGAATTTATGAGATTAAGATCAACAAGATTTATGAATTTAATCCTCTTTTAAGGAGGGGTCAAGTGGTCACTGACCTAATGATGTTTTTAGCTCTTTTACAAAATAAAATGGATTGCAAAAGAGTTTTAGACGTCCTAAAAATGGTTCCAAGAGAAACTAGCAACTTATACGTTTTAGAAATATCAAGTTATGCATCTTTTTGGAAACTTAAAGTTTCAGTTCTTCCATGATGAGTTTGCTGCTGTGTAATGATGTTTTGATGTGTTTGAATGAGTAAAAATTATGTATGATGAGGTAGGAACGTTTCCATGCATGATAGGAGAGAAACTAGCTTTCTAGAAAAATCGTAAAGTCAAGATTTAGCATAGTTTTAACCCAATTATATTTAGACATTGCCCAAACTATTTCAAAGGGAATATAATCAGATTAGGATTGTTTAATCATGAAAAATTTGGTTACAATTGAAGTATGATTGAATTTTAGCAGCCATGGAGAAACTAGTAACTAGAAAACCGTAAAACCGCAATTCTAGAACTCTTAGAACATTTAGTTTTTAGAATCTGTCCAGCATCCTCATAATATGGTAGACATGGTTTATAATTAGTCCTTATACATAGGAATGTGTAACATCCTAATTTTTAACCCAATACTCTAGAACATAATTAGGTTAATCATTAGTCTGTTACGTCATAGCTTCCTTATTACTTCAAAATACTTAGCGGAAATACTAGTAAAATTTTTTTTTGAATTATAAAAGCAAAGTGAGAGCTGCGCGACACGTTAATTAATAATGCACGAAAGGTAACAAAGCAAGCATTGCATAGCAACATGGCATGAGCAAGTAAAGACACATCATAATAACATTGAATTGCATATTTATATAATATATGATATGCCTACTTGTGTAGAGTGGGGCTTAGTTTGATACATCATAAACAGATACAACTAAAAGAGAATACAAACGAAAATACTACGGAAACGTAAAAGCATCTCCCCTACCCAAGTGCAACTAAAGGGATAACCTCTAAACAAAAGGAGGTCTATCCTCATCTAAGTGGTGTGTGCTCTACCCGGGTACTCCATCGGTCGTACGTCTCCTCCAACTGACGTCCGTCTCGCGAGCGAGGCACATATCCGGGAAACTGGGCAAGTTCCTCGGGCGTAAAGAGGTGGAACAGGGATCAAGAGTGACCCCCGCGATGTGGCCGCATCTCCGGTCATCGTGCAAGCCGTGGCTGAGTCACGGTATCCTCACTGCCCTCCTTCATCAGTGGTGGAGTGGGGGTGGAGCTCTCCCTATACAGATGGGTAGGCAGGTCCTCGGATGGGTCGGTCTCCGAGAAGTAGGTTCGGGGCACATAATTGGGATAGTCACGTATGGCTGAGGCGGCGGTGTGCATGCGGAGTACTCTCTCGTTATGCGTACGCGTGCGCTCAAAAACCCGCTTGTCGTTGCCGTAGGGTGCTGTCGGGGAGAAGCGATGGGTATGCACGGGGCGAGCGAAGGGACGTCCTATGAACATGAAGACTCACACCGTGTACTGTCCCTCAAAATGGTATGACCCGTGATCCGGGTCATAGTGCACCTCCCACGTCGGGGTGTCCACGAAAACCACGAACGTCACCATCTGAAGACGTGACGGAAAGAAAGAGATAGAGGGAGTGAGAATCTTGCTAAAGAATCTCAGTAGGGCCTCCTACTACCTAGGTGTCATCATCTACGTCCTTAGGAACCTTGGGTTTAGTAAACAAAATAAGTGAGCATGCATTAAGTCCATTTTTAGGTTCTAAAACATAATTTAACCAAGGTCCATTCATTTTAGCATGATTCTTAATGTCATGGATGCAAACCTATTAAAGGATGTATGCATGGCTCTACTTAATACAAGAATAATCATCATATCTTTAAGAACATCATAATAGTGGCATAAAGTGGCAATTAAATTCTCTTTGTGACATAATCATCATAACTTCCTCATAGGCCACCCTAAAAGACAAGCGCTCTGGGGGTGCTCGGCCGAACCAGTGTCACCCAGAACGTGTCACATCTCTAGGTTATGAGCTCATACCTTAACTAGTCGTTACTAGTTCTTACTTATCAATCCCGATAAGCGTAACATAATCATAAACATAATCCCGACTTATCCAGTACGGGCTAGGGGGCATTCTTGGGGGTGCTCGGCCGAACCGCTGTCACCCAAGAATTAATCTTAGTACCGATGTCACATGAGTTCTCTGGAGGTGCTCGGCCGAACTGGTGTCATCCGAGAACTCATTTTAGTACCTCATAAAAATTTCATAGGTTTTCAAAAGCTTTCTGAATCCCGAATTAAATCGAATTTCGGCTTAATCAGCTTGCCGAATTTCTTCCAAATTCTTCTTTATGCCACATAAGTCAATCAAACATGCATCCTTCATCATAATTTCATGTATTCACATAATCATCCTCATACTTTCACAAGCAACATTAAAGATTCGTTATGCTCTTGGTCCTACGGTATTTTATGCTCTGACCTTTACGGGCCTTAAACTTGTGATGTAGTTAACCTATCATCTTCTATCAAACTTTTATGCACCTAAGGGTTCTCTTCTAACAAATCTTATTATTTATTTATGCTCTCTATTAAATCTGAACAACATCATTCCTTAGGGGCAGCATTATAAACTTATGGTTACGGGGTTCTAAAACTTGTGTTTTAGACCCTTTCTTGGTTCTGTCTTCGCCTAAGGCGCTATAAGTTAAACCTAAACCAATTATGAGTCATTCCTATGTCATAGAACTAATTATAAACCATGTTCTCTACATTATAAGGTTGCTGGACAGATTCTAAGAATTAAATGTTCTAAGAGTTCTAGAATTGCGGTTTTACGGTTTTCTAGTTACTAGTTTCTCTATAGGTGCTAAAATTCAATTCTACTTCAATTGTAACCAAATTTTTCATGATTAAACAATCCTAATCTGATTATATTCCCATTGAAACAGTTTGGGCAGTGTCCATAAATAAATGGGATAAAACTATGCTAAATCTTGACTTTACGGTTTTTCTAGAAAGTTAGTTTCTTTCCTAACTTGCATAGAAAAGTTCCTACTTCATCATACATAATTTTTACTCATTCAAACCCATCAAAACATCATCACATGGCAGCAAACACATCATGGGAGAACCAAAACATTAAGTTTCCAAAAGGTGCATAACTTGATATTTTCTAAAACGTATAAGTTGCTAGTTTCTCTTGGAACCGTTTTTAGGACTTCTAAAACTCATTTGCAAACCATTTTACTTTGTAAAAGAGCTAAAAACATCCTTAGGTCAGTGACCACTTAATCCCTCCTTCAAAAGAGTTAAATTCTTAGAACCTTGTTGGTCTTGAACTCAAATAACTCATGAGATTTAAAAGGATTCTTAAAACTTGACTTATTGGTTCTTGAAGCTAGATGAAACTCATTCCAAGTTCATCATCACTACAAGGCCGAAATCATGCATTCAAAGAATGCTCCCTCATTAAACTTTAACTTGAGATAAAATGGGCAAGTCTTTGAGCTCTAAGGTCTTTTAAGTGATGACATAATTTAAACATGCTATGCACTTCATTTTTATTCTTCATTACAAAATAAAGTGAGAGCTTAAAGTAAATATGCAAGACTTGAATTATAAATATTCAAAGCTTGAATTAAATATGCAAGACTTGAAATATAAATATGCAAAACTTTAAAATATAAATATGCAAGTTCATTTCTTTATTTTAGTGGTCTAGGCCCAGCAACAATCGACTTTAAGGCTGAAATAGAAAGGCTTTGAGATTTAGTTAGGTGATAGTGCAAGTCCTCATTTTAAATCTTTACGTTCTTTAGTGATGAAAGGTAGATATGCTAGACAAGAATATAAATATGAGATGCACTCCATTCTTTAGCCTTTAACTTTAAGCGATGGCTTGGAAATTAAATATGAATGCAAAGCTCAAAATAAATATGTAATGAACAAGCTTGAATATAAATATGAATGCTAATCCATTTATTTCTTATTAGAGCTCATACAAGACTTTTGAAGGAACTTAAACCTCAACCCAAACTTATCATGACAAGATAAAGTAAAAACAAGAGTGAACCTCAAGGGTTCTTTAAAACACAAAGTTTCTTTTCTTGGAATGTAAACATAAATAACATTTTTATTAAAACTCAAGCTCTAGAGGCCTCTTTGTGATGAACACATAGTCATCATCTAGAAGCTCTCATCATCAAGCCATTGTGAACCTCCTTGGCCAATATGGCCGAAACCTTAGAGAAAGAAAGGGAAAAGGAACCGAAAATTTTGAGAAGGAAAGAAACATTTGGAACTCTAGAGACCATGATCTTGATGAGGCATTAACACCAACATCATGAGTTCTCATCATTGAGTTCATGTTAACATCATCAAAGTGAAAGGTTTTCAAGGATTCAAGAAGAAAACTAAAAACATCTTTAACTCAAGAACCAAGATCAAGCTTTAGAGATTGTTCAAGTGATGAACATCATCATGAAACCTCATCATCAAGCTCTCATTTCTTTGAACCCCAAGCCTCATGGCCGAAACCATAGGGGAGAAGAAAAATGAAAAGAAGTTCTAAAAAAAATTCAAGAGAAACTATGAACACAAAGAAATTAAGAACTTTAAATGAAAGAACTCTTGAAAGAAAATCCCTACCTAGTGATTAGGAGGTTGGAATGAGAGAAGATGATGAAGAACTTGAAGAACTTGAAGACTTGAACTTGAGAGAAAAAAGGAAACTTTGAAGTGCTCTTTGAAAACTTACACTTTGCAAATGAACCCAAAATGATACAAGTTCACCCAAGCAAGCTATTTATAGAGAAATGAAGCAAATGAAAGGTGCAAGGAGGGGGAGGAGCTTCGGCCATGCAGCATGGAGGCAGCCCATGAGTTCCATGAGGTGAGATAATGTGGTCTTGAGGCATGGTGAGGTATAGTTCAAAGTATGGTGAGGTATGGTTCAAGGTATGGCTTCAAGCATGGTTCTTTGAGTGAGAAACAATTCAACATGTGTGGTAATTGAGAGAGAGAGGGCCGAAATGCATTAGCCATGGGGAGGGTTCTCTTGCATTTTGATTGTGGTTTAGAGTTGTGCTTAGGTGTATCTTTAATTAGGATTAAGATTAGGAATTTGTAAGAAAGTGTTTAGGTGAGAAAATGGGTAATCAAGGTTGTCAAGACATAATTAAGGAGTGTTCTTGCATCATTAGTGAGTTATAAACTCATTTTTGTGTATAAACAATTCTAGACACAATTCTTTGATTTAAGGAATTGGAGAGAGAAAATACTATTCAAGATTCCAAGAGTGAAATCTTGAGTTTTAGAAAAGAGATTTAAATCTAATCTAAGCAATCTTAGGTTCTAATTAATTTTAATAATTTATTTTGACTCTAGATTAATTATGGAAATTAATTAATCTTCGATTAGAGCCTAATATTGCTTAGGTTTGCTTAATCACATCGTTAAGCTCAAAAACACTATTCTAGGGGTAAAATCGTAATTTTACACTAAAACTGCCCGGGACTGCTGGGACTCAAACAGATGTTTTGAACTTTGTAAAAACATGGTTTTAAACCTTTGGGGAAAGTTTCGGGCTCAAACGACACCTTTACCCGCGTAAAACGCTATAAGGGTATTTTGGTCATTTTGACCTGAAACTGTAGAAAATGAGACTTTCGCCTCCGGAACCACTCAAGGGTCATTCAATCCCCTTCAAACATTGAGTTGGCCCTTCGAGGACTGCCGGGTCGGCCATCCTCGAATTCTTGGCCGAAAATGACCTCAGGGGTATTTTGGTCATTTTCCACTCAAACAGAAAATCGGGGCGTTACAGAATGTCTCATAATTGGATTAGGTTTAACTTATAGCGCCTTAGGCGAAGACAGAACCAAGAAAGGGTCTAAAGCGTAAGTTCTAGAACCCCGTAATTTTATGGTTATAATGCTGCCCCCCCAAGGAGTGATGAAGTTCACATTTAATAAGAAAGCACAAATAATAATAAGAATTGTTAGAAGAGAGCCCTTAGGTGCATAAAAGTTTGATAGAAGGTGATAGATTAATTACACCACAAGTTTAAGGCCCGTAAGGGTCAAAGCATAAGATACCGTAGGTCCAAGAGCATGACGAATTTTAATGATTGCTTGTGAACGTATGAGGATGATTATGTGAATGCATGAAATTATGATGGAGGATGCATGTTTGAATGACTTATGTGGCATAAAGAAGAATTTGGAAGAAATTCGGCATGCTGCAGTTATGCTACCGAATTTCTGACAAATTTGGGACTCAGAAAGTTTTTGAAAATCCATGAGATTTTTATGAGGTACTAAGATGAGTTCTTGGATGACACCGGTTCAGCCGAGCACCTCCAGAGAACTCATGTGACATCGGTACCAAGATGAATCCTTGGGTGACACCGGTTCGGCCGAGCAACCCTAAGAAATGCCCCCTAGCCCGTACTGGATAAGTCGGGATTATGTTTATGATTATGTTACGCTTATCGGGATTGATAAGTAAGAACTAGTGACGACTAGTTAAGGTATGAGCTCATAACCTAGAGATGTGACACGTTCTGGGTGACACCGGTTCGACCGAGCACCCCCAGAGTGATTGTCTTTTAGGGTGGCCTACGAGGAAGTTATGATAATTATGTCACAAAGAGAATTTAATTGCCACTTTATGCTACTATTATGATGTTCTTAAAGATATGATGATTATTCTTATATTAAGTAGAGCCATGCATACATCCTTTAATATGTTTGCATCCATGTCATTAAGAATCATGTTAAAATGAACGGACCTTGGCTAAATTATGTTTTAGAACCTAAAAATGGACTTAATGCATGCTCACTTATTTTGTTTACTAAACCCAAGGTTCCTGAGGACGTAGATGATGACACCTAGGTAGTAGGAGGCCCTATTGAGATTCTTTAGCAAGATTCTCACTCCATCTATCTCTTTCTTTCCGTCACGTCTTCAGATGACGACGTTCGTGGTTTTCGTGGACACCCCGACTTAGGAGGTGCACTATGACCCGGATCACGGGTCATACCATTTTGAGGGACAGTGCACGGTGCGAGTCTTCATGTTCATAGGACGTCCCTTCGCTTACCCCGTGCATACCCATCGCTTCTCCCCGACAGCACCCTATGGCGACGATGAGCGGGTTTTTGAGTGTGCGCATACGCATAATGAGAAAGTGCTCCACATGCACACCGCTGCCTCAGCCATGCGTGATTATCCCGATTACGTGCCCCGAACCTACTTCTCAGAGACCGACCTGTCCGAGGACCCACCTACCTATCCGTATAGCAAGAGCTCCGCCCCCACTCCACTACTGATGAGGGAGGGCAGTGAGGATACCGTGACTCAGCCATGGCTTGCACGACGACCGGAGATGCGGCCACATCGCGAGGGTCACTCTCGATCCCCGTTCCACCTCTTTACGCCCGAGGAGCTTACCCAATTTCCCGGATATGTGCCTCGCTCGCGAGATGGACGTCAGTAGGAGGTGACGTACGACCGGTGGAGTACCCGGGTAGAGCACACACCACTTAGATGAGGATGGACCCTCTTTTGTTTAGAGGTTATCCCTTTAGTTGCACTGGGGTAGGGGAGTTGCTTTTACGTTTTTGTAGTATTTTCCTTTGTATTTTCTCTTAGTTGTATCTATTTATGATGTATCAAACTAAGCCCCACTCTACACAAGTGGGCATATCATATATTATATAAATATGCAGTTTAGTTTCATTGTGATGTGCCTTTACTTGCTACATGTTTGATGAGGTGTTTGCTTTACTTCCATCTATGCTCTGTTGATCATCGTGTCGTGCGGCTCTCACTTTGCTTTTATAATTCAAAAAAAAATTTACCAGTATTTCCGCTAAGTATTTTAAAAGTAATAAGGAAGCTATGACGTAACAGACTAGTGATTAACCTAATTATATTCTACAGTATTGGGTTGAAAATTAGGATGTTAAAGCAAACCTAAGCAATATTAGGCTCTAATAGAAGATTAATTAATTTCCATAATTAATCTAGAGTCAAAATGTAACGCCCCGATTTTTTATTTAAGTGGAAAATGACCAAAATGCCCCTGAGGTAATTTTCGGCCCGGAATTCGAGGATGGCCGGCCCGGCAGTTCTTGAAGGGCCAAGTCAATGTTTGAAGGGGATTGAATGACCCTTGAGTGGTTTCGAAGGTGAAAGTCTCATTTTTTGCAGTTTCGGGTCAAAATGACCAAAATACCCCTATAGCGTTTTTACGCGGGTAAAGGTGCCGTTTGAGTCCGAAACTTTCCCCAAAGGTTTAAAACAATGCTTTTACATGTTTAAAAGCATCTGTTTGAGTCCCGGTGGTCCCGGGCAATTTTAGTGCAAAATTACGATTTTGCCCCTAAAATAATGTTTTTGAGCTTAATGATGTAATTAAGCAAACCTAAGCAATATTAGGCTCTAATCGAAGATTAATTAATTTCCATAATTAATCTAGAGTCAAAATAAACTATTAAAATTAATTAGAATGTAAAATTGCTTAGATTAGATTTAAATCACCTTTCTAAAACTCAAGATTTCACTCTTGGAATCTTGAATAGTGTTTTCTCTCTCCAATTCCTTAAATCAAGGAATTGTGTCTAGAATTGTTTATACACTAAAAAGAGTTTATAACTCACTAATGATGCAAGACCACTCTTTAAATATGTTTTGACAACCTTTATTACCTATTTTCTCACCTAAACACTTTCTTACAAATTCCTAATCTTAATCCTAATCAAAGATACACCTAAACACAACTCTAAACCACAATTAAAATGCAAGAAATCCCCCCCATGGCTGATGCAAGTTTCGGCCACTCCTCCTCCAATTACATCACATGTTGATTTGTTTCTCACTCAAAGAACCATGCTTGAGCCATACCTTGAACCATACCTCACCATTGTAACATCCCCTTGTTGCTTTATGGATTGACGACTGTCCTCACAAACCAACACGGGTCTTTTCAGCGTGCTTTGTCCTCACTCGCACGCTTCCTAGGAAAACTTCCTAGAAGATCACCCATCCCAAAATTGTTCCAAGTCAAGCACGCTTAACTGTGGAGTTCTTTCAGTTTGGGCTACCGAAAAGAAGATGCATCTTGTTGGTATAGGTAGTACAAATCAATTCATATAAGCCCTCCTCAACTGTATAGTTCCATACCTATACAGTTTTAGGATCCCTCTCATTCGGGTGTGTAATCGGTTCATTCATGTACCCCTCCGCTTTCGAAGTCTGCCAGGAGCCGCTCCTTGTCCGTGCCTCCTTGCACCGGCAATCACTCCCCGACTTCGCAATCCCCGGGCTTTACATGCCCACCAGCTTCCGCTTGGTTTGTCCCCGAACCACACCGTACTGGGAGAGGTGCAGGCTCTGATACCAAAATGTAACACCCTAGTAATTAACCAAATACACCTAGGTTGAATCTAATTAATGACTAGACTTTACTCCTTGCTTTGGTTCTTTCTTCATAATTTGAAAATACTTAGTGAAATTACGAGCCATTTTTAAAAAAAAAAAAACATAATTGAAAACGTGAGCCGAGTACAACATGAACGAGTAAGCGGAGTATAATAAGACATTTAAGAATATATCACATCATATCACTTTGGCTCCATCATATAACATCCATAAGCACATTATAACATATATTTACATACAATAACCTCACTCAAAGGATGGGTTATGATCATACATCATTGTCTTATGCAAACCCATAAAAGAAAATATACATAAGGAAATACATGCCCCTAAACTAGATAACTCCATAAGCCGGGAAGGTTATCCTAAAACTAGGGTGCATGAACACACATAAATCTACTAAAAACCTTCTATGGCCACTATCCTGGAAATGGGGGAATAAATCCGATCCACTGATGAGCTCCCTCGGGAGGGGACACACGAGATGCACCAGGCTGGGGTCGCATGGAAAAGCTTCTTGCTAACCTCGGCTGAACAACTATTTCCTCACTACCCTCTCTTACACGTGTAGGAGTAAGAGCAGATCTCTCAGAATATACATGAGTAGGAGTGTCCTCTGAAGGATCAGTTTCAGAATATCTCGTCTCGGGAACATACTCTGGTAATCCATGGACAGCAGATGAAGCGGGATAAGAACGTAACATCCTTTCATCAAGTGGACGTGCATGTTCGAAACCCATTTCATCGCCATAGGGAGAAGTAGGAGAAAATCAATAACTAGGGACAGGATGTGCAAATGGATGACCTATGTAAATAAAAACACGAACTGCGCACCTCCCTTGAAAATGATACGAGCGATGCACTGGATCATAGTGGAATTCCCAAGTAGGGGTATCAACGAACAGGACGAATGTCGCCATCTGAATCTGGAGACATTGACGCAAATAAAGAAAAGGGAGTGAGAATCTTGCTAAAGAATTCTCAGTAGGGTACCTCCTTCTACAGTGTCATCATCAAAGTCCCCAGGAACCTCGAGATTATTCTAAAATAGTGAGCATACAAAGATTCATTTTAAGTTCGGACAAATACTTAACCGAGGTTCGTCAATTTTTAATCATGCGTCTTATAATGCATCATAATCTTAACATGTCATATTTACAATGAACTTTTCCTTTATCATTACATCATATTCCTCATCATCATTATCAAAATAACATGCATAAAAGAACGTCATATAGTATTAGCTACACATGGACACAGTGCACATATTTCATTTCTTTAGTGCCTTAGGTGACTTAAAATCTTATCATCATCATTATTTTCCTTAGGCCACCCTATACTCCACCCTTTTGGGAGTAATTTAGGTTATGAGCTCATACTTTACTAGTCGTCACTAGCATATACTTATCCCTTTTGATAAGCTAAAGTCCCGACTCTACCCTTTTGAGAGAACGGGTTAGGGGGCTAAAATCACCTTTTCACCACCTATAGTCTTATGGTTCCAAAGGATCATTTTCTTATAAGTTTAAGTCACCATTAAATCTTTGCATGTTATATCACAATACAATTCATAAACATCATAGCATTTTCTCATTTATAGTCTTAAGCTAGAATAATATATATCAACTATAATCATGTATCTGGGAGATTTCCAGGAAAGAGAGGTGGGTCACAATGGACACGCTTAAATACCAAGTCTTTCCTTAGCGTAACCTTTCCAAATTACACTTTTACAATGATACACTTTCTTCTAGCAACAAAGGTAAATTTTACATAATAAAGAATATTTCATGCATAAGCATTCTCATTAGTTGCAACAGCAACTATAACATGCAAGCCAGGAAATCATTCAATGATATCAAGTACTTAATAAGCATCCAATACTTACATAGAATTATCAATTATAGAACTAATTAGTTATGCACCTAAGGGATTTATTACCATCCTTATGATTATTTATAGGCCTTAAGAACACTATTAAATCAAATGGGGTAGCATAGGTAGTAAGTTGTTCCTAAGGTTTTACGGTATGCTAGAAGTTATGTTTTAAATCCTTTCTGGTTACCAGCTTTCCCTATGATGCTGAAATTAGTTACTAAACCAATTATGAATCATTCTCCCTTATTTAAACATAATAAAACCTGGTTCTTATCGTTGCTAAAGATTCTGGATAGAATGCATAAATTTCATTCCCTAGAGTTGTAGAAATCTTGTTTTTACGGTTTTCTAGTTGCTAAGTTCATTTTTAGTGTTCGGGATCAATTCTAGTCTAATTGATACCAAATTTTTCGTGGCTAACTAATCCTAGACAGAATTATAACATACTAAAACTGATTTGGCATTGGCTAAACTTAAAGGGGTCAAAAACTAGGTAAATTCTAGCTCTTCGGTTGTTCTAGGGAGCTAGTTTTATCTCTAACATGCAGTGGATCATTCTCTTAACAATAAACCATAATTATCACAACTTCAAACATATCAAATCATTATCATACATTGATACTAAACTCAGATCAGTGGCCGAATCATGAACCTCATGCAATTATATAGAATCATATTTTAAGTGCATATAAAATACTAGTTCCCCATAAAATCCTTGCAAAGGCTTAAAACTCATTTAGAAACTAGTTCTTTTGTCAAACTTGGAAGGATCTTCACAATTAAAATTCTCACTTAAGATAAAAGGAGTAAGTCTTGAGCTTTAGACATTTAGGTGACATCTTAGAATTATAAACATGCTATGCAACCTTATTTTAATCTTATCTTTATAAGGTGATAGCTTGGAATTATAAACATGATATGCAATTCCATTTCTTTATCTTTAAGATTTAAGGTGATGACTTGAAAATTAAACATGATGCAAGAACTTGAAATATAAACATGATGCAAGAAACTGGAGCGGCGGTAATCCATACAGGACCAGTAGAGGGAGAAGAGAATATTAAGAAACCTGAGCGGCGGTAGTCCGCACAGGACCAGTGAAGGGAGAAGAGAATATTAAGAAACCGGAGCGGCGGTAGTCCGTACAAGACCGGTGAAGGGAGAAGAGAATTATTATTACATCTTTTTAAGCTCCAATCTCAAGACTTTTTAAAGAATAAATTTTTTAACTCCAATAATCATATTTCTTTGCTTGTGATACATGGCCAAGTCTTTGACCTCTAGGATCTTTAGGTGATGGCATAAAATAAACATGCCATGCGTTGATTCTTTTAGCCATTATAAAATAAAGTGAGAGCATAAATTAAATATGAGATGCAACCTCTTTATTATCTTGAAAGATTAAGTGATGACTTGAAACATAAACATGTTTATTAGCTTTTCATTTTGGTTTTCCTCTTAAATTTTTCTTTAACCAATTCAACCATATGGCCTAGGTGGAACTAAGATGATGGCTTGATGATGAGGACCTTGAGGGTGGGTTGTAAATCCATCACAAGTTAGGCCTCTAAAGCTTGAAAATTCCACTTGATGCAAAACTTTAAAGAATAATGCTTTATGATGCTAAAACAAAGATTTTTAGTTTAGAACTTGAAAGATGTATTTTCCTTTTATGTTTTATTTCTTGTTAAGATATGTATTGGGTTGAATTTATAATTCTTTTAAAGTCTTGAAGAAGCTCTAGTAAAGAAACAAAATGAATTTGCATCCATGATTAAGTTTATGCTTTGCATAACCATGTTTACCTTCTATGTCATCACTAAATTTTCAAGAATGAATAAATGAACTTGCATTTCTCATGTTTAAATTCCAAGCTTGTATTTCATGTTTATGTTTCAAGTTATCACTTAATCTTTCAAGATAATAAAGAGGTTGCATCTCATATTTAATTTATGCTCTCACTATATTTTATAATGGCTAAAAGAATCAACGCATGGCATGTTTATTTTATGCCATCACCTAAAGATCCTAGAGCTCAAAGACTTGCCCATGTATCACAAGCAAAGAAATATGATTATTGGAGTTAAAGAATTTATTCTTTAAAAAGTCTTGAGATTGGAGCTTAAAAAGATGTAATTATAATTCTCTTCTCCCTCTACAGGTCCTGTGCGGACTACCGCCGCTCCGGTTTCTTAATATTCTCTTCTCCTTTATCGTCCTGCGGATTACACGCTCCAGCTTTCTTGTATCATGTTTATATTTCAAGTTCTTGCATCATGTTTAATTTTCAAGTCATCACCTTAAATCTTAAAGATAAAGAAATGGAATTGCATATCATGTTTATAATTCCAAGCTATCACCTTATAAAGATAAGATTAAAATAAGGTTGCATAGCATGTTTATAATTCTAAGATGTCATCTAAATCTTTAAAGCTCAAGACTTACTCTTTTTATCTTAAGTGAGAATTTTAATTGTGAAGATCCTCCCAAATTTGACAAAAGAACTAGTTTCTAAATGAGTTTTAAGGCTTTGCAAGGATTTTACGGGGAACTAGTATTTTATATGCACTTAAAATATGATTCTATGTAATTGCATGAGGTTCATGATTCGGCCACTGATCTGAGTTTAGTATCAATGTGTGATAATGATTTGATATGATTGAAGTTGTGATAATTATGGTTTATTGTTAAGAGAATGATTCATAATTGGTTTAGTAACTAATTAGTTCTATAATTGATAATTCTATGTAAGGATTGGATGCTTATTAAGTACTTGATATCATTGAATGATTTCTGGTGGCATGTTATAGTTCTTTGTGGCAAATAATGAGAATGCTTATACATGAAATGTTCTTTATTATGTAAAATTTACCTTTGTTGCTAGAAGAAAGTGTATCATTGTAAAAGTGTAATTTGGAAAGGTTTTGGCTAAGGAAAGACTTGGTATTTAAGCGTGTCCATTGTGACCCACCTCTCTTTCCTGGGAATCTCCCATATGTATGATTACAGTTGATATATATTATTCTAGCTTAAGACTATAAATGAGAAAACGTTATGATGTTTATGAATTGTATTGTGATATAACATGCAAAGATTTAATGGTGACTTAAACTTATAAGAAAATGATCCTTTGGAACCATCAGACTATAGGTGGTGAAAATGTGATTTTAGCCCCGTAACCCGTTCTCTCAAAAGGGTAGAGTCGGGACTTTAGCTTATCAAAAGGGATAAGTATATGCTAGTGACGACTAGTAAAGTATGAGCTCATAACCTAAATTACTCCCAAAAGGGTGGAGTATAGGGTGGCCTAAGGAAAATAATGATGATGATAAGATTTTAAGTCACCTAAGGCACTAAAGAAATGAAATATGTGCACTATGTCCACGTGTAGCTAATATTATATGACGTTCTTTTATGCATGTTATTTGATAATGATGATGAGGAAAATGATGTAATGATAAAGGAAAAGTTCATTTTAAATATGACATGTTAAGATTATGATGCATTATAAGACGCATGATTAAAAATTGACGAACCTCGGTTAAGTATTTGTCCGAACTTAAAATGAATCTTTGCATGCTCACTATTTTAGAATAATTCCGAGGTTCCTGGGACTTTGATGATGACACTGTAGAAGGAGGTACCTTCATCGAGAATTCTTTAGCAAGATTCTCACTCCCTTTTCTTTATTTTTCGCCATTGTCTCCAGATTCAGATGGCGACATTCGTCCTGCTCGTTGATACCCCTACTTGGGAATTTCATTATGATCCGCATCGCCGTATCATTTTGAAGGGAGGTCTTGTGATTCGTGTTTTTATTTACATAGGTCGTCCATTTGCACATCCTGTCCCTAGTTATCGATTTTCTCCTACCTCTCCCTATGGCGATGAAATGGTTTTCGAACATGCACGTCCACTTGATGAAAGGATGTTACGTTCTTATCCCGCTCCATCTGCTGTCCATGGATTTCCAGTATGTTCGAGATGAGATATTCAAACCGATCCTTCAGAGGACACTCCTACTCATGTATATTCTCGAGAGCTCTGCTCCTACTCCCACACGTGTAAGAGAGGGTAGTGAGGAAAGCAGTTGTTCAGCCGAGGTTAGCAAGAAGGCCGCCCATGCGACTCCCACTGGTGCATCTCGTGTGTCCCTCCCGAGGAGCTCATCATGGATCGGATTTATTCCCCCATTTCCAGGACAGTGGCCATAGAGGGTTCTTAGTAGATTTATGTGTGATCATGCACCCTAGTTTTATGATAACCTTCCCGGCTTATGGAGTTATCTAGTTTAGGGGCATGTATTTCCTTAAGTATATTTTCTTTTATGGGTTTGCATAAGATAATGATGTATGAACATAACCCACCCTTTGAGTGAGGTTATTGTATGTAAATATATGCTATAATGTGCTTATGGATGTTATATGATGGAGCCTAAGTGATATGATGTGATATATTCTTAAACGTCTTATTATACTCCGCTTACTCGTTCACGTTGTACTCGGCTCACGTTTTCAATTATGTGTTTAAAAAAAAATGGCTCGTAATTTCACTAAGTATTTTCAAATTATGAAGAAAGAACCAAAGCAAGGAGTAAAGTCTAGTCATTAATCAGATTCAACCTAGGTGTATCTGGTTAATTACTAGGGTGTTACAATGAGGACTCATGATGTTGGTGTTAATGCATCATCAAGATGATGGTCTCTAGAGTTTCAAATGTTTTTTTTCTTCTTAAAAGTTTCGGTTCCCTTCCTTTTCTTTCTCCAAATTTTCGGCCATGTTGGCCAATGAGATTCATAATGGCTTGATGATGAGAGCTTCTAGATGATGACTATGTGTTCATCACAATGAGGCCTCTAGAGCTTGAGTTTTAATAAAAATGATTATTTATGACCACATTTCAAGAAAAGAAACTTGGTGTTCTAAAGAACCCTTGAGGTTCACTCTTGTCTTTACTTTACCTTATCATGATAAGTTTGGGTTGAGGTTTAAGTTCCTTTAAAGTCTTGTATGAGCTCTAATAAGAAATAAAATGGACTAGCATTCATATTTAAATTCAAGCTTATGCATTACATATTTACTTTGAGCTTTGCATTCATATTTATTTTCCAAGCCATCACTTAAAGTTAAAGGATAAAGAATGGATTGCACCTCATATTTACATTCTTGTCTAGCATATTTATTTTTCATCACTAAAGAACATAAAGATTTAAAATGAGAGCTTGCACTATCACCTAACTAAATCTCAAAGCCTTTTTATCTCGGCCTTAAAGTCGATTGTTGCTGGGCCTAGAGCACTAAAATAAAGAAATGAACTTGCATATTTATTTCAAGCCTTGCATATTTATATTTCAAGTCTTGCATATTTACTTTAAGCTCTCACTTCACTTTGTAATAAAGAATAAAAATGAAGTGCATAGTATGTTTAAATTATGTTATCACTTAAAGACCTTAGAGCTCAAAGACTTGCCCATTTTATCTCAAGTTAAAGTTTTATGTGGGAACATTCTTTGAATGCATAATTTCGGCCATGTAGTGATGATGAAATTGGAAAGAGATTCATCTAGCTACAAGGGCCAACAATCTATGTTTTAAGATTCTCTTTAAGCCTCATGAATTTTATGAGATTAAGACCAACAAGATTTATGAATTTAATTCTCCTTTAAGGAGGGATCAAGTGGTCACTGACCTAAGGATGTTTTTAGCCTCTTTTACAAAATAAAATGGTTTGCGAAAGAGTTTTAGAAGTCCTAAAAATGATTTCAAGAGAAACTAGCAACTTATATGTTTTAGAAATATCAAGTTACGCATCTTTTTGGGACTTGATGTTTTGGTTCTGCCATGATGAGTTTGCTGCTGTATGATGTTTTGATGTGTTAGAATGTGTGAAAATTATGTATGATGAGGTAGGAACATTTCTATGCATGATAGGAGAGAAACTAGCTTTCTAGAAAAACCGTAAAGTCAAGATTTAGCATAGTTTTAGCCCATTTATTTTTGGATACTGCCCAAACTATTTCAATGAGAATATAATCAGATTAGGATTTTTTAATCATGAAAAATTTGGTTACAATTGGAGTAGGATCGAATTTTAGCACCTATAGAGAAGCTAGTAACTAGAAAACCGTAAAACCGCAATTCTAGAACTCTTAGAACATTTAATTTTTAGAATCTATCCAGCAACCTCATAATATGGTAAACATGGTTTATAATTAGTTCTTAGATATAAGAGTGCCTCATAATTGGTTTAGATATAATTTATAGCTTTTTAGGCGAAGACGAAACCGAGAAAGGGTCTAAAACGTAAGTTCTATAACCCCTTAATTGTAAGTTTATAATGCTGCCCCTAAGGAATGGTGTTACCCAGATTTATTAAAGAACACAAATAATAGTAAGACTTGTTAGAAGAAAATCCATAGGTGCATAAGAGGTTGATGGAAAATGATAGATAAATTACATCACAAGTTTAAGGCCAAGGGTCAAAGCATAATGTACTGTAGGACTAAGAGCATAATGAATTTCTAATGTTGCTTGTGAACGTATGAGAATGATTATGTGAATGCATGGAATTATGATGGAGGATGCATGTTTGATTGACTTATGTGGCATAAAGTAAAATTTGGAAGAAATTCGGCATGTCGCTGTTATGCCGCCGAATTTCTGACAAATTTAGGGACTTAGAAATTTTTTTGAAAACCTATGAGATTTTTTTTATGAGGTACTAAGATGAGTTCTCGGATGACACCGGTTTGGCCGAGCACCTCCAGAGAACTCATGTGACATCGGTACCAAGATGAATTCTTGGGTGACACCGGTTCGGCCGAGCACCCCCAAGAAATGCCCCCTAGCCCGTACTGGATAAATCAGGATTATGTATATGATTATGTTACGCTTATCAAGATTGATAAGTAAGAACTAGTGACGACTAGTTAAGGTATGAGCTCATAACCTAGAGATGTGACACGTTCTGGGTGACACCGGTTCGGCCGAGCACCCCCAGAACAATTGTCTTTTAGGGTGGCCTATGAGGAAGTAAAGTATGATGTTTATGTCACAAAGTTTCCCATATGAGAATTTAATTGCCACTTTATGCCACTATTATGATGTTCCTAATGTTGAGATTATTATTCTTGCATTAAGTAGAGACCATGCATACATTCTTTAAAATGATTGCATCCATGTCATTAAGAATCATGCTAAAATGAATGGACCTTGGCTAATTATGTTTTAAAGCTTAAAAATGGATTTAATGCATGCTCACTTATTTTACACACTAAACCCAAGGTTCCTGAGGATGTAGATGATGACACCTAGGTAGTAGGAGGCCCTACTGAGATTCTTTAGCAAGATTCTCACTCCCTCTATCTCTTTTCCTCCGTCACGTCTTTAGATGGCGACGTTCGTGATTTTCGTGGACACCTCAACATGGGAGGTGCATCATGATCCGAACCATGGGTCATACCATTTTGTGGGTCGCTGTGTCGTTCGTATATTTATGTTCGTTGGACGGCCCTATAGTCACCCCGTACATAGCCATCAATTTTCTCCTGTCTCACCCTTTGGTGACGACCTCGTGTTTGAGCGCGCACGCCCTTGAGAGGAGCGGATCCACCGCACCCCACCGACAGCTTCTGCCATCCAGGGCTACCCATAGTATGTGCCCCATTCGCCCTCACCATTCTCCCAGACGGACCCTTCGGAGGACTCTGCCACTCAGATACCTTCTGAGGGATCCTCCCCCACTGTACCGATGGACGTTGGGGATGGTAGTGAGGCTTCTGTCGCTCAGCCAGTACGTGGAGGACGGGTGAGGATGATTCCCCGCCGTGGAGCTCATGCCCGACCGATGCAGCGCATAGCCACCCCGGCCGAGATAGCCCAGTGGATCGGATACATCCCTCCTTTCCAGAGAGGCCCGCAGTAGGAGACGACCGTCGCGTTTTGGTGCCCGAGCTTTGATTAGGCCTGGATAGCCTCCTTTTGTCTTAAGGCTATCTATTTGTAGGCGCACTAGAGTTAGGAGAGTTTCTTTTTATGCCTTTGTTGTACTTTTGTTTTCCATGTATTTCTATTCTAGATGTATCAAACTAAGTCCCACTTTACATAAGTGGGCATATCATATTATATATAAATATGCAGTTCAGTTTTATTGTGATGTGCCTTTACTTGTGTAACATCCTAATGTTTAACCCAATACTCTAGAACATATTTAGGTTAATCATTAGTCTGTTACTTCATAGTTCTCATTTTTACTTTGAAATACTTAGCGGAAAATACGGGTAATTTTTTTGAAATAAAAAGTGAGAGCCGCGTGATGCGATAAGCGGTAAACCATGTATAGTAAAACAAATGTCTCACAACATCATAACATAAGGCACACGATGAATAACACTGAATATTATCTCACATATATATAACTTGCCTACTTATAAGTGTGGGACTTAATTTAGTACAAGGGAAATACAAGGAAGGAAATACAACATAATCATAAACATGAACTACTCCCCTACCCGTGTGCATCTAATGGGGTAACCTCTAAACAAAAGAAGGTTCATCCCCATCTAAGTGGTGTGAGCTCTAGCACGGGCCATTCACAGCCTCCTACTGGCGACTATCCCTCAAGCGTGGTACGTAACCAGGAAACTAAGCAAGCTCCTCCGGCGTGAATAGGCGGGACGGGGCTCGGAAGTGACCTCCACAGCGTGGCCTCATCTCCGATCGTCGTGCAAGCCTCGGCTGAGTCACGGAAGGCTCGCTACCCTCCCCAAGGTCCATGGGTATGGTGGGGGAAGATCCCTCAGAGGGTACCTGGGTTGCCAAATCCTCGGAAGGATCCGTCTCCGAAAAAGACGACGGGCAACGGGGCACATACTGGGGGTAGTCTCGAGCGGCGGACGTGGATGGTGGGGTACGGTGAAGCCTCTCCTCTAGGGGACGTGCGCGCTCGAACACCAGGTCATCGCCAAAAGGTGAGACGGGGGAGAAACGATGGGAATGTACAGGGGGAGTGAAAGGTCGACCCATGAACATAAATACTCTAACCGTGCATCGACCCACAAAATGGAATGACCCGTGGTCCGGGTCATGGTGCACCTCCCATGTCGGCATGTCCACGAACACTACGAACGTCGCCATCTAAAGACGTGACGGAAAGAAAGAGATAGAGAGAGTGAGAATCTTGCTAAAGAATCTCAGTAGGGCCTCCTACTACCTAGGTGTCATCATCTACGTCCTCAGGAACCTTTGGTTTAATTATACAAAATAACTGAACACGCATTAAGTTCATTTTAAACTTTAAAATATACTTTAGCCAAGGTCCATTCATTTTAGGATGATCTTAATGTCATGAATGCAACATAATAGAAAATGTATGCATGGCACTACCTAATGCACATACATAAAACATAACATCAAGCATCATCATACTTGGTGGCATAAAGTGGCAATAGTAACATTCATATGGGACAAACTTAGTGACATAATCATAATCATGAAACATCTCTTCCTCATGGGCCACCCTAAAAGACAATCGAACTGGGGGTGCTCGGCCGAACCGGTGTCACCCAGAATGTGTCATACATCTAGGTTATGAGCTCATACCTTAACTAGTCGTCACTAGTTCTTACTTACCACTTAACGATAAGCGTATCATAAATCATAAATCCCGACTATCTGAGTACGGGTTAGGGGGCAATTCTCTTAGGGGTGCTCGGCCGAACCGGTGTCATCTAAGAGTATAAAATGGTACCGATGTCACATGAGTTCTATGAAGGTGCTCGACCGAACCGGTGTCATCCTAGAACCCATCTTAGTACCTTAATTTTCAAAATCTCTTTAAGTCCCCAAATTCGTCGGGAATTCGGCGGCACAAAGGCATTACGCCGAATTCCTTCCAAATTTGCTTTATGCCACATAAACATATATCCTCATGAATTCCTCATATGAATAACATCATCATCATTTACATACTACATGCATCATCATAGAACATTCAAACGCTTACCCTTACGGTAGCTTATGCTTTGACCCTTACAGGTCTTAATCTTGAGATATAGTTCTCTAACATCCGTCGTTCATATTTTATGCACCTAAGGGCTCATAATTATACATCATTCATAGTTCTCATGTTCACACTTAAATCTGAATATCATAGGGCAGAATTCCTAACTTGTGATTACGGGGTTCTAGAACTTACGTTTTAGACCCTTTCTTGGTTCCGTCTTCGCCTAAGGCGCTATGAATTAAATCTAAATCAATTATGAGGTATTCCTATGCTTAAGGACTAATTATTAATCATGTTTATCATGTTGTAAGGGTGCTGGACAGAATCCAAAAAGATAAATGTTCTAAGAGTTCTAAACTTGCACTTTTACGGTTTTCTAGTTACTAGTTTCCCTATAGGTGCTAGAATTCAATTCTAATCCAAATGTTACCAAGTTTTTCATGTCTAAACAATCCTAATCTGATTATGCTCCCATTAAAATAGTTTGGGTAAGTTCCATAAACAAATGGGTCAAAACTATGTTAAGTTCTAGCTTTACGGTATTTCTAGTTAGCTAGTTCCTTACCTATTATGCATAGAATCATTTCTACATCATCATATGATATTTTCACACATTCTAACACATCAAAACATCATCATACAGCATCATACTCATCATATCAGAACCGAAAACATTTGGCTTTAGTAAAGGATTTGAATTGACATTTCTAGGTACATAAGTTAACTAGTTTCTCTTAGAATCAATTTAGAATTTCCAAAACTCTTTGCAAATCATTTTAATTCATCAAGAGGCTAAGGGAGGCCTTAGGTCAATGACCAAAATATATTTCATCTCCTAAAAGAGAATAAAGTCATATCTTATGACAACATAACCTTGAAAAGGTTTGTAAAGCTTTAAGGAAAACTTAGAACATAGACCATTGGTCCTAGTAGCTAGATGAAAACTCATTGCAAGTCCATCATCACTACTTGGCGGAAAACATGCATTCAAGGAATGCATTCACATTGACCTTTAACTTGAAATGAAATGGGCAAGTCCTTGAGCTCTAGGTTCTTAAGTTACGACATAACATAAACGTGCTCATGCTTTTCATTTTTAATCTTGCTTACAAAATAAAGTGGTGACATAAATTAAATATGCAAGGCATAAACTTAAACGTGCAAGCTTGAAAGTAAATATGCGATGCATAAACTTAAACGTGCAAGCTTGAACGTAAATATGCAAGATTCAATTCTTTATTTTAGTGCTCTTGGCCCAACAACAATCGAATTTAAGGCCGAAATAGATAGGTATTCGAGAAATTAATTAGGTGATGATGCAAGTTCAATTCTTTATTTTAGTGCTCTAGGCCCAACAACAATCGACTTTAAGGCCGAAATAAAAAGGCTTTGAGAATTAAATTAAGTGAAGATGCAAGTTCCATTTTAATCTTTATGTTCTTAGGTGATAGCTTGAAAGTAAAGGTGCATAACAAGAATGTAAACATGAGTGCAAGCATAAGATAAATTATGCAAGTTCATTTTATCTCTCTAGAGCTCTTAACAAGACTTTAAAGGAACTTAAACCTTAACCCAAACTCATTAAACCAAGATATGATATAGTCTAGAGTCCTTAGAACTCAACATAATATTTTTAGGAATCAAACCTTGAAACTTAGAAAAAGAAAGGAAAAGGGCCGAAACTTCAAAAGGAAAAAAGGAACATTTTAAAACTCTAGGGTCCATGATCTTGATGATATAATAACGCCAACATCATGAGACCTCATCATTGAGTCCTTAAAACCATTTTGAATCACCATCAAAACTAAAGTTCTCAAAAGTTCAAGAAAGGAAGAACTAGAAACATTTTTTGCTCAAGAACAAAGATCAAGCTCTAGAGTTTGTTTCAAGTAATGAACATCATCATGAAACTCTCATCATCAAGCTCTCATTTCTTTGAACCTCAAGGCCCATGGCCGAAAATGAGAAAGAAAAAGGAGAAGAAAAGAAGTTCTAAAAAGAATCAAGAGAAACTATAAACATAAAGCTTAGAACAAGAACTTTAAAGAAAGGAATACTTGAAAGAAAATCCCTACTTGGTGTGATGAACTTGAAGATGGAAGAAGAAGATGAAGATGATGAAGAACTTTGAAGAACTTGAAGAACACTAGAACTTTGAGAGAAAAGGAAAAGCTTTGAGTGCTCCTAAACTTAGCAAATGATCTAAAAGTGGTGCAAGCTCCTTAAGGCATTCTATTTATAGAGAAATGAAACAAATGAAGGGAGCTCATGGAGGAGGATGGCTTCCACCATGTGTGCAGATTGGAGGGCATTCCATGAGTTCCATGAGGTGAGATAATGTGGTCTTGAGGCATGGTGAGGTATGGTTCAAAGTATGGTGAGGTATGGTTCAAGGTATGGCCTCAAGCATGGTTCTTTGAGTGAGAAAACAATTAAACATGTGGACAATGGGGAGGTGTACTGGCCAAAATGCATCAGCCCATGTGGGGTTGTGTTTGCATTTTAATTGTGGTTTAGAGTTGTGTTTAGGTGTATCTTTGATTATGCTTAAGATTAGGAAGTTGTAAGAAAGTGTTTAAGTAAGGAAAATGGATAATTAGGGTGGTCTAGACATAATTAAGGAGTGGTCTTGCACCATTAGTGAGTTAGATCCTCAATTTAGAGTCTAAACAACTCTAGACACATTTCCTTGATTTAAGGAATTGGAGAGAGAAAACACTATTCAAGATTCCAAGACTAGGAATCTTGAGTTCTAAAAAGGGATTTAAGTTTAATCTAAGCAATTTTAGGTTCTAATTAACTTTAATAAACTATTTTGACTCTAGATTAATTAGGGAAATTAATTAATCTTCGTTTAGAGCCTAATATTGCTTAGGTTTGCTTAATTACGTCATTAAGCTCAAAAACACTATTCTAGGGGCAAAATCGTAATTTTGTACTAAAACTGCCCGGGACCACCGGGACTTGAACAGATACCTCTAGACACATGAAAACATGTTTTTAAACTTCTGGGGAAAGTTTCGGGCTCAAATGGCACCTTTACCCGCGTAAAACGCTATAGGGGTATTTTGGTCATTTTGACCAAATCGCTGAAACGAAATTTTCGCTTCCGAAAGCATTCAAAGGCCATTCAATCCCCTTCAAACATTGAGTTGACCCTTCGAGGATGATCGAGTTGGTTACCCTCGAATTCAGGTCAGGAAATGACTTCAGGGGCATTTTGGTCATTTCCCTCGGACAGAAAAATCAGGGTGTTACAACTTGCCTTATGTTATGATGAGATGTTTACTTTATTGCCATCCATGCTTTATTGCTCATCGTGTCACATGGCTCTCACTTTGCTTTCAAAAGAAAAAGTTTTACCAGTATTTCCGCTAAGTATTTTAAAGTAAAAAGGAGACTATGACGTAACCACCAAACGATTAACCTAAATATGTTCTAGAGTATTGGGTTAAAAATTAGGATGTTACACAAAATAAGTTAATAAAATTAATTAGGACCTAAAATTGCTTAGATTAAACCTAAATCTCTTTTTAAAACTCAAAATTCCTAGTCTCGGAATCTTGAATAGTGTTTTCTCTCTCCAATTTCCCTAAATCAAGGAATTGTGTTGGCATTGGATTCCTTGTTAATGGAGTTTGACTCCATTAATTTAGCAAGACCACCTCCTAAATCTAGTATTGCAAGCCTCTAATTAACCATTACCTCACCTAAACTGTAACATCCTAATTTTTAACCCAATACTCTAGAACATACTTAGGTTAAACATTAGTCTGTTACTTCATAGTTCTCAATTTTACTTAGAAATACTTAGCGGAAAATACGGGTAAATTTTTTTTGAAAAACAAAGTGAGAGCCGCGTGATGCGATAAGTGTAATACCCTATTCTCTTTAGAAATTAAATGAAGCTTTATTAATGAGAATTTTAGGATGTTGATAAATGTGGAAATGATGAGACTAACTCAAGGAAGCAAAAAAAAAAAAAAAAAAAACGTGAATAGTGTCTTACCCCACAGGTCCGCCGGAACAGCCGAAATCCTAGAATTGGGCCCCGGAGATGCCCAAAATTGAGAAATTATAAGATTATGTTTAGAAATAGGTAGGAATAATGATTTCATACCCGAAATTATTTTTCGGGTAATATTTGATTTCTCGAATTTACCTTTGTTTATTTGTAGAAATTTCAGTGTTCGATTTCTAACACCGAAAACTAGTTAATATCTGCAAATAATGAAGTATATCCACTTGAATACAAAGTGAATGGCTAGGATTTCATCTTGGATGAAAGATCAAATCCTGGCCATTGATTTTAAACCCTTTTAATGGAAAGAAATTATATTTTATTTTTTCAACCAATCAAAACACTCCTTAATAGATATACTTAACCCACCTAATCACATCTTTTTCATCATCATCCTCGGCCAAGTGAAGAGCAGCAGCAAAACTCATTCCTTCTTCATCCAAAAACCTTTGCTAACCTTGAAAATTTCAACCTCCAAAATCCTAGACCAAATCTTGCTAGAATCAAAAACTTCCTTAAGCAAACTTGTTCTACACTTCAACCTCTACAAATATAACCGATTAGATTTTTCAAAACCTCACTTTAGTACCTCACTCAGCACTGATTAGTGGAGGATCTAGGTGTGTTTCAAGAGTTTTGGGGTGGAGAACATCTACCTTGAAGTATACAAAAGCTAAAGAAGCATTAGCTTCCAAGGGTAGGGTTTTATTTGTCTTCTTTTGTTTCAAAATTTCCTCTGAAAATTCTGATTGGTTTTGTCCTAAAATTTCTGATTTTATTGGTTAATCATATGTTGATATTGATGTATGAATTTTGGTGGAGTGTTTGGTGTGGTGGAAAAATCATTTACATCAAGAGAGACTTGGAATTAGTTTGCTGGATTTTCGGATTTCAACAAGGCAGAACTTGTTGACAAATTTTTTGGTGCAATTGTGTTCCATTTTATGGGCTATAAAAATTATATGTTGAAGGTAACATCCTCACACAACCCCATGATTTTCCTTGGGTCATGTGAACGATTTTCTCTGCTTGAAAAAAATTCATGATTCTTGAACATTGTTGCTGGAAAATCCCGGTTTGAAGCAAGCAGCAAATTTTGTCGAATTTTCTAATATATCTAGAGATCTTAGATTCAGTTGAAAATTTTATGGGATGTAGTTACCATGTTAGGGGGTCTCTATTAAAAATTTGGGGTTATTCTGGATACTTTTTCTGTGTTTAAAAATTCAAGAACCGAAGTTGTGACTATGCTGCCTGAAATATTGAAGCTGAGGCAGTAAAATTGTGTGATTTTATTATCATAGTAAACGATGGGTTTATTCTTTGAAACTTTTATGGGAAGCTGATAACACATTGAATTGTAACTGTGAATTTTATTTTGAGTTGATTTAATCAATTGGTGGGGTCGAAAATTATGAGAGTCCTGATCTAAACTGTGAACAAGTGGTCTCTAACCACCAGATTGGAAAAGTTTAGTTGATAAGGTTAGAGAACACCGTTTGTTTGGAAATTTGTACAGGGCCTTTTACACACATTGACATGTCATAGAGAATTTTTATGGCTCTTAAATTTGCTGTTTGATAGGGAAATTAATTTTGAATTCTAGAGTAATAAATCTGCTGATTGCTGAAAACGGTACGAATGTCTTGAACTAATGATAGAATGGCTTTAGATACAAGTATATATCATGTTAATGCATGCTAATTGTTTGAAAGAAATGTTGATGAGATATGGGTGAGACTCCAACATAACTGTATGCCTACCTGTGATCTAAGCAGACCTTTGAAAGGAGAAGTACACTATGTGATTATTGTGAGGATAAAGGAAAAGAAAAGAAAATTAACATGACTTTTAGTTGTGCAATTTTTAACATATGGGGAAAATAGAGACAAGGCTTATGTGGTTGAACGGGAAAGACAAAAGTAAGAGCTTTCCTGGGAATTTGATAAGTCGGTAGACGTATCGACATATAGGAATGAGCTCATGTCCTAATGGTAAATAGTTCTTGTGGAGTGATTCCACTACAGACATCACTTGATGTGGGATTAAGCCTTCCCTATGTTAATGAGAAAAGACAACAATGCACTAATTATTATTATACTTGTACTTGATTTTACATGATGTATATACCTTGATATTGCTGTACATAGTTTTGCATGAGTATTCCCACATGAATGAGCTTATCAATTGTGTTTCACATTATACCTGAGGGAATACCCTACTGAGGATTTTATAATATTCTCATCCCTACGGTTGCATTTACTTTGTGTTAATCAGATCCAGCAGATGTCATCACTAGTATTTTACCTTGACTCGCCACAGTGGGTGTGGCATTATGATCTTGCTCTTGACTCTCTGTATGTAGTGGGTTACTCGCAAGTTCGTGTCTATGTGTTTTTCGGCCGCTCTTTTAGTACATCAGTATTTACAGCTGACTTTGACCCTGCTTTCCCTTATGATGGTGTGCCTCTCCACTTGGCACACCCAGTGATATTTGATATCCCACCTGCACTACCAGCTCCCCCTCTAGCAGATGATCCCTCTTCATCCTCGTCTTCAGACTCAGACCCATCGAAGGGTCCTGATGCCCCAGGCGGAGGTGAGGCTATCATGCCGATAGCCAACGGTCTCATCTAGTAGGACGTGAGATCTTCAGGGACTCATGATATGTATATAGTGGTAGTTTAGTACTAGTGGCCCTCTAACCAGCAGATTTATCGTGTTAAATGTTATGGGGTTTATTTCTGTTTGTACAAACTTTTGCTAGACCTCAACTTTGAGCAGGTTAGATTAGATACTGGAGGTGTTCCTTCCTCTTGTGAACTGAGTTCCTGATGAGCTTAGAAGTTAACCAGTGTAGTATCAGTACGGTGTACACATTGCAAACTTAGAAATGATGTTTATATATGTATATACGAGTTTGGCCATATATGTGTCTGAATTATTTGATTTCAATTATTTTCGACTAGTATAGATTGTGAATGTAAGTAATACTTTTCTAATTACTATGTTGATACTCGAGTAAAATATGGTAATTCGGAGGGTGTTACATTATGGTATCAGAGCCGGACTATCCTATAAGCCTGAGGATTGGACCGGCTATGCTTTCTTAGAAATTGTCATACATTATGATTTTATATACATGTATGATTGCTGATTTAGAATGTTGTGGAGTTCTTTGCTACACTTAGCTTGGTATTGAGCCTGATCAACTCAATATTTTGTTTGGTGTGATAGGAATCAATGACTTTGAATCGGCAAACTAGGCGTGGAGCAGGAAATGATGCCGACATGATGAATACTTTCCGTGAGATGGCGGCTGCCATGAGAGAACAAGCTACAGCTGCTACCCGAATGATGGAGCAGCTGAATCGCAACGAAAGGCAAAATCCAGCCAATAACCCTTGATGAATGAGGTTGATGTAGAGTATCGAGAAGTTTGCTTTGAGTTCAGAAGGCAACTCCCCGCCATTTCGAGGAGCCTTCAACCCAAGTAAGGCAGAGGAATGGGTTAAGGCCATGGAGAAGATCTTCTCAGTTCTCCCGTGCACAGAGACCCAAAAAGTGGCTTTTGCCACCTACATGATGGAAGCAGATGCAGAATTCTGGTGGGTTGGCACCAGGAGGTTATTTGAAGCTTCCCAAACTGAAGTTACTTGGGACATTTTCAAGGAAGCCTTCTCTGCAAGTATTTTCCTACTTCTGTGAGAAATGCAAAAGAGTTGGAGTTCATGGCCCTTAAACAAGGACCTATGAGTGTAGCAGAGTACAACGCTAAATTTGAGGAGCTCTGCAAGTTTTCTACAATTTACCAGCGTGATCCGGATGAAGCTTGGAAATGCATGAAATATGAAGGAGGTCTACGAGAAGATATAGAAGCATTGTAAGTCTCCTAGAGATCAGAGACTATCCTACTTTGGTAAATAAATGTCGGCGTGCAGGAGTCTAACAAGAAGGCGATAAATTTCAAGCATGCCCAAAACAATGCTAGAAGGGGATTAGCACCTCAAGGCCCTCGATTCAAGCCTATCAACCAACCCTGGAGAAGATTTCCACCCAACAATAACAACAACAACAACAAAGGAAACAACTTCAATTTTCAAGACCTGAGGCGAGGAAAGATTGCCCTAAATGTGGGAAGAATCATGGGAATCGGCCTTCTTTGGGCAACACAAATTGTTTGCTTTGGATGTGGGAAGCCAGGACAAAATATTTGAATGTCCCGACAAGAGAGGCGGCAACCCGCCTCTAGACCACAACAACATGGGCCAGCGTTTTACTATAAGTGCCAAAGAAGCTTCTCAATCTACCGATCGATCCGAGGTAAGTGTGAAATAAATGGTAATATCCTGGATGTCTTTGTATGATCTGGCGCGATCATTCTTTTATATCCCATGATTGTGTACAAAAATTACAATTATCTCTGTATCAATTACCTTATGATCTCCTTGTGTCCACTCCTCTTTGCTAGTCCTATTAGAACTTGTTATGCATGTATGAGCCTTCCTCTTCAAATAGGTGCTAGGGAATTTACTGCCAATTTAGTTTGTCTTCCTTTATCTGGTTTAGAGGTAATTTTAGGCATGGATTGGTTAGTATCTAATTATGTTCTTACCTTTGCAGTCAGACAAAACTCCTATATTTCTTTCTACATTACCTTCTATTCCTGTGGTTGCTTTTTCTTTTTATTTAGACTTAGTAACACCCAACCCAAACAAAATAGATCATCAGGAATATGTTCTTCTCTTAGCCAAAGGAAATCGAAGGTGACCACTAATTAAGTAAGATTCCAGTGGTTAGAGAATATCCAGATGTCTTTCCAGAGGATATTCCCGAATTTCCTCCTAAACGAGAGATTGAATTCTCCATTGAGTTAGTTCCAGGGGCGGGTCCTATTTCAATTGCTCCTTATAGAATGTCCCCTTTAGAGTTGAAGGAATTAAAGTCACAAATTGAAGAATTATTAGGGAAGCACTTCATTAGACCAAGTGCCTCTCAGTGGGGAGCCCCTGTTCTTACAGTAAAGAAAAAGGATGGGGTATGAGGCTTTGTGTGGACTATAGGCGATTGAACAAGGTAACTTGATGAAGAACAAATATCCTTTGCCAAGGATTGATGACCTTATGGATCAATTGAGAGGGGCAACTATATTCTCAAAGATTGATCTTAGATCAGGCTACCACCAAATTCCAGTTCCGGAGGAGGATATCTCCAAAGCGCTTTTAGAACTCGGTATGGGCATTATGAGTATAGGGTGATGCCTTTTGGACTAACGAATGCTCCAGCAGTATTTATGGATTATATGAACCGAATCTTTCGACCATACTTGGATAAATTTGTAGTTGTCTTCATAGATGATATACTCATTTATTCAAGGGCGGAGGAAGAACATCTTGAGCATCTTCGGGTTGTGTTACGGATCCCGAGGAGCAGTTGTATGCTAAGTTGTCAAAATGTGAATTTTGGATGGAAGAGGTTAGATTTTTAGGTCATGTGGTATCACGAGGGGAATCTCCGTAGATCCCGATAAAGTGGAATCGAGACTCCATTGGGAATGACCTACAGCGGTGACAAGAGGTTCGGAGTTTCCTAGGGTTATTTGGATACTATAGGCGTTTTATTATGAGTTTTTCTCGAGATAGCCCTACCTTTGACTAAGTTAAGCCGAAAGAATGGTCTATTGAAGTGGAGACCGGAGTGTGAAAATAGTTTTCAGGAATTGAAACAAAAGTTGACCACGGCTCCAGTATTAGTATTACCCGACCCCCATGAACCCTTTGAGGTTTATTGTGATGCTTCTAATAAGGGTTTAGGATATGTATTGATGCAAAATCGAAAAGTGGTCGCCTCGCTTCTCGTGATTGAAACCCCACGAAGTCAACTATCCCACCCATGACCTTGAACTTGCAGCTGTGGTTTTTGCCCTAAAGATTTGGCGACATCTCTTTTATGGTGTGCAGTTCAATGTTTTCTCGGACCACAAAAGCTTGAAATATCTCTTTGACCAGAAAGAATTGAACATGAGACAACGAAGATGGATGGAATTCCTCAAGGATTATGATTTTAGTCTGAATTACCATCCAGGCAAGGCAAATGTTGTTGCCGATGCCCTAAGCAGAAAATCCTTAAGTGTAGCATGCTTGAGGATTAAAGAGGCGGAGTTAGTGGAAAGTTTTCGGAAGCTTAGTCTAGATATGTCTGTAACCCCTCAAGGTGTTGTATTAGGTCAGATAAAAGTAACAAGTGAGTTCAAAGGATGGATTTTGGCTGCACAATGCGAAAATCTAGAGTTCCAAGAGATGTTAAGATCACTTCATACAAAGGAGTTGCCAGGATTTACTCAAGATCAACAAGGTATATGGAGATACATGGATAGGGTATGTGTACCTGCAAGTGGCAATCTAAGAAATGAGATCTTAAAGGAAGCTCATAGGGGTGAATTCACTATACACCCAGGGACTAGTAAGATGTATGCGGATCTCAAGAAAATGTTTTGGTGGCCAAGGATGAAGAAAGACATAGAAGATTTTGTCAGGAAGTGCTTAACTTGTCAAAAAGTTAAAATAGAACACCAAAAACCAATTTGGAACCCTGCAACCTTTGGAAATCCCAGAATGGAAGTGGGAAAGTATCTCGATGGACTTTGTAATGGGTTTGCCAAGGACATCGTCAAGTCATGATGCTATATGGGTTATAGTAGATAGATTGACTAAGTCTGCTCATTTCTTACCCATTAAGGCTAATTTTCCTTTGGATAAGTTAGCTTCTTTGTACATCCAAGAGATAGTCGGGCTACGGTGTTCCTTCTTCTATAGTTTCCGACAGAGATCCCGATTTACTTGAGATTTTGGGGAGCTTTTCAAAAGGCCTTTGGAACCAAACTTTGTTTAAATCTTGCCTACCATCCCCAGATCGACGGACAAGCAGGCGAACCATACAAACCCTGGAAGACATGTTAAGGGCGTGCGTGATTGAGCAAAAAGGAAGTTGGGATAAGTTACTTCCATTGGTTGAATTTGCTTATAATAACAGACCATCACGCTAGCATTGGCATGGCCCCGTATGAAGCACTATATGGAAGAAAATGCCAATCTCCATTATGTTGGTATGACTCGGGGAGGCGGGATTGTCGGGCCCGACCTTGTTAACCAAGCGACGGAGCGGATCCAAAAGATCGGGAGTAAAATTAGCATGCGCAAAATCGTCAAAGAGCTACGCAGACACTCGAAGGAAACCTTTAGAGTTTCAAGAGGAAGAACATGTATTCTTGAAGGTCACGCCCACTTTGGAGTAAGCAGAGCCCTTAGAGTTAAAAAGTTGTCACCCAGGTTCATAGGTCCTTTTCAAATTCTCCGACGAATTGGGTCACCGCTACCAAATAGCCTTACCTCCACATTTATCAAACCTTCATAATGTCTTCCATGTGTCTCAACTTCGAATGTATCATCCAGATCCACACCACATTATTGAGCCCGAATCGATACAGTTAAGGGATGACTTGACATTTCAAGCCCCTCCTATTCAGATCATCGATAGAGAAGTCAGGAAACTTAGAAATAAATCTGTGCAACTTGTAAAAGTGGCTTGGGGTGGACCTGGAAATGAAGAATATACATGGGAACTAGAATCAAGCATGAAGAAAGATTATCCGGAGTTGTTTACAGGTACGAAATTTTGAGGACAAAATTTTTATTAAGGTGGGTGGTAATGTAATACCCTATTCTTTTTAGAAATTAAATGAAGCTTTATTAATGAGAATTTTAGGATGTTGATAAATGTGGAAATGATGAGACTAACTCAAGGAAGCAAAAAAAAAAAAAAAAAAAAACGTGAATAGTGTCTTACCCCACAGGTCCGCCGGAACAGCCGAAATCCTAGAATTGGGCCCCGGAGATGCCCAAAATTGAGAAATTATAAGATTATGTTTAGAAATAGGTAGGAATAATGATTTCATACCCGAAATTATTTTTCGGGTAATATTTGATTTCTCGGGTACACTGTTTCGCCCGTTTGTAGAAATTTCAGTGTTCGATTTCTAACACCGAAAACTAGTTAATATCTGCAAATAATGAAGTATATCCACTTGAATACCAAGTGAATGGCTAGGATTTCATCTTGGATGAAAGATCAAATCCTGGCCATTGATTTTAAACCCTTTTAATGGAAAGAAATTATATTTTATTTTTCAACCAATCAAAACACTCCTTAATAGATATACTTAACCCACCTAATCACATCTTTTTCATCATCATCCTCGGCCAAGTGAAGAGCAGCAGCAAAACTCATTCCTTCTTCATCCAAAAACCTTTGCTAACCTTGAAAATTTCAACCTCCAAAATCCTAGACCAAATCTTGCTAGAATCAAAAACTTCCTTAAGCAAACTTGTTCTACACTTCAACCTCTACAAATATAACCGATTAGATTTTTCAAAACCTCACTTTAGTACCTCACTCAGCACTGATTAGTGGAGGATCTAGGTGTGTTTCAAGAGTTTTGGGGTGGAGAACATCTACCTTGAAGTATACAAAAGCTAAAGAAGCATTAGCTTCCAAGGGTAGGAGTTTTATTTGTCTTCTTTTGTTTCAAAATTTCCTCTGAAAATTCTGATTGGTTTTGTCCTAAAATTTCTGATTTTATTGGTTAATCATATGTTGATATTGATGTATGAATTTTGGTGGAGTGTTTGGTGTGGTGGAAAAATCATTTACATCAAGAGAGACTTGGAATTAGTTTGCTGGATTTTCGGATTTCAACAAGGCAGAACTTGTTGACAAATTTTCTGGTGCAATTGTGTTCCATTTTATGGGCTATAAAAATTATATGTTGAAGGTAACATCCTCACACAACCCCATGATTTTCCTTGGGTCATGTGAACGATTTTCTCTGCTTGAAAAAAATTCATGATTCTTGAACATTGTTGCTGGAAAATCCCGGTTTGAAGCAAGCAGCAAATTTTGTCGAATTTTCTAATATATCTAGAGATCTTAGATTCAGTTGAAAATTTTATGGGATGTAGTTACCATGTTAGGGGGTCTCTATTAAAAATTTGGGGTTATTCTGGGTACTTTTTCTGTGTTTAAAAATTCAAGAACCGAAGTTGTGACTATGCTGCCTGAAATATTGAAGCTGAGGCAGTAAAATTGTGTGATTTTATTATCATAGTAAACGATGGGTTTATTCTTTGAAACTTTTATGGGAAGCTGATAACACATTGAATTGTAACTGTGAATTTTATTTTGAGTTGATTTAATCAATTGGTGGGGTCGAAAATTATGAGAGTCCTGATCTAAAGTGTGAACAAGTGGTCTCTAACCACCAGATTGGAAAAGTTTAGTTGATAAGGTTAGAGAACACCGTTTGTTTGGAAATTTGTACAGGGCCTTTTACACACATTGACATGTCATAGAGAATTTTTATGGCTCTTAAATTTGCTGTTTGATAGGGAAATTAATTTTGAATTCTAGAGTAATAAATCTGTGATTGCTGAAAGCGGTAAGAATGTCTTGAACTAATGATAGAATGGCTTTAGATACAAGTATATATCATGTTAATGCATGCTAATTGTTTGAAAGAAATGTTGATGAGATATGGGTGAGACTCCAACATAACTGTATGCCTACCTGTGATCTAAGCAGACCTTTGAAAGGAGAAGTACACTATGTGATTATTGTGAGGATAAAGGAAAAGAAAAGAAAATTAACATGACTTTTAGTTGTGCAATTTTTAACATATGGGGAAAATAGAGACAAGGCTTATGTGGTTGAACGGGAAAGACAAAAGTAAGAGCTTTCCTGGGAATTTGATAAGTCGGTAGACGTATCGACATATAGGAATGGGCTCATGTCCTAATGGTAAATAGTTCTTGTGGAGTGATTCCACTACAGACATCACTTGATGTGGGATTAAGCCTTCCCTATGTTAATGAGAAAAAGAACAATGCACGAATTATTATTATACTTGTACTTGATTTTACATGATGTATATACCTTGATATTGTTGTAGATAGTTTTGCATGAGTATTCCCACATGAATGAGCTTATCAATTGTGTTTCACATTATACCTGAGGGAATACCCTACTGAGGATTTTATAATATTCTCATCCCTACGGTTGCATTTACTTTGTGTTAATCAGATCCAGCAGATGTCGTCACTAGTATTTTACCTTGACTCGCCACAGTGGGTGTGGCATTATGATCTTGCTCTTGACTCTCTGTATGTAGTGGGTTACTCGCAAGTTCGTGTCTATGTGTTTTTCGGCCGCTCTTTTAGTACATCAGTATTTACAGCTGACTTTGACCCTGCTTTCCCTTATGATGGTGTGCCTCTTTACTTGGCACACCCAGTGATATTTGATATCCCACCTGCACTACCAGCTCCCCCTCTAGCAGATGATCCCTCTTCATCCTCGTCTTCAGACTCAGACCCATCGAAGGGTCCTGATGCCCCAGGCGGAGGTGAGGCTATCATGCCGATAGCCAACGGTTTCATCTAGTAGGACGTGAGATCTTTAGGGACTCATGATATGTATATAGTGGTAGTTTAGTACTAGTGACCCTCTAACCAGCAGATTTATCGTGTTAAATGTTATGGGGTTTATTTCTGTTTGTACAAACTTTTGCTAGACCTCAACTTTGAGCAGGTTAGATTAGATACTGGAGGTGTTCCTTCCTCTTGTGAACTGAGTTCCTGATGAGCTTAGATGTTAACCAGTGTAGTATCAGTATGGTGTACACATTGCAAACTTAGAAATGATGTTTATATATGTATATACGAGTTTGGCCATATATGTGTCTGAATTATTTGATTTCAATTATTTTCGACTAGTATAGATTGTGAATGTAAGTAATACTTTTCTAATTACTATGTTGATACTCGAGTAAAATATGGTAATTCGGAGGGTGTTACAATAAGCGGTAAACCATGTAAAGTAAAACAATTATCTCACAACATCGTAACATGAGGCACAACATGAACATCACTGAATATCATCTCATATATATATAACTTGCCCACTTATAAGTGTGGGTCTTAATTTAGTACAAGGGAAATGCATAAAAGAAAATACAACATAAGCATGAACATAATCTACTCCCCTACCCGAGTGCATCTAATGGGAAACCTCTAAACAAAAGAAGGTTTATCCCTCATCTAGGTGGTGTGTGCTCTAACCGGGTACTCCATCAGACGATCGTCACCTCCTACTGGCGTCCATCTCGCGAACGAGGCAAATATCCGGGAAACTGGGCGAGCTCCTCGGACGTGAAGAGGCGGAACGGGGATCGAGTGTGACCCCCGTGGTATGGTCGTATCTCCGGTCGTCGCGCAAGCCGTGGCTAAGTCACGGTATCCTCACTGCCCTCCCTCAACGGTGGGGGAGAGGGGGCAGAGCTCGCTATACGGATGGGTAGGCGAGTCCTCGGACGGGTCGGTCTTCGAGAAGTAAGTCCGGGGCACGTAATCGGGATAGTCTCGCATGGCTAGGGCGGCGGTGTGCATGCGGAGCACTCTCATCATGCGCACGCGCGCGCTCAAAAACCCGCTCATCGTCGCCATAGGGTGCAGTCGGGGAGAAGCGATGAGTGTGCACGGGATGAGCGAATGGGCGTCCTACGAACATGAAAACCCGCACCGTGCACTGTCCCTCAAAATGGTATGACCCGTGAGTCGGGTCATAGTGCACCTCCCACGTCGGCGTGTCCACGAACACTACGAACGTCGCCATCTGAAGACGTGATGGAAAGGAAGAGATAGAGGGAGTGAGAATCTTGCTAAAGAATCTCAGTAGGGCCTCCTACTACCTAGGTGTCATCATCTACGTCCTCAGGAACCTTGGGTTTATTTATACAAAATGACTAAGCATGTATTAAGTTCATTTTAAACTTTAAAATATATTTTAGCCAAGGTCCATTCATTTTAGGATGATCTTAATGTCATGAATGCAACATAATAGAAAATGTATGCATGGCACTACCTAATGCACATACATAAAACATAACATCAAGCACCATCATACTTGGTGGCATAAAGTGGCAATAGTAACATTCATATGGGACAAAACTTAGTGACATAATCATAATCATGAAACATCTCTTCCTCATGGGCCACCCTAAAAGACAATCGAACTGGGGGTGCTCGGCCAAATCGGTGTCACCCAGAACGTGTCATACATCTAGGTTATGAGCTCATACCTTAACTAGTCGTCACTAGTTCTTACTTACCACTTAACGATAAGCGTATCATAAATCATAAATCCCGACTATCTGAGTACGGGTTAGGGGGCAAAACTCTTAGGGGTGCTCGGCCGAACCGGTGTCATCCTAGAACCCATCTTAGTACCTTAATTTTCAAAATCTCTTTAAGTCCCCAAATTTGTCGGAAATTAGCGCTGCTAACGGTCATTACACCGAATTTCCTTCCAAATTTGCTTTATGCCACATAAACATATAACCTCATAAATTCCTCATATGAATAACATCATCATCATTAGCATACTTCATGCATCATCATAAAACATCCAAACGCTTACCCTTACGGTAGCTTATGCTTTGACCCTTACGGGTCTTAATCTTGAGATATAGTTCTCTACATCCGTCGCTCATATCTTTATGCACCTAAGGGCTCATATTTAATCATCATTCCTAATCCTCATGTTCATACTTCAATCTGAAAAGCATAGGGCAGAATCTCTAACTTGTATTTACGGGGTTCTAGAACTTACGTTTTAGACCCTTTCTCGGTTCTGTTTTCACCGAAGGCACTATATATTAAATCTAAATCAATTATGAGGCATTCCTATGCTTAAGGACTAATTATTAATCATGTTATCATGTTGCAAGGGTGCTGGACAGAATCCAGAAAATTAAGTGTTCTAAGAGTTCTACATTTGCATTTTTATGATTTTCTAGTTACTAGATTCCCCATAGGTGCTAGAATTCAATTCTAATTCAAATGATACCAAGTTTTTCATGTCTAAACAATCTAAGTCTGATTATGTTCCCATTAAAACAGTTTGGATTAGTTCCATAAACAAATGGGTCAAAACTATGTTAAATTCTAGCTTTATGGTATTTCTAGTTAGCTAGTTTCTTACCTATCATGCACAGGATCGCTTCTACATCATTACATGATATTTTCACACATTCCAACACATCAAAACATCATCATACAGCATCACACTTATCACATCAGAACCCAAAACATTTACCTTAAATGAGAGAGTTAAATTGACTTTTCTAGGTACATAAGTTAACTAGTTTCTCTTGGAATCAATTTAGAATTTCTAAAAACTCTTTGCAAATCATTTTAATTCATCAAAAGGCTAAGAGAAGCCTTAGGTCACTAACCAAAACATATTCCATCCCCTAAAAGATAATAGAATCACAACTTGTGATGACATAACCTTATAAAGATTTGTAAAGCTTTAAGGAAAACTTAAAACATAGACTATTGGTCCTAGTAGCTAGATGAAAACTCATTGCGAGTCCATCATCACTACTTTGGCCGAAAATATGCATTCAAAGAATGGTTTCACATTAAACTTTAACTTGGAATGAAATGGGCAAGTCTTTGAGCTCTAGGTTCTTAAGTTACGACATAAACTAAACGTGCTCATGCTTTTCATTTTTAATCTTGCTTACAAAGCAAAGTGATGACTTAAATTTAAATATGCAAGGCATAAACTTAAACGTGCAAGCTTGAAAGTAAATATGCATGGTTCAATTCTTTATTTTAGTGCTCTTGGCCCAACAACAATCGACTTTAAGGCTGAAATAGAAAGGCATTCGAGAAATTAATTAGGTGATAATGCAAGTTCAATTCTTTATTTTAGTGCTCTAGGCCCAACAACAATCGACTTTAAGGCCGAAATAGAAAGGCTTCGAGAGTTAAATTAAGTGATGATACAAGTTCCATTTTAATCTTTATGTTCTTAGGTGATAGCTAGAAAGTAAAGATGCATAGCAAGAATGTAAATATGAATGCAAGCATAAAATAAATTATGCAAGTTCATTTTATCTTTCTAGAGCTCTTAACAAGACTTTAAGGAATTTAAACCATAACCCAAACTCATCCAAACAAGGTAAAGTCAAGCTTAGAGTTCTTAAAACTCAACATAATATTTTTAGGAAATCAAACCGTGAAGCTTAGAAAAATTTAAGGAAATGGCCGAAATCTTCAAGAAGAAAAAGGAACATTTTAAAACTCTAGAGTTCATGATCTTGATGATATATTAACATCAACATCATGAGTCCTCATCATTGAGTTCATAGAGCCACTTTAAAACATCATCAAAGCTAAAGTTCTCAAGAGTTCAAGAAAGGAAAAACTAAAAACATTTTTGCTCAAGAACAAAGATCAAGCTCTAGAGTTTGTTTCAAGTGATGAACATCATCATGAAACTCTCATCATCAAGCTCTCATTCCTTCATTCCCAAAGGCCCATGGCCGAAACACAAAGAGGAAGAAGGAGAAGAAAAGAAGTTCTAAAAGGAATCAAGAGAAACTATGAACATCAAGCTTGAAACAAGAACTTTAAAGAAAAGAATTCATGAAAGAAAATCCCTACTTGTTGTGATAAACTTGAAGATGGAAGAAGAAGATGAAGAAGATGAAGAACTTGAAGAACTCCAAGAACTTGAAGAACACAAAAACTTTGAGAGAAAAAGAAAAGCTTTGAGTGTTCCTAAACTTAGCAAATGATCTAAAAGTGGTGCAAGCTCCTCAAGGCATTCTATTTATAGAGAAATGAAACAAATAGAGGGAGCTCATGGGGGAGAGTGGCTTCGGCCATGAGGTGCAGAATGGAGGCTTCCATGAGTTCCATGAGGTAAGATAATGTGTTCTTTGAGGTATGGTGAGGTATGGCTTAAGGTATGGTGAGGTATGATTCAAGGTATGGCCTCAAGCATGGTTCTTTGAGTGAGAAAACAATTTAATATGTGGTCAAAGGGGGAGGATGTGGCCGAAATGCATCAGCCCATGGGGGAGGTTTCTTTGCATTTTAATTGTGGTTTAGAGTTGTGTTTAGGTGTATCTTTGATTATGTTTAAGATTAGGAATTTGTAAGAAAGTGTTTAGGTAAGGTAAATGGGTAATTAAGGTGGTCTAGACATAATTAAGGAGTGGTCTTGCACTATTAGTGAGTTAAATCCTCAATTTAGAGTCTAAACAACTCTAGACACATTTCCTTGATTTAAGGAATTGGAGAGAGAAAACACTATTCCAGATTCCAAGATTAGGAGTCTTGAGTTCTAAAAAGGGATTTAAGTTTAATCTAAGCAATTTTAGGTTCTAATTAACTTTAATAAATTATTTTGACTCTAGATTAATTAGGGAAATTAATTAATCTTCGTTTAGAGCCTAATATTGCTTAGGTTTGCTTAATTACGTCATTAAGCTCAAAAACACTATTCTAGGGGCAAAATCGTAATTTTGTACTAAAACTGCCCGGGGCCACCGGGACTTGAACAGAGACCTCTAGACACATGAAAACATGTTTTTAAACCTGCAGGGAAAGTTCCGGGCTCAAACGGCACCTTTACCCGCGTAAAACGCTATAGGGGTATTTTGGTCATTTTGACCCGAAACTGTGGAAAACGAAATTTTCGCTTCCGAAAGCATTCAAAGGCCATTCAATCCCCTTCAACCATTGAGTTGACCCTTCGAGGATGACCGAGTTGGTTACCCTCGAACTCGGGTCAGGAAATGACCTCAGGGGCATTTTGGTCATTTCCCTCGGACAGAAAAATCGGGGTGTTACATAAACACTTTCTTACAGATTCCTAATCTTAATCCTAATCAAAGATACACTTAAACACAACTCTAAACCACAATTAAAATGCAAGAAATCCTCCCCCATGGCTGATGCATTTCTGCCACCTCCTCCCCCATTTTCATCACATGTTGATTTGTTTCTCACTCAAAGAACCATGCTTGACCCATACTTGCACCCATACTTGAACCTATAGCTAGCCATGTTTTCCACCATGCCTTGAACCATACCTTGGAGAAGATATTTTCTCTTCCCCATGGCTATAAATGGCTGAAGCTTTCCTCCCTATTTGCACCTCTCATTTTGTTTCATTTCTCTATAAATAGCATGCTTGGGTGAACTTGCATCACTTTGGGTTCATTTGTTAAGTGTAAGTCTTCAAATAGCACTCTAAAGTTTTCTTTTTCTCTCAAAGTTCATGTAACGCCCCAATTTTTACTGTAATTTTTACTGTCATTGGAAATTACTGAATTACCATAGGTAATTATTACATAAGATTTGAGGCCGAACAATCCTTAATAAAGGAATATAACATTAGAAGATAGGTTAGGAGCGATTCATGTGAGAGTCGCAAATCCCGAATTTCTGTACGTGTAAAATGACCAAAATGTCCATGAAGTTATTTTACTCAGAAAATGAGGATTGTGGGCCCCACATACTCTCAAGGGGATGTTTTGAGAATAATAAGGGATTGTTTGTGTTATGTGTGTTAATAGAGCAGAAGAATCTCAATTTTGAGTTCCGACACGCGAAATGACCAAAGCAGCCCTCAAGGGTGTTTTAACTCCGATGTGCGTGCCGACTGAGCCCGAACCTCACTAAAATGTTTTAAAATGTGTTTTTAAGCCATGATTAACCATTGGTTAAGCTCGGGTGGCCTCGGGCGCTTTTAAGTGAAAGTACGATTTTGCCCCCGTTTTTGGGCAGTTTTGTGAATTTCGGGATTTTCGATTCATATACCGAAACTTAAGCAATATTAGCCTCAAATTAAAGCTTATTAAATTCTAAATATTAATCTAGATTCAAAATTATGTATTTAGATTGATTAGAACCCAAAATTGCTCAAAAACACCCAAATTGCTTACTAATTCATTTAAGCCCTTAGCCGTAAATTCTCTAAATTACATGAATACCTTGCCTACACCTAAATAATGCATGGAACACACAAATTTCACTTCTTTGGGCTATAATGCACGAAATTATTGATGCCTTTATGCAGCTGAATTATTTCCAAAAGTTGCACTAAAACAAAATGCCAAAATGTCACCATAAGAGACATAATTCCTTAATTTCATACAACTTTGTCTAAAATGATTTTTCCTCCATTATTTCTCCTGAAAAATTCTGACAACTACCTCCTCATTTTGGCCAATTAGAAGCCTCAAAATCTTCTATAAATAGGCTTGCTTGAGTGGTCTTGGAATGCTTGGTTCATAACTAGTTTTTAGGAGCACCAAAAACTTTCTTTCTTCCTCCTCTTTGGCTGAATTCTTTCTTCAATTTTTCAAAGAGATTTTGTGTCATTTCACTTCAAGAAATCAAGTTCTCTTCCTCTTCTTCAACTCAGATTAGGTAGGGAGTAGTTTCTAAATTTATTTCTATGCTTTGAGGAGTTGTGTTTTTAGCTCAAAATGATGAAATTATGAATTTACCTTAGCTTTTCATTTTGGTTTTCCTCTTCTTTTTTTTTCTTCAACCAATTCAGGCCATATGGCCTAGTTGGAACTAAGATGATGGCTTGATGATGAGGACCTTGAGGGTGGGTTGTAAATCCATCACAAGTTAGGCCTCTAAAGCTTGAAAATTCCACTTGATGCAAAACTTTAAAGAATAATGCTTTATGATGCTAAAACAATGATTTTTAGTTTAGAACTTGAAAGATGTATTTCCTTTTATGTTTTATTTCTTGTTAAGATATGTATTGGGTTGAATTTATAATTCTTTTAAAGTCTTGAAGGAGCTCTAGTAAAGAAACAAAATGAATTTGCATCCATGATTAAGTTTATGCTTTGCATAACCATGTTTACCTTCTATGTCATCACTAAATTTTCAAGAATGAATAAATGAACTTGCATTTCTCATGTTTAAATTCCAAGCTTGTATTTCATGTTTATGTTTCAAGTCATCACTTAATCTTTCAAGATAATAAAGAGGTTGCATCTCATATTTAATTTATGCTCTTACTATATTTTATAATGGCTAAAAGAATCAACGCATGGCATGTTTATTTTATGCCATCACCTAAAGATCCTAGAGCTCAAAGACTTGCCCATGTATCACAAGCAAAGAAATATGATTATTGGAGTTAAAGAATTTATTCTTTAAAAAGTCTTGAGATTGGAGCTTAAAAAGATGTAATAATAATTCTCTTCTCCCTCTACTGGTCCTGTGCGGACTACCGCCGCTCCGGTTTCTTAACTTCTCCCTCTACTGGTCCTGTGCGGACTACCGCCACTCCGGTTTCTTAACTTCTCCCTCTACTGGTCCTGTGCGGACTACCGCCGCTCCGGTTTCTTAATATTCTCTTCTCCCTCTCTCTGGTCACTGTGCGGATTACACGCTCCAGTTTCTTGTATCATGTTTATATTTCAAGTTCTTGCATCATGTTTAATTTTCAAGTCATCACCTTAAATCTTAAAGATAAAGAAATGGAATTGCATATCATGTGTATAATTCCAAGCTATCACCTTATAAAGATAAGATTAAAATAAGGTTGCATAGCATGTTTATAACTCTAAGATGTCACCTAAATCTCTAAAGCTCAAGACTTACTCCTTTTATCTTAAGTGAGAATTTTAATTGTGAAGATCCTCCCAAATTTGACAAAAGAACTAGTTTCTAAATGAGTTTTAAGGCTTTGCAAGGATTTTCCGGGGAACTAGTATTTTATATGCAGTTAAAATATGATTGTATGTAATTGCATGAGGCTCATGATTCGCCACTGATCTGAGTTTAGTATCAATGTGTGATAATTATGGTTTATTGTTAAGAGAATGATTCATAATTGGTTTAGTAACTAATTAGTTCTATAATTGATAATTCTATGTAAGGATTGGATGCTTATTAAGTACTTGATATCATTGAATGATTTCTGGCTTGCATGTTATAGTTCTTTGTTGCAAATAATGAGAATGCTTATACATGAAATATTCTTTATTATGTAAAATTTACCTTTGTTGCTAGAAGAAAGTGTATCATTGTAAAAGTGTAATTTGGAAAGGTTACGGCTAAGGAAAGACTTGGTATTTAAGCGTCTCCATTATGACCCACCTCTCTTTCCTGCGAATCTCCCATATGCATGATTACACTTGATATATATTATTCTAGTTTAAGACTATAAATAAGAAAATGTTATGATGTTTATGAATTCTATTGTGATATAACATGCAAAGATTTAATGGTGACTTAAACTTATAAGAAAATGATCCTTTGGAACCATCGGACTATAGGTGGTGAAAAGGTGATTTTAGCCCCCTAACCCGTTCTCTCAAAAGGGTAGAGTCGGGACTTTAGCTTATCAAAAGGGATAAGTATATGCTAGTGACGACTAGTAAAGTATGAGCTCATAACCTAAATTACTCCCAAAAGGGTGGAGTATAGGGTGGCCTAAGGAAAATAATGATGATGATAAGATTTTAAGTCACCTAAGGCACTAAAGAAGTGAAATATGTGCATTATGTCCACGTGTAGCTAATATTATATGACGTTCTTTTATGCATGTTATTTGATAATGATGATGAGGAATATGATGTAATGATAAAGGAAAAGTTCATTGTAAATATGACATGTTAAGATTATGATGCATTATAAGACGCATGATTAAAAATTGACGAACCTCGGTTAAGTATTTGTCCGAACTTAAAATGAATCTTTGCATGCTCACTATTTTAGAATAATCCCGAGGTTCCTGGGGACTTTGATGATGACACTGTAGAAGGAGGTACCCTACTGAGAATTCTTTAGCAAGATTCTCACTCCCCTTTCTTTATTTCCGTCATTGTCTCCAGATTCAGATGGCGACATTCGTCCTGTTCGTTGATACCCCTACTTGGGAATTTCACTATGATCCGGTGCATCGCTCGTATCATTTTGAAGGAGGTCTTGTGATTCGTGTTTTTATTTAGATAGGTCGTCCATTTGCACATCCTGTGGCTAGTTATCGACTTTCTCCTACTTCTCCCTATGGCGATGACATGGTTTCGAACATGCACGTCCACTTGATGAAAGGATGTTACGTTCTTATCCCGCTTCATCTGCTGTCCACGGATTTCAGTATGTTCGAGGCGAGATATTCTGGCTGATCCTTCAGAGGACACTCCTACTCATGTATATTCTGAGAGCTCTGCTCCTACTCCCTGCGTGTAAGAGAGGGTAGTGAGGAAAGCAGTTGTTCAGCCGAGGTTAGCAAGAAGGCCGTCCATGCGACCCCAACATGGTGCATCTCGTGTGTCCCCTCCGAGGAGCTCATCGATGGATCGGATTTATTCCCCATTTCGGGACGGTGGCCATAGAGGGTTCTTAGTAGACTTATGTGTGATCATGCACCCTAGTTTTAGGATAACCTTCCCGGCTTATAGAGTTATCTAGTTTAGGGGCATGTATTTCCTTATGTATATTTTCTTTTATGGGTTTGCATAAGACAATGATGTATGAACATAACCCACCCTTTGAGTGAGGTTATTGTATGTAAATATATGCTATAATGTGTTTATGGATGTTATATGATGGAGCCAAAGTGATATGATGTGATATATTCTTAAACGTCTTATTATACTCCACTTACTCGTTCACGTTGTACTCGGCTCACGTTTTCAATTATGTTTTTTTTTTAAAAAAAAAAATGGCTCGTAATTTCACTAAGTATTTTCAAATTATGAAGAAGGAACCAAAGTAAGGAGTAAAGTCTAGTCATTGATCAGATTCAACCTAGGTGTATTTGGTTAATAACTAGGGTGTTACAGTTCAAGTGTCCAAGTTCTTCAACTTCTTCATCCTCTTCACTTATCTCAACCTCCAATCACTTAGTAGGGATTTTCTTTCAAGTGTTTATTTCATTTAAGTTCTTAATCTAGTTATGTGTTTTATGGTTTCTCTTGAATCTTTTTGGAACTTCTTTTCTTCTTCTCTTCCTTCTTCATTTTCGGCCATGAGCCTTTGAAAACAAAGGAATAAGAGCTTGATGATGAGGGTTTCATGATGATATTCATCACTTGAATAACCTCTAAAGCTTGATCTTTGTTCTTAAGCAAAAGGTGTTTTTAGTTTCTTTCTTTCTTGAACCTTGAGATTCTTAACTTTGATATTGATTTAAAATGAGTTAGTGAACTCAGTAATGAGGACTCATGATGTTGGTGTTAATACATCATCAAGATCACGGTCTCTAGAGTTTCAAAATGGATCTTTTCTTGCTTATGATTTCGGTTCCTTCCTTTTTCTTTTCTCAAGATTTTGATTTCTTTCCTTTTCTTTTCCTTCATGATTTTGGCCAACCAACTTGGGTGGTCCAACATGATAGCTTGATGATGAGAGTTCTAGATGGAGACTTCATGTTCACCACAATGAAACCTCTAAAGCTTGAGTTTTCATAAAAATGTTATATAGCTCACTTGTGGTTTAATTCTTTAGAAATGTTATCTTAAGTTCTAAGAACTCTAGACCTCACTTTATCTTGTCATGATGAGTTTGGGTTAAGGTTTAAGTTCCTCTAAAGTCTTGAATGAGCTCTAATAAGATATAAATGAACTTGCATATTTATTTTGAGGTTGCACTCATGTTTATATTGTAACATCCTAATTTTTAACCCAATACTCCTAGAACGTATTTAGGTTAACCATTAGTTTATTACTTCTTAGTTTCATCTTTTCTTTAAATTACTTAACGGAAAATACGAATAAATTTTTCTTTTTGAACTTGAAAACAAAAACGTGAGCCTCACATTAATATAAAACCTTTCGTTCGTCATAAACATAACTTATAAGGAAAAGAAATCACATATAAACATGAAATACAACATTATATTAACCACATATCATAACCACATCATTATAGTTACATAGTACTAGCATCAGTGTTCACACCAAAACATGCATATATATATATATATGAAATACTTCTTATCCACCTACGATGTTGGATAAGTAACAACCTAGAGACTATCCTATCTATTCTTCCGCAACGACCCTCGGCATCCGTTTGCTGAAGTGACCTTTAAGCACGAACCTCAGAAGAAGTCACGAACCTCGTCTATCCTTGTCTGGAGACGACACGGAAGAAAAAGGAAGGATGAGAAACTTATTCAAGATTCTCAGTAGGGATTTCCGACTCTAACACAAATGTCATCGTCATCGTCCCCAGCCACTCCAGTTTTCATTATAAAAAGGGTGTGCATACATAAGGATCGATTTTAAACTTCTTAAATCTATTTATCCGAAGTGGGTGTCTTTTAACATGAGTCTTAATGATATGAATGCAATAGATATTGAATGAATGCATGTCAATACCATATGCAAACAGTACTAGCTTTTTAGCAAGTATAGCATTCATAGACATAGTGCATGATACATGGGTCATAAAAACATAGATCATAAAACATAGAACATGGAACTTGATACATAGTACATGGTACATAAAACATGAATCGTGGAACGTAGAACTTGGTACTTAAAACATGGTGCATGGTAGCTTAACTTGGTTACTTAGGTGACGTTCACATATTATTCTTTTCTTCCTGGGGGCCACCCTAATATTTCTCCCTTTTGAGAAATCTCTAGGTTATGAGCTCATATCCAGCTAGTCGTCACTAGCATCTGGACTTATCACATTGTGATAAGTTAAAAATCCTGACTTAAAGTATGGGTCTAGGGGGCATAGAATCACCTCATCCCCACCTATAGTTTGCTGGTTCCAAAGGATCATTTTCTCATAGTTTAATGTCACCTTAAGTCTTAGCATGTTATGACAAGAAGCCCCATAGTTCATGCATGTTACATATGAATCACCTCATCCCCACCTATGGTTTGATGGTTCCAAAGGATCATTTTCTCATAGTTTAGTCATAGCAAGATGCTACATATTTCATGCATGTCACATATATCGTGTAATTCTAACATAGGCATCTTTAAAGTTCTAAAGGGAACCATAACATGCAAATGATACAATCATCATTTAAGAGCAATAACTCACATAGCATCATAGTGGTCATGAGACAACACAATAATCCATCATCATTCACATAGAACATATAAATCATTCCCTTAAGAATAAACCCCTAAATCGGGTAACCTCAAACTTCCAAATTATTTCCTTATGCCTCTAAGGGATTGATTAATCTCATTACCATAATTTATTAAGTCCTAGAACCTAATTTATTATGGCTGGGCAGCATAGGCAGTAAGCATAGTTTTGATGGATTACGGTGTTCTAGAAGTTGCATTTTAGATCCTTTCTCTTTACCGACTTTTCCTATGATGCAAGAATTAATACCTAAGCCAATTATGAGTCACTCTCACTCATCTAGACATCATATAATGTGATTCTATACACTTAAACAAGGCTGGAACAGAATGTATAAGTTCAGTTCCGCAGGGGTTGTAGAAACTATGTTTCAGACCCTTTTTAAGTTCTATCTTCGCCTAAAGCGCTATAAATCATCCCTAAACCAATTGTAAGGGATTCCTATACATATAAACTAATTATAAAACATGACTTCTGCACCTAAGGGTTGCTGGACAGAAACAATTTTACTTTTGATTCTAAGTGTTCTAGAATTCACATTTTCAAGCATTTCAAGTTACTAGGCATGTCTAAGATGCCTAGAACCTTTATCATACATAAGGCAAGGTATTTAAACACATATAGATCACCCAAAACAGAATTTAAGGTGCTGGAAAATAAAAGGGCAGAATCGAAACTTGAAGGCATGTAAATGCTCAAAATAAAACATTTCTAGTTCACATAGTTTGCTAGTTTCTCTTGGAACACTTTTGAAACTTCTAAAACTCTTTGGAAATCAATTTATCTTGTCAAAAACCTTTGCAAAAGACATAGGGCAGTACCTATCTATTTTCTTTCATGGTTAGGATTTAAATCATAAAAACATGCTTGAAGCATTCTTCAAGACGACCTATGCTTAAGAAAATCCTAAAACATAGGTTATAGGCCCTTGTAACTAAATGAAACTCATGCTTGAGCCATTATCATCACATGGCCGAATGCATATCCAAGAAATACCTCCTTAATAGATCTTTTCTCAAGATGAAATGGGCAAGTCTTTGAGCTCTAGTATCTTAGGTGATGACATAAAATAAACGTGCTATGCATTTCATTTTAGAGTCCTTTAGAAAGTAAAGTGATAGCTCAAAGTAAATATGAAGTGCATATTCATTTTCATTCTTTGAGTTTAGTGAGGACTTGAAATATAAAATGAGATGCAAAGCTTGGAATTTAAACGTCCATAATGCAAGTTCATTCTTTATCTTGGGATTTAGTGATGGCATAGAAAATAAACGTGCTATGCAAAGCGTGAAATAAACGTGAATGCAAGTTACTTTTACATCTTGACTAGAGCTCTTTTAAGACTTTAAAAAGAACTAAGTTCCAACCCAAAACTCATCCTCACAAGAAAAGATAAGAAGCTTTACTAAGCCTTAAAGATATAAACATAAAGGGACCTATGTCATATTCTTTATTAATGCCCAATAACCCCTATCTAGAGAGAACTCTAGAACGTGCCGGCCAACTTTAAGGTTGACAAGGGTAAGTTACAGACTTTTTGAAAACCTTATTAATTTATTTTTTTTTTCTTGGATAAAACCATGGTGAGTTAAGCCAAACATAAAGAGAATGAACTCATAAAGGTGGTAACCTCAAAAGAATGGAAATGGCTGAATCCTAGCAAGGAATAATGGACCATTTTTAAACTCTAGGGACCAAGACCTTGGTGATGTGTTAACACCAACATCATGAGTCCTCATCATTGAGTACTTAACATCATTCTAAACCATCATCAAAACAAAGTTCATGACAAGTTAAGGAAAGGAGAAAACCGAAAACCATGTTTGTTTGAAACATAGATCAAGCTCTAGAGGTTGTTCAAGTACTAAGCACCATCATGAAACCCTCATCATCAAGCTTACATTTTCCAAGTTTCAAAGGCCTTCATGGCCGAAACCTTGAGAGAAAGAAATGAAGTTTTTAAGGGTTCAAAGGAAACATAACCCATACTTGAATAAATCTTGAAAAAGATGAAACTTTTCTTTTTAAAAACTCAAGCTTTAGAGGTTGTTCATGTGACAAGCATCAACATGAAACCCTCATCATCAAGCTTCCATTTTTCCAAGCATCCAAGGCCTACATGGCCGGAACATTCAAGGAAAAGAAAGTGAGGTTCCAAGAGATTCAAGAGAAACATAGCTCATACTTGACTAAAACTTGAAAAAAGGTGAGGCTTTTCTTCAAAAAGATTCAAGCTTTAGAGGCCTCATGTTGAGATGAACTCATAGTCACATCTTGGAGAACACTCATCATCAAGCCATCATCATCTTGGCCTTGAGGCCGAAAATAAAAGAAAAGGAAAAGGATGAAACCGAAAATAAAACTTTATGGATGTTCATCCAAACAACATTTTTCCAACAAGATCAAGACATAAAGAACAAGGAAAGCATTTTTAGAAAAACTCCCTACCTAGTACTTGTGCTCTTGAAGATGGAGAAAGGTTTGATCTTGAAAAACAAGAAGAAGAAATCTCCTTTGAACTTGGGTATGTATTTTCGGCCAAACAAGGAAATGGAGGAAGGATGTGTTGTTGGCTTGTGTTTGGACTTGGATGTGTGTTTAGAAGAAAAAGAGATGAAGATTGGAGGTGGAGAAGGTGGCGGTTTTTGGCTTGGACAAGGAGGAAGAAAGGAAAATTTGAGAGAACTTAGAGAGACTAGAACTTGCTCTTGGAAGTTTAAACTTTGCAAATGAACTAAAGTAGCAAAATGTTCACCAAGGCAAGCTACATATAGAGCCTTGAGTCATGAATGAGTGGAAGGGAAGAGGCCATGTGGTTTTCTTCTAGAATGAGGGAAGTGTGTGGAGGAGAATGAATGAGAAGTTGTCTTGGAGACATGGCCATTTGTGTGCCACACATTCAAACAACATGTGATGCAAAGTGGAGGGAAAAGTGGCGCCATTTTTGGGCAGCCATGGGGGCAAAATTCATCTCCACTAATCATGGTTTAAAGGTGTGTTTAGGTGTGTTATGGATTAGACTTAGGATTAAGGGTTGTTAAGTAGGTACTTTAAGTAAACTAATTAGTTAATTAAAGCTATAATTCCTTAGGTTAGAAGTGGTCTTGTAGGTTTAATGGAGTCAAAACCTCTATGACTAGTGATGTGAGTGTGACAACCTTTCTTGGAAATGGGAGCGTGAATAGTGAAAACACTATTTATAGATACTTTCTCTCTTTAAAGGAAGAGACTAGAATTAAGTTTGAATTTCCTTAAGCAATTCTAGGTTCCAATTAGTTTTAAATAATGATTTTGGCTCTAGATTAATTATGGAAATTAATTAACCTTTAATTAGAGCCTAATATTGCCTAGGTTCTGAGTTAGATAACTCATTAAGCCCAAAATGCACTAAGCATGGGCAAAATCATAATTTTACTCAAAAACTGCCCGGGACAACCAGGACTTAAACAAACCTTAAACAAACATAGTTCATGCCTTAAAATCATTGTTTTGAACCTCCGGGAAAAGCCCGGGTCAAAACGGAACTTAAAACTACCTTAAATACTGTAAGGGTATTTTGGTCATTTATACACAGAAACCTCAAAAATGAGATTCTTCTGCTCTATTAAACACGCCATCACATATAATCCCCTTCAAACATTACAATAGCCCTATGAGGATGGCCGAGGTCGGCCGTCCTTGATTTTCAGGTAAAAATGACCTCAGGGGCATTTTGGTCATTTTTACGCTTAGAGAAAATCAAGGTGTTACATTACTCCCTTCCTTTATCAAGGTGTTACATTACTCCCCTCCTTAAAAAGAATTTCATCCTCGAAATTCATTGCATGCATAAAAAGACTTATGAGGCTCCCATACCATCATAAGCTATAACCCAAAAATCTTATCATATAATGCATGCTTACCTTAATCTTGTGACTTCGTAGTTTCCTCAGCATTGAGGGCGAAGACCCTTCCTTGGCGTACCATTTGTAACATCCCCTGCTGCTTTATAGATTGACGACTGTCCCCACAAACCAACACGGGTCTTTTCAGCATGCTTTGTCCTCACTCACATGCTTCCTAGGAAAACTTCCCAGGAGGTCACCCATCCCAAAATTGCTCCAAGTCAAGCACGCTTAACTGTGGAGTTCTTTTAGTTTGGGCTACCGAAAAGAAGATGCATCTTGTTGGTATAGGTAGTACAAATCAATTCATATAAGCCCTCCTTAACTGTATAGTCCCATACCTATCTGATCTCGGGATCCCTCTCATTCGGGTGTGTAATCGGTTCATTCATGTACCCCTCCGCTTTCGAAGTCTGCCAGGAGCCGCTCCTTGTCTGTGCCTCCATGCACTAGCGATCACTCCTCGACTTCGCAATCCCCGGGCGTTACATATATTCTTGCTTTGTATCATTATTTTCAAGTCATCACCTAAGGACTCAAAGATTAAAACAAGACTTGCATTATCACCTGATTAATTCTCAAAGCCTTTCTATTTTGGCCTTAAAGTCAATTGTTGCTGGGCCTAGAGCACTAAAATAAAGAAATGAACTTGCATTGCATATTTATTTCAAGTCTTGCATATTTACGTTCAAGCCTTGCATATTTATTTCAAGTCTTGCATATTTACTTTCAAGCCTTGCATATTTACTTCAAGTCTTGCATATTTAAATTTCAAGCCTTGCATATTTATTTCCAAGTTTTGCATATTTACTTTAAAGTTCTCACTTTACTTTGTAATAAAGAATAAAAATGAAGTGCATAGCATGTTTATATTTTGTCATCATTCAAAGACCTTAGAGCTCAAAGACTTGCCAATTTTTTCTCAAGTTAAAGTTTGATATGGAAGCATTCTTTGAATGTATAATTTCGACCAAGTAATAATGATGAGCTTGGAATGAGTTCCATCTAGTTACAAGGGCCAACAACATATTTTCTAGGATTTTCTTTAAGCTTGATGAGTTTTATAAAGTTATGACCAACACGATTTATGATTTTAATCCTCTTCTAAAGAAGAATTAAATTGGTTACTGACCTAAGGTTGTTTCTAGCCTCTTGATAACATAAAATGGTTTGCAAAGAGTTTTAGAAGTCCTAAACTGATTCCAAGGGAAACTAGCAACTTATATGCTTTAGAAATGTCAAATTATGTGTCTTTTTGGACTTGAACAGTTTGGTTCTGCCTTGATGTGTTTGTTGCTGTATGATGATGTTTTAATGTGTTAGAATGTGTGAAAATGATATATGATGAGGTAGGAACACTTCTATGCATGTTAGGAGAGAAACTAACTTCATAGAAAAATGGTAAAGTTGGAATTTAACGTGTGTTTAACCCCTTCAATCCTAATCAATGCCAAAACTGTTTTAGTATGATAACAATCAGTTTAGGATTGATTAATCATGAAAAATTTGGTTACATTTGAAGTAGGATTGCATTTTAGCACCTATAGAGAAACTAGTAACTAGAAAACCGTCAAAGTACAATCTTAGAACTCTTAAACATTTAATTTTTGGATTCTGTCCAGCAACCTCATAATATGGCAAACATGGTTTATAATTAGTTCTTAGGCATAGGAATGCCTCATAATTGGTTTAGATTTATTTTATAGCGCCTTAGGCGAAGATGGAACCGAGAAAGGGTCTAAAACGTAAGTTCTAGAACCCCGTAATCATAGATATATAACTCTTCCCTTGGATTATGGTGCTGCCCAGATTTATTAAAGAACATAAATGATGGTAAGATTGGTTAGAAGAGAATCCTTAGGTGCATAAGAGGTTGATAGAGAATAATAGAATAATTACATCTCAAGTTTAAGGCCCGTAAGGGTCAAAGCATAAGATACCGTAGGATCAAGAGCATAATGAGTTTCAATGTTACATGTGAATGTATGTTTTATTTGAGAATGATTATGTAAATATATGAAATTATGATTGAGGATACATGTTCTACTTGTTTATGTGGTATAAAGTAAATTTGGAAGAAATTCGGTATGCCGCTGCCGAATTTCAGACAAATTTGGGGACTTAGAAAGTTTTTGAAAAACCCATGAGATTTTCTTTAAAAGAGATGAGGTACTAAGATGTGTTCTTGGATGACACCGGTTCAGCCGAGCACCTCTAAGAACTCATGTGACATAGGTACCAAGACGTATTCTTGGGTGACATCGGTTCAGCCGAGCACCCCCAATAAAATGCCCCCAACCCGTACTAGAGAGTCGGGATTTATTTATGATACGCTTATCGGTAAGGGATAAGTAAGAACTAGTGATGACTAGTTAGGTATGAGCTCATAACCTAGATATATAACACGTTCTGGGTGACACTGGTTCGGCCAAGCACCCTCAAAACGAATGTCTTTTAGAGTGGCCCCATGAGAAAGTAAAGTATGATGATTATGTCACAAAGTTTTCTCCACCTGAGATTTCAATTGCCACTTTATGCCACTATTATGATGTTATTTGATGTTATGATGAATATTCTTGCATTAAGTAGTGTCATGCCTATATTCTTTAATATGTTGCATCCATGACATTAAGAATCATTCTAAAATGAACGGACCTTGGTTAACTATGTTTTGAAGCTTAAAATAAACTTGATGCATGCTCACTTATTTGATACACTAAACCCACGATTCTTGAGGACGTAGATGATGATACTTAGGTAGTAGGAGGCCCTACTGAAATTATTTAGCAAGATTCTTACTCCCTCTATCTTTTCTTTCTGTCACGTCTTTAGATGGTGACGTTCGTGGTTTTTGTGGACACCCCGAGAGTAAGATTCTGCACTATGATTCGGAGCACAGATCATACCATTTTGAGGGTCAGTGCACAGTTCATGTCTTCATGTTCGTTGGACGACCCTTCGCTCACCCTGTACATACCCATCGCTTCTCCCCGACAGCACCCTACAGTAATGACGAGCGGGTTTTCGAGCGCGCACGTACTTACAATGAGAGAGTGCTCCGCATGCACACCGCCACTTCAACCATTCGTGACTACCCTGTAACGGCCCAATTTTTACTGTAATTTTTACTATCATTAGAAATTACCGAATTACTGTAGGTAATTATTACATAAGATTTGAGGCCGAACAATCCTCAATAAAGGAATATAACATTAGAAGAGAGGTTAGGAGCGATTCATGCAAGAGTCGCAAATCTCGAATTTCAGTACGTATAAAATGACCAAAATGCCCCTGAAGTTATTTTACTCAGAAAATGAGGATCGTGGGCCCCACCTATTCTCAAGGGGATGTTTTGATGATAATAAGGGATTGTTTGTGTTATGTGTGCTAATAGAGCAGAAGGATCTCAATTTTGAGTTAAGCCTTGAAATGACTAAAGCAGCCCTTGCGGTTGTTTTAACTCCGATGTCGTGCCGGTGAGGCGAACCTCACTAAAATGTTTTGAAATTTATTTTTAAGCCATGATTAACCATTGGTTAAGCTCGGGTGGCCTCGGGCAGTTTTTAAGTGAAAGTATGATTTTGCCCGTGTTTTTGGCGATTTTCGAATTTGGGATTTCTGATTAGATACCGAAACCTAAGCAATATTAGGCTCAAATTAAAGCTTATTAAATTCTAAATATTAATCTAGAGTCAAAATTATGTATTTAGATTGATTCGAACCCAAAATTGCTCAAAAACACCCAAATTGCTTACTAATTCACTTAAGCCCTTAACCGTAAATTCTCTAAATTACATGAATACCTTGCCTACACCTAAAAAATGCATGGAACACACAAATTTCACTTCTTTGGGCTGTAATGGATGAAATTATTGATGCCATTATGCAGCTGAATTATTGCCAAAAGTTGCACTAAAACAAAATGCCAAAATGTCACCATAAGAGACATAATTCCTTAATTTCATACAACTTTGTCTAAAATGATTTTTCCTCCCTTATTTCTCCTGCAAAATTCCGCCAACTACCTCCTCATTTTGGCCAATTAGAACCCTCAAAATCTTCTATAAATAGGCTTGCTTGAGTGGTCTTGGAATGCTTTGTTCATAACTAGTTTTTAGGAGCACCAAAAACTTTCTTTCTTCCTCCTCTTTGGCTGAATTCTTTCTTCAATTTTTCAAAGAGATTTTGTTTCATTTCACTTCAAGAAATCAAGTTCTCTTCCTCTTCTTCAACTCAGATTAGGTAGGGAGTAGTTTCTAAATTTATTTCTATGCTTTGAGGAGTTGTGTTTTTAGCTCAAAATGATGAAATTATGAACTTACCTTAGCTTTTCATTTCGGTTTTCCTCTTCATTATTCTTTAACCAATTCGGCCATATGGCCTAGGTGGAACTAAGATGATGGCTTGATGATGAGGACCTTGAGGGTGGGTTGTAAATCCATCACAAGTTAGGCCTCTAAAGCTTGAAAATTCCACTTGATGCAAAACTTTAAAGAATAATGCTTTATGATGCTAAAACAAAGATTTTTAGTTTAGAACTTGAAAGATGTATTTTCCAAGCTTGTATTTCATGTTTATGTTTCAAGTCATCACTTAATCTTTCAAGATAATAAAGAGGTTGCATCTCATATTTAATTTATGCTCTCACTTTATTTTATAATGGCTAAAAGAATCAACGCGTGGCATGTTTATTTTATGCCATCACCTAAAGATCCTAGAGGTCAAAGACTTGGCCATGTATCACAAGCAAAGAAATATGATTATTGGAGTTAAAGAATTTATTCTTTAAAAATTCTTGAGATTGGAGCTTAAAAGATGTAATAATAATTCTCTTCTCCTCTCTCTGGTCTGTGCGGATTACACGCTCGATTACTTGCATAATGTTTATATTTCAAGTTCTTGCATCATGTTAAATTTTCAAGTCATCACCTTAAATCTTAAAGATAAAGAAATGGAATTGCATATCATGTTTATAATTCCAAGCTATCACCTTATAAAGATAAGATTAAAATAAGGTTGCATAGCATGTTTATAATTCTAAGATTCACCTAAATCTCTAAAGCTCAAGACTTACTCCTTTTATCTTAAGTGAGAATTTTAATTGTGAAGATCCTCCCAAGTTTGACAAAAGAACTAGTTTCTAAATGAGTTTTAAGACTTTGCAAGGATTTTACGGGGAACTAGTATTTTATATGCACTTAAAATATGATTCTATGTAATTGCATGAGGTTCATGATTCGACCACTGATCTGAGTTTAGTATCAATGTATGATAATGATTTGATATGTTTGAAGTTGTGATAATTATGGTTTATTGTTAAGAGAATGATTCACTGCATGTTAGAGATAAAACTAGCTCCCTAGAACAACCGAAGAGCTAGAATTTACCTAGTTTTTGACCCCTTTAAGTTTAGCCAATGCCAAATCTGTTTTAGTATGTTATAATTCTGTCTAGGATTAGTTAGCCATGAAAAATTTGGTATCAATTAGAGTAGGATTGATCCCGAACACTAAAAATGAACTTAGCAACGAGAAAACCGTAAAAACAAGATTTCTAGAACTCTAGGGAAAGAAATTTGTGCATTCTATCCAAAATCTTTAGCAACAATAAGAACCAGGTTTTATTATGTTTAAATAAGGGAGAATGATTCATAATTGGTTTAGTAACTAATTTCAGCATCATAGGGAAAGCTGGTAACAAGAAAGGATTTAAAACATAACTTCTAGCATACCGTAAAACCTTAGGAACAACTTACTACCTATGCTACCCCATTTGATTTAATAGTGTTCTCAAGGCCTATAAATAATCGTAAGGATGGTAATAAATCCCTTAGGTGCATAACTAATTAGTTCTATAATTGAATGATTTCCTGGCTTGCATGATATAGTTGCTGTTGCAAATAATGAGAATGCTTATGCATGAAATATTCTTTATTATGTAAAATTTACCTTTGTTGCTAGAAGAAAGTGTATCATTATAAAAGTGTAATTTGGAAAGGTTCTGGCTAAGGAAAGACTTGGTATTTAAGCGTGTCCATTGTGACCCACCTCTCTTTCCTGGGAATCTCCCAGATGCATGATTATAGTTGATATATATTATTCTAGCTTCAGACTATAAATGAGAAAATGCTATGATGTTTATGAATTGAATTGTGATATAACATGCAAAGATTTAATGGTGACTTAAACTTATAAGAAAATGATCCTTTGGAACCATCAGACTATAGGTGGTGAAAAGGTGATTTTAGCCCCCTAACCCGTTCTCTCAAAAGGGTAAAGTCGGGACTTTAGGTTATCAAAAGGGATAAGTATATGCTAGTGACGACTAGTAAAGTATGAGCTCATAACCTAAATTACTCCCAAAAGGGTGGAGTATAGGGTGGCCCAAGGAAAATACTGATGATGATAAGATTTTAAGTTACCTAAGGCACTAAAGAAATGAAATATGTGCACTGTGTCCATGTGTAGCTAATATTATATGACGATCTTTTATGCATGTTACTTTGATAATGATGATGAGGAATATGATGTAATGATAAAGGAAAAGTTCATTGTAAATATGACATGTCAAGATTATGATGCATTATAAGATGCATGATTAAAAATTGACGAACCTCGGTTAAGTATTTGTCCGAACTTAAAATGAATCTTTGCATGCTCACTATTTTAGAATAATCCCGAGGTTCCTGGGGACTTTGATGATGACACTATAGAATGAGGTACCCTACTGAGAATTCTTTAGCAAGATTCTCACTCCCTTTTCTTTATTTCCGTCATTGTCTTCAGATTCAAATGGCGACATTCATCCTGTTCGTTGATACCCCTACTTGGGAATTCCACTATGATCCGGTGCATCGCTCGTATCATTTTGAAGGAAGGTGCGCAGTTCGTGTTTTTATTTACATAGGTTGTCCATTTGCACATCCTGTCCCTAGTTATCAATTTTCTCCTACTTCTCCCTATGGCGATGAAATGGTTTTCGAACATGCACGTCCACTTGATGAAAGGATGTTACGTTCTTATCCCGCTTCATCTGCTGTCCATGGATTTCCAGAGTATGTTCCCGAGACGAGATATTCTGAAACTGATCCTTCAGAGGACACTCCTACTCATGTATATTCTGATATCTCTGCTCCTACTCCCACACGTATAAGAGAGGGTAGTGAGGAAACAGTTGTTCAGTCGAGGTTAGCAAGAAGGCCGTCCATGCGACCCTAGCCTGGTGCATCTCGTGTGTCCCCTCCCGAGGGAGCTCATCAGTGGATCGGATTTATTCCCCCATTTCCAGGACAGTGGCCATAGAAGGTTCTTAGTACATTTATGTGTGTTCATGCACCCTACTTTTAGGATAACCTTCCCGGCTTATGGAGTTATCTAGTTTAGGGGCATGTATTTCCTTATGTATATTTTCTTTTATGGGTTTACATAAGACAATGATGTATGATCATAACCCACCCTTTGAGTGAGCTTATTGTATGTAAATATATGTTATAATGTGCTTATGGATGTTATATGATGGAGCCAAAGTGATATGATGTGATATATTCTTAAACATCTTATTATACTCCGCTTACTCGTTCACGTTGTACTCGGCTCACGTTTTCGATTATGTTTTTTTTAAAAAAAAAATGGCTCGTAATTTCACTAAGTATTTTCAAATTATGAAGAAAGAACCAAAGCAAGGAGTAAAGTCTAGTCATTAATCAGATTCAACCTAGGTGTATTTGGTTAATTACTAGGGTGTTACATAATTTATGCTCTCACTTTATTTTATAATGGCTAAAAGAATCAACGCATGGCATGTTTATTTTATGCCATCACCTAAAGATCCTAGAGGTCAAAGACTTGGCTATGTATCACAAGTAAAGAAATATGATTATTGGAGTAAAAGAATTTATTCTTTAAAAAGTCTTGAGATTGGAGTTTAAAAAGATGTAATAATAATTCTCTTCACCCTTCACCGGTCCTGTGCGGACTACATAGCTCGATTTCTTAATATTCTCTTCTCCTCTCTTGGTCTGTGCGGATTACAGCTCGATTTCTTGCATCATGTTTATATTTCAAGTTCTTGCATCATGTTTAATTTTCAAGTCATCACCTTAAATCTTAAAGATAAAGAAATGGAATTGCATATCATGTTTATAATTCCAAGCTATCACCTTATAAAGATAAGATTAAAATAAGGTTGCATAGCATGTTTATAATTCTAAGATGTCACCTAAATCTCTAAAGCTCAAGACTTACTCCTTTTATCTTAAGTGAGAATTTTAATTGTGAAGATCCTCCCAAGTTTGACAAAAGAACTAGTTTCTAAATGAGTTTTAAGACTTTGCAAGGATTTTACGGGGAACTAGTATTTTATATGCACTTAAAATATGATTCTATGTAATTGCATGAGGTTCATGATTCGGCCACTGATCTGAGTTTAGTATCAATGTATGATAATGATTTGATACGTTTGAAGTTGTGATAATTATGGTTTATTGTTAAGAGAATGATTCACTGCATGTTAGAAATAAAACTAGCTCCCTAGAACAACCGAAGAGCTAGAATTTACCAAGTTTTTGACCCCTTTAAGTTTAGCCAATGCCAAATCTATTTTAGTATGTTATAATTCTGTCTAGGATTAGTTAGCCACGAAAAAGTTGGTATCAATTAGACTAGGATTGATCCCGAACACTAAAAATGAACTTAGCAACTAGAAAACCGTAAAAACAAGATTTCTAGAACTCTAGGGAATGAAATTTATGCATTCTATCCAGAATCTTTAGCAACGATAAGAACCAGGTTTTATTATGTTTAAATAAGGGAGAATGATTCATAATTGGTTTAGTAATTAATTTCAGCATCATAGGGAAAGCTGGTAACAAGAAAGGATTTAAAACATAACTTCTAGCATACCGTAAAACCTTAGGAACAACTTACTACCTATGCTACCCCATTTGATTTAATAGTGTTCTTAAGGCCTATAAATAATCGTAAGGATGGTAATAAATCCCTTAGGTGCATAACTAATTAGTTCTATAATTGATAATTCTATGTAAGTATTGGATGCTTATTAAGTACTTGATATCATTGAATGATTTCCTGGCTTGCATGTTATAGTTGTTGTTGCAAATAATGAGAATGCTTATGCATGAAATATTCTTTATTATGTAAAATTTACCTTTGTTGCTAGAAGAAAGTGTATCATTGTAAAAGTGTAATTTGGAAAGGTTCTGGCTAAGGAAAGACTTGGTATTTAAGCGTGTCCATGGTGACCCACCTCTCTTTCCTGGGAATCTCCCAGATGCATGATTATAGTTGATATATATTATTCTAGCTTAAGACTATAAATGAGAAAATGCTATGATGTTTATGAATTGTATTGTGATATAACATGCAAAGATTTAATGGTGACTTAAACTTATAAGAAAATGATCCTTTGGAACCATTAGACTATAGATGGTGCAAAGGTGATTTTAGCCCCCTAACCCGTTCTCTCAAAAGGGTAGAGTCGGGACTTTAGGTTATCAAAAGAGATAAGTATATGCTAGTGACGACTAGTAAAGTATGAGCTCATAACCTAAATTACTCCCAAAAGGGTGGAGTATAGGGTGGCCCAAGGAAAATACTGATGATGATAAGATTTTAAGTCACCTAAGGCACTAAAGAAATGAAATATGTGCACTGTGTCCATGTGTAGCTAATATTATATGACATTCCTTTATGCATGTTATTTTGATAATGATGATGAGGAATATGATGTAATGATAAAGGAAAAGTTCATTGTAAATATGACATGTTAAGATTATGATGCATTATAAGACGCATGATTAAAAATTGACGAACCTCGGTTAAGTATTTGTCCGAACTTAAAATGAATCTTTGCATGCTCACTATTTTAGAATAATCCCGAGGTTCCTGGGGACTTTGATGATGACACTGTAGAAGGAGGTACCCTACTGAGAATTCTTTAGCAAGATTCTCACTCCCTTTTCTTTATTTCCGTCATTGTCTTCAGATTCAAATGGCGACATTCATCCTGTTCGTTGATACCCTTACTTGGGAATTCCACTATGATCCGGTGCATCGCTCGTATCATTTTGAATGGAGGTGCGCAGTTCGTGTTTTTATTTACATAGGTCATCCATTTGCACATCCTGTCCCTAGTTATCGATTTTCTCCTACTTCTCCCTATGGCGATGAAATGGTTTTCGAACATGCACGTCCACTTGATGAAAGGATGTTACGTTCTTATCCCGCTTCATTTCTTTGTCCATGGATTTCAGTATGTTCCCGAGACGAGATATTCTGAAACTGATCCTTCAGAGGACACTCCTACTCATGTATATTCTGAGAGCTCTGCTCCTACTCCCATGCGTGTAAGAAGGCCGTCCATGCGACCCCAGCCTGGTGCATCTCGTGTGTCCCTTCCCGAGGGAGCTCATCAGTGGATCAGATTTATTCCCCCATTTCCAGGATAGTGGCCATAGAAGGTTCTTAGTAGATTTATGTGTGTTCATGCACCCTACTTTTAGGATAACCTTCCCGGCTTATGGAGTTATCTAGTTTAGGGGCATGAATTTCCTTAAGTATATTTTCTTTTATGGGTTTGCATAAGACAATGATGTATGATCATAACCCACCCTTTGAGTGAGGTTATTGTATGTAAATATATGTTATAATGTGCTTATGGATGTTATATGATGGAGCCAAAGTGATGTGATATATTCTTAAACGTCTTATTATACTCTGCTTACTGGTTCACGTTGTACTCGGCTCACGTTTTCGATTATGTTTTTTTTTAAAAAAAAATGGCTCGTAATTTCACTAAGTATTTTCAAATTATGAAGAAAGAACCAAAGTAAGGAGTAAATTCTAGTCATTAGTCAGATTCAACCTAGGTGTATTTGGTTAATTACTAGGGTGTTACATTTTGGTATCAGAGCAGTTCGATTCTCATGGAGCCTGAGGATTGGACTGGCTATGCTTCTAAAGCATAATACGTTAGTAACGTCATGTATAGGTGCTTATCATTAGGATAGGCTTAAGGATTAGAAATACATGACTACTGTATGTTGAAAGTGCCATGGTAACTTGCTCACTTTGCATGAAATATTAGGCCTGATCACCTCAGTGTTGCTGTTTTGTGTGTTTAGGGAGCAATGGCACGTCGACAACAGACTAGGAGCGCAGCACAGAATAATCAAGACAATGAGACAGCCGAAGCACTCCGCGACGTAGCAAGGACCATGAGAATGATGATGGAACGAATGGATCAGGATCGTCAAGCCAATATGAATCAAGGACATGAGATTCCTGAACATGCCCGTTTCAGGGAGTTTCGTAAGACTAACCCACCAGTTTTCAAGGGGACCCTGAATCCAAATATTGCAGATGAATGGATTCGGAATATTGAGAAGGTCTTTGCTGTAGTCCCATGCTCGGAGGAGCAAAAGGTCACCTTCGCTACTCATATGCTTGAGGGTGATGCTAGTTTCTGGTAGACAGGTGTTCGAAGACTCCTGGAGAAGACCGACGTGGACATTGATTGGGAACTATTCAAGGTCCATTTTTACGAAAAGTACTTTCCAGAGTCAGTTAAAAATGCCAAGGACATTGAATTCATGCAACTTATCCAGGGGAATATGAATGTGGCCCGATACCTTTGCCAGGTTGAAGAACTCATTAAGTTCTCAAGAATGTACCAAGGAAATCCTGATGAGTACTGGAAATGCATTAAATACGAGTCAGGGTTGAAGGCGGAACTTAATGTGGCAGTTGCACATTTGGAGATTAAGGATTTCTCTACCCTAGTTAACAAATGTCGGATTATTGAAGAAGGTCAGAGAAAACTAAACACCCCAAAGTCAGATAATATTACCAAAAAGTTGACACCTCAAAGTTAGCAGTTCAAGAGGCAGAATCAACCTCTATTTCCCCCTCAATCAAGACCACAAAGGCCAAACAACAACAACCGCTATAATAACAACTGCTACAACAATAACCCCAGTAACAATCGCAACAACAACAATAACAACAATAAAGGGAAAACACCACAAAGAGGTCTAGCAGTACCTCCACGGCCTGCGCCATCCATGGAATGTCCCAAGTACGGCAAGAATCATGGGAGCATGCCATGTTGAGCCGAAACAAACGTGTGCTATTGGTGTGGAAAACTAGGTCATTACTCCCGAGAATGCACGGAAAGGAACCCGCCAACCCCCAATCCCAAGTCGCAATACCAGGGAAGGGTATTTACTGTTAATGCTGAAGAAACAACGAAGTCACGAAATCTCGTGGAAGGTAAGCGTAATATGCATGGTAAAGACTTAATTGTACTATATGATTCTGGCGCTGCTCATTCTTTTATCTCCCATTCATGTGTTAAAAGCCTTAATTTACATATGACTGAGCTTCCTTTTGACCTTATTGTTTCTACCCCGACTGGAAAACCCGTTAGGACTTGTAAATGTTGTTTAGATTGTAGTTTTATTATAGTTAATAGATCCTTTGTTTTAGATCTTATTTGCTTACCCATGCGAGGTTTAGATGTGATTCTTGGCATGGATTGGCTTGAGGCCAACCGTGTACTATTAAACTGTTATGAGAAAACCATCACTTTTCTTCCTGTTCCTATTGAACCTAAGAAACCCATAAGTCTTTACATAACTGCTGTGGAAATGGACTGTGGTAAGGGTGAGAGTAAAGGTTACATTTTCTTAGCCGCTAGTGATGTAGACTTTGAGCAAAGTATCGATGAGATACCAATAGTAAGAAATTATCCCGAAGTATTTCCAGATGAGATACCAGAGTTTACCCCCAAGAGAGAGATAGAGTTTTCCATAGAGTTGCTTCTGGGTGCGGGACCTATATCCATAGCCCCATACAAGATGTCCCTATTAGAATTGACCGAGTTAAAAACTTAATTGGAAGATTTATTGGAGAAAAAGTTTGTTAGGCCTAGTGCATCACCTTGGGGAGCCCCTGTGTTGTTTGTAAAGAAAAAGGATAGGAGTATGAGGATGTGTGTAGATTATAGGCAGTTGAATAAAGTAACGGTGAAAAACAAGTATCCTCTGCCTAGGATCGATGATTTGATGGACCAACTGAAAGGTGCGGTAGTGTTTTCTAAGATAGATTTGAGGTTAGGCTACCATCAAATTAAAGTGAGAGGTGAAGACATACCTAAAACGGCCTTTTGTAACATCCCTAATTTCATAAATAAAATAAATATCGATTAATGCTAATTAGCAATTAGATAAAATATAGCAAAAACCAAGAGAACCTGAACCAGTTTTATGAAACATAACAAATATTATTAGAATATTCAAGTATTTCTAGAGAAAAATGCAAAGAATTACAAAAATGCCATCATTTAATAAAAATAACGAAAATACCCTTGCTATGTAAAGGAAATTACCAAACTACCCTTGCCTTATTAGTAAATGACAAAGATACGCTTACTCTGTAAATAGAATTACAAGAATACCATTATCATTGTATAATTACAATAGTATCCTTGTCTTAGTTAAAGAAATTACAACAATGCCATTGCACAAATCCCTAGATTTGTCTTTAGGCAAGAATGAATCTAAGCCATTGAATTAAGATGACAATACAATAATTCAACCACATACATTATACACATTCTTAATCACATACATGCACATAGATAATCTCATGCTAAAAAAATTAAAAACACTTATTAAAGCATAAGATCACATGATGTAAATCTATGATGCATACATACATTAAAGGTTAGATAATTTCCACTAACAACATTTTTCCATAAAACATGGAACATGATTTCATAAAACTAGGCCAACATGTTTGCATAAAACATGGAGTGTTTTCATCCAAAGTTTGGCCAACATGTTTCCATAAATCACGCTCCAAGAATTAATTCTCTAAATGTTTCTTTTCTTGATCCTTCTACTATAAATACTCTTCAAACTCTTTTCCATTCCTTACATTTCCAAAACACAAAGAGGCCTTACCATGCTTTGCAAGAGATACATTCTCTAGCTCTTGTAAAATACATACACTTTTACTAGTTTCCAAGCCTTAGAAACTCCCTAAGTGCTCTTTCTTTCTTATTTTTTTTCTACCATTCTTCTTATGTTCTCCTCTTCAAAGATTTCTCTTAATCCTCTAAACCTTATTTAAACACTTAAATTCTAAACTCAAACCTTCACTAGCTCTCATAAGAGTTACAATCTTTAACTCTGGTGAGAAATATTTTCTTAAGCACTCAAGTTCTAGAGTCAAGATTCAAGGAGGGTCATCCACTCCAAGGACTCTTACATAAGCTCAAGAAAGAAGAGAAGGACTCTTTTTTAGACCCTACATAAGAGGTAGGAGTTTCTTCTTTATTTGTTCAATCATTATTGGCTTCTAACCATGGATAGAATGCCTCAACCTTGAGTTATTGTCAAAAGTTTTGAATGATTATTTGTAAAATATATTTTTAGATAGCACAATATATTCTATTATGTTCTTAGCACTTCTATGATGTTATCATACTCAAATATAACATAAAAAGATAGTATATGAAACTTGATTTTTTAATAAAAATTACTAAAGACATAAAAATGGTAGGTGCTGGAATTTCTGGTTGATTCTGGCAGCAGGCACTTCGGAATGTAATGATCATAAAATATGAAGTATCCCGAAATAAAAATATTTTTATCATAAACTAGACTCATTATAGAAGACTCTCCAAAAAGAATCACCTAAAACGGAGTTCTCTAGCTCAAGATATAAATTTTCAAAGTTAAGCCAAAAACTGAAACTCTACATAAGACCTTGCAGTAGTAAAATAAGTGTAACTCACTATATAAAAATCCAAATGGACTGATTTCAACTCCTTAGGAAAGCTAACACATAGAGAAACACATCTATGTATGTTATACATAATTCTTTGCACCACGTAAATATAGAATGAGAAATAAATTTTCAGGACACTTGTCTTTGTGAGAGTGTAGTTTAGAGCAGTTACAGCTAAGGAAAGACTTGGTATTTAAGCGTGTCCATTGTGACCCACCTCTCTTTCCTGGGAACCCTCCTGTGCACGGATTACAGTTGAATTACACTAAAACTTGATGAATTAGGAATCTAAAACTACCTTTTCTAGGCTGAGATAACAAGTATATAGAGAGCTACAATTTTTTTTTCTAAAAGATGTTAGAAACTGAAATAGAAGATTTAAGTCTTGCAAGATGTAACGCCCCAATTTTTACTGTCATTAGAAATTACTCAATTACCGTAGGTAATTATTACATAAGATTTGAGGCCGAACAATCCTCAATAAAGGAATATAACGTTAGAAGAGAGGTTAGGAACGATTCATGCGAGAGTCGCAAATCCCGAATTTTCAGACGTATAAAATGACCAAAATGCCCCTGAAGTTATTTTACTCAGAAAATGAGGATCGTGGGCCCCACCTATTCTCAAGGGGATATTTTGAGGATAATAAGGGATTGTTTGTGTTATGTGTGTTAATAGAGCAGAAGGATCTCAATTTTGAGTTCCGACGCGCGAAATGACCAAAATGCCCTCATTTGTTTTAACTCAGATGTGCATGCCGACTGAGCCGAACCTCACTAAAATGATTTAAAATGTGGTTGTAAGCCATGATAAACCATTGGTTAAGCTCGGGAGGCCTCGGGCAGTTATTAAGTGAAAATACGATTTTGCCCCTGTTTTTGGCGGCGCTTTGCGAATTTTGGGATTTTTGATTGGTATACCGAAACCTAAGCAATATTAGGCTCAAACTAAAGCTTATTAAATTCTAAATATTAATCTAGAGTCAAAATTATGTATTTAGATTGATTAGAACCCAAAATTGCTCAAAAACACCCAAATTGCTTACTAATTCACTTAAACCCTTAACCGTAAATTCTCTAAATTACATGAATATCTTGCCTACACCTAAATAATGCATGGAACACACAAATTTCACTTCTTTGGGCTGTATTGGATGAAATTATTGATGCCATTATGCAGCTGAATTATTGCCAAAAGTTGCACTAAAACAAAATGCCAAAATGTCACCATAAGAGACATAATTCCTTAATTTCATACAACTTTGTCTAAAATGATTTTTCCTCCCTTATTTCTCCTGCAAAATTCCGTCCACTACCTCATCATTTTGGCCAATTAGAAGCCTCAAAATCTTCTATAAATAGGCTTGCTTGAGTGGTCTTGGAATGCTTGGTTCATAACTAGTTTTTAGGAGCACCAAAAACTTTCTTTCTTCCTCCTCTTTGGCTGAATTCTTTCTTCAATTTTTTCAAAGAGATTTTGTTTCATTTCACTTCAAGAAACCAAGTTCTCTTCCTCTTCTTCAACTCAGATCAGGTAGGGAGTAGTTTCTAAATTTATTTCTATGCTTTGAGGAGTTGTGTTTTTAGCTCAAAATGATGGAATTATGAACTTACCTTAGCTTTTCATTTTGGTTTTCCCTCTTCAATTTTTTCTTTAACCAATTCAACCATATGGCCTAGGTGGAACTAAGATGATGGCTTCATGATGAGGACCTTGAGGGTGGGTTGTAAATCCATCACAAGTTAGGCCTCTAAAGCTTGAAAATTCCACTTGATGCAAAACTTTAAAGAATAATGCTTTATGATGCTAAAACAAAGATTTTTAGTTTAGAACTTGAAAGGTGTATTTTCCTTTTATGTTTTATTTCTTGTTAAGATATGTATTGGGTTGAATTTATAATTCTTTTAAAGTCTTGAAGGAGCTCTAGTAAAGAAACAAAATGAATTGGCATCCATGATTAACTTCTATGTCATCACTAAATTTTCAAGAATGAATAAATGAACTTGCATTTCTCATGTTTAAATTCCAAGCTTGTATTTCATGTTTATGTTTCAAGTCATCACTTAATCTTTCAAGATAATTAAGAGGTTGCATCTCATATTTAATTTATGCTCTCACTATATTTTATAATGGCTAAAAGAATCATCGCATGACATGTTTATTTTATGCCATCACCTAAAGATCCTAGAGCTTAAAGACTTGCCCATGTATCACAAGCAAAGAAATATGATTATTGGAGTTAAAGAATTTATTCTTTAAAAAGTCTTGAGATTGGAGCTTAAAAGATGTAATAATAATTCTCTTCTCCCTCTCTGGTCTGTGTGCGGACTACCGCCGCTCCGGTTTCTTAATATTCTCTTCTCCTCTCTTTGGTCTGTGCGGATTAACGCTTGCTCCAGTTTCTTGTATCATGTTTATATTTCAAGTTCTTGCATCATGTTTAATTTTCAAGTCATCACCTTAAATCTTAAAGATAAAGAAATGGAATTGCATATCATGTTTATAATTCCAAGCTATCACCTTATAAAGATAAGATTAAAATAAGGTTGCATAGCATGTTTATAATTCTAAGATGTCACCTAAATCTCTAAAGCTCAAGACTTACTCCTTTTTATCTTAAGTGAGAATTTTAATTGTGAAGATCCTCCCAAATTTGACAAAAGAACTAGTTTCTAAATGAGTTTTAAGGCTTTGCAAGGATTTTACGAGGAACTAGTATTTTATATGCACTTAAAATATGATTCTATGTAATTGCATGAGGTTCATGATTTGGCTTGATCTGAGTTTAGTATCAATGTGTGATAATGATTTGATATGATTGAAGTTGTGATAATTATGGTTTATTGTTAAGAGAATGATTCATAATTGGTTTAGTAACTAATTAGTTCTATAATTGATAATTCTATGTAAGGATTGGATGCTTATTAAGTACTTGATATCATTGAATGATTTTCTGGCTTGCATGTTATAGTTGCTGTTGCAAATAATAAGAATGCTTATACATGAAATGTTCTTTATTATGTAAAATTCACCTTTGTTGCTAGAAGAAAGTGTATCATTGTAAAAGTGTAATTTGGAAAGGTTCTAGCTAAGGAAAGACTTGGTATTTAAGCGTGTCCATTGTGACCCACCTCTCTTTCACAGGAATCTCCCATATGCATGATTACAGTTGATATATATTATTCTAGCTTAAGACTATAAATGAGAAAATATTATGATGTTTATGAATTGTATTATGATATAACATGCAAAGATTTAATGGTGACTTAAACTTATAAGAAAATGATCCTTTGGAACCATCAGACTATAGGTGGTGAAAAGGTGATTTTAGCCCCTAACCCGTTCTCTCAAAAAGGGTAGAGTCGGGACTTTAGCTTATCAAAAGGGATAAGTATATGCTAGTGACGACTAGTAAAGTATGAGCTCATAACCTAAATTACTCCCAAAAGGGTGGAGTATAGGGTGGCCCAAGGAAAATAATGATGATGATAAGATTTTAAGTCACCTAAGGCACTAAAGAAATGAAATATGTGCACTGTGTCCATGTGTAGCTAATATTATATGACGTTCTTTTATGCATGTTATTTTGATAATGATGATGAGGAATATGATGTAATGATAAAGGAAAAGTTCATTGTAAATATGACATGTTAAGAATAAGATGCATTATAAGACGCATGATTAAAAATTGACGAACCTCGGTTAAGTATTTGTCCGAACTTAAAATGAATCTTTGCATGCTCACTATTTTAGAATAATCCCGAGGTACCTGGGGACTTTGATGATGACACTGTAGAAGGAGGTACCTTACTGAGAATTCTTTAGCAAGATTCTCACTCCCTTTTCTTTATTTCCGTCATTGTCTCCAGTTCAGATGGCGACATTCGTCCTGTTCGTTGATACCCCTACTTGGGAATTTCATTATGATCCGGTGCATCGCTCGTATCATTTTATTTACATAGGTCGTCCATTTGCACATCCTGTCCCTAGTTATCGATTTTCTCCTACTTCTCCCTATGGCGATGAAATGGTATTCGAACATGCACGTCCACTTGATGAAAGGATGTTACGTTCTTATCCCGCTTCATCTGCTGTCCATGGATTTCTAGAGTATGTTCCCGAGACGAGATATTCTGAAACTGATCCTTCAGAGGACACTCCTACTCATGTATATTCTGAGATCTCTGCTCCTACTCCCACACGTGTAAGAGAGGGTAGTGAGGAAACAATTGTTCAGCCGAGGTTAGCAAGAAGGCCGTCCATGCGACCCCAGCTTGGTGCATCTCGTGTGTCCCCTCCCGAGGGAGCTCATCAGTGGATTGGATTTATTCCCCCATTTCCAGGACAGTGGCCCTAGAGAGTTCTTAGTAGATTTATGTGTGATCATGCACCCTAGTCTTAGGATAACCTTCCCGGCTTATGGAGTTATCTAGTTTAGGGGCATGAATTTCCTTAAGTATATTTTCTTTTATGGGTTTGCATAAGATAATGATGTATGAACATAACCCACCCTTTGAGTGAGGTTATTGTATGTAAATATATGCTATAATGTGCTTATGGATGTTATATGATGGAGCCTAAGTGATATGATGTGATATATTCTTAAACGTCTTATTATACTCCGCTTACTCGTTCACGTTGTACTCGGCTCACGTTTTCAATTATGTGTTTAAAAAAAAAATGGCTCGTAATTTCACTAAGTATTTTCAAATTATGAAGAAAGAACCAAAGCAAGGAGTAAAGTCTAGTCATTAATCAGATTCAACCTAGGTGTATCTGGTTAATTACTAAGTGTTACATTTTGGTATCGAGGCGATTCGATTCTCATGGAGCACGAGGATTGGACTAGCTATGCTTCTAAAGCATAATACGTTAGTGACGTCATGTGTAGATGTTTATCATTAGGATGAGCTTGGGGAGTAGAAATACATGACTACTGTATGTTGAAAGTGGCATGGTAACTTGCTCACTTTGCATGGAATATTGGGCCTGATCACCTCGGTGTTCTTTGTTTTGTGTGTATAGGGACCATTGGCACGCCGACAACAGTCTAGGAGCGCAACACAAAATAATCACGACAACGAGCCACCCGAAGCACTCCGCGACGTAGCAAGGACCATGAGAATGATGATGGAGCGAATGGATCAGGATCGTCAAGCCAATATGAATCGGGGACATGAGATTCTGAACATGCCTGTTCGGGGAGTTTCGTAAGGCAAACCCACCCGGTTTTCAAGGGACAGAATCCAAATATTGCGGATGAATGGATTCGAATATTGAGAAGGTCTTTCTTTGTAGTCCAATGCTCGGAGGAGCAAAAGGTCGCCTTAAGCTACTCATATGCTTGAGGGTGATGCCGGTTTACGGTGGGCGGTGTTCGAAGACTCACGGAGGCGGCCGATGTGGACATTGATTGGGAACTATTCAAGGTCCATTTTTACGGAAAGTACTTTCCAGAGTCAGATAGAAATGCCAAGGACATTGAATTCATGCAACTTGTCAAGTGGAATATGAATGTGGCCCGATACACCTTTGCGATTTGAAGAACTCATTAAGTTCTCAAGAATGTACCAAGGAAATCTGATGAGTCTTGGAAATGCATTAAATCTGAGTCGAGGTTGAAGCGGAACTTAATGTGGCGGTTGCACAGTTGGAGATTAAGGATTTCTCTACCCTAGTTAACAAATGTCGGATTATTGAAGAAGGTCAGAGAAAACTAAACACCCCAAAGTCAGATAATATTACCAAAAAGTTGACACCTCAAGGTCGTGATTCAAGAGGCAGAATCGACCTCCATTTCCCCCTCAATCAAGACTACAAGGGACACAAAGAAATTTTCAACAAGGAAGGCCAAACAACAACAATCGCTATAATAACAACCGCTACAACAATAACCCCAGTAACAATAACAACAACAACAATAACAACAATAAAGGGAAAGCACCACAAAAAGGTCCAGCAGTACCTCCACGGCCTGCGCCATCCATGGAATGTCCCAAGTGTGGCAAGAATCATGGGAGCATGCCATGTCGAGCCGGAACAAACGTGTGCTATCGGTGTGGAAAACCAGGTCATTACTACCGAGAATGCACGAAAGGAACCCGCCAACCCCAATCCCAAGCCGCAATACCAGGGAAGGGTATTTCTTGTTAATCTTTGAAGAAACAACGAAGTCACGAAATCTCGTGGAAGGTAAGGGTAATATGCATGGTAAAGACTTAATTGTACTATATGATTTTGGCGCTTCTCATTCTTTTATCTCCCATTCATGTGTTAAAAGCCTTAATTTACCTATGACTGAGCTTCCTTTTGACCTTATTATTTCTACCCATTTGGAAAACCCGTTAGGACTTGTAAATGTTGTTTAGATTGTAGTTTTATTATAGATAATAGATCCTTTATTTTAGATCTTATTTGCTTACCCATGCGAGGTTTAGATGTGATTCTTGGCATGGATTGGGTTGAGGCCAACCGTGTCTTTGTTAAAGCTGTTATGAGAAAACCATCACTTTTCTTCCTGTTCCTATTGAACCTAAGAAACCCATAAGTCTTTACATAACTTCTTTGTGGAAATGGATTGTGGTAAGGGTGAGAGTAAAGGTTACATTTTCTTAGCCGCTAGTGATGTAGACTTTGAGCAAAGTATTGATGAGATACCAATAGTAAGAAATTATCCTGAAGTATTTCCAGATGAGATACCAGAGTTTCCCCAAGAGAGAGATAAAGTTTTCCATAGAATTGCTTAGGGTGCGGGACCTATATCCATACGCCCATACAGGATGTCCCCATTAGAATTGACCGAGTTAAAAACTCAATTGGAAGATTTATTAGAGAAAAAGTTTGTTAGGCCTAGTGCATCACCTTGGGAGCCCTGTGTTGTTTGTAAAGAAAAAGGATGGGAGTATGAGGATGTGTGTAGATTATAGGCAGTTGAATAAAGTAACGGTGAAAAACAAGTATCCTCTGCCTAGGATCGATGATTTGATGGACCAACTGAAAGGTGCGGTGGTGTTTTCTAAGATAGATTTGAGGTCAGGCTACCATCAAATTAGAGTGAGAGATGAAGACATGCCTAAAACGGCCTTTCGCACTCGATCTGGCCATTTTGAGTTTGCGATAATGTCCTTTGGGTTAACCAATGCTCCAGCTATTTTTATGGATTACATGAATAGGATCTTTCGGCCCTATTTAGATCAGTTTGTAGTTGTCTTTATAGATGACATTCTCATATATTCTAAGACCCATGAAGAGCATGAATGCCACACGACCATAATCTTGGAGACCTTGAAGGAAAAGAAACTATATGCCAAGATTTCCAAGTGTGAGTTTTGGTTGGATAAGATGCAATTTTTAGGGCATGTAGTATCTAAGAAAGGAATTGTCAGAGATCCTAGTAAGGTAGAAGCGGTAGTAAACTGGGAAAGACCAACCACGGTAACTGAAGTAAGGAGCTTTTTGGGTTTAGCCGGTTATTACCGTCGATTTATCAAAGGATTTTCCCAGATTTCCCTACCTTTGACCAAGCTGACTAGGAAGAACACCCCTTTTTATGGACCCCGGAGTGTGAAAAGAGCTTTCAAGAGTTAAAACAAAAGCTAACCTCGACCCCTGTTTTAGTGTTACCCGACCCCAATGTGCCTTTCGAGGTGTATTGTGATGCTTCAAAAAAGGGTTTAGGTTGTGTATTGATGCAAGATAGGCAAGTAGTGGCCTATGCATCAAGACAACTCAAGCCACATGAGGCAAACTACCCTACCCATGACCTTGAGTTAGCTGCCGTCGTGTTTGCTCTAAAGATTTGGAGACACCATTTATATGGAGTTAAGTTTGAGGTGTTTTCCGATCACAAGAGTTTGAAATATCTCTTTGATCAAAAAGAGCTAAACATGAGGCAAAGGCGATGGATGGAGTTCTTGAAAGATTATGATTTTGGATTGAACTACCATCCTGGTAAAGCTAATGTAGTAGCTGATGCTTTGAGTAGAAGTCCTTACAAGTGTCCCGTTTGATGGTGAAGGAGGTTGAATTGATTGAGCAATTTAGGGACTTAAACCTAGGAATGACTTTGACCACTAAGGGCATCGAGCTTGCCATCTTAGAGTGACAAGTGAGTTCAAAGAAAGGATTGTTCAAGCTCGAGGGGCGATCTTTGAGTTTCAAGAGACTTTAGGGGCAGTGAAGGCAGGAAAGTTGATAGGTTTTACCCAAGGAATGGATGATTTGTGGAGGTTTAAAGGTCGAATATGTGTACCTGCTAGTGGTGGCCTCCGAAAGATATTTTGGAGGAAGCCCATAAGAGCCATTTTACCCTTCATCCTGGTGCCACCAAGATGTATCAAGATTTGAAGAAGATGTTCTGGTGGCCTGGAATGAAGAAAGATGTGTGCACATGGGTGAGTAAGTGCTTGGTGTGTCAAAAGGTGAAGATTGAACACCAAAAACCCTCTGGAATGCTGCAACCTCTGTCGATCCCTGAGTGGAAGTGGGATAGTATCTCCATGGATTTTGTATTTGGATTACCAAGGACCCAAATGAATCATGATACCATATAGGTAATCGTGGATCGATTGTGAAGTCGACCCACTTTTACCTATTAAGGTGACTTATTCCTTGGATAGGTTAGCACAATTATATATTCAGGAGATAGTAAGGTTACATGGGGTGCCGTCGATGATAATCTCGGACCGGGATCCGCGGTTTACGTCACGATTTTGGGGAGCCTTTCAAAAGGCATTTGGTTCAAAGCTGTGTCTAAGCACGGCCTATCACCCCCAAGCAGACGGTCAATCTGAAAGAACTATCCAAACCTTGGAGGATATGTTAAGGGCATGTGTTTTAGATCAAAGGGGAAGTTGGGATAAGTACACCTTGCTTGATTGAATTCGCATATAACAACAGTTATCATGCAAGTATCGGTATGGCACCGTATGAGGCCCTCTATGGACGGAAATGTCAATCTCCCTTATGTTGGTATGAACCCGGAGAGCAAAGTTTACTCGGACCTGATATTGTGAGGGAAACAACGAAACAAATCAAGAAGATTAGGGATAAGATTCTTACTGCTCAAAGTCGACAGAAAAACTATGCGGACAAGCGGCGAAAACCGCTAGATTTTCAAGAAGGGGACCATGTGTTCCTAAGGATCACCCCCACCACAGGCATAGGCCGAGCAATAAAAGTAAAGAAATTGAGCCCTAAATTTCTTGGTCCGTTTGAAATCCTTACCAAAGTAGGACCTGTAGCCTACCGTATAGCCCTACCCCCGAGTCTATCCAACCTTCATGATGTTTTCCATGTCTCTCAGTTAAGAAAGTATCAATCTGACCCGAGTCATGTACTAGAGCCAGAACATGTACAATTAAGAGATAACCTGACATTTAACTTACTACCCACGAGAATCGTCAACCGAGGAGTTAAGCAGTTAAGGAACAAGGCTGTACCCCTGGTCAAAGTAGCATGGGGACAGGGTGAAACCGAAGAACTTATATGGGAGCTGGAATCAAACATGAAAGCACAATACCCCGAGTTGTTCTCAGGTAACGAATTTCCGGGGCGAAATTCTTTTTAAGGAGGGGAGTAATGTAACGCCCCAATTTTTACTGTCATTAGAAATTACTCAATTACCGTAGGTAATTATTACATAAGATTTGAGGCCAACTGTAACACCCTAGTAATTAACCAGATACACCTAGGTTGAATCTGATTAATGACTAGACTTTACTCCTTGCTTTGGTTCTTTCTTCATAATTTGAAAATACTTAGTGAAATTACGAGCCATTTTTTTTTTTAAACACATAATTGAAAACGTGAGCCGAGTACAACGTGAACGAGTAAGCGGGGTATAATAAGACGTTTAAGAATATATCACATCATATCACTTAGGCTCCATCATATAACATCCATAAGCACATTATAGCATATATTTACATACAATAACCTCACTCAAAGGGTGGGTTATGTTCATACATCATTATCTTATGCAAACCCATAAAAGAAAATATACTTAAGGAAATACATGCCCCTAAACTAGATAACTTCATAAGCCGGGAAGGTTATCCTAAAACTAGGGTGCATGATCACACATAAATCTACTAAGAACCTTCTATCGCCACTGTCACGGAAATGGGGAATAAATCCGATCCTTGATGAGCTCCGTCGTGACGGGACACACAAGATGCACCAGGCTGCGGACGCATGGGCGGCCTTCTCGCTAACCTCGGCTGAACAACTGTTTCCTCACTACCCTCTCTTACACGTGTGGGAGTAGGAGCAGAGCTCTGAGTATATACATGAGTAGGAGTGTCCTCTGAAGGATCAGTTTCAGAATATCTCGTCTCGGGAACATACTCTGGAAATCCATGGACAGCAGATGAAGCGGGATAAGAACGTAACATCCTTTCATCAAGTGGACGTGCATGTTCGAAAACCATTTCATTGGCATAGGGAGAAGTAGGAGAAAATCGATAACTAGGGACAGGATGTGCAAATGGACGACCTATGTAAATAAAAACACGAACTGCGCACCTGCCTTCAAAATGATACGAGCGATGCACCGGATCATAGTGGAATTCCCAAGTAGGGGTATCAACGAACAGGACGAATGTCGCCATTTGAATCTGGAGACAATGATGGAAATAAAGAAAAGGGAGTGAGAATCTTGCTAAAGAATTCTCAGTAGGGTACCTCCTTCTATAGTGTCATCATCAAAGTCCCCAGGAACCTCGGGATTATTCTAAAATAGTGAGCATGCAAAGATTCATTTTAAGTTCGGACAAATACTTAACCGAGGTTCGTCAATTTTTAATTATGCGTCTTATAATGCATCTTATTCTTAACATGTCATATTTACAATGAACATTTCCTTTATCATTACATCATATTCCTCATCATCATTATCAAAATAACATGCATAAAAGAACGTCATATAATATTAGCTACACATGGACACAAGTGCACATATTTCATTTCTTTAGTGCCTTTGGTGACTTAAAATCTTATCATCATCATTATTTTCCTTGGGCCACCCTATACTCCACCCTTTTGGGAGTAATTTAGGTTATGAGCTCATACTTTATTAGTCGTCACTAGCATATACTTATCGCTTTTGATAAGCTAAAGTCGCGTCACTACCCTTTTGAGAGAAGCGGGTTAGGGGCTAAAATCACCTTTTCACCACCTATAGTCCGATGGTTCCAAAGGATCATTTTCTTATAAGTTTAAGTCACCATTAAATCTTTGCATGTTATATCATAATACAATTCATAAACATCATAACATTTTCTCATTTATAGTCTTAAGCTAGAATAATATATATCAACTGTAATCATGCATATGGGAGATTCCCAGGAAAGAGAGGTGGGTCACAATGGACACGCTTAAATACCAAGTCTTTCCTTAGAACCTTTCCAAATTACACTTTTACAATGATACACTTTCTTCTAGCAACAAAGGTAAATTTTACATAATAAAGAACATTTCATGTACAAGCATTCTCATTATTTGCAACAGCAACTATAACATGCAAGCCAGGAAATCATTCAATGATATCAAGTACTTAATAAGCATCCAATCCTTACATAGAATTATCAATTATAGAACTAATTAGTTACTAAACCAATTATGAATCATTCTTTTAACAATAAACCATAATTATCACAACTTCAATCATATCAAATCATTATCACACATTGATACTAAACTCGGATCAGTGGCGAATCATGAACCTCATGCAATTACATAGAATCATATTTTAAGTGCATATAAAATACTAGTTCCGGGTAAAATCCTTGCAAAGCCTTAAAACTCATTTAGAAACTAGTTCTTTTGTCAAATTTGGGAGGATCTTCACAATTAAAATTCTCACTTAAGATAAAAGGAGTAAGTCTTGAGCTTTAGAGATTTAGGTGACATCTTAGAATTATAAACATGCTATGCAACCTTATTTTAATCTTATCTTTATAAGGTGATAGCTTGGAATTATAAACATGATATGCAATTCCATTTCTTTATCTTTAAGATTTAAGGTGATGACTTGAAAATTAAACATGATGCAAGAACTTGAAATATAAACATGATACAAGAAAGCTGGAGCGGTGTAATCCGCACAGGACGATGAGGGAGAAGAGAATATTAAGAAACCGGAGCAGCGGTAGTCCGCACAGGACCAGTAGAGGGAGAAGAGAATATTAAGAAACCGGAGCGGCGGTAGTCCGCACAGGACCAGTAGAGGGAGAAGAGAATATTATTATTACATCTTTTTAAGCTCCAATCTCAAGACTTTTTAAAGAATAAATTCTTTAACTCCAATAATCATATTTCTTTGCTTGTGATACATGGGCAAGTCTTTGAGCTCTAGGATCTTTAGGTGATGGCATAAAATAAACATGCCATGCGTTGATTCTTTTAGCCATTATAAAATATAGTGAGAGCATAAATTAAATATGAGATGCAACCTCTTTATTATCTTGAAAGATTAAGCGATGACTTGAAACATAAACATGAAATACAAGCTTGGAATTTAAACATGAGAAATGCAAGTTCATTTATTCATTCTTGAAAATTTAGTGATGACATAGAAGGTAAACATGGTTATGCAAAGCATAAACTTAATCATGGATGCAAATTCATTTTGTTTCTTTACTAGAGCTCCTTCAAGACTTTAAAAGAATTATAAATTCAACCCAATACATATCTTAACAAGAAATAAAACATAAAAGGAAAAATACATCTTTCAAGTTCTAAACTAAAAATCTTTGTTTTAGCATCATAAAGCATTATTCTTTAAAGTTTTGCATCAAGTGGAATTTTCAAGCTTTAGAGGCCTAACTTGTGATGGATTTACAACCCACCCTCAAGGTCCTCATCATCAAGCCATCATCTTAGTTCCACCTAGGCCATATGGTTGAATTGGTTAAAGAAAAATTGAAGAGGAAAACCAAAATGAAAAGCTAAGGCAAGTTCATAATTTCATCATTTTGAGCTAAAAACACAACTCCTCAAAGCATAGAAATAAATTTAGAAACTACTCCCTACCTAATCTGAGTTGAAGAAGAGGAAGAGAACTTGGTTTCTTGAAGTGAAATGAAACAAAATCTCTTTGAAAAATTGAAGAAAGAATTCAGCCAAAGAGGAGGAAGAAAGAAAGTTTTTGGTGCTCTTAAAAACTAGCTATGAACCAAGCATTCCAAGACCACTCAAGCAAGCCTATTTATAGAAGATTTTGAGGCTTCTAATTGGCCAAAATGATGAGGTAGTGGACGGAATTTTGCAGGAGAAATAAGGGAGGAAAAATCATTTTAGACAAAGTTGTATGAAATTAAGGAATTATGTCTCTTATGGTGACATTTTGGCATTTTGTTTTAGTGCAACTTTTGGCAATAATTCAGCTGCATAATGGCATCAATAATTTCGTCCATTACAGCCCAAAGAAGTGAAATTTGTGTGTTCCATGCATTATTTAGGTGTAGGCAAGGTATTCATGTAATTTAGAGAATTTACGGTTAAGGGTTTAAGTGAATTAGTAAGCAATTTGGGTGTTTTTGAGCAATTTTGGGTTCTAATCAATCTAAATACATAATTTTGACTCTAGATTAATATTTAGAATTTAATAAGCTTTAATTTGAGCCTAATATTGCTTAGGTTTTTGTATCTGAATCAAAAATCCCGAAATTGCAAAGCGCCCAAAAGCAGGGCCAAAATCGTACTTTCACTTAAAAAATTGCCCGAGGCCACCCGAGCTTAACCAATGGTTAATCATGGCTTAAAAACACATTTTAAAACATTTTAGTGAGGTTCGGGCTCAGTCGGCACGCACATCGGAGTTAAAAAGCGACCACGAGGCGTTTTGGTCATTTCGCGCGTCGGAACTCAAAATTGAGATCCTTCCGCTCTATTAACACACATAACACAAACAATCCCTTATTATCCTCAAAATATCCCCTTGAGAATAGGTGGGGCCCACGATCCTCATTTTCTGAGTAAAATAACTTCAGGGGCATTTTGGTCATTTTATACGTACAGAAATTCGGGATTTGCGACTCGCATGAATCGTTCCTAACCTCTCTTCTAATGTTATATTCCTTTATTGAGGATTGTTCGGCCTCAAATCTTATGTAATAATTACCTACGGTAATTCGATAATTGAGTAATTTCTAATGATGATAAAAGTTACAAAAAAATTGGGCGTTACATTACTCCTCCTTAAAAAGAATTTCGCCGGAAATTCGTTACTGAGAACAATTCGGGGTATTGTGCTTTCATGTTTGATTCCAGCTCCCATGTAAGTTCTTCGGTTTCACCCTGTCCCCAAGCTACTTTGACCAGGGTACAGGCCTTGTTCATTAAGCGCTTAACTCCTCGGTCGACGATTCTCGTGGGTAGTAAGTTAAATGTCGAGTTATCTCTTAATTGTACAGGTTCTGGCTCTAGTACATGACTCGGGTCGATTGATACTTTCTTAAGCGAGAGACATGGAAAACATCATGAAGGTTGGATAGACTCGGGGTAGGGCTATACGGTGAGGCTCTGAGTCCTACTTTGGTAAGGATTTCAAGCGGACCAACAAATCTGGGGCTCAATTTCTTTACTTTTATTGCTCGGCCTATGCCTGTGGTGGGGGTCATCCTTAGGAACACGTGGTCCCCTTCTTGAAAATCTAGCGGTTTTCGCCGCTTGTCCGCATAGTTTTTTTCTATCGACTTTGAGCAGTAAGAATCTTATCCCTAATCTTCTTGATTTGTTCCGTTGTTTCCCTCACAATATCCGGTCCGAGTAAACTTTGCTCTTCGGGTTCATACCAACATAAGGGAGATTGACATTTCCGTCCATAGAGGGCCTCATACGGTGCCATACCGATACTTGCATGATAACTGTTGTTATATGCAAATTCAATCGATGTGAGTACTTATCCCAACTTCCCTTTGATCTAAAACACATGCCCTTAACATATCCTCCAAGGTTTGGATAGTTCTTTCAGATTGACCGTCTGTTTGGGGGTGATAGGCCGTGCTTAGACACAGCTTTGAACCAAATGCCTTTTGAAAGGCTCCCCAAAATCGTGACGTAAACCGCGGATCTCGGTCCGAGATTATCGTCGACGGCACCCCATGTAACCTTACTATCTCCTGAATATATAATTGTGCTAACCTATCCAAGGAATAAGTCACCTTAATAGGTAAAAAGTGGGCTGACTTCGTCAATCGATCCACAATTACCCATATGGTATCATGATTCATTTGGGTCCTCGGTAATCCAGTCACAAAATCCATGGAGATACTATCCCACTTCCACTCAGGGATCGACAGAGGTTGCAGCATTCCAGAGGGATTTTGGTGTTCAATCTTCACCTTTTGACACACCAAGCACTTACTCACCCATGTGCACACATCTTTCTTCATTCCAGGCCACCGACCATCTTCTTCAAATCTTGATACATCTTGGTGGCACCAGGATGAAGGGTAAAATGGCTCTTATGGGCTTCCTCCAAAATATCCTTTCGGAGGCCACCACTAGCAGGTACACATATTCGACCTTTAAACCTCCACAAATCATCCATTCCTTGGGTAAAACCTATCAACTTTCCTGCCTTCTTGCCCTAAAGTCTCTTGAAACTCAGCATCGTCCCCTTGAGCTTGAACAATCCTTTCTCTGAACTCACTTGTCACCCTAAGATGACAAGCTCTGATGCCCTTAGTGGTCAAAGTCATTCCTAGGTTTAAGTCCCTAAATTGCTCAATCAATTCAACCTCCTTCACCATCAAACGGGACACTTGTAAGGACTTCCTACTCAAAGCATCGGCTACTACATTAGCTTTATCAGGATGGTAGTTCAATCCAAAATCATAATCTTTCAAGAACTCCATCCATCGCCTTTGCCTCATGTTTAGCTCTTTTTGATCAAAGAGATATTTCAAACTCTTGTGATCGGAAAACACCTCAAACTTAACTCCATATAAATGGTGTCTCCAAATCTTTAGAGCAAACACGACGGCAGCTAACTCAAGGTCATGGGTAGGGTAGTTTGCCTCATGTGGCTTGAGTTGTCTTGATGCATAGGCCACCACTTGCCTATCTTGCATCAATACACACCCTAAACCCTTTTGAAGCATCATAATACACCTCGAAAGGCACATTGGGGTCGGGTAACACTAAAGCAGGGGTAGAGGTTAGCTTGTGTTTTAACTCTTGAAAGCTCTTTTCACACTCCGGTCCATGAAAAGGGTGTTCTTCCTAGTCGACTTGGTCAAAGGTAGGGAAATCTGGGAAAATCCCTTGATAAATCGACGGTAATAACCTGGCTAAACCCAAAAAGCTCCTTACTTGATTCTGATGGTTGGTCTTTCCCAATTTACTACCGCTTCTACCTTACTAGGATCTCTGACAATTCCTTTCTTAGATACTACATGCCCTAAAAATTGCACCTTATCCAACCAAAACTCACACTTGGAAATCTTGGCATATAGTTTCTTTTCCTTCAAGATCTCGAAGACTATGGTCGTGTGGCATTCATGCTCTTCATGGGTCTTAGAATATATGAGAATGTCATCTATAAAGACAACTACAAACTGATCTAAATAGGGCCGAAAGATCCTATTCATGTAATCCATAAAAATAGCTGGAGCATTGGTTAACCCAAAGGACATTCTTGCAAACTCAAAATGGCCGTGTCGAGTCGAAAGGCCGCTTTAGGTATGTCTTCATCTCTCACTCTAATTTGATGGTAGCCTGACCTCAAATCTATCTTAGAAAACACTACCGCACCTTTCAGTTGGTCCATCAAATCATCGATCCTAGGCAGAGGATACTTGTTTTTCACCGTTACTTTATTCAACTGCCGATAATCTACACACATCCTCATACTCCCATCCTTTTTCTTTACAAACAACACAAGGGCTCCCCAAGGTGATGCACTAGGCCTAACAAACTTTTTCTCCAATAAATCTTCCAATTGAGTTTTTAACTCGGTCAATTCTAATGGGGACATCCTGTATGGGGCTATGGATATAGGTCCCGCACCCTAAGCAATTCTATGGAAAACTCTATCTCTCTCTTGGGGGGAAACTCTGGTATCTCATCTGGAAATACTTCAGGATAATTTCTTACTATTGGTATCTCATCGATACTTTGCTCAAAGTCTACATCACTAGCGGCTAAGAAAATGTAACCTTTACTCTCACCCTTACCACAATCCATTTCCACAGCAGTTATGTAAAGACTTATGGGTTTCTTAGGTTCAATAGGAACAGGAAGAAAAGTGATGGTTTTCTCATAACACTTTAACAGTACACGGTTGGCCTCAAGCCAATCCATGCCAAGAATCACATCTAAACCTCGCATGGGTAAGCAAATAAGATCTAAAACAAAGGATCTATTATCTATAATAAAACTACAATCTAAACAACATTTACAAGTCCTAACGGGTTTTCCAGTCGAGGTAGAAACAATAAGGTCAAAAGGAAGCTCAGTCATAGGTAAATTAAGGCTTTTAACACATGAATGGGAGATAAAAGAATGAGAAGCGCCAGAATCATATAGTACAATTAAGTCTTTACCATGCATATTACCCTTACCTTCCATGAGATTTCGTGACTTCGTTGTTTCTTCAGCATTAACAGTAAATACCCTTCCCTGGTATTGCGGCTTGGGATTGGGGGTTGGCGGGTTTCTTTCCGTGCATTCTCGGGAGTAATGACCTGGTTTTCCACAATCGATAGCACACGCTTGTTTCGGCTCGACATGGCATGCTCCCATGATTCTTGCCGCACTTGGGACATTCCATGGATGGCGCAGGCCGTGGAGGTACTGCTGGACCTCTTTGTGGTGCTTTCCCTTTATTGTTGTTGTTATGATTTTTACTGGGGTTATTGTTGTAGCGGTTGTTATTATAGCGATTGTTGTTGTTTGGCCTTCCTTGTTGAAAATTTCTTTGTGTCCCTTGTGGTCTTGATTGAGGGGGAAATGAAGGTCGATTCTGCCTCTTGAACTGCTGACCTTGAGGTGTCAACTTTTTGGTAATATTATCTGACTTTGGGGTGTTTAGTTTTCTCTGACCTTCTTCAATAATCCGACATTTGTTAACTAGGGTAGAGAAATCCCTAATCTCCAAATGTGCAACTGCCACATTAAGTTCCGCCTTCAACCACGACTCGTATTTAATGCATTTCCAGTACTCATCAGATTTCCTTGGTACATTCTTGAGAACTTAATGAGTTCTTCAAACCTGGCAGGTATCTTTGGGCCACATTCATATTCCCCTGGACAAATTGCATGAATTCAATGTCCTTGGCATTTCTAACTGACTCTGGAAAGTACTTTTCATAAAAATGGACCTTGAAAAGTTCCCAATCAATGTCCACGTCGGCCGTCTCGGTCTTTGAACACCCGTCCACCGTAAACCGCATCACCTTCAAGCATATGAGTAGCGAATGTGACCTTTTGCTCCTCCGAGCATGGGACTACGGCAAAGACCTTCTCAATATTCCGAATCCATTCATCCGCAATATTTGGATTCGGATGTCCCCTTGAAAATCGGGTGGGTTTGCCTTAAACTCCCCAAACAGGCATGTTCAGAATCTCATGTCCTTCATTCATACTGCCTTGACGATCCTGATCCATTCGTTCCATCATCATTCTCATGGTCCTTGCTACGTCGCGGAGTGCTTCGCCTCTCTCGTTGTCTTGATTATTCCTGCTGCGCTCCTGAGTCCGTTGTCGACGTGCCATTGGTCCCTATACACACAAAACAAAGAACAACGAGGTGATCGGGCCCAATATTCCATGCAAAGTGAGCAAGTTACCATGGCACTTTCAACATACAGTAGTCATGTATTTCTAATCCTCAAGCTCATCCTAATGATAAACATCTACACATGACGTCACTAACGTATTATGCCTTAGAAGCATAGCTAGTCCAATCCTCAGGCTCCATGAGAATCGAACTGCTCTGATACCAAAATGTAACACCCTAGTAATTAACCAGATACTCCTAGGTTGAATCTGATTAATGACTAGACTTTACTCCTTGCTTTGGTTCTTTCTTCATAATTTGAAAATACTTAGTGAAATTACGAGCCATTTTTTTTTTTTAAACACATAATTGAAAACGTGAGCCGAGTACAACGTGAACGAGTAAGCGGGGTATAATAAGACGTTTAAGAATATATCACATCATATCACTTAGGCTCCATCATATAACATCCATAAGCACATTATAGCATATATTTACATACAATAACCTCACTCAAAGGGTGGGTTATGTTCATACATCATTATCTTATGCAAACCCATAAAAGAAAATATACTTAAGGAAATACATGCCCCTAAACTAGATAACTTCATAAGCCGGGAAGGTTATCCTAAAACTAGGGTGCATGATCACACATAAATCTACTAAGAACCTTCTATGGCCACTGTCCTCGAAATGGGGGAATAAATCCGATCCACTGATGAGCTCCCTCGGGACGGGACACACGAGATGCACCAGGCTGGGGTCGCATGGACGGCCTTCTCGCTAACCTCGGCTGAACAACTGTTTCCTCACTACCCTCTCTTACACGTGTGGGAGTAGGAGCAGAGCTCTCAGAATATACATGAGTAGGAGTGTCCTCTGAAGGATCAGTTTCAGAATATCTCGTCTCGGGAACATACTCTGGAAATCCATGGACAGCAGATGAAGCGGGATAAGAACGTAACATCCTTTCATCAAGTGGACGTGCATGTTCGAAAACCATTTCATTGGCATAGGGAGAAGTAGGAGAAAATCGATAACTAGGGACAGGATGTGCAAATGGACGACCTATGTAAATAAAAACACGAATCACAAGACCTCCCTTCAAAATGATACGAGCGATGCACCGGATCATAGTGGAATTCCCAAGTAGGGGTATCAACGAACAGGACGAATGTCGCCATTTGAATCTGGAGACAATGATGGAAATAAAGAAAAGGGAGTGAGAATCTTGCTAAAGAATTCTCAGTAGGGTACCTCCTTCTATAGTGTCATCATCAAAGTCCCGAGGAACCTCGGGATTATTCTAAAATAGTGAGCATGCAAAGATTCATTTTAAGTTCGGACAAATACTTAACCGAGGTTCGTCAATTTTTAATTATGCGTCTTATAATGCATCTTATTCTTAACATGTCATATTTACAATGAACATTTCCTTTATCATTACATCATATTCCTCATCATCATTATCAAAATAACATGCATAAAAGAACGTCATATAATATTAGCTACACATGGACACAGTGCACATATTTCATTTCTTTAGTGCCTTTGGTGACTTAAAATCTTATCATCATCATTATTTTCCTTGGGCCACCCTATACTCCACCCTTTTGGGAGTAATTTAGGTTATGAGCTCATACTTTATTAGTCGTCACTAGCATATACTTATCCCTTTTGATAAGCTAAAGTCCCGACTCTACCCTTTTGAGAGAACGGGTTAGGGGGCTAAAATCACCTTTTCACCACCTATAGTCCGATGGTTCCAAAGGATCATTTTCTTATAAGTTTAAGTCACCATTAAATCTTTGCATGTTATATCATAATACAATTCATAAACATCATAACATTTTCTCATTTATAGTCTTAAGCTAGAATAATATATATCAATCTGTAATCATGCATATGGGAGATTCCCAGAGAAAGAGAGGTGGGTCACAATGGACACGCTTAAATACCAAGTCTTTCCTTAGCCGTAACCTTTCCAAATTACACTTTTACAATGATACACTTTCTTCTAGCAACAAAGGTAAATTTTACATAATAAAGAACATTTCATGTACAAGCATTCTCATTATTTGCAACAAAGAACTATAACATGCAAGCCAGAAATCATTCAATGATATCAAGTACTTAATAAGCATCCAATCCTTACATAGAATTATCAATTATAGAACTAATTAGTTACTAAACCAATTATGAATCATTCTTTTAACAATAAACCATAATTATCACAACTTCAATCATATCAAATCATTATCACACATTGATACTAAACTCAGATCAAGGTCTAATCATGAACCTCATGCAATTACATAGAATCATATTTTAAGTGCATATAAAATACTAGTTCCCGTAAAATCCTTGCAAAGCCTTAAAACTCATTTAGAAACTAGTTCTTTTGTCAAATTTGGGAGGATCTTCACAATTAAAATTCTCACTTAAGATAAAAGGAGTAAGTCTTGAGCTTTAGAGATTTAGGTGACATCTTAGAATTATAAACATGCTATGCAACCTTATTTTAATCTTATCTTTATAAGGTGATAGCTTGGAATTATAAACATGATATGCAATTCCATTTCTTTATCTTTAAGATTTAAGGTGATGACTTGAAAATTAAACATGATGCAAGAACTTGAAATATAAACATGATACAAGAAAGCTGAGCGCGGTAATCCGCACAGACCAAGAGAGGAGAAGAAAATATTAAGAAACCGGAGCGCGGTAGTCCGCACAGGACGATAGAGAGAAGAGAATATTAAGAAACCGAGCAGCGGTAGTCCGCACAGACCAGAGAGAGGAGAAGAGAATATTAAGAAACCGGAGCGCGGTAGTCCGCACAGGACGATAGAGGGAGAAGAGAATATTATTATTACATCTTTTTAAGCTCCAATCTCAAGACTTTTTAAAGAATAAATTCTTTAACTCCAATAATCATATTTCTTTGCTTGTGATACATGGGCAAGTCTTTGAGCTCTAGGATCTTTAGGTGATGGCATAAAATAAACATGCCATGCGTTGATTCTTTTAGCCATTATAAAATATAGTGAGAGCATAAATTAAATATGAGATGCAACCTCTTTATTATCTTGAAAGATTAAGCGATGACTTGAAACATAAACATGAAATACAAGCTTGGAATTTAAACATGAGAAATGCAAGTTCATTTATTCATTCTTGAAAATTTAGTGATGACATAGAAGGTAAACATGGTTATGCAAAGCATAAACTTAATCATGGATGCAAATTCATTTTGTTTCTTTACTAGAGCTCCTTCAAGACTTTAAAAGAATTATAAATTCAACCCAATACATATCTTAACAAGAAATAAAACATAAAAGGAAAAATACATCTTTCAAGTTCTAAACTAAAAATCTTTGTTTTAGCATCATAAAGCATTATTCTTTAAAGTTTTGCATCAAGTGGAATTTTCAAGCTTTAGAGGCCTAACTTGTGATGGATTTACAACCCACCCTCAAGGTCCTCATCATCAAGCCATCATCTTAGTTCCACCTAGGCCATATGGTTGAATTGGTTAAAGAAAAATTGAAGAGGAAAACCAAAATGAAAAGCTAAGGCAAGTTCATAATTTCATCATTTTGAGCTAAAAACACAACTCCTCAAAGCATAGAAATAAATTTAGAAACTACTCCCTACCTAATCTGAGTTGAAGAAGAGGAAGAGAACTTGGTTTCTTGAAGTGAAATGAAACAAAATCTCTTTGAAAAATTGAAGAAAGAATTCAGCCAAAGAGGAGGAAGAAAGAAAGTTTTTGGTGCTCTTAAAAACTAGCTATGAACCAAGCATTCCAAGACCACTCAAGCAAGCCTATTTATAGAAGATTTTGAGGCTTCTAATTGGCCAAAATGATGAGGTAGTGGACGGAATTTTGCAGGAGAAATAAGGGAGGAAAAATCATTTTAGACAAAGTTGTATGAAATTAAGGAATTATGTCTCTTATGGTGACATTTTGGCATTTTGTTTTAGTGCAACTTTTGGCAATAATTCAGCTGCATAATGGCATCAATAATTTCGTCCATTACAGCCCAAAGAAGTGAAATTTGTGTGTTCCATGCATTATTTAGGTGTAGGCAAGGTATTCATGTAATTTAGAGAATTTACGGTTAAGGGTTTAAGTGAATTAGTAAGCAATTTGGGTGTTTTTGAGCAATTTTGGGTTCTAATCAATCTAAATACATAATTTTGACTCTAGATTAATATTTAGAATTTAATAAGCTTTAATTTGAGCCTAATATTGCTTAGGTTTCGTATACGAATCAAAAATCCCGAATTCAAAAAGCGCCAAAAGCAGGGGCAAAATCGTACTTTCACTTAAAAATTGCCCGAGGCCACCCGAGCTTAACCAATGGTTAATCATGGCTTAAAAACACATTTTAAAACATTTTAGTGAGGTTCGGGCTCAGTCGGCACGCACATCGGAGTTAAAACACCACAGGCGTTTGGTCATTTCAAGTCGGAACTCAAAATTGAGATCCTTCCGCTCTATTAACACACATAACACAAACAATCCCTTATTATCCTCAAAATATCCCCTTGAGAATAGGTGGGGCCCACGATCCTCATTTTCTGAGTAAAATAACTTCAGGAGCATTTTGGTCATTTTATACGTACAGAAATTCGGGATTTGCGACTCTCGCATGAATCGTTCCTAACCTCTGTTCTAATGTTATATTCCTTTATTGAGGATTGTTCGGCCTCAAATCTTATGTAATAATTACCTACGGTAATTCGATAATTGAGTAATTTCTAATGACAGTAAAAATTACAGTAAAAATTGGGGCGTTACACCAACAATCCTCAATAAAGGAATATAACGTTAGAAGAGAGGTTAGGAACGATTCATGCGAGAGTCGCAAATCCCGAATTTCTGTACGTATAAAATGACCAAAATGCCCCTGAAGTTATTTTACTCAGAAAATGAGGATCGTGGGCCCCACCTATTCTCAAGGGGATATTTTGAGGATAATAAGGGATTGTTTGTGTTATGTGTGTTAATAGAGCAGAAGGATCTCAATTTTGAGTTCCGACGCGCGAAATGACCAAAATGCCCTCAAGGGTCGCTTTTAACTCCGATAAAGCGTGCCGACCGAGCCCGAACCTCACTAAAATGTTTTAAAATGTGTTTTTAAGCCATGATTAACCATTGGTTAAGCTCGGTGGCCTCGGCGCTTTTAAGTGAAAGTACGATTTTGCCCTGCTTTTGGGCGCTTTGAATTTCGATTTTTGATTGGTATACCGAAACCTAAGCAATATTAGGCTCAAACTAAAGCTTATTAAATTCTAAATATTAATCTAGAGTCAAAATTATGTATTTAGATTGATTAGAACCCAAAATTGCTCAAAAACACCCAAATTGCTTACTAATTCACTTAAACCCTTAACCGTAAATTCTCTAAATTACATGAATATCTTGCCTACACCTAAATAATGCATGGAACACACAAATTTCACTTCTTTGGGCTGTAATGGACGAAATTATTGATGCCATTATGCAGCTAAATTATTGCCAAAAGTTGCACTAAAACAAAATGCCAAAATGTCACCATAAGAGACATAATTCCTTAATTTCATACAACTTTGTCTAAAATGATTTTTCCTCCCTTATTTCTCCTGCAAAATTCCGTCCACTACCTCATCATTTTGGCCAATTAGAAGCCTCAAAATCTTCTATAAATAGGCTTGCTTGAGTGGTCTTGGAATGCTTGGTTCATAACTAGTTTTTAGGAGCACCAAAACTTTCTTTCTTCCTCCTCTTTGGCTGAATTCTTTCTTCAATTTTTTCAAAGAGATTTTGTTTCATTTCACTTCAAGAAACCAAGTTCTCTTCCTCTTCTTCAACTCAGATCAGGTAGGGAGTAGTTTCTAAATTTATTTCTATGCTTTGAGGAGTTGTGTTTTTAGCTCAAAATGATGGAATTATGAACTTACCTTAGCTTTTCATTTTGGTTTTCCTCTTCAATTTTTATCTTTAACCAATTCAACCATATGGCCTAGGTGGAACTAAGATGATGGCTTGATGATGAGGACCTTGAGGGTGGGTTGTAAATCCATCACAAGTTAGGCCTCTAAAGCTTGAAAATTCCACTTGATGCAAAACTTTAAAGAATAATGCTTTATGATGCTAAAACAAAGATTTTTAGTTTAGAACTTGAAAGATGTATTTTCCTTTTATGTTTTATTTCTTGTTAAGATATGTATTGGGTTGAATTTATAATTCTTTTAAAGTCTTGAAGGAGCTCTAGTAAAGAAACAAAATGAATTTGCATCCATGATTAACTTCTATGTCATCACTAAATTTTCAAGAATGAATAAATGAACTTGCATTTCTCATGTTTAAATTCCAAGCTTGTATTTCATGTTTATGTTTCAAGTCATCACTTAATCTTTCAAGATAATTAAGAGGTTGCATCTCATATTTAATTTATGCTCTCACTATATTTTATAATGGCTAAAAGAATCAACGCATGACATGTTTATTTTATGCCATCACCTAAAGATCCTAGAGCTTAAAGACTTGCCCATGTATCACAAGCAAAGAAATATGATTATTGGAGTTAAAGAATTTATTCTTTAAAAAGTCTTGAGATTGGAGCTTAAAAAGATGTAATAATAATTCTCTTCTCCCTCTACTGGTCCTGTGCGGACTACCGCCGCTCCGGTTTCTTAATATTCTCTTCTCCCTCTACTGGTCCTGTGCGGACTACCGCCGCTCCGGTTTCTTGTATCATGTTTATATTTCAAGTTCTTGCATCATGTTTAATTTTCAAGTCATCACCTTAAATCTTAAAGATAAAGAAATGGAATTGCATATCATGTTTATAATTCCAAGCTATCACCTTATAAAGATGGCGACATTCGTCCTGTTCGTTGATACCCCTACTTGGGAATTTCACTATGATTCGGTGCATCGCTCGTATCATTTTGAAGGGAGGTGCTTGTGATTCGTGTTTTTATTTACATAGGTCGTCCATTTGCACATCCTGTCCCTAGTTATCGATTTTCTCCTACTTCTCCCTATGGCGATGAAATGGTTTTCGAACATGCACGTCCACTTGATGAAAGGATGTTACGTTCTTATCCCGCTTCATCTGCTGTCCATGGATTTCCAGAGTATGTTCCCGAGACGAGATATTCTGAAACTGATCCTTCAGAGGACACTCCTACTCATGTATATTCTGAGAGCTCTGCTCCTACTCCCACACGTGTAAGAGAGGGTAGTGAGGAAACAGTTGTTCAGCCGAGGTTAGCAAGAAGGCCGCCCATGCGACCCCAGCTTGGTGTATCTCGTGTGTCCCCTCCCGAGGAGCTCATCGATGGATTGGATTTATTCCCCATTTCCGGAGACAGTGGCCCTAGAGAGTTCTTAGTAGATTTATGTGTGATCATGCACCCTAGTTTTAGGATAACCTTCCCGGCTTATGGAGTTATCTAGTTTAGGGGCATGAATTTCCTTAAGTATATTTTCTTTTATGGGTTTGCATAAGATAATGATGTATGAACATAACCCACCCTTTGAGTGAGGTTATTGTATGTAAATATATGCTATAATGTGCTTATGGATGTTATATGATGGAGCCTAAGTGATATGATGTGATATATTCTTAAACGTCTTATTATACTCCGCTTACTCGTTCACGTTGTACTCGGCTCACGTTTTCAATTATGTGTTTAAAAAAAAAATGGCTCGTAATTTCACTAAATATTTTCAAATTATGAAGAAAGAACCAAAGCAAGGAGTAAAGTCTAGTCATTAATCAGATTCAACCTAGGTGTATCTGGTTAATTACTAGGGTGTTACACAAGAGAACTTAAATATTTAAGTAGTAATAATCTTCAAAAGGAAACATATATATATAAAAGTCATAGGGGAGCTTTAAAATATGTAAAGAACATTTAATAATATTTTAAAGTGCATTAATGTATTACTAAATATTAAGTGTACAAAGAAGACTAAGAGAATCTATATGAGATCTTACATAAGTCTATATGCTAAATACCTACTTAACAAGAATACTATTTTTTTTTACCATGAGACTTAGTATGAAATGTCTACTATTTGATATAAGATTGTGTATGAAATGTTTCTATGATATCCAAGCTGATATATAGTATTATGAATATATATTGATGAGTTATGAAATGATAAGAATGGATGATTGATTGTACCATGATTTATTTATGATTGCATGATGATTTTCACTCAATGAGAATAAAAGTAAAGCCTGAAAAAGTAGCAATGATAGTCTGGAAAAGTGGACTTGAGCTAAGCTCACGGCTTAACCCCCTAAACTGTTGAGATCACGGCAACGGAAAGAAAACCAAAAGGTTGTGGCGACGGCCACGGTATGAGCTCATTACCCTTTTAGGGTGGTCTAAGGCATTGATGTATTCATCCCGTGAGTAATTATGAGACATGTCAATGAAAGAGAATAAAGTGTCATGCTAGTAGTAGAAATTCTTGTATGATTACAAAAAAGATGCATGAAATCATTAAGTTAGATATGTATGACTCTGCTAATAAGAATAGTTTAAAAGTAACTCTACCTCGGCTAATCACATTTGCGAAAATCTTGATAAATGAACCTTTACCTGTCCATCACTTTGTAAATAAACTCGAGGTAGTTGGAGTGACAATGATGACACAATCGATACCAAGTTGAAATTCCTACTGAGAAATCCAGCATTTCTCACTCCTATGTATGTTTCCGTTGTCACCACCAGATACTGATGAATCCCAACTATTCGAGAAGGAGGAAGTCTCGCTTCCCTGAGTCAAGATGCACGAAGTCTAGGGAGCTAGGGAGAAAAAACCACTACTAGCCTAGCCTCAAATTAGACATTTGATAGGTTAAGAACCACTACCACCACCTCTGTAGTAATCTATGCTAGAGATTTTCACTTTTCCACTGTTGCTATCCGTATGCTGTATTTTCTTCTATGTACTATTTTATTAGATGTATTAAAAGCCAGTACTATATTTACTCGTCTAGGTGCTACTATGTAAACTCATGTTGGTAACAATGATATTACTGCTCAGTAAACTTCAATTTTAGAAATTATATTATATCGAAACTATGGCGCACATATCATTCACATTACAGGCTTAATTTTTTTAAAAGTAGATTCGTATAAAAAAAAATTACCCTTATCTTCTTATCATTAATTTAAAAATAAAATTGATTAAAGAATATAGGTAACAGCTAATAGAGTCCGGGTCTATTAGGGTGTTACACCTTTCGCACTCGATACGGCCATTTTGAGTTTGCAGTAATGTCCTTTGGGTTAACCAATGCTCCAGCTGTTTTTATGGATTACATGAATAGGATCTTTCGACCCTATTTGGATCGGTTTGTGGTTGTCTTTATAGATGACATTCTCATATATTCTAAGACCCATGAGAAGCATGAATGCCACCTAACCATAGTACTGGAGATCTTAAAGGAAAAGAAACTATATGCCAAGTTTTCCAAGTGTGAGTTTTAGTTGGATAAGGTGAAATTTTTAGGGCATGTAGTATCTAAGAAAGGAATTGCTGTAGATCCTAGTAAGGTAGAAGCGGTAGTAAACTGGGAAAGACCAACCACGGTAACTGAAGTAAGGAGCTTTTTGGGTTTAGCCGGTTATTACCGTCGATTTATCAAGGGATTTTTCTAGATTTCCCTACCTTTGACCAAGCTGACTAGGAAGAACACCCCTTTTTTCATGGACCCCGGAGTGTGAAAAGAGCTTTCAAGAGTTAAAACACAAGCTAACCTCGACCCCTGTTTTAGTGTTACCCGACCCTAATGTGCCTTTCGAGGTGTATTGTGATGCTTCGAAAAAGGGTTTAGGTTGTGTATTGATGCAAGATAGGAAAGTGGTGGCCTATGCATCAAGACAACTCAAGCCACATGAGGCAAACTACCCTACCCATGACCTTGAGTTAGCTGCCGTCGTGTTTGCTCTAAAGATTTGGAGACACCATTTATATGGAAGTAAGTTTGAGGTGTTTTCCGATCACAAGAGTTTGAAATATCTCTTTGATCAAAAAGAGCTAAACATGAGGCAAAGGTGATGGATGGAGTTCTTGAAAGATTATGATTTTGGATTGAACTACCATCCTAGTAAAGCTAATGTTGTAGCTGATGCTTTGAGTAGAAAGTCCTTATAAGTGTCCCGTTTGATGGTGAAAGAGGTTGAATTGATTGAGCAATTTAGGGACATAAACCTAGGAATGACTTTGACCACTAAGGGCATCAGAGCTTGTCATCTTAGAGTGACAAGTGAGTTCAAAGAAAGGATTGTTCAAGCTCAAGGGGACGATACTGAGTTTCAAGAGACTTTAGGGGCAGTGAAGGCAGGAAAGTTGATAGGTTTTACCCAAGGAATGGACGATTTATGGAGGTTTAAAGGTCGAATATGTGTACCTGCTAGTGGTGACCTCTGAAAAGATATTTTGGAGGAAGCCCATAAGAGCCATTTTACCCTGCATCCTGGTGCCACCAAGATGTATCAAGATTTGAAGAAGAAGTTCTGGTGGCCTGGAATGAAGAACGATGTGTGCACATGGGTGAGTAAGTGCTTGGTGTGTCAAAAGGTGAAGATTGAACACCAAAAACCCTCTGGAATGCTGCAACCTCTGTCGATCCCTGAGTGGAAGTGGGATAGTATCTCCATGGATTTTGTGACTAGATTACCGAGGACCCAAATGAATCATGATACCATATGGGTAATCATGGATCGATTGACGAAGTCAGCCCACTTTTTACCTATTAAGGTGACTTATTCCTTGGATAGGTTAGCACAATTATATATTCAGGAGATAGTGAGGTTACATGGGGTGCCGTCGACGATAATCTCGGACCGGGATCTGCGGTTTACGTCACGATTTTGGGGAGCCTTTCAAAAGGCATTTGGTTCAAAGCTGTGTCTAAGCACGGCCTATCACCCCCAAACAGATGGTCAATCTGAAAGAACTATCCAAACCTTGGAGGATATGTTAAGGGCATGTGTTTTAGATCAAAGGAGAAGTTGGGATAAGTACCTGCCACTGATTGAATTTGCATATAACAACAGTTATCATGCAAGTATCGGTATGGCACCGTATGAGGCCCTCTATAGACGGAAATGTCAATCTACCTTATGTTGGTATGAACCCAGAGAGCAAAGTTTACTCGGACCTGATATTGTGAGGGAAACAACGGAACAAATCAAGAAGATTAGGGATAAGATTCTTACTGCTCAAAGTCGACAGAAAAACTATGCGAACAAGCGGCGAAAACCGCTAGATTTTCAAGAAGGGGACCACGTGTTCCTAAGGATCACCCCTACCACAGGCATAGGCCGAGCAATAAAAGTAAAGAAATTGAGCCCCAAATTTCTTGGTTCGTTTGAAATCCTTACCAAAGTAGGACCTGTAGCCTACCGTATAGCCCTACCCCCGAGTCTATCCAACCTTCATGATGTTTTCCATGTCTCTCAATTAAGAAAGTATCAATCTGACCCGAGTCATGTACAAGAGCCAAAACATGTACAATTAAGAGATAACCTGACATTTAACTTACTACCCACGAGAATCGTCGACGGAGGAGTTAAACAGTTAAGGAACAAGGCTGTACCCCTGGTCAAAGTAGCATGGGGACAGGGTGAAACCAAAGAACTTACATGGGAGCTGGAATCGAACATGAAAGCACAATACCCCCAGTTGTTCTCAGGTAACGAATTTCCGGAGCGAAATTCTTTTTAAAAAGGGGAGTAATGTAACGCCTCAATTTTTACTGTAATTTTTACTGTCATTAGAAATTACCAAATTACTGTAGGTAATTATTACATAAGATTTGAGGCCGAACAATCCTCAATAAAGGAATATAACATTAGAAGAGAGGTTAGGAGCGATTCATGTGAGAGTCGCAAATCTCGAAATTCTGTACGTATAAAATGACCAAAATGCCCCTGAAGTTATTTTACTCAGAAAATGAGGATCGTGGGCCCCACCTATTCTCAAGGGTATGTTTTGATGATAATAAGGGATTGTTTGTGTTATGTGTGTTAATAGAGCAGAAGGATCTCAATTTTTAATTCCGACGCGCAAAATGACCAAAATGCCCCTGCGGCTGTTTTAATTCCGATGTGCGTGCCGACTGAGCCCGAACCTCACTAAAATGTTTTAAAATTTGTTTTTAAGCCATGATTAACCATTGGTTAAGCTCGGGTGGCCTCGGGCAGTTTTTAAGTGAAAGTACGATTTTGCCCCTGTGTTTGGGGCAGTTTTGTGAATTTCGGGATTTTTGATTTGTATACCAAAACCTAAGCAATATTAGGCTCAAACTAAAGCTTATTAAATTCTAAATATTAATCTAGAGTCAAAATTATGTATTTAGATTGATTAGAACCCAAAATTGCTCAAAAACACCCAAATTGCTTACTAATTCACTTAAGCCCTTAACCGTAAATTCTTTAAATTACATGAATACGTTGCCTACACCTAAATAATGCATGGAACACACAAATTTCACTTCTTTGGGCTGTAATGGATGAAATTATTGATGCCATTATGCAGCTGAATTATTGCCAAAAGTTGCACTAAAACAAAATGCCAAAATGTCACCATAAGAGACGTAATTCCTTAATTTCATACAACTTTGTCTAAAATGATTTTTCCTCCCTTATTTCTCCTGCAAAATTCTGCCAACTACCTCCTCATTTTGGCCAATTAGAAGCCTCAAAATCTTCTATAAATAGGCTTGCTTGAGTGGTCTTGGAATGCTTTGTTCATAACTAGTTTTTAGGAACACCAAAAACTTTCTTTCTTCCTCCTCTTTGGCTGAATTCTTTCTTCAATTTTTTCAAAGAGATTTTGTTTCATTTCACTTCAAGAAATCAAGTTCTCTTCCTCTTCTTCAACTCAGATTAGGTAGGGAGTAGTTTCTAAATTTATTTCTATGCTTTGAGGAGTTGTGTTTTTAGCTCAAAATGATGAAATTATGAACTTACCTTAGCTTTTCATTTCGGTTTTCCTCTTCATTTTCTTTAACCAATTTGGCCATATGGCCTAGGTGGAACTAAGATGATGGCTTGATGATGAGGACCTTGAGGGTGGGTTGTAAATCCATCACAAGTTAGGCCTCTAAAGCTTGGAAATTCCACTTGATGCAAAACTTTAAAGAATAATGCTTTATGATGCTAAAACAAAGATTTTTAGTTTAGAACTTGAAAGATGTATTTTCCAAGCTTGTATTTCATGTTTATGTTTCAAGTCATCACTTAATCTTTCAAGATAATAAAGAGGTTGCATCTCATATTTAATTTATGCTCTCACTTTATTTTATAATGGCTAAAAGAATTAACGCATGGCATGTTTATTTTATGCCATCACCTAAAGATCCTAGAGGTCAAAGACTTGGCCATGTATCACAAGCAAAGAAATATGATTATTGGAGTTAAAGAATTTATTCTTTAAAAAGTCTTGAGATTGGAGCTTAAAAAGATGTAATAATAATTCTCTTCTCCTTTCACCGGTCCTGTGCGGACTACCGCTCCGGTTTCTTAATATTCTCTTCTCCTCTCTATCGTCTGTGCGGATTACCGCCGCTCCAGTTTCTTGCATCATGTTTATATTTCAAGTTCTTGCATCATGTTTAATTTTCAAGTCATCACCTTAAATCTTAAAGATGAAGAAATGGAATTGCATATCATGTTTATAATTCCAAGCTATCACCTTATAAAGATAAGATTAAAATAAGGTTGCATAGCATGTTTGTAATTCTAAAATGTCACCTAAATCTCTAAAGCTCAAGACTTACTCCTTTTATCTTAAGTGAGAATTTTAATTGTAAAGATCCTCCCAAGTTTGACAAAAGAACTAGTTTCCAAATGAGTTTTAAGACTTTGCAAGGATTTTACGGGGAACTAGTATTTTATATGCACTTAAAATATGATTCTATGTAATTGCATGAGGTTCATGATTCGGCCACTGATCTGAGTTTAGTATCAATGTATGATAATGATTTGATATGTTTGAAGTTGTGATAATTATGGTTTATTGTTAAGAGAATGATTCACTGCATGTTAGAGATAAAACTAGCTCCCTAGAACAACCAAAGAGCTAGAATTTACCAAGTTTTTGACCCCTTTAAGTTTAGCCAATGCCAAATCTGTTTTAGTATGTTATAATTCTATCTAGGATTAGTTAGCCACGAAAAATTTGGTATCAATTAGACTAGGATTGATCCCGAACACTAAAAATGAACTTAGCAACTAGAAAACCGTAAAAACAAGATTTCTAAAACTCTAGGGAATGAAATTTATGCATTCTATCCAGAGTCTTTAGCAACGATAAGAACCAGGTTTTATTATGTTTAAATAAGGGAGAATGATTCATAATTGGTTTAGTAACTAATTTCAGCATCATAGGGAAAGCTGGTAACAAGAAAGGATTTAAAACATAACTTCTAGCATACCATAAAACCTTAGGAACAACTTACTACCTATGCTACCCCATTTGATTTAATAGTGTTCTTAAGGCCTATAAATAATCGTAAGGATGGTAATAAATCCCTTAGGTGCATAACTAATTAGTTCTATAATTGATAATTCTATGTAAGTATTGGATGCTTATTAAGTACTTGATATCATTGAATGATTTCCTGGCTTGCATGTTATAGTTGTTGTTGCAAATAATGAGAATGCTTATGCATGAAATATTCTTTATTATGTAAAATTTACCTTTGTTGCTAGAAGAAAGTGTATCATTGTAAAAGTGTAATTTGGAAAGGTTCTGGCTAAGGAAAGACTTGGTATTTAAGCGTGTCCATGGTGACCCTTCAGAGGACACTCCTACTCATGTATATTCTGAGAGCTCTGCTCCTACTCCTACACGTGTAAGAGAGGGTAGTGAGGAAACAGTTGTTCAGCCGAGGTTAGCAAGAAGGCCGTCCATGCGACCCCAGCCTGGTGCATCTCGTGTGTCCCCTCCCGAGGGAGCTCATCAGTGGATCGAATTTATTCCCCCATTTCTAGGACAGTGGCCATAGAAGGTTCTTAGTAGATTTATGTGTGTTCATGCACCCTACTTTTAGGATAACCTTCTCGGCTTATGGAGTTATCTAGTTTAGGGGCATGTATTTCCTTATGTATATTTTCTTTTATGGGTTTGCATAAGACAATGATGTATGATCATAACCCACCCTTTGAGTAAGGTTATTGTATGTAAATATATGTTATAATGTGCTTATGGATGTTATATGATGGAGCCTAAGTGATATGATGTGATATATTCTTAAACGTCTTATTATACTCTGCTTACTCGTTCACGTTGTACTCGGCTCACGTTTTCGATTATGTTTTTTTTAAAAAAAAAAATGGCTCGTAATTTCACTAAGTATTTTCAAATTATGAAGAAAGAACCAAAGCAAGGAGTAAAGTCTAGTCATTAATCAGATTCAACCTAGGTGTATTTGGTTAATTACTAGGGTGTTACATACCCCGACTATGTGCCCCAGACATATTTCTCGGAGACCGACCCATCGGAGGACTCGCTTACCCATCTGTACAGCAAGAGCTCTGCCCCCACTCCACCACTGATGAGAGAGGACAGTGAGGACATCGTGACTCAGCCTCGGCTAGCACGACGACCGGAGATGTGGCCACATCGTGGGGGTCACTCCCGATCCCCGCTTCGTCTTTACACATCGGAGGAGCTCACCTAGTTTGCCGGGTATGTGCCTTGCTCGTGGGATGGACGTCAGTAGGAGGTAGCGGATGATCGATGGAGTACCCGGGCTAGTGTACACACCACTTAGATGAGGATAAACCTTCTTTTGTTTAGAGGTTATCCCTTTGTTGCACTTGGGTAGGGGAGTTTACTTTTATGCTTTCCATCGTACTTTCCTTTGTATTTTCTTTTTAGATGTATTCGTTTCATGATGTACCAAACTAAGTCCCACTCTTCATAAGTGGGCATATCATATCACATATACATGCAGTTCAGTTTTATCATGATGTGCCTTTACCTGCTTTATGTTATGATGTTTATGAGATGCTTGCTTTATTTCCTTATGTGCTTCATTGCTTATCATGTCGCGCGGCTCTCACTTTGCTTTTATAATTCACAAAAAAAATTTACCAGTATTTTCCGCTAAGTATTTTAAAGTAAAAAGGAAACTATGACGCAATAGACTAATGGTTAACCTAAATATGTTCTAGAGTATTGGGTTAAAAATTAGGATGTTACAAATTCAATCAATCCACAAGACTTTTATCTTTGGCATCTTTTGTAGGTGAAAATGTGCATGAGAAGGGTGGGTTGAATCGTGCATTGCTTATTTTTGCATTTTCTGAAATACTTGAAAACAAATACCATCAAGTGTAAAACTTGTAGTGCAGTGAAAATATAGTCAGTGATGTCAGAAAGTTATTTTCTGAAGCTGGTTAAATAAAAACGTTCATCATTAAAAAGAACAACAGAATGGCGAGAATGATATTTCAGCGTATGAATAAATACTAAAACTCAACAGATAAATATGAAGGAGATCAGAGGGAAAGAAAGAAGAGACACAAAGGTTTAATACTAGTTTGGCCAAACTGCCTATATCTAGTACTCAACAACTGTTAAGGTTCCACTAAAAACATCTTTCTCAACATGAGAAAGAGCAATTGGATAGTCTTTACATTAGCCTTTCCAGGCTCTCATCTGTGACCTTTAGAAATCACCTGTTGCCATATATTGAGTAGTTCTTCACCAGCCTCTCCAAGCTGAGCCAAGTAGTATTGACACTGGCCTTTCCAAGCCTAACCGAGTATTATTGACACTGGCTTCTCTAAGCCTAAAACAAGCAGTCTTGCAGTAGCCTCTCTAAGTTGAAACCCGTGACCAGTAACAACCTCTACTGTCATATTGAAAGTAGTCTTGTCGCAGCCTTTCCAAGCTGCAAGTAGTCTTTCCACAGCCTTTTTAAGCTGCAAGTAATCTTTCCCTAGCCTTTCAAAGCAACAAGTAGTCTTTCTCCAACCTCTTCAAGCTGCAAGTAGTCTTTGACTAGCCTCTCCAAGCTAAACCGTGATCAGTAAGAACATTTTACAATCACGTTGCAAGTAGTTTTACGGTAGCCCCTCTAAGCTATCTCATAGCAATCACTACCGAATTGAGGATACAAAGGTTAAGTGTTTGGGTTGCCACTCAAACTAACCTAGACTCAAGTTTCCTTAACATATACATGAAAAGTTCTTGGGACAACTTGAATGACTTCTTCTAACACTTCTTCCCTAGGAAAAGCATAAATCTAATTAGGAATGTAGGAGGAAGATTTTCTTACACTTCAAGGATAAAAATTGATTACATCATATACTGAATCTTCCAGAAAGTGGGAAAATATTTTTTGTAAAGCTTCCTCTCTTGAAAAATCAAATTTCTCATATGCTTTTAAGAACAACATCTCCATTTATAGTGATCTTACTTTGTGACTATTGCCCTTGATTAGGTCTCGAAGTGACACATGTAGATCATCTGTTTTTGTCTTGAAAAGTCAGTCTAGAAGAGTAGGTTGACAATCTGTCACATCAGTTGTAGAAGCCGTTATATAGTTAAAGTTTTTTATGCTTCTCAGAAATCACTTTTGCACTTTCTGATCATGGTTTTAGAACTCCTCCTTTTAGAAACTTAGGGGGTTAATTAATGTAACACCCCGATTTTTCTGTCTGAGAGAAAATGACCAAAATGCCCCCGAGGTCATTTTCCACCCGGAATTTGAGGATAGCCGACCCGACGGTCCTCAAAGGGTCAACTCAATATTTGAAGGGGATTAGATGGTTTTTGAGTGGTTTCGAAAACGAAAATCTCGTTTTCTGAGGTTTGGGGTCAAAATGACCAAAATATCCCTATAATGTTTTTATGCGGGTATGAGTGCCGTTTGAGCCCGGAACTTTTCTAGAAGGTTTAAATGATGTTTTTATGTGTTTAGTGACCTCTGTTTGAGTCCCAGTGGCCCCAGGCAGTTTTTGTGCAAAATTACAATTTTGCCCTTACGTAGTGCATTTTGGGCCTAATGATATATGATCAGCAAAACCTAAGCAATATTAGGCTCTAATTAAAGATTAGTAAATTCTAATTACTAATTTAGAGTCAAAATAATTAATTGAGGTTAATTAGAACCTAAGATTGCTTAGAGAAACTCAAAACTCTTTTCTAGTTTTAATTCTTTGAGAAAAGAATCTAGAAATAGTATTTTCTCTCTTCAATTCCCTAAATCAAGGAAACATGTTGGCATTGGATTCCTAGTTAATGGAGTTTCACTCCATTAATTTAGTAAGACCACCTCCTAAATCTAGTCTTACAAGTCTTTAATTAGCCATTACCTCACCTAAACACTTACTTACAAATTCCTAATCCTAAGCTTAAACAAAGCTACACCTAAACATACATCCTAACCCACAATAAGGAACAATTTGTTCCCCAAGTTCTTCTAGAAAGGTATGGCCACCCATACCTCCCTCATGGCCACCCATACCGCATCATGCCTACACCATGCTTAGGCCATACTTGAACCCATACTTGGCCATACCTTTGAATAACTACAACCATACCTTGAAGAAGATATTTTCCTTCCTTTTCCCTCCATATAGTTTTGGCCACCCTTTCCCTTCCATGCATCCTCATTTGTTTCATTTCCTTATAAATACATATGCAAATAAACTTGTGAGAACCTTTAGTCATTTGCTAAGTTTTAGTTTTCTAGAGCACTCAAAGCTTTCCTTTTTCTCTCAAGACCAAGAGTTCTTCTTCTTCAACTTCTTCATCTCCTTCATCTTCTTCAACCTCATTTCACTTGGTAGGGATTTTATTTCAAATGTTTCTTTCATTAAAAGTTCTTACTAGTTATGTGTTTTATGGTTTCTCTTGAATCTTGTAGAACTTCTTTCTTCCCCTTTGTTTCTTTTGATTTTTCGGCCAAGCGCCTTTGGTAGCTTGGAATGAGAGCTTGATGATGGGGATGGCATGATGATATTCATCACTTGAGCAACCCCTAAAGCTTGATCTTAGTTCTTGAGGAAAAGGTGCTCTTAGTTCCTTTCCTTTTTATCTTGAAAAACTTAACTTTGATGTTGTTCTAAAATGAGTGTATGAACTCATTGATGAGGACACATGATGTTGGTGTTAAAATATCATCAAGATCATGGTCTCTAGAGTTTCAAAATGGTTCTTTTCTTGCTCATAGTTTCGGCCCCTTTTCTTTTCTCTTCTTCAAATTTTCGGCCATGTTTGTTAATAATACACCTGATAGCTTGATGATGAAAGTTTCTAGATGATTACTATGTGTTCATCACAATGAGACCCCTAAAGCTTGAGTTTTAATAAAAAATTTATTTATGACTTTGCTTCAAGAAAAGATACTTTGTGTTCTAAGAACCTTGAGGTTCACTTTAGCTTGTTGTGATAAGTTTGGGTTGAGGTTTAAGTTCCTCTAAAGTCTTGGATGAGCTCTAATAAGAAATAAAATAAACTTGCACTCATGTTTATCTTTAAGCTTGTGCATTTACATATTTACTTTTTGGCTTTGCATTCATGTTTACCTTCCAAGCTATCACTTAAAATCAAATATAAGGAATGAAGAGCATCTCGTATTTATGTTCTTGTCTAGCACGTTTACTTTTCAAGTCATCAGTTAAGAACTTAAAGATTTAAAATGAGAGCTTGCATATCACCTAATTAATCTCGAAGCCTTTTTGTATCGGCCTTAAAGTCGATTGTTGCTGGGCCTAGAGTGTAACATCCTCCCAAGTATAGCATCATCCTTAAGTCATGACATCATGCTCGAGAGTTGTTACTTATAAATTAGCGGACCTTTCTTAAATATCTATAGCCATTTTGATTGATTCGCGAGATAACTAGGTCATAATTCTACTAAAATATATAACAAGGAAACCAAAATATTTATTTAATACAAAGTTCAGTACATAAAGGAAGCTCTTTTATGAGCTTTAACACACTTTTGTCCTTTAACATATTTACACACATGTTCATTCCACTAAATACAACATAATAAAAGCATTAACTACTACACTATTGCACTTCTGAGTTCTTTTGCATAGCAGTCCCTCGGTCCTCTGTGTCAACCTGGAGACGACACGGGAACACAAAAACATAGGGGTGAGAATTATACAATTATCAGTAGAGTAACTCCCCAATTACACATTCATACTGTCATCGTCATCGCCCCAGCCACTTCGGTTTATTAAGAAAGTGTGAGCATGCAATATGTACATATCAAATGTTCATTTTAAAATTATAAAATCACCTTTCCGAAGTGGGTCTCTTTTATTATTCAATCACTTAAAACATGTATTTCATAACATTCAACATCATAGGAATTCCTTCAAGACCAATAATTTAACAAGATATACATATACATATGGCAATTACAATGATCTTTTCGTGCCCTTGACATAATAAAGGGGACTTTTCCGTGCCCTAAAGAGGGACTTTTTCATGCCTTATTGGGGACCTCTTCGTGCCCTACTGGGGACCTCTTCGTGCCCTTTTTATACTAAAGGGGACTTCATTGTTCACTTAGCACATACATTATCCTCAAGCCCACATATACATGCATCGCATTTCTATATGCATGAAAATAATTCTCTGATCTCATAATACTTCAAACCTATATATATTATTCATTCATTCCTCATAACATAATCTTGGAAGTTCATGGCATGCATTCATACACATCAACTTGAACCAAATGCCATTAGGTCATTAATTCAAGGCATCATCACAACTTCAGCACATTGGCAGATTTTTCACTCAAGTAGCACAATTTATTTCTCATACCAAATGATCAATTAAAATGCTATAAAAATTCTCAGTGACACCTAAATGTGTCACCAAGATCCTATAAACATTTCAGGGTAATTAGAGTTCTCTAACTATATTAACAAAATTCTAAAAGTTTAGTGGTCAGAAACCATCCAACCTCAGCTCAAGAACCAAAATTCATAATTTTTTACCCTAGCAATTGAACCCAGAAAATTATAAATAAAAATCCTGGTAAAACCTCAATATGTCTATAGTACTCTGTAAAAATTTAAAGTGATGATTCCATCATTTGATGTAGTAACAAAATTAGCAAAATTTACAGCTTCTGTTCTAGCATTTCAGGCAGCATATGCTTAATTTCAGTTCTTGATTTTTCTAAGGCAGTTTGACTCAAAATAAAAACCCAAGAAAATTCTTGGGACTAGCTAAAGATGTTAACTCCAACATATATTTTTTCCAGTTCAAGAAAATGCCCACAATAAGCCCAGAAAATTCGTGATCAAACACTGCCTGTCAGAAAACTGAAAATCCAGAAAGTATCACTTAACATCTTTTGACAAAATGATCTCTCTAACCTCATCCAAACACTTCAGAAAAAATCATATATCAATAACAACATAATATCAACCCAATTAACCAGAAATTTCGGATTGAAACCAGTAAGAATTGCTCAGAAAAATTTTGAAAGAAAAAGGCCCAAGAAAACCCTACTTTGAAAGCTTTTGAGCTTGATACTTCAAAGGATGTTCTAAGTGATCTCCCTTCACTTCAAGACACCAATTTCAGTCCTAAACCCTCCTTAGGCAGTGGGGAAGTGAGGTATTAAGGTGAGGATTTGAGATTTCAATCGGTTAGATTTGTAGGTATTGAGGTATAGAATAAGTTTTGTGAAGGAGTTTTGAAGTTTTAACAACTCTAAGCTAGGAAAATGGAGGTTTGAATCAAGTTTCATGCTCTTTGAAGGAACAAAAATGGAGGTGTGTAACACCCCGATTTCTCTGTCCGAGGGAAATGACCAAAATGCCCCTGAGGTCATTTCCTGACCCGAACTCGAGGGTAACCAACTCGGTCGTCCTCGAAGGGTCAACTCAATGTTTGAAGGGGAATAAATGGCCCTTGAATGCTATTGGAAGCGAAAATTTCGTTTTCCGCAGTTTCGGGTCAATGACCAAAATACCCCTATAGCGTTTTTACGCGGGTAAAGGTGCCGTTTGAGTCCGAAACTTTCCCCAGAGGTTTAAAAACATGTTTTCATGTGTCTAGAGGTCTTTGTTCAAGTCCCGGTGGTCCCGGGCAGTTTTAGTGCAAAATTACGATTTTGCCCCCAGAATAGTGCTTTTGAGCTTAATGACGTAATTAAGCAAACCTAAGCAATATTAGGCTCTAAACGAAGATTAATTTATTTCCCTAATTAATCTAGAGTCAAAATAATTTATTAAAGTTAATTAGAACCTAAAATTGCTTAGATTAAACTTAAATCCATTTTTAGAACTCAAGACTCCTAGTCTTGGAATCTTGAATAGTGTTTTCTCTCTCCAATTCCTTAAATCAAGGAAATGTGTCTAGAGTTGTTTAGACTCTAAATTAAGGATTTAACTCACTAATGGTGCAAGACCACTCCTTAATTATGTCTAGACCACCTTAATTACCCATTTACCTTACCTAAACACTTTCTTACAAATTCCTAATCTTAAGCATAATCAAAGATACACCTAAACACAACTCTTGTAACATCCTAATTTTTAACCCAATACTCTAGAACATATTTAGGTTAATCATTAGTCTGTTACTTCATAGTTCTCATTTAACTTTGAATTACTTAGCGAAAAATACGGGTAATTTTTTTTTTTGAAATAAAAGTGAGAGCCGCGTGATGCGATAAGCGGTACACCAACAATTATCTCACAACATCATAACATGAGGCACAACATGAACATCACTGAATATCATCTCATATATATATAACTTGCCCACTTATAAGTGTGGGTCTTAATTTAGTATAAGGGAAATGCATAAAAGAAAGTACAACATAAGCATAAACATAATCTACTCCCCTACCCGAGTGCATCTAATGGGAAACCTTTAAACAAAAGAAGCTTTATCCCCATCTAAGTGGTGTGTGCTCTAACTCGGGCCATCCACGGCCTCCTACTGGCGACTATCTCGTGATCGAGGTAGATATCCGGGAAACTGGGCGAGCTCCTCGGGCGTGAAGAGGCAGAGCAGGGATCGAGTGTGAGCCCCGGGGTATGGCCGCATCTCCGGTCGTCGTGCACGCCTCGGCTGAGTCACGGTGGGCTCGCTATCCTCTCCAAAGTCCATAGGTATGGAGGGGGAAGATCCCTCGGAGGGTGCCTGGGTTGCCGAATCCTCGGAAGGATCCGTCTCTGAAAAGGACGACGCAACGGGCACATCTTGGGGTAGTCTCGAGCGGCGACGTGGATGATGGGTACGGCGAAGCCTCTCCTCTAGGCGACGTCTGCGCTCGAACACCAGGTCATCGCCAAAAGGTGAGACGGGGGAGAAACGATGGGAATGTACAGGGGGAGTGAAGGGTCGACCCATAAACATGAATACTCTAACCGTGCATCGACCCACAAAATGGAATGACACGTGGTCCGGGTCATGGTGCACCTCCCATGTCGGCGTGTCCACGAACACCACGAACGTCGCCATCTGAAGACGTGACGGAAAGAAAGAGGTAGAGGGAGTGAGAATCTTGCTAAAGAATCTCAATAGGGCCTCCTACTACCTAGGTGTCATCATCTACGTCCTCAGGAACCTTGGGTTTATTTATACAAAATGACTGAGCATGTATTAGGTTCATTTTAAACTTTAGAATATATTTTAGCCAAGGTCCATTCATTTTAGGATGATCTTAATGTCATGGATGCAACATGATAGAAAATGTATGCATGGCACTACCTAATGCACATACATAAAACATAACATCAAGCATCATCATTCTTGGTGGCATAAAGTGGCAGTAGTAACATTCATATGGGACAAAACTTAGTGACATAATCATAATCATGAAACTTCTCTTCCTCATGGGCCACCCTAAAAGACAATCGAACTGGGGGTGCTCGGCCGAACCGGTGTCACCCAGAACGTGTCATACATCTAGGTTATGAGCTCATACCTTAACTAGTCATCACTAGTTCTTACTTACCACTTAACGATAAGCGTATCATAAATCATAAATCCCGACTATCTGAGTACGGGTTAGGGGGCAATTCTCTTAGGGGTGCTCGGCCGAACCGGTGTCACCTAAGAGTGTAAAATGGTACCGATGTCACATGAGTTCTATGGAGGTGCTCGGCCGAACCGGTGTCATCCTAGAACCCATCTTAGTACCTTAATTTTCAAAATCTCTTTAAGTCCCCAAATTTGTCGGAAATTCGGCGGCACAACGGTCATTACATCGAATTTCCTTCCAAATTTGCTTTATGCCACATTAACATATAACCTCATGAATTCCTCATATGAATAACATCATCATCATTTGCATACTACATGCATCATCATAAAACATTCAAACGCTTACCCTTACGATAGCTTATGCTTTGACCCTTACGGGTCTTAATCTTGAGATATAATTCTCTAACATCCGTCGCTCATATTTTCATGCACCTAAAGGCTCATCATTAATCATCATTCCTAATCCTCATGTTCATACTTAAATCTGAAAAGCATAGGGCAGAATCTCTAACTTGTATTTACAGGGTTCTAGAACTTACGTTTTAGACCCTTTCTCGGTTCCGTTTTCGCCGAAGGCGCTATATATTAAATCTAAATCAATTATGAGGCATTCCTATGCTTAAGGACTAATTATTAATCACATTTATCATGTTGTAAGGGTGCTGGACAGAATCTAGAAAATTAAATGTTCTAAGAGTTCTACATTTGCATTTTTACGGTTTTCTAGTTACTAGTTTCCCCATAGGTGCTAGAATTTGATTCTAATCCAAATGATACCAAGTTTGTCATGTCTAAACAATCTAAATCTGATTATGTTCCCATTAAAACATTTTGGATTAGTTCCATAAACAAATGGGTCAAAACTATGTTAAATTCTAGCTTTACGGTATTTCTAGTTAGCTAGTTTCTTACCTATCATGCATAGGTTCGCTTCTACATCATCACATGATATTTTCATACATTCCAACACATCAAAACATCATCATACAACATCACACTCATCATATCAGAACCGAAAACATTTAACTTAAATGAGGGAGTTAAATTGACATTTCTAGGTACATAAGTTAACTAGTTTCTCTCGGAATCGATCTAGAACTTCTAAAACTCTTTGCAAAACATTTTAATTCATCAAGAGGCTAAGTGCAGCCTTAGGTCACTGACCAAAACATATTCCATCCCCTAAAAGATAGTAAAATCACAACTTGTGATGATGTAACCTTATAAAGATTTGTAAAGCTTTGAGGAACACTTAAACATAGACTATTGGTCCTAGTAGCTAGATGAAAACTCATTGCAAGTCCATCATCACTACTTGGCCAAAATTATGCATTCAAGGAATACATTCACATTTAACTTTATCTTGGAATGAAATGGGCAAGTCTTTGAGCTCTAGGTTCTTAAATTACGACATAAACTAAACGTGCTCATGCTTTTCATTTTTAATCTTGCTTACAAGGTAAAGTGATGACTTAAATTTAAGTATGCAAGGCATAAACTTAAACGTGCAAGCTTGAAAGTAAATATGTGAGGCATAACTTAAACGTGCAAGCTTGAAGGTAAATATACATGGTTCAATTCTTTATTTTAGTGCTCTTGGCCCAACAACAATCGACTTTAAGGCCGAAATAGATAGGCATTCGAGAAATTAATTAGGTGGTAATGCAAGTTCAATTCTTTATTTTAGTGCTCTAAGCCCAACAACAATCGACTTTAAGGCCGAAATAGAAAGGTTTCGAGAATTAAATTGAGTAATGATACAAGTTCCATTTTAATCTTTATGTTCTTAGGTGATAGCTAGAAAGCAAAGATGCATAGCAAGAATGTAAATATGGATGTAAGCATAAAATAAATTATGCAAGTTCATTTTATCTTTCTAGAGCTCTTAACAAGACTTTAAAGGAATTTAAACCATAACCCAAACTCATCCAAACAAGGTAAAGTCAAGCTTAGAGTTCTTTACAACTTAACATAATATTTTTAGGAAATCAAACCATGAAGCTTAGAAAAATTTAAGGAAATGGCCGAAATCTTGAAGAAGAAAAAGGAACATTTTAAAACTCTAGAGTTCATGATCTTGATGATATATTAACACCAACATCATGAGTCCTCATCATTGAGTTCATAGAGCCATTTTAAAACATCATTAAAGCTAAAGTTCTCAAGAGTTCAAGAAAGGAAAAACTAAAAACATTTTTGCTCAAGAACAAAGATGAAGCTCTAGAGTTTGTTTCAAGTGATGAACATCATCATGAAACTCTCATCATCAAGCTCTCATTCCTTCATTCCCAAAGGCCCATGGCCGAAACATAAAGAGGAAGAAGGAGAAGAAAAGAAGTTCTAAAAGGAATCAAGAGAAACTATGAACATAAAGCTTAGAACAAGAACTTTAAAGAAAGGAATACTTGAAAGAAAATCCCTACTTGGTGTGATGAACTTGAAGATGGAAGAAGAAGATGAAGATGATGAAGAACTTTGAAGAGCTTGAAGAACTTAAAGAACACTAGAACTTTGAGAGAAAAGAAAAGCTTTGAGTGTTTCCTAAACTTAGCAAATGATCTAAAAGTGGTGCAAGCTCCTCAAGGCATTCTGTAACACCCCGATTTTTCTGTCCGAGGGAAATGACCAAAATGCCCCTGAGGTCATTTCCTGACCCGAGCTCAAGGGTAACCAACTCGGTCATCCTCGAAGGGTCAACTCAATGTTTGAAGGGGATTGAATGGCCTTTGAATGCTTTCGGAAGCGAAAATCTCATTTTCCGCAGTTTCGGGTCAAAATGACCAAAATACCCCTATAGCGTTTTTACGCGGGTAAAGGTGCCGTTTGAGCCCGGAACTTTCCCCAGAGGTTTAAAAACATGTTTTCATGTGTCTAGAGGTCTCTGTTTAAGTCCCGGTGGTCCCGGGCAGTTTTAGTGCAAAATTACGGTTTTACCCCTAGAATAGTGTTTTTGAGCTTAATGACGTAATTAAGCAAACCTAAGCAATATTAGGCTCTAAACGAAGATTAATTTATTTCCCTAATTAATCTAGAGTCAAAATAATTTATTAAAGTTAATTAGAACCTAAAATTGCTTAGATTAAACTTAAATCCCTTTTTAGAACTCAAGACTCCTAGTCTTGGAATCTTGAATAGTGTTTTCTCTCTCCAATTCCTTAAATCAAGGAAATGTGTCTAGAGTTGTTTAGACTCTAAATTGAGGATTTAACTCACTAATGGTGCAAGACCACTCCTTAATTATGTCTAGACCACCTTAATTACCCATTTACCTTACCTAAACACTTTCTTACAAATTCCTAATCTTAAGCATAATCAAAGATACACCTAAACACAACTCTAAACCACAATTAAAATGCAAGAAACTCTCCTCCCTTGGCTGATGCATTTCGGCCAGTACACCCCTCTTTGGCCACATGTTTAATTATTTTCTCACTCAAAGAACCATGCTTGAAGCCATACCTTGAACCATACCTCACCATACCTTAAGCCATACCTCACCATACCTCAAGAACACATTATCTCACCTCATGGAACACATGGAACCTTCCAATCTGCACCTCATATGGCCGAAGCCTTCATCAGCCTTCACACCCTCCATTTGTTTCATTTCTCTATAAATAGAATGCCTTGAGGAGCTTGCACCACTTTTAGATCATTTGCTAAGTTTAGGAAACACTCAAAGCTTTTCTTTTCTCTCAAAGTTCTAGTGTTCTTCAAGTTCTTCAAGCTCTTCAAAGTTCTTCACCATCTTCATCTTCTTCTTCCATCTTCAAGTTCATCACACTAAGTAGGGATTTTCTTTCATGTATTCTTTTCTTTAAAGTTCTTGTTTCAAGCTTGATGTTCATAGTTTCTCTTGATTCCTTTTAGAACTTCTTTTCTTCTCCTTCTTCCTCTTTATGCTTCGGCCATGGGCCTTTGGGAATGAAGGAATGAGAGCTTGATGATGAGAGTTTCATGATGATGTTCATCACTTGAAACAAACTCTAGAGCTTGATCTTTGTTCTTGAGCAAAAATGTTTTTAGTTTTTCCTTTCTTGAACTCTTGAGAACTTTAGCTTTAATGATGTTTTAAAATGGCTCTATGAACTCAATGATAAGGACTCATGATGTTGGTGTTAATATGTCATCAAGATCATAGACTTTAGAGTTTTAAAATGTTCCTTTTTCTCCTTGAAGATTTCGGCCATTCCTTAATTTTTTCTAAGCTTCATGGTTTGATTTCCTAAAAATATTATGTTGAGTTTTAAGAACTCTAAGCTTGTCTTTACCTTGTTGGATGAGTTTGGGTTATGGTTTAAGTTCCTTTAAAGTCTTGTTAAGAGCTCTAGAGAGATAAAATGAATTTGCATAATTTATCTTATGCTTGCACTCATGTTTACATTCTTGTTATGCACCTTTACTTTCAAGCTATCACCTAAGAACATAAAGATTAAAATGGAACTTGTCTCATCACTTAATTTTATTCTCAAAGCCTTTCTATTTCGGCCTTAAAGTCGATTGTTGTTGGGCGTAGAGCACTAAAATAAAGAATTGAACTTGCATTATCACTTAATTAATTCCTCGAATGCCTATCTATTTCGGCCTTAAAGTCGATTGTTGTTGGGCCAAGAGCACTAAAATAAAGAATTGAACCATGTATATTTACCTTCAAGCTTGCACGTTTAAGTTTATGCCTTGCATATTTAATTTTAAGTCATCACTTTACCTTGTAAGCAAGATTAAAAACGAAAAGCATGAGCACGTTTAGTTTATGTCATAACTTAAGAACCTAGAGCTCAAAGACTTGCCCATTTCATTCCAAGTTAAAGTTAAATGCGAATGTATTCCTTGAATGCATAATTTCGGCCAAGTAGTGATGATGGGCTTGCAATGAGTTTTCATCTAGCTACTAGGACCAATAGTCTATGTTTTAAGTTTTCCCTAAAGCTTTACAATCTTTATAAGGTTATGTCATCACAAGTTGTGATTTTATTATCTTTTAGGGGATGGAATATGTTTTGGTCAGTGACCTAAGGCTTCACTTAGCCTCTTGATGAATTAAAATGTTTTGCAAAGAGTTTTAGAAGTTCTAGAATGATTCCAAGAGAAACTAGTTAACTTATGTACCTAGAAATGTCAATTTAACTCTCTCATTTAAGTTAAATGTTTTCGGTTCTGATGTGATGAGTGTGATGCTGTATGATGATGTTTTGATGTATTGGAATGTGTGAAAATATCATATGATGATGTAGAAGCGATCCTATGCATGATAGGTAAGAAACTAGCTAACTAGAAATACCGTAAAGCTAGAATTTAACATAGTTTTGACCCATTTGTTTATGGAACTTTTCCAAACTGTTTTAATGGGGACATAATCAGATTTAGATTGTTTAGACATGAAAAACTTGGTATCATTTGAGTTAGAATTGAATTCTAGCACCTATGGGGAAACTAGTAACTAGAAAACCGTAAAAATGCAAATGTAGAACTGTTAGAACATTTAATTTTCTGGATTCTGTCCAGCACCCTTACAACATGGTAAACATGATTAATACTTAGTCCTTAAGCATAGGAATGCCTCATAATTGATTTAGATTTAATATATAGCGCCTTCGGCGAAAACGGAACCAAGAAAGGGTCTAAAACGTAAGTTCTAGAACCCCGTATTCACATGTTAGGATTTCCACCCTATGCTATTCAGATTTAAAAGTAAAATGAGAGGATTATGAATGATGTTTAATTATGAGCCTTAGGTGCTTAAAATATGAACGACGGATGTAGAGAACTATATCTCAAGATTAAGACCCGTAAGGGTCAAAGCATAAGCTACCGTAAGGGTAAGCGTTTGGATGTTTGATGATGATGCATGAAGTATGCTAATGATGATGATGTTATTCATATGAGGAATTTATGAGGTTATATGTTCATATGAGGAATTTATGAGGTTATATGTTTATGTGGCATAAAGCAAATTTGGAAGGAAATTCGGTGTAATGACCGTTGTGCCGCCGAATTTCCGACAAATTTGGGGACTTAAAGAGATTTTGAAAATTAAGGTACTAAGATGGGTTCTAGGATGACACCGGTTCGGCCGAGCACCTCCATAGAACTCGTGTGACATCGGTACCATTTTATACTCTTAGGTGACACCGGTTCGGCCGAGCACCCCTAAGAGGTTTGCCCCCTAACCCGTACTCAGATAGTCGGGATTTATGATTTATGATACGCTTATCGTTAAGTGGTAAGAACTAGTGACGACTAGTTAAGGTATGAGCTCATAACCTAGATGTATGACACGTTCTGGGTGACACCAGTTCGGCCGAGCACCCCCAGTTCGATTCTCTTTTAGGGTGGCCCATGAGGAAGAGAAGTTTCATGATTATGATTATGTCACTAAGTTTTGTCCCATATGAATGTTACTATTGCCACTTTATGCCACCAAGAATGATGATGCTTGATGTTATGTTTTATGTATGTGCATTAGGTAGTGCCATGCATACATTTTCTAATATGTTGCATCCATGACATTAAGATCATCCTAAAATGAATGGACCTTGGCTAAAATATATTTTAAAGTTTAAAATGAACCTAATACATGCTCAGTCACTTTGTATAAATAAACCCAAGGTTCCCGAGGCGTAGATGATGACACCTAGGTAGTAGGAGGCCCTCGGAGATTCTTTAGCAAGATTCTCACTCCTCTACCTCTTTCTTTCCGTCACGTCTTCAGATGGCGGCGTTCGTGGTGTTCGTGGACACGCCCGACATGGGAGGTGCACCATGACCGGACCACGGGTCATTCCATTTTGTGGGTCGATGCACGGTTAGAGTATTCATGTTTATGGGTCGACCCTTCACTCCCCCTGTACATTCCCATCGTTTCTCCCCCGTCTCACCTTTTGGCGATGACCTGGTGTTCGAGCGCGCACGTTCCCTAGAGGAGAGGCTTCGCCATACCCCATCATCCACGTCCGCCGCTCGAGACTACCCCCAGTATGTGCCCCGTTGCCCGTCGTCCTTTTCGGAGACGGATCCGTCCGAGGATTTGGCAATCCAGGCACCCTCCGAGGGATCTTCCCCCTCCATACCTATGGACTTTGGAGAGGATAGCGAGCCCACCGTGACTCAGCCGAGGCGTGCACGACGACCGGAGATGCAGCCATACCCCGAGGCTCACACTCGATCCCCGCTCTGCCTCTTCACGCCCGAGGAGCTCGCCCAGTTTCCCGGATATCTGCCTCGATCACGAGATAGTCGCCAGTAGGAGGCCGTGGATGGCCCGAGTTAGAGCACACACCACTTAGATGGGGATAAACCTTCTTTTGTTTAAAGGTTTCCCATTAGATGCACTCGGGTAGGGGAGTAGATTATGTTTATGCTTATGTTGTACTTTCTTTTATGCATTTCCCTTGTACTAAATTAAGACCCACACTTATAAGTGGGCAAGTTATATATATATGAGATGATATTCAGTGATGTTCATGTTGTGCCTCATGTTATGATGTTGTGAGATAATTGTTGGTGTACCGCTTATCGCATCACGCGGCTCTCACTTTTATTTCAAAAAAAAAATTACCCGTATTTTCCGCTAAGTAATTCAAAGTTAAATGAGAACTATGAAGTAACAAACTAATGATTAACCTAAATATGTTCTAGAGTATTGGGTTAAAAATTAGGATGTTACATATTCTATTTATAGAGAAATAAAACAAATGGAGGGTGTGAATGGGCTGATGTATTTTCGGCCAAGAGGTGCAGAATTGGAGGGTTCCATGTGTTCCATGAGGTGAGATATTGTGTTCTTGAGGCATGGTGAGGCATGGCTTAAGGTATGGTGAGGTATGGTTCAAGGTATGGCCTCAAGCATGGTTCTTTGAGTGAGAAACAATTTAAAAGATGGTCAAAGGAGGAGTGTGCTGGCCGAAACTTCATCATCCATGGGGGAGGTTTCTTTGCATTTTAATTGTGGTTTAGAGTTGTGTTTAGGTGTATCTTTGATTATGCTTAAGATTAGGAATTTGTAAGAAAGTGTTTAGGTAAGGTAAACGGGTAATTAAGGTGGTCTAGACATAATTAAGGAATGGTCTTGCACCATTAGAGAGTTAAATCCTCAATTTAGAGTCTAAACAACTCTAGACACATTTCCTTGATTTAAGGAATTGGAGAAAGAAAACACTATTCAAGATTCCAAGACTAAGAGTCTTGAGTTCTAAAAAGGGATTTAAGTTTAATCTAAGAAATTTTAGGTTCTAATTAACTTTAATAAATTATTTTGACTCTAGATTAATTAGGAAAATAAATTAATCTTTGTAACATCCTAATTTTTAACCCAATACTCTAGAACATATTTAGGTTAATCGTTAGTCTGTTACTTCATAGTTCTCATTTATCTTTGAATTACTTAGCGGAAAATACGGGTAATTTTTTTTTTGAAAAACAAAGTGAGAGCCGCGTGATGCGATAAGCAGTAAACCATGTATGGTAAACGAACGTCTCACAACATCATAACATAAGGCACACCATGAGTAACACTGAAGATCATCTCATATATATATAATTTGCCCACTTATAAGTGTGGGACTTAGTTTAGTACAAGGAAAGTACAGGAAAGGAAATACAACATAAAACATGAACATAATCTACTCCCCTACCCGAGTGAACCTAATAGGATAACCCCTAAACAAAAGAAGGTTTATCCCCATCTAAGTGGTGTGTGCTCTATTTCGGGCATCTACAGCCTCCTACTGGCGACTATCCCTCGAGCGTGGCAAGTAACCAGGAAACTGAGCAAGCTCCTCCGGCGTGAATAGACGGGACGGGGCTCGAAAGTGACCTCCACGGCGTGGCCTCATCTCCGGTCATTGTGCAAGCCTCGGCTGAGTCACGGAAGGCTCACTACCTTCCCCAAGGTCTATGGGTATAGAGGGGGAAGATCCCTCGGAGGGTGCCTGGGTTGCCGAATCCTCGGAAGGATCCGTCTCCGAAAAAGACGACGGGCAACGGGGCACATACTGGGGGTAGTCTCGAGCGGCGGACGTGGATGATGGGGTACGACGAAGCCTCTCCTCTAGGGGACGTGCGCGCTCGAACACCAGGTCATCGCCATAAGGTGAGACGGGGGAGAAACGATGGGAATGTACAGGGGGAGTGAAGGGTCGACCCATAAACATGAATACTCTAACCGTGCATCGACCCACAAAATGGAATGACCCGTGGTCCGGGTCATGGTGCACCTCCCATGTCGGCGTGTCCACGAACACCACGAACGTCGCCATCTGAAGACGTGACGGAAAGAAAGAGGTAGAGGGAGTGAGAATCTTGCTAAAGAATCTCAGTAGGGCCTCCTACTACCTAGGTGTCATCATCTACGTCCTCAGGAACCTTGGGTTTATTTATACAAAATGACTGAGCATGTATTAAGTTCATTTTAAACTTTAAAATATATTTTAGCCAAGGTCCATTCATTTTAGGATGATCTTAATGTCATGAATGCAACATAATAGACAATGTATGCATGGCACTACCTAATGCACATACATAAAACATAACATCAAGCATCATCATTCTTGGTGGCATAAAGTGGCAATAGTAACATTCATATGGGACAAAACTTAGTGACATAATCATAATCATGAAACTTCTCTTCCTCATGGGCCACCCTAAAAGACAATCGAACTGGGGGTGCTCGGCCGAATCGGTGTCACCCAGAACGTGTCATACATCTAGGTTATGAGCTCATACCTTAACTAGTCGTCACTAGTTCTTACTTAGCACTTAACGATAAGCGTATCATAATTCATAAATCCCGACCATCTGAGTATGGGTTAGGGGGCAAAACTCTTAGGGGTGCTCGGCCGAACCGGTGTCACCTAAGAGTATAAAATGGTACCGATGTCACATGAGTTCTATGGAGGTGCTCGGCCGAACCGGTGTCATCCTAGAACCCATCTTAGTACCTTAATTTTCAAAATTTCTTTAAGTCCCCAAATTTGTCGGAAATTCAGCGGCACAACGGTCATTACACCGAATTTCCTTCTAAATTTGCTTTATGCCACATAAACATATAACCTCATAAATTCCTCATATGAATAACATCATCATCATTAGCATACTTCATGCATCATCATAAAACATCCAAACGCTTATCCTTACGGTAGCTTATGCTTTGACCCTTACGGGTCTTAATCTTGAGATATAGTTCTCTACATCCGTCGTTCATATTTTAAGCACCTAAGGCTCATAATTAAACATCATTCATAATCCTCTCATTTTACTTTTAAATCTGAATGGCATAGGGTGGAAATCCTAACATGTGAATACGGGGTTCTAGAACTTACGTCTTAGACCCTTTCTTGGTTGCGCTTTTAAGGCGCTATGGATTAAATCTAAATCAATTATGAGGCATTCCTATGCTTAAGGACTAATTATTAATCATGTTTATCATGTTGTAAGGGTGCTGGACAGAATCCAGAAAATTAAATGTTCTAAGAGTTCTACATTTGCATTTTTACGGTTTTCTAGTTACTAGTTTCCCCATAGGTGCTAGAATTCAATTCCAACTCAAATGATACCAAGTTTTTCATGTCTAAACAATCTAAATCTGATTATGTCCCCATTAAAACAGTTTGGAAAAGTTCCATAAACAAATGGGTCAAAACTATGTTAAATTCTAGCTTTACGGTATTTCTAGTTAGCTAGTTTCTTACCTATCATGCATAGGATCGCTTCTACATCATCATATGATATTTTTACACATTCCAACACATCAAAACATCATCATACAGCATCACACTCATCACATCAGAACCAAAACATTTAACTTAAATGAGAGAGTTAAATTGACATTTCTAGGTACATAAGTTAACTAGTTTCTCTTGGAATCAATCTAGAACTTCTAAAACTCTTTGCAAAACACTTTAATTCATCAAAAGGCTAAGAGAAGCCTTAGGTCTCTGACCAAAACATATTCCATCCCTTAAAAGATAATAAAATCACAACTTGTGATGACATAACCTTATAAAGATTGTAAAGCTTTAGGGAAAACTTAAAACATAGACTATTGGTCCTAGTAGCTAGATGAAAACTCATTGCAAGCCCATCATCACTACTTGGCCGAAATTATGCATTCAAGGAATACATTCACATATAACTTTAACTTGGAATGAAATGGGCAAGTCTTTGAGCTCTAGGTTCTTAAGTTGTGACATAAACTAAACGTGCTCATGCTTTTTGTTTTTAATCTTGCTTGCAAGGTAAAGTGATGACTTAAAATTAAATATGCAAGGCATAACTTAAACGTGCAAGCTTGAAAGTAAATATGTGAGGCATAAACTTAAACGTGCAAGCTTGAAGGTAAATATGCATGGTTCAATTCTTTATTTTAGTGCTCTTGGCCCAACAACAATCGACTTTAAGGCCGAAATAGATAGGCATTCGAGAAATTAATTAGGTGATAATGCAAGTTCAATTCTTTATTTTAGTGCTCTAGGCCCAACAACAATCGACTTTAAGGCCGAAATAGAAAGGCTTCGAGAATTAAATTAAGTGATGATACAAGTTCCATTTTAATCTTTATGTTCTTAAGTGATAGCTAGAAAGCAAAGATGCATAGCAAGAATGTAAATATGGATGTAAGCATAAAATAAATTATGCAAGTTCATTTTATCATTTCTAGAGCTCTTGACAAGACTTTAAAGGAATTTAAACCATAACCCAAACTCATCCAAACAAGGTAAAGTCAAGCTTAGAGTTCTTAAAACTCAACATAATATTTTTAGGAAATCAAACCATGAAACTTAGAAAATTAATGGATTTGGCCGAAATCATCAAGAAGAAAAGGAACATTTTAAAACTCTAGAGTTCATGATCTTGATGATATATTAACACCAACATCATGAGTCCTCATCATTGAGTTCATAGAGCCATTTTAAAACATCACTAAAGCTAAAGTTCTCAAGAGTTCAAGAAAGGAAAAACTAAAAACATTTTTGCTCAAGAACAAAGATCAAGCTCTAGAGTTTGTTTCAAGTGATGAACATCATCATGAAACTCTCATCATCAAGCTCTCATTCCTTTGTTCTCCAAGGCCTATGGCCGAAAATGAAAAGGAAAAAGGGGTGGAAATGAAGTTCTAAAGAGAAACAAGAGAAACTATGAACATCAAGCTTGAAACAAGAACTTTAAAGAAAAGGATACATGAAAGAAAATCCCTACTTGATGTGATGAACTTGAAGATGGAAGAAGAAGATGAAGAAGATGAAGAACTTGAGGAACTCCAAGAACTTGAAGAACACAAAAACTTTGAGAGGAAAAGAAAAGCTTTGAGAGTTCCTAAACTTAGCAAATGATCTAAAAGTGGTGCAAGCTCCTCAAGGCATTCTATTTATAGAGAAATGAAAAAAATGGAGGGGGTGAGGGCTGAAGGTGTTTTCGGCCATGAGGTGCAGAATTGGAGGCATCCATGAGTTCCATGAGGTGAGATAATGTGTTCTTGAGGTATGGCTTAAGGTATGGTTCAAGGTATGGCTTCAAGCATGGTTCTTTGAGTGAGAAAATAATTAATCATGTGGCCAAAGAGGGGTGTGCTGGCCGAAGTGCATCAGCCAAGGGAGGAGAGTTTCTTGCATTTTAATTGTGGTTTAGAGTTGTGTTTAGGTGTATCTTTGATTATGCTTAAGATTAGGAATTTGTAAGAAAGTGTTTAGGTAAGGTAATTGGGTAATTAAGGTGGTCTAGACATAATTAAGGAGTAGTCTTGCACCATTAGAGAGTTAAATCCTCAATTTAGAGTCTAAACAACTCTAGACACATTTCCTTGATTTAAGGAATTGGAGAGAGAAAACACTATTCAAGATTCCAAGACTAGGAATCTTGAGTTCTAAAATGGGATTTAAGTTTAATCTAAGCAATTTTAGGTTCTAATTAACTTTAATAAATTATTTTGACTCTAGATTAATTAGGGAAATAAATTAATCTTCGTTTAGAGCCTAATATTGCTTAGGTTTGCTTAATTACGTCATTAAGCTCAAAAACACTATTCTAGGGGCAAAATCGTAATTTTGCACTAAAACTGCCCAGGACCACCGGGACTTGAACAGAGACCTCTAGATACATGAAAACATGTTTTTAAACCTCTGGGGAAAGTTCCGGGCCCAAACGGCACCTTTACCCGCGTAAAAACGCTATAGGGGTATTTTGGTCATTTTGACCCGAAACTGCGGAAAACGAAATTTTCGCTTCCGGAAGCATTCAAAGGCCATTTTATCCCCTTCAAACATTGAGTTGACCCTTCGAGGACGACCGAGTTGGTTACCCTCGAGTTCGGGTCAGGAAATGATCTCAGGGGCATTTTGGTCATTTCCCTCGGACAGAGAAATCGGGGTGTTACAATCTTCGTTTAGAGCCTAATATTGCTTAGGTTTGCTTAATTACGTCATTAAGCTCAAAAGCACTATTCTAGGGGCAAAATCGTAATTTTGCACTAAAACTGCCCGGGACCACCAGGACTTGAACAGAGACCTCTAGACACATGAAAACATGTTTTTAAACCTCTGGGGAAAGTTCCGGGCTCAAACGGCACCTTTACCCGCGTAAAAACGCTATAGGAGTATTTTGGTCATTTTGACCCGAAACTGCGGAAAACGAGATTTTCACTTCCGGAAGCATTCAAGGGCCATTTAATCCCCTTCAAACATTGAGTTGAGCCTTCGAGGACGACCGAGTTGGTTACCTTCGAGTTCGGGTCAGGAAATGACCTCAGGGGCATTTTGGTCATTTCCTTCGGACAGAGAAATCGGGGTGTTACAACTCTAAACCACAATTAAAATGCAAACTAATCCTCCCCAAGGGCTGATGCATTTCGGCCAGACCTCATCCCCTTTGACCACATATTAAATTGTTTTCTCACTCAAAGAACCATGCTTGAAGCCATACCTTGAACCATACCTCACCATACCTTAAGCCATACCTCACCATACCTCAAGAACACATTATCTCACCTCATGGAACTCATGGATGCCTCCAATTCTGCACCTCCTGGACGAAAACACCTTCAGCCCTCACCCCCTCCATTTGTTTCATTTCTCTATAAATAGAATGCCTTGAGGAGCTTGCACCACTTTTAGATCATTTGCTAAGTTTAGGAAACACTCAAAGCTTTTCTTTTCTCTCAAAGTTCTAGTGTTCATCAAGTTCTTCAAGCTCTTCAAAGTTCTTCATCATCTTCATCTTCTTCTTCCATCTTCAAGTTCATCACACCAAGTAGGGATTTTCTTTCATGTATTCTTTTCTTTAAAGTTCTTGTTTCAAGCTTGATGTTCATAGTTTCTCTTGATTCTTTTTAGAACTTCATTTCCACTCCTTTTTCCTTTTCATTTTCGGCCATAGGCCTTGGAGAACAAAGACATGAGAGCTTGATGATGAGAGTTTCATGATGATGTTCATCACTTGAAACAACTCTAGAGCTTGATCTTTGTTCTTGAGCAAAAATGTTTTTAGTTTTTCCTTTCTTGAACTCTTGAGAACTTTAGCTTTGATGATGTTTTAAAATGGCTCTATGAACTCAATGATGAGGACTCATGATGTTGGTGTTAATATATCATCAAGATCATGAACTCTAGAGTTTTAAAATGTTCCTTTTTCTTCTTGAAGATTTCGCCATTTCCTTAAATTTTTCTAAGCTTCATGGTTTGATTTCCTAAAAATATTATGTTGAGTTTTAAGAACTCTAAGCTTGACCTTACCTTGTTTGGATGAGTTTGGGTTATGGTTTAAATTCCTTTAAAGTCTTGTTAAGAGCTCTAGAAAGATAAAATGAACTTGCATAATTTATTTTATGCTTGCATTCATATTTACATTCTTGTTATGCACCTTTACTTTCAAGCTATCACCTAAGAACATAAAGATTAAAATGGAACTTGCATCTTCACTTAATTTAATTCTCAAAGCCTTTCTATTTCGGCCTTAAAGTCGATTGTTGTTGGGCCTAGAGCACTAAAATAAAGAATTGAACTTGCATTACCACCTAATTAATTTCTCGAATGCCTATCTATTTCGGCCTTAAAGTCGATTGTTGTTGGGCCAAGAGCACTAAAATAAAGAATTGAACCATGTATATTTACCTTCAAGCTTGCACGTTTAAGTTTATGCCTTGCATATTTAAATTCAAGTCATCACTTTACTTTGTAAGCAAGATTAAAAATGAAAAGCATGAGCACGTTTAGTTTATGTCGTAACTTAAGAACCTAGAGCTCAAAGACTTGCCCATTTCATTCCAAGATAAAGCTAAATGTGAATGTATTCCTTGAATGCATAATTTTGGCCATGTAGTGATGATAGACTTGCAATGAGTTTTCATCTAGCTACTAGGACCAATAGTCTATGTTTTAAATTTTCCTCAAAGCTTTACAAATCTTTATAAGGTTATGTCATCACAAGATGTGATTTTATTATCTTTAGGGGATGGAATATGTTTTGGTCAGTGACCTAAGGCTTCTCTTAGCCTTTTGATGAATTAAAGTGTTTTGCAAAGAGTTTTAGAAGTTCTAGATCGATTCCGAGAGAAACTAGTTAACTTATGAACCTAGAAATGTCAATTTAACTCTCTCATTTAAGTTAAATGTTTTCGGTTCTGATATGATGAGTGTGATGTTGTATGATGATGTCTTGATGTGTTGGAATGTGTGAAAATATCATATGATGATGTAGAAGCGATCCTATGCATGATAGGTAAGAAACTAGCTAACTAGAAATACCGTAAAGCTAGAATTTAATATAGTTTTGACCCATTTGTTTTTGGAACTTATCCAAACTGTTTTAATGGGAACATAATCAGATTTAGATTGTTTAGACATGAAAAACTTGGTAACATTTGGATTAGAATTGAATTCTAGCAGCTACGGGAAACTAGTAACTAGAAAACCGTAAAAATGCAAATGTAGAACTCTTAGAACATTTAATTTTTTAGATTCTGTCCAGCACCCTTACAACATGATAAACATGATTAATAATTAATCCTTATGCATAGGAATGCCTCATAATTGATTTAGATTTAATATATAGCGCCTTCGGCGAAAACGGAACCGAGAAAGGGTCTAAAACGTAAGTTCTAGAACCCCGTAAATACAAGTTAGAGATTCTGCCCTATGCTTTTCAGATTTAAGTATGAACATGAGGATTAGGAATGATGATTAATTATGAGCCCTTAGGTGCATAAAAATATGAGCGTCGGATGTTAGAGAATTATATCTCAAGATTAAGACCCGTAAGGGTCAAAGCATAAGCTACCGTAAGGGTAAGCGTTTGAATATTTTATGATGATGCATGTAGTATGCAAATGATGATGATGATTATTCATATGAGGAATTCATGAGGTTATATGTTAATGTGGCATAAAGCAAATTTGGAAGGAAATTGATTGTAATGACCGTTGTCACTAATTTCCAACAAATTTGGGGACTTAAAGAGATTTTGAAAATTAAGGTACTAAGATGGGTTCTAGGATGAAAATTAAGGTACTAAGCACGGAACAAGGGGCTAGCGCCTCAAGCCCCAAAATTCAAGCCCCAATATCCAAACCAATCTCGAAATCACTATAATCCCTACCAAACCAACCAGTTCAAACCACAACAACAACAAAGAACCCCCTTCCACCAACAACCCAAGCAACCATACCGACCACAATTCCAGAACAACAACAACAACCGCAACAACAACAACAACAACCGACAAGGAGGGTCGGGCGGCCCCCGAAACAACCAAGGAGGATCAAGTGGGACCAAGAACAAGACGCCCCAAGGAGCCCCCGCCACCTTTGCTAGGCCTACACCGGCAATACTATGCCCCCAGTGTGGGAAAGATCATGGCAACCGTCCCTGCCTAGCTGGACAAAATGTGTGCTTCAAGTGCGGGAAGCCCGGCCACTATGCCAACAGATGCAACAACGGAGGGCCAGCGAATCAGAACCCCAGGCCGCAACACCATGGGAGGGTCTTCACCCTCAATGTAGACGAAGCGGACACATCTAACGGTCTCATAAAAGGTAAGTGTGAAATAGATGGTAGGACCTTAACTGTACTTTATGACTCTGGTGCAACACATTCTTTTATTTCTTATGCTAGTGTCGAGGCTCTAAATTTGAAAACTTCCAAACTTCCTTTTGATTTTATTGTCTCTACCCCCACAAATCATCCTATGAATACTTGTTATTGTTGCCTAAATTGTCACCTCGCCACAGAAAATAGATCATATGTTGTAGATTTAATTTGCTTACCCATGAAAGGTATAGGAGTAGTTCTTGGCATGGATTGGCTTCACGCCAACCGTGTATTGTTAGACTGTGACACCAAAACAGTTGTCTTTCCTTCTCCCCCTAGTGAAATAAGCCAACCTTTGAGACTTTATCTCAATACCGTAGAGGTCCACTGTAGTGGGAAAAAGACTAAGGGATATGTTCTCCTAGCCGCTAGCGAAGTACACTTTGAGCAGAATTTAGAGAATATACCTATAGTGAGAGACTATCCTGAGGTATTTCCGGAAGATATACCCGAGTTCCCTCCCGAGCGAGAAGTGAAGTTCTCAATTGAGTTAGTTCCTGGAGCGGGACCAATCTCCATTGCCCCCTATAGAATGTCACCCCTAGAACTAGCCGAGCTTAAAACCCAACTTGAGGAACTTTTAGAGAAAAGCTTTATAAGACCTAGTGCTTCACCATGGGGAGCCCCGGTACTGTTTGTGAAAAAGAAGGACAGGAGTATGAGGTTGTGCATAGATTATAGGCAATTAAATCGTGTGACAGTGAAAAACAAATACCCTTTGCCTAGGATTGATGATCTCATAGACCAATTGAGAGGAGCGGCAGTGTTTTCCAAGATCGACCTAAGGTCAGGATACCACCAAATTAGAGTGAGAGATCAAGATATACCGAAGACCGCCTTTAGAACTCGGTATGGACACTTTGAGTTCGCGGTGATGTCTTTTGGGTTGACAAATGCTCCTGCAGTATTTATGGATTACATGAATAGGATCTTTAGACCCTATTTAGATCAGTTCGTGGTCATTTTCATAGATGATATACTCATCTATTCGAAGACCCACGAGGAGCATGAGCGTCATTTGAGGATAGTTTTGGAGATTTTGAAGGAGAAAAAGCTGTATGCAAAACTCTCTAAGTGTGAATTTTGGTTGGAGGAGGTCAAGTTTTTAGGGCACGTTGTGTCAAAAGGAGGCATAGCCGTTGATCCTAGTAAGGTAGAAGCCGTAATGAATTGGGATAGACCGACCACCGTAACGGAAATACGGAGCTTTTTGGGCTTAGCAGGCTACTACCGTAGGTTTATCAAAGGATTTTCCCAGTTAGCCCTACCCTTGACCAAGCTCACTAGGAAGAATGCCCCGTTTGAGTAGAGCCCCGAATGTGAGAAGAGTTTTCAAGAGCTCAAGGAAAGGTTAACCACGACCCCAATCTTAGTCTTACCTAGCCCCAATGTACCCTTCGAGGTATATTGTGATGCTTCGGGCAAAGGACTAGGGTGTGTGTTGATGCAAAATAGGCAAGTGGTAGCCTATGCATCTCGACAACTCAAGCCTCACGAGGCTAACTACCCCACCCATGACCTAGAGTTAGCCGCCGTAGTGTTCGCCTTAAATATGTGGAGACACCATTTGTATGGTGTAAGGTTTGAAGTTTTCTCTGATCATAAGAGTCTCAAGTACCTCTTTGATCAAAAGGAGTTAAACATGAGGCAAAGAAGGTGGATGGAATTCCTCAAAGACTACGATTTCGGTTTAAGTTACTACCCCGGCAAGGCTAATGTAGTCGCCGACGCCTTGAGCCGAAAGTCGTTACACCTGTCCTACATGATGATCAAAGAAGTTGAGTTGATAGAGAAGTTTAGGGATATGAATCTAGGGATGTCAACAACCGATAGAGGGATAAAGATGTGCTATCTTAGTGTAACAAGTGGATTTAAGCAAAGAATCATGTTAGCACAACGAGAGAATAAGGAGTTCGAAGAGATCATAGATGCTTTTAAGGCGGGAAAGTTGAAGGGTTTCGAAAGAGGCGAGGATTGGATATGGAGATTTGAGGGAAGGATCTGCGTACCCCAAGATGGTGACCTCCGAGAAAAGATCTTGGAGGAGGCTCACAAAAGCTATTTCACCATTCATCCCGGTGTCACCAAGATGTACCAAGACTTGAAGAAGATGTTTTGGTGGCCCGGAATGAAGAAGGATGTAGTCGCCTGGGTTAGTAAGTGCTTGGTATGTCAGAAAGTGAAAATCGAGCACCAAAAACCTTCAGGTTTGTTGCAACCCCTGTCAATCCCCGAATGGAAGTGGGAATGCATATCCATGGATTTCGTGACAGGATTGCCTAAGACCCAAGCTGGCCATGATGCTATTTGGGTGATAGTGGATCGACTAACCAAGTCGGCACACTTTCTACCTATTAGAGTGACATACTCTTTAGATAAATTGGCACAGTTATACATCCAAGAGATCGTAAGATTGCATGGAGTACCGTCGACGATAATCTCGGATAGAGATCCGCGGTTTACGTCGCGTTTTTGGGGAGCCTTTCAAAAGGCGTTTGGTTCAAAGCTATGCTTAAGCACTGCTTACCACCCACAAACAGACGGACAATCCAAAAGGATGATCCAAACCCTAGAGGATATGCTAAGAGCCTGTGTGTTAGACCAAAGGGGAAGTTGGGATAAGTACTTGCCTTTGATCGAGTTTATGATAACAACAGTCATCACGCGAGCATCGGTATGGCACCGTACGAGGCATTGTATGGGAGGAAGTGCCAATCACCTTTATGTTGGTATGAGTCCGGAGAACAAACCATAATAGGACCTGATGTAGTGAGGGAGACGACGGAACAAATCAAGAGGATCCGGGATAGGATGCTCACTGCTCAAAGTAGACAAAAGAGCTATGCGGACAAGCAGCGCAAGCCCTTGGAGTTCGAAGAGGGAGAACATGTGTTCCTTAGGATTACCCCCACTACAGGCATAGGGAAAGCCATGAAAGTCAAAAAGTTGAGCCCCCGATTCCTTGGTCCTTTCCAAATTCTTCAAAGGATAGGAACAGTTGCCTACAAAATAGCCTTACCCCCTAATCTTTCAAATCTTCATGACGTCTTTCACGTCTCTCAGTTAAGGAAGTACGAGTCCGACCCTAGCCACGTTTTAGAGCTAGAGCATGTTCAGTTAAGGGATGACCTAACTTTCAATCTTCCCCCTACGAGAATCGTGGACCGCGGAGCCAAGCAGCTGAGGAACAAGTCTATTCCATTGGTAAAGGTAGCATGGGGATGCGACAAATCCGAAGAGTTTACATGGGAGCTAGAGTCATAAATGCGAGACAAGTATCCCGAGCTTTTCCAAGGTAACGAATTTCGAGGGCGAAATTCTTTTTAAGGAGGGGAGTAATGTAACACCCCGATTTCTCTGTCCGAGGGAAATGACCAAAATGCCCCTGAGGTCATTTCCTGACCCGAACTCGAGGGTAACCAACTCGGTCGTCCTCGAAGGGTCAACTCAATATTTGAAGGGAAATAAATGGCCCTTGAATGCTTTCGGAAGCGAAAATTTCGTTTGCCGCAGTTTCGGGTCAAAATGACCAAAATACCCCTATAGTGTTTTTACGCGGGTAAAGGTGCCGTTTGAGCCCGGAACTTTCCCCAGAGGTTTAAAAACATGTTTTCATGTGTCTAGAGGTCTTTGTTCAAGTCCCGGTGGTCCCGGGCAGTTTTAGTGCAAAATTACGATTTTGCCCCTAGAATAGTGCTTTTGAGCTTAATGACGTAATTAAGCAAACCTAAGCAATATTAGGCTCTAAACGAAGATTAATTTATTTCCATAATTAATCTAGAGTCAAAATAATTTATTAAAGTTAATTAGAACCTAAAATTGCTTAGATTAAACTTAAATCCCTTTTTAGAACTCAAGACTCTTAGTCTTGGAATCTTGAATAGTGTTTTCTCTCTCCAATTCCTTAAATCAAGGAAATGTGTCTAGAGTTGTTTAGACTCTAAATTGAGGATTTAACTCACTAATGGTGCAAGACCACTCCTTAATTATGTCTAGACCACCTTAATTACCCATTTACCTTACCTAACACTTTCTTACAAATTCCTAATCTTAAGCATAATCAAAGATACACCTAAACACAACTCTAAACCACAATTAAAATGCAAACTAATCCTCCCCATGGGCTGATGTATTTCGGCTAGACCTCATCCCCTTTGACCACATATTAAATTGTTTTCTCACTCAAAGAACCATGCTTGAAGCCATACCTTGAACCATACCTCAAGAACACATTATCTCACCTCATGGAACTCATGGATGCCTCCAATTTTGCACCTCATGGCCGAAAACACCTTCAGCCCTCACCCCCTCCATTTGTTTCATTTATCTATAAATAGAATGAATTGAGGAGCTTGCACCACTTTTAGATCATTTGCTAAGTTTAGGAAACACTCAAAGCTTTTCTTTTCTCTCAAAGTTCTAGTGTTCTTCAAGTTCTTCAAGTTCTTCAAGTTCTTCAAAGTTCTTCATCATCTTCATCTTCTTCTTCCATCTTCAAGTTCATCACACCAAGTAGGGATTTTCTTTCATGTATTCTTTTCTTTAAAGTTCTTATTTCAAGCTTGATGTTCATAGTTTCTCTTGATTCTTTTTAGAACTTCATTTCCACTCCTTTTTCCTTTTCATTTTCGGCCATAGGCCTTGGAGAACAAAGACATGAGAGCTTGATGATGAGAGTTTCATGATGATGTTCATCACTGGAAACAACTCTAGAGCTTGATCTTTGTTCTTGAGCAAAAATGTTTTTAGTTTTTCCTTTCTTGAACTCTTGAGAACTTTAGCTTTGATGATGTTTTAAAATGGCTCTATGAACTCAATGATGAGGACTCATGATGTTGGTGTTAATATATCATCAAGATCATGAACTCTAGAGTTTTAAAATGTTCCTTTTTCTTCTTGAAGATTTCGGCCATTTCCTTAAATTTTTCTAAGCTTCATGGTTTGATTTCCTAAAAATATTATGTTGAGTTTTAAGAACTCTAAGCTTGACCTTACCTTGTTTGGATGAGTTTGGGTTATGGTTTAAATTCCTTTAAAGTCTTGTTAAGAGCTCTAGAAAGATAAAATGAACTTGCATAATTTATTTTATGCTTGCATTCATATTTACATTCTTGTTATGCACCTTTACTTTCAAGCTATCACCTAAGAACATAAAGATTAAAATGGAACTTGCATCTTCACTTAATTTAATTCTCAAAGCCTTTCTATTTCAGCCTTAAAGTCGATTGTTGTTGGGCCTAGAGCACTAAAATAAAGAATTGAACTTGCATTACCACCTAATTAATTTCTCGAATGCCTATCTATTTCGGCCTTAAAGTCGATTGTTGTTGGGCCAAGAGCACTAAAATAAAGAATTGAACCATGTATATTTCCCTTCAAGCTTGCACGTTTAAGTTTATGCCTCGCATATTTACCTTCAAGCTTGCACGTTTAAGTTTATGCCTTGCATATTTAAATTCAAGTCATCACTTTACTTTGTAAGCAAGATTAAAAATGAAAAGCATGAGCACGTTTAGTTTATGTCGTAACTTAAGAACCTAGAGCTCAAAGACTTGCCCATTTCATTCCAAGATAAAGCTAAATGTGAATGTATTCCTTGAATGCATAATTTTGGCCAAGTAGTGATGATGGACTTGCAATGAGTTTTCATCTAGCTACTAGGACCAATAGTCTATGTTTTAAATTTTCCTCAAAGCTTTACAAATCTTTATAAGGTTATGTCATCACAAGATGTGATTTTATTATCTTTAGGGGATGGAATATGTTTTGGTCAGTGACCTAAGGCTTCTCTTAGCCTTTTGATGAATTAAAGTGTTTTGCAAAGAGTTTTAGAAGTTCTAGATCGATTCCGAGAGAAACTAGTTAACTTATGAACCTAGAAATGTCAATTTAACTCTCTCATTTAAGTTAAATGTTTTTGGTTCTGATATGATGAGTGTGATGTTGTATGATGATGTCTTGATGTGTTGGAATATGTGAAAATATCATATGATGATGTAGAAGCGATCCTATGCATAATAGGTAAGAAACTAGCTAACTAGAAATACCGTAAAGCTAGAATTTAACATAGTTTTGACCCATTTGTTTTTGGAACTTATCCAAACTGTTTTAATGGGAACATAATCAGATTTAGATTGTTTAGACATGAAAAACTTGGTAACATTTGGATTAGAATTGAATTCTAGCACCTACGGGGAAACTAGTAACTAGAAAACCGTAAAAATGCAAATGTAGAACTCTTAGAACATTTAATTTTTTAGATTCTGTCCAGCACCCTTACAACATGATAAACATGATTAATAATTAATCCTTAAGCATAGGAATGCCTCATAATTGATTTAGATTTAATATATTGCGCCTTCGGCGAAAACGAAACCGAGAAAGGGTCTAAAACGTAAGTTCTAGAACCCCGTAAATACAAGTTAGAGATTCTGCCCTATGCTTTTCAGATTTAAGTATGAACATGAGGATTAGGAATGATGATTAATTATGAGCCCTTAGGTGCATAAAAATATGAGCGTCAGATGTTAGAGAATTATATCTCAAGATTAAGACCCGTAAGGGTCAAAGCATAAGCTACCGTAAGGGTAAGCGTTTGAATGTTTTATGATGATGCATGTAGTATGCAAATGATGATGATGATTATTCATATGAGGAATTCATGAGGTTATATGTTAATGTGGCATAAAGCAAATTTGGAAGGAAATTCGGTGTAATGACCGTTGTAGCTAATTTTCGACAAATTTGGGGACTTAAAGAGATTTTGAAAATTAAGGTACTAAGATGGGTTCTAGGATGACACCGGTTCGGCCGAGCACCTCCATAGAACTCATGTGACATCGGTACCATTTTACACTCTTAGGTGACACCGGTTCGGCCGAGCACCCCTAAGAGTTTTGCCCCCTAACCCGTACTCAGATAGTCGGGATTTATGATTTATGATACGCTTATCGTTAAGTGGTAAGTAAGAACTAGTGACGACTAGTTAAGGTATGAGCTCATAACCTAGATGTATGACACGTTCTGGGTGACACCGGTTCGGTCGAGCACCCCAGCCTGATTGTCTTTTAGGGTGGCCCATGAGGAAGAGAAGTTTCATGATTATGATTATGTCACTAAGTTTTGTCCCATATGAATGTTACTATTGCCACTTTATGCCACTAAGTATGATGAAGCTTGATGTTACGTCTTATGTATGTGCATTAGGTAGTGCCATGCATACATTTTCTATTATGTTGCATTCATGACATTAAGATCATCCTAAAATGAATGGACCTTGGCTAAAATATATTCTAAAGTTTAAAATGAACTTAATACATGCTCAGTGATTTTGTATAAATAAACCCAAGGTTCCTGAAGACGTAGATGATGACACCTAGGTAGTAGGAGGCCCTACTGAGATTCTTTAGCAAGATTCTCACTCCCTCTATCCTTTTCTTTCCGTCACGTCTTCAGATGGCGACTTCGTAGTGTTCGTGGACACCCCGACATGGGAGGTGCACTATGACCCGGCTCACGGGTCATACCATTTTGAGGGGCAGTGCACGGTGCGGGTTTTCATGTTCGTAGGATGCCCCTTCGCTCATCCCGTGCACACCCATCGCTTTTCCCCGACTGCACCCTATGGCGACGACGAGCGGGTTTTTGAGCGTGCGCGTACGCATGACGAGAGAGTGCTCCGCATGCACACCGCCGCCTTAGCCATGCGAGACTATCCCGATTACGTGCCCCGGACCTACTTCTCGGAGACCGACCCGTCCGAGGACCCGCCTACTCATCCGTATAGCGAGAGCTCTGCCCCCTCTCCGCCATTGATGAGGGAGGGCAGTGAGGATACCGTGACTCAGCCCCGACTTGCACGACGACCGGAGATGCGGCTACACCGCGAGGGTCACTCTCGATCCCCGTTCCGCCTCTTTACGCCCGAGGAGCTCGCATAGTTTCCCGGATACTTGCCTCGTTCACGAGACGGACATCAGTAGGAGGTGACGATCGACCGATGGAGTACCCGGTTAGAGCACACACCACTTAGATGGGGATAAACCTTCTTTTGTTTAGAGGTTATCCCATTAGGTGCACTCGGGTAGGGGAGTAGATCATGTTTATGTTTATGTTGTACTTCCTTTCTTATATTTTCCTTGTACTAAATTAAGTCCCACACTTATAAGTGGGCAAGTTATATATATATAAGATGATATTCAGTGATGTTCATGTTGTGCCTTATGTTATGATGTTGTGAGACATTTGTTTACCATACATGGTTTACCGCTTATCGCATCATGCGGCTCTGACTTTTATTTCAAAAAAAATTTACCCGTATTTTCCGCTAAGTAATTCAAAGCTAAATGAGGACTATGAAGTAACAGACTAATGATTAACCTAATTATGTTCTAGAGCATTGGGTTAAAAATTAGGATGTTACAAGGTGGCTGTGTGAACAAGAAGCTAGCCGAGAATTGATTGCAAGGAGATAAGATTAGGTATGTTATATTTATCTTATACTATGTTTAAATCATTATCTCAATATAAAATCTACATTGTTTGACCAAGAAAGTAAGATTAATGGCTAGGATTTGATCTTGTAATTCAAGATTAAATCCTAGCCTTACACTTGGCTCCAAAGGATAAACATTATCCTTTTACAAAGATTAAACTATCTTTCGGTGTTAGAAATCGTACACCGAAATTTTACCGAACGGATAAAACAGTGTACCCGAGTAATCAAACATTGCCCGAAAAATAATTTCGGGTATAAAATCTTTATTTCTACCTATTTCTAACCATAATCATATAATTTCTCAATTTCGAGCATCTCTGGATCCCAATTCTAGGGTTTCGGCTATCCCGGTGGACCGGTAGGACCTGCAAGTTACTATTCATGATTTTTTTTTTTTTTACAAATCTGTTGGATCATCCTCATCGTTGTTCAAACTATCAAATTTTTGAAATTATGACTAATAAAGCTCAAATTAATTTTTAGACAATTTTTAGGGTGTTACATAGAGCACTAAAATAAAGAATTGAACTTGCATATTTATTTTCAAGTTTTGCATATTTATTTTCAAGTCTTGCATATTTACTTTCAAGTCTTGCATATTTACTCTGAAGCTCTCACTTTACTTTCTAATGAGGAATAAAATGGAATGCATAGCATGTTCATATTTCGTCATCATTTAAAGAACCTAGAGCTCAAAGACTTGCCCTTACTACCTCAAGTTAAAGTTGGTTATGGAGACACCCTCATGGATGCATATTTCGGCCATGTGATGATGATGAACTTGGTGTGAGTCTCATCTAGTCACACGAGCCAACAATCTATGTTTTAAGATTTTCGTTAGACCTCATGAGTTTTACAAAATTATTACCAATGAGATTTATGAATTAAACCTCTTCTAGGAATGTTTCAAACTAGCTACTGCCCTATGGTCATTCTCAGTCCCTTTTTGTGAAATAAAATGGTTTTTAAAGGGTTTTAAAAGTCCTAAAATGATTCAAAGAGAAACTAGTAACTTATGCTTGTTGAAAATGAAATTTTATGCATGATATGTATGTATATGAGTTCAGTTCTGCCATGGTGTGTTTGGTGTTGCATGATGTTATTTTGATATGCTAGAATGTGTAAAAATTATATGTTGAGGTAGGAATCTTTCGATGCATGTTAGGAAAGAAACTAGCCTAACAGAAAAATCGTAAAGTTAAGTTTTACCATCGTTTTGACCCATTTTTTTTTAGTTTCTACCCAAACTGTTTTAGTATGATAATAATCAGATTAATATTGTTTAATTATGAAAAACTTGGTAACATTTGATGTAGGATTGAATTTTAGCACCCATAGAGAAACTAGTAACTAGAAAACCGTAAAAATGCAATTCTAGAACTCTTAGAACATTTAATTTTCTGTTTCTGTTCTAGCGCCTTTGACTGATTGTAAAACCATATTATGCCATGTTAACTTGAGTGAGAATGACCCATAAACGGTTTAGGAATTAATTCTAGCATCATAAGAAAAGCCAGTAACGAGAAAGGGCATAAAACACAACTTCTAGAACACCTTAAATCATAGAATTTCATTTACTACCTATGCTGCCCAACTTTGATTGATGATGTTCTTAAGGTTAATAATTAGTGGTAATGACAATGATAAGTCCCTTAGATGCATAAGAAAATAATTTGACAATTTGAGTTACTCAATTTAAGTGTTTGACCATTTAAGGGAATGTTTATGAGATGATGCATTCATTTGAGGTTTGATGTTATGTGAGGTATTGGTATAGAATTCATCATTTACATGTTATGGTTTCATTTGAAACATTAGAGATGCATATGCTAGAAATATATGAAGAATTATGACGTTTATGAGATATGTGTTGCATCTTGTTATTGTAATGCCCCGATTTTCTATCTGAGTGGAAAATGACCAAAATGCCCCTGAGGTCATTTTCGGCTCGGAATTCGAGGATGGCCGGCCCGGTAGTCCTCGAAGGCCAACTCAATGTTTGAAGGGGATTGAATGACCCTTGAGTGGTTCCGGAGGCGAAAGTCTCATTTTCTGCAGTTTTGGGTCAAAATGACCAAAATACCCCTATAGCGTTTTTACGCGGGTAAAGGTGCTGTTTGAGCCCAAAACTTTCCCCAGAGGTTTAAAACAATGTTTTTACATGTTTCAAAGCATCTGTTTGAGTCCTGGTGGTCCCGGGCAGTTTTAGTGCAAAATTACGATCTTACCCCTAGAATAATGTTTTTGAGCTTAATGATGTAATTAAGCAAACCTAAGCAATATTAGGCTCTAATCGAAGATTAATTAATTTTCATAATTAATCTAGAGTCAAAATAAATTATTAAAATTAATTAGAACTTAAGATTGCTTAAATAATCTCCTTTCTAAAACTCAAGATTTCACTCTTGGAATCTTGAATAGTGTTTTCTCTTTCCAATTCCTTAAATCAAGGAATTGTGTCTAGAATTGTTTATGCACTAAAATGAGTTTATAACTCACTAATGATGCAAGACCACTCCTTAAATATGTTTTGACAACCTTGATTACCCATTTCCTCACCTAAACACTTTCTTACAAATTCCTAATCTTAATCCTAATCAAAGATACACCTAAACACAACTCTAAACCACAATTAAAATGCAAGAAATCCTCTCCCCATGGCTGATGTACTTTCGACCCTCTCTCCCTCAATTACATCACATGTTGATTTGTTTCTCACTCAAAGAACCATGCTTGAGCCATACCTTGAACCATACCTCACCATGCCTCAAGATCACAACATCTCACCTCATGGAACTCATGGGGCTGCTCATGTTGGCCGAACTCCCTCCTCCCTCTTGCACCTTGCATTTGTTTCATTTCTCTATAAATAGCATGCTTGGGTGAACTTGCATCATTTTGGGTTCATTTGCTAAGTGTAAGCTTTCAAAGAGCACTTCAAAGTTTCCTTTTTCTCTCAAGTTCAAGTGTTCAAGTTCTTCATCCTCTTTTCTCATCCCAATCTCCAAATCACTTGGTAGGGATTTTCTTTCAAGTATTTTCTTTATTTAAGTTCCATCTCTAGTTATGTGTTTATGGTTTCTCTTGAGTCCTTTTAGAACTTCTCTCCTTCTCCTTTTTCTTTATCATTTTGGCCATGGGCCTTTGAGAGCAAAGGAATGAGAGCTTGATGATGATGTTCATCACTTGAACAATCTCTAAAGCTTGATCTTTGTTCTTAAGCCAAAGATGTTTTTAGTTTTTCTCCTTGAAGCTTGAAACCTTTCACCTTCATGATGTTTTAAAATGGTTACATGAACTCAATGATGAGGACTCATGATGTTGGTGTTAATGCATCATCAAGATCATGGCCTCTAAAGCTTCAAATATTTCCTTTTCTTTTTAAAAGTTTCGGTTCCTTTCTTTTTCTTTCTTCACATTTTCAGCCATGTTGGCCAATAAGGTTCATAATGGCTTGATGATGAGAGCTTCTAGATGATGACTATGTGTTCATCACAATGAGGCCTCTAGAGCTTGAGTTTTAATAAGAATGCTATTTATGACCTCATTTCAAGAAAAGAAACTTTGTGTTTTAAAAAATCCTTGAGGTTCACTCTTGTCTTTACTTTATCTTGTCATGATAAGTTTGGGTTGAGGTTTAAGTTCCTTTAAAAGTCTTGTATGAGCTCTAATAAGAAATAAAATGGACTAGCATTCATATTTAAATTCAAGCTTATGCATTACATATTTACTTTGAGCTTTGCATTCATATTTATTTTTCCAAGCTATCACTTAAAGTTAAAGGATAAAGAATGGATTGCATCTCATATTTACATTCTTGTCTAGCATATTTACTTTTCATCCCTAAAGAACATAAAGATTTAAAATGAGAACTTGCACTATCACCTAACTAAATCTCAAAGCCTTTCTATTTCGGCCTTAAAGTCGATTGTTGTTGGGCCTAGAGCATTAAAATAAAGAAATGAACTTGCATATTAATATTTCAAGTCTCGCATATTTATTTCAAGCCTTGCATATTTATATTTCAAGTCTCGCATATTTATTTCAAGACTTGCATATTTATATTTCAAATCTCACATATTTATTTCAAGCCTTGTATATTTATATTAAAGTCTTGCATATTTACTTTAAGCTCTCACTTTACCTTGTAATGAAGAATAAAAATGAAGTGCATAGCATGTTTAAATTATGTCGTCACCTAAAGACCTTAGAGCTCAAAGACTTGCCCATTTTATCTCAAGCTAAAGTTTAATGTGGGAGCATTCTTTGAATCCATAATTTTGGTCAAGTAGTGATGATGAACTTGGAATGTGTAACGCCCCAATTTTTACTATAATTTTTACTGTCATTAGAAATTACTCAATTACCGAATTATCGTAGGTAATTATTACATAAGATTTGAGGCCAAACAATCCTCAATAAAGGAATATAACATTAGAAGAGAGGTTAGGAACGATTCATGCGAGAGTCGCAAATCCTGAATTTCTGTACGTATAAAATGACCAAAATGTCCCTGAAGTTATTTTACTCAGAAAATGAGGATCATGGGCCCCACCTATTCTCAAGGGGATATTTTGAGGATAATAAGGGATTGTTTGTGTTATGTGTGTTAATAGAGCAGAAGGATCTCAATTTTGAGTTCCGACGCGCAAAATGACCAATACGCCCTGTAAGGGTGCTTTAACTCCGATGTGCGTGCCGACTGAGCCCGAACCTCACTAAAATGTTTTAAAATGTGTTTTTAAGCCATGATTAACCATTGGTTAAGCTCGGGTGGCCTCAGGCAGTTTTTAAGTGAAAGTACGATTTTGCCCCTGTTTTTGGGCAGTTTTGCGAATTCGGGATTTTTGATTGATATACCGAAACCTAAGCAATATTAGGCTCAAATTAAAGCTTATTAAATTGTAAATATTAATCTAGAGTCAAAATTATGTATTTAGATTGATTAGAACCCAAAATTGCTCAAAAACACCCAAATTGCTTACTAATTCACTTAAACCCTTAACCGTAAATTCTCTAAATTACATGAATACCTTGCCTACACCTAAATAATGCATGGAACACACAAATTTCACTTCTTTGGGCTGTAATGGACGAAATTATTGATGCCATTATGCAGCTGTATTATTGCCAAAAGTTGCACTAAAACAAAATGCCAAAATGTCACCATAAGAGACATAATTCCTTAATTTCACACAACTTTGTCTAAAATGATTTTTCCTCCCTTATTTCTCCTACAAAATTCCGTCCACTACCTCATCATTTTGTCCAATTAGAAGCCTCAAAATCTTCTATAAATAGGCTTGCTTGAGTGGTCTTGGAATGCTTGGTTCATAACTAGTTTTTAAGAGCACCAAAAACTTTCTTTCTTCCTCCTCTTTGGCTGAATTCTTTCTTCAATTTTTTTCAAAGAGATTTTGTTTCATTTCACTTCAAGAAACCAAGTTCTCTTCCTCTTCTTCAACTCAGATTAGGTAGGGAGTAGTTTCTAAATTTATTTCTATGCTTTGAGGAGTTGTGTTTTTAGCTCAAAATGATGAAATTATGAACTTACCTTAGCTTTTCATTTTGGTTTTCTTCTTCAATTTTTCTTTAACCAATTCAACCATATGGCCTAGGTGGAACTAAGATGATGGCTTGATGATGAGGACCTTGAGGGTGGATTGTAAATCCATCACAAGTTAGGCCTCTAAAGCTTGAAAATTCCACTTGATGCAAAACTTTAAAGAATAATGCTTTATGATGCTAAAACAAAGATTTTTAGTTTAGAACTTGAAAGATGTATTTTCCTTTTATGTTTTATTTCTTGTTAAGATATGTATTGGGTTGAATTTATAATTCTTTTAAAGTCTTGAAGGAGCTCTAGTAAAGAAACAAAATGAATTTGCATCCATGATTAAGTTTATGCTTTGCATAACCATGTTTACCTTCTATGTCATCACTAAAATTTCAAGAATGAATAAATGAACTTGCATTTCTCATGTTTAAATTCCAAGCTTGTATTTCATGTTTATGTTTCAAGTCATCACTTAATCTTTCAAGATAATAAAGAGGTTGCATCTCATATTTAATTTATGCTCTCACTATATTTTATAATGGCTAAAAGAATCAACGCATGACATGTTTATTTTATGCCATCACCTAAAGATCCTAGAACTCAAAGACTTGCCCATGTATCACAAGCAAAGAAATATGATTATTGGAGTTAAAGAATTTATTCTTTAAAAAGTCTTGAGATTGGAGCTTAAAAAGATGTAATAATAATTCTCTTCTCCCTCAACTGGTCCTGTGCGGTCTACCGCCGCTCTGGTTTCTTAATATTCTCTTCTCCCTCTACTGGTCCTGTGCGGACTACCGCCACTCCTATTTCTTAATATTCTCTTCTCCCTCTACTGGTCCTGTGCGGATTACCGCCGCTCCAGTTTCTTGTATCATGTTTATATTTCAAGTTCTTGCATCATGTTTAATTTTCAAGTCATCACCTTAAATCTTAAAGATAAAGAAATGGAATTGCATATCATGTTTATAATTCCAAGCTATCACCTTATAAAGATAAGATTAAAATAAGGTTGCATAGCATGTTTATAATTCTAAGATGTCACCTAAATCTCTAAAGCTCAAGACTTACTCCTTTTATCTTAAGTGAGAATTTTAATTGTGAAGATCCTCCCAAATTTGACAAAAGAACTAGTTTCTAAATGAGTTTTAAGGCTTTGCAAGGATTTTACGGGGAACTAGTATTTTATATGCACTTAAAATATGATTCTATGTAATTGCATGAGGTTCATGATTCCGCCACTGATCTGAGTTTAGTATCAATGTGTGATAATGATTTGATATGATTGAAGTTGTGATAATTATGGTTTATTGTTAAGAGAATGATTCATAATTAGTTTAGTAACTAATTAGTTCTATAATTGATAATTCTATGTAAGGATTGGATGCTTATTGAATGATTTCCTGGCTTGCATGTTATAGTTGCTGTTGCAAATAATGAGAATGCTTATACATGAAATATTCTTTATTATGTAAAATTTACCTTTGTTGCTAGAAGAAAGTGTATCATTGTAAAAGTGTAATTTGGAAAGGTTCTGGCTAAGGAAAGACTTGGTATTTAAGCGTGTCCATTGTGACCCACCTCTCTTTCCTGGGAATCTCACATATGCATGATTACAGTTGATATATATTATTCTAGCTTAAGACTATAAATGAGAAAATGTTATGATGTTTATGAATTGTATTATGATATAACATGCAAAGATTTAATGGTGACTTAAACTTATAAGAAAATGATCCTTTGGAACCATCAGACTATAGGTGGTGAAAAGGTGATTTTAGCCCCCTAACTCGTTCTCTCAAAAGGGTAGAGTCGGGACTTTAGCTTATCAAAAGGGATAAGTATATGCTAGTGACGACTAGTAAAGTATGAGCTCATAACCTAAATTACTCCCAAAAGGGTGGAGTATAGGGTGGCCTAAGGAAAATAATGATGATGATAAGATTTTAAGTCACCTAAGGCACTAAAGAAATGAAATATGTGCACTATGTCCACATGTAGCTAATATTATATGACGTTCTTTTATGCATGTTATTTGATAATGATGATGAGGAAAATGATGTAATGATAAAGGAAAAGTTCATTGTAAATATGACATGTTAAGATTATGATGCATTATAAGACGCATGATTAAAAATTGACGAACCTCGGTTAAGTATTTGTCCGAACTTAAAATGAATCTTTGCATGCTCACTATTTTAGAATAATCCCGAGGTTCCTAGGGACTTTGATGATGACACTGTAGAAGGAGGTACCTTACTGAGAATTCTTTAGCAAGATTCTCACTCCCTTTTCTTTATTTCCGTCATTGTCTCCAGATTCAGATGGCGACATTTGTCCTGTTCGTTGATACCCCTACTTGGGAATTTCACTATGATCCGGTGCATTGCTCGTATCATTTTGAAGGGATGTGCGCAGTTCGTGTTTTTATTTACATAGGTCGTCCATTTGCACATCCTGTCCCTAGTTATCGATTTTCTCCTACTTCTCCCTATGGCGATGAAATGGTTTTCGAACATGCACGTCCACTTGATGAAAGGATGTTACGTTCTTATCCCGCTTCATCTGCTGTCCATGGATTTCCAGAGTATGTTCCCGAGACGAGATATTTTGAAACTGATCCTTCAGAGGACACTCTTACTCATGTATATTCTGAGAGCTCTGCTTCTACTCCCATACGTGTAAGAGAGGGTAGTGAGGAAACAGTTGTTCAGCCGAGATTAGCAAGAAGGCCGTCCATGCGACCCCAGCCTGGTGCATCTCGTGTGTCCCTTCCTGAGGGAGCTCATCAGTGGATCGGATTTATTCCCCCATTTCCAGGACAGTGGCCATAGAGGGTTCTTAGTAGATTTATGTGTGATCATGCACCCTAGTTTTAGGATAACCTTCCCGGCTTATGGAGTTATCTAGTTTAGGGGCATGTATTTCCTTAAGTATATTTTCTTTTATGGGTTTGCATAAGATAATGATGTATGAACATAACCCACCCTTTGAGTGAGGTTATTGTATGTAAATATATGCTATAATGTGCTTATGGATGTTATATGATGGAGCCTAAGTGATATGATGTGATATATTCTTAAACGTCTTATTATACTCCACTTACTCGTTCACGTTGTACTCGGCTCACGTTTTCAATTATGTGTTTAAAAAAAAAATGGCTCGTAATTTCACTAAGTATTTTCAAATTATGAAGAAAGAACCAAAGCAAGGAGTAAAGTCTAGTCATTAATCAGATTCAACCTAGGTGTATCTGGTTAATTACTAGGGTGTTACAGAATGAGTTTCACCTAGCTACAAAGGCCAACAATCTAAGTTTTAAGAATTCTCTTTAAGCCTCATGAATTCTATGAGATTAAGACCAACAAGATTTATGAATTTAATTCTCTTTTAAGGAGGGATCAAGTGGTCACGGACCTAAGGATGTTTTTAGCCTCTTTTACAAAATAAAATGGTTTGCAAAAGAGTTTTAGAAGTCCTAAAAGTGGTTCCAAGAGAAACTAGCAATTTATATGTTTTAGAAATATCAAGTTATGCATCTTTTTTGAGACTTAATGTTTCTGTTCTTCCATGATAAGTTTGCTGCTGTATGATGATGTTTTGATGTGTTTGAATGTGTGAAAATTATGTATGATGAGGTAGGAACATTTCTATGCATGTTAGGAGAGAAACTAGCTTTCTAGAAAAATCGTAAAGTTAAGATTTAGCATAGTTTTAACCCATTTATTTTTGGACACTGCCCAAACTGTTTCAATGGGAAAATAATCAGATTAGGATTGTTTAATCATGAAAAATTTGGTTACAATTGTAGTAGGATTGAATTTTGGCACCTATAGAGAAACTAGTAACTAGAAAATCATAGAACCACAATTTTAGAACTCTTAGAACATTTAATTTAGAGAATGTAACATCCTAATTTTTAACCCAATACTCTAGAACATAATTAGGTTAATTATTAGTCTGTTACTTCATAGTTCTCATTTTTACCTTGAAATACTTTACGAAAAATACGGTAAAATTTTTTTTGAAATACAAAGTGAGAGCCGCGTGATGCGATATATCATGTAACAGACAAAACATACATCTCATAACGTCATAGCATAAGGCACATAAAGGCACATCATGAGAAACACTGAATATTACCTCATATTATATATATAACTTGCCCACTTATAAGTGTGGGACTTAATTTGGTACAAAGGAATACATGAAAGATAACACAACATAAACATAAACATAAACTACTCCCCTACCCGAGTGCATCTAATGGGATAACCTCTAAACAAAAGAAGGTTTATCTCCATCTAAGTGGTGTGTGCTCTATCCCGGGCCATCCACAGCCTCCTACTGGCGACTATCCCTTGAGCGTGGCACGTAACCCGGAAACTGAGCAAGCTCCTCCGGCGTGAATAGGCGGAACAGGGCTCGGAAGTGACCTCCATGGCGTGGCCTCATCTCCGGTCGTCGTGCAAGCCTCGGCCGAGTCACGAAAGGCTCGCTACCTTCCCCAAGGTCCATGGGTATGGTGGGGGAAGATCCCTCGGAGGGTACCTGGGTTGCCGAATCCTCGGAAGGATCCGTCTCCGAAAAAGACGACAGGCAACGGGCCACATACTGGGGGTAGTCTCGAACGGCGGATGCAGACGGCGGAGTACGGCGAAGCCTCTCCTCTCGGGGACGTGCGCGCTCGAACACCAAGTCATCGCCAAAAGGTGAGACGGGGGAGAAATGATGGGAATGTACAAGGGGAGTGAAGGGTCGACCCATGAACATGAATACTCTAACCGTGCATTGACCCACAAAATGGAACGACCCGTGGTCCGGGTCATGGTGCACCTCCCATGTCGGCGTGTCCACGAACACTACGAACATCGCCATCTGAAGACGTGACGGAAAGAAAGGATAGAGGGAGTGAGAATCTTGCTAAAGAATCTCAGTAGGGCCTCCTACTACCTAGGTGTCATCATCTACGTCCTCAGGAACCTTGGGTTTATTTATACAAAATGAGTGAGCATGCATTAAGTCCATTTTAAGTTCTAAAACATGGTTTAGCCGAGGTCCATTCATTTTAGGATGATCTTAATGTCATGAATGCAACATAATAGAGAATGTATGCATGGCGCTACCTAATGCACATACATAAATCATATCATCAAGCATCATCATACTTAGTGGCATAAAGTGGCAATAGAAACATTCATATGGGACAAACTTAGTGACATAATCATAATCATGAAACTTCTCTTCCTCATGGGCCACCCTAAAAGACAAGCGCTCTGGGGGTGCTCGGCAGAACCGGTGTCACCCAGAACGTGTCACATCTCTAGGTTATGAGCTCATACCTTAACTAGTCGTCACTAGTTCTTACTTACCACTTAACGATAAGCGTATCATAAATCATAAATCCCAAGTATCTGAGTACAGGTTAAGGGGCAATTCTCTTAGGGGTGCTCGGCCGAACCAGTGTCACCTAAGAGTATAAATGGGTACCGATGTCACATGAGTTCTATGGAGGTGGTCGGCCGAACCGGTGTCATCCTAGAACCCATCTTAGTACCTTAATTTTCAAAATCTCTTTAAGTCCCCAAATTCGTCGGGAATTCAAGCACGATGGTATTACGCCGAATTCCTTCCAAATTTGCTTTATGCCACATAAACATATATCCTCATGAACTCCTCATATGAATAACATCATCATCATTTACATACCACATGCATCATCATAGAACATTCAAACGCTTACCCTTACGGTAGCTTATGCTTTGACCCTTACGGGTCTTAATCTTGAGATATAGTTCTCTAACATCTGTCGTTCATATTTTATGCACCTAAGGGCTCATAATTAATCATCATTCCTAATTCTCATATTCATTCTCAAATCTGAAAAGCATAGGGCAGAATTTCTAACTTGTGGTTACGGGGTTCTAGAACTTACGTTTTAGACCCTTTCTCAGTTCCGTCTTCGCCTAAGGCGCTATAAATTAAATCTAAATCAATTATGAGACATTCCTATGCTTAAGAACTAATTATAAATCACATTTATCATGTTGTAACGTTGCTGGACAGAATCCAGAAAACTAAATGTTCTAAGAGTTCTACATTTGCATTTTTACGGTTTTCTAGTTACTAGTTTCCTTATAGGTGCTAAAATTCAATTCTAATCCAAATGTTACCAAGTTTTTCATGTCTAAACAATCCTAATCTGATTATGTTCCCATTAAAACAGTTTGGATAAGTTCCAAAAACAAATGGGTCAAAACTATGTTAAATTCTAGCTTTACGGTGTTTCTAGTTTGCTAGTTTCTTACCTATCATGCATAGAATCGTTTCTACACCATCATGCGATATTTTCACACATTCTAACACATCAAAACATCACCATACAGCATCACACTCATCATGACAAAACCGAGATCATGGAGCTTCAGTAAGAGAATTAAATTGACATTTCGAGGTACATAAGTTAACTAGTTTCTCTTGGAATCAATTTAGAATTTTTAAAACTCCTTGCAAATCATTTTAATTCATCAAGAAGCTAAGAAAATCCTTTGGTCAGTGACCAAAATATATTTCATCTTCTAAAAGGGAATAAAGTCACATCTCATGATAACATAACCTTGTAAAGATTTGTAAAGCTTTAATAAAAACTTAGAACATAGACTATTAGTCCTTGTAGCTAGATGAAAACTCATTGCAAGTCTATCATCACTACTTGGCCGAAAACATGCATTCAAAGAATGTATTCACGTTAAACTTTAACTTGAAATGAAATGGGCAAGTCTTTGAGCTCTAGGTTCTTAAGTTACGACATAAAATAAACGTGCTCATGCTTTTCATTTTTAATCTTGCTTACAAAATAAAGTGATGACTTAAATTAAATATGCAAGGCATAAACTTAAACGTGCAAGCTTGAAAGTAAATATGGGAGGCGTAAACTTAAACGTGCAAGCTTGAAAGTAAATATGCAAGGTTCAATTCTTTATTTTAGTGCTCTTGGCCCAACAACAATCGACTTTAAGGCCGAAATAGATAGGCATTCGAGAAATTAATTAGGTGATGATGCAAGTTCAATTCTTTATTTTAGTGCTCTAGGCCCAACAACAATCGACTTTAAGGCCGAAATAGAAAGGCTTTGAGAATTAAATTAAGTGATGATGCAAGTTCCATTTTAATCTTTTTGTTCTTAGGTGATAGCTTGAAAGTAAAGGTGCATAACAAGAATATAAATGTAAATGCAAGCATAAAATAAATTATGTAAATTCATTTTATTTTTTTCTAGAGCTCTTAACAAGACTTTAAAGGAACTTAAACCTCAACCCAAACTCATCAAACCAAGATAAAGTAAAGTCTAGAGTTCTTAGAACTCAACATAACATTTTTAGAAAATCAAAACATTTTGTATGTAAAAGAAAAGGAAATGGCCGAAACTTCAAGGAAGAAAAAAGAACATTTTGAAACTCTAGAGTCCATGATCTTGATGATATATTAACACCAACATCATGAGACCTCATCATTGAGTCCTTAGAACCATTTTAAAACATCATCAAAGTTAAAGATTCCAAAAGTTAGAGAAAGGAAGAACTAGAAGTATTTTACTCAAGAACAAAGATCAAGCTCTAGAGTTTGTTTCAAGTGATGAACATCATCATGAAACTCTCATCATCAAGCTCTCATTTCTTTGAACATCAAGGCCCATGGCCGAAAATGAGAAAGAAAAAGGAGAAGAAAAGAAGTTCTAAAAAGAATCAAGAGAAACTATGAACATAAAGCTAGAACAAGAACTTTAAAGAAAGAAGTACTTGAAAGAAAATCCCTACTTGGTGTGATGATCTTGAAGATGGAAGAAGAAGATGAAGAAGATGGAGAGCTCCAAGAACTTGAAGAACACAAGAGCTTTAAGAGAAAAAGAAAAGTTTTGAGTGTTCCTAAACTTAGCAAATGATCTAAAAGTGGTGCAAGCTCCTCAAGGCATTCTATTTATAGAGAAATGAAACAAATGAAGGGTGCACATGGAGGAGGAGGCTTCGGCCATTGCAGATTGGAGGGCATCCCATGAGTTCCATGAGGTGAGATAATGTGGTTTTGAGGCATGGTGAGGTATGGTTCAAGGTATGGCCTCAAGCATGGTTCTTTGAGTGAGAAACAATTCAACATGTGTTGTAAAAGGAGAGAGATGGCCGAATATGCATCAGCCATGGAGGGAGGATTTCTTGCATTTTAATTGTGGTTTGGAGTTGTGTTTAGGTGTATCTTTGATTAGGATTAAGATTAGGAGTTTGTAAGAAAGTGTTTAGGTGAGAAAATGGATAATTAAGGTTGTCAAGACATAATTAGAGAGTGTTCTTGCATCATTAGTGAGTTATAAATTCATTTTAGTATTTAAACAATTCTAGACACAATTCCTTAATTTAAGGAATTGGAGAGAGAAAACACTATTCAAGATTCCAAGACTAGGAATCTTGAGTTCTAAAAAGGGATTTAAGTTTAATCTAAGCAATTTTAGGTTCTAATTAACTTTAATAAATTATTTTGACTCTAGATTAATTAGGGAAATTAATTAATCTTCGTTTAGAGCCTAATATTGCTTAGGTTTGCTTAATTACATCATTAAGCTCAAAAATACTATTCTAGGGGGAAAACCGTAATTTTGCACTAAAATTGCCCGGGACCACCGGGACTTGAACAGAGACCTCTAGACACATGAAAACATGTTTTTAAACCTCTGGGGAAAGTTTCGGGTTCAAACGGCACTTCTACCCGCATAAAAACACTATAAGGGTATTTTGGTCATTTCGACCCGAAACTGCGGAAAACGAGATTTTCGCTTCCGGAAGCATTCAAAGGCCATTCAATCCCCTTCAAGCATTGAGTTGACCCTTCGAGGACGACCGAGTTGGCTACCCTCGAATTCGGGTCAGGAAATGACCTTAGGGGCATTTTGGTCATTTCCCTCAGACAAAAAAATCCTGGTGTTACAGAGAATCTGTCCAGCAACCTCATAATATGGTGGACATGGTTTATAATTAGTTCTTAGACATAGGAATGCCTCATAATTGGATTAGGTTTAACTTATAGCACCTTAGGCGAAGTCAAAACCAAGAAAGGGTCTAAGACGTAAGTTCTAGAACCCCGCAATTACAAGTTTATAATGCTGCCCCTAAGGAATGACGTTGTTCGGATTTAATAGAGAGCATAAAATAATAATAGGATTTGTTAGAAAAGAACCCTTAGGTGCATAAATGGTTGATAAAAGATGATAGGTTAATTACACCACAAGTTTAAGGCCCGTAAGGGTCAAAGCATAAGATACCGTAGGACCAAGAGCATAATGAATTTGTAATGTTGCTTGTGAATGCATGAGAATGATTATGTGAATGCGTGAAAATTATGATGGAGAATGCATGTTTGAATGACTTATGTGGCATAAAGAAGAATTTGGAAGAAATTCGGTATGTCATAGATTATCTTCGCCAATTCTGACAAATTCGGGGACTCAGAAAGTTTTTTTTGAAAACCCATGAGATTTTTATTATGAGGTACTAAGATGAGTTCTTGGATGACACCGGTTTGGCCGAGCACCTCCAGAGAACTCATGTGACATCGGTACCAAGATGAATTCTTAGGTGACACCGGTTTGGCCGAGCACCACCAAGAAATGCCCCCTAGCCCGTACTGGATAAGTCGGGATTATGTTTATGATTATGTTACGCTTATCGGGATTGATAAGTAAGAACTAGTGATGACTAGTTAAGGTATGAGCTCATAACCTAGAGATCTGACACGTTCTGGGTGACACCGGTTCGGCCAAGCACCCCCAGAGCGATTGCCTTTTAGGGTGGCCTATGATGAAGTAAAGTATGATGTTTATGTCACAAAGTTTCCCATATGAGAATTTAATTGCCACTTTATGCCACTGTTATGATGTTCTTAAAGTTACGATGATTATTCTTGCATTAAGTAGAGCCATACATACATTCTTTAATATGATTGCATCCATGTCATTAAGAATCATGCTAAAATGAACGGACCTTGGCTAAATATCTTTTAAAACCTAAAAATAGACTTAACGCATGCTCACTTATTTTGTATACCAAACCCAAGGTTCTTGAGGACGTAGATAATGACACCTAGGTAGTAGGAGGCCCTACTGAGATTCTTTAGCAAGGTTCTCACTCCCTCTATCTCTTTCTTTCCTTCATGCCTTCAGATGGCGACGTTCATGGTTTTTGTGGACACCCCGACGTGGGAGGTGCACTATGATTCGAAACCCGGATCATACCATTTTGAGGGACAGTGCACGGTGCGAGTCTTCATGTTCGTGGGACGTCCCTTCGCTTACCCCGTACATACCCATCGCTTCTCCCCGACAGCACCTACGGCGACGACGAGCGGGTTTTCGAGCGCGCGCATATGCATAACAAGAGAGTGCTCCGCATGCACACCGCCGCCTCAGCCATGCGTGACTATCCTGACTACGTGCCCCGGACTTACTTCTCGGAGACCGATCCGTCGGAGGACCCGCCTACCCATCCGTACAGCGAGAGCTCCGCCCCCACTCCACCACTAATAAGGGAGGGCAGTGAGGATACCGTAACTCAGCCACGGCTCGTACGACGACCGGAGATGCGGCCACATCGCGGGGGTCACTCTCGATCCCCGTTTCGCCTTTATACGCCAGAGGAGCTGGCCCAGTTTCCCAGGTATGTGCCTCGCTCGCGAGATGGACCTCAATAGGAGGTGACGTACGACTGATGGAGTACCCGGGTAGAGCACACACCACTTAGATGAGGATGGACCTCCCTTTATTTGCACTTGGGTAGGGGAGTTGCTTTTATATTTTCTGTCATACTTTCCTTTGTATTTTCTTTTTGGTTGTATCTGTTCATGATGTACTAAACTAAGCCCCACTCTCCATGAGTGGGCATATCATATAATATTATATAAATATGTAGTTCAGTTCTATTGTGATATGCCTTTACTTGCTTATGTCATGCTGCTATGCGATGCTTGCTTTATTTCCCTTCATGCTTTATTATTTATCGTGTCGCGCGGCTCTCACTTTACTTTTATAATTCAAAAAAAAATTTACCAGTATTTCCGCTAAGTATTTTAAAGTAATAAGGAAGCTATGACGTAACAGACTAATGATTAACCTAAATATGTTCTAGAGTATTGGGTTAAAAATTAGGATGTTACAGTTATAACATGCCAAGACTTAAGGTGACTTAAAGCATGAGAAAATGATCCTTTGGACTCATCAAATAATAGATGATGAAAAGATGATTCTTGCTTAAGGTGATATGAAACATGAGAAAATGATCCTTTGGACTCATCAAACTATAGGTGATGAAAAGGTGATTCTTGCCCCCTAACCCGTACTTATCAAGTCGGGACTTCAACTTATCAAAAGGGAATAAGTTTATACTAGTGACGACTAGTGAGGTATGTGCTCATAACCTAGAAGTACTCTTAAAAGGGAAGAGTAATAGGGTGGCCCCAAGAATGAAAAGAAACTTAAGTCACCTAATGAAACAAGGAATGTCATTCATGAACCATGTTCTATGCACATCATGTTTGCTATGAAGTTAGATGTGTGTTTTAGAGTAATGTTGCATAAAGTATTGACATGCACATCATAAAGAAGTATGATGCATTCATTACAAGACTCATGATAAAATGAATGGGCCTCGGTAATGGCTGTTTTAGAACTTAATAAATGAATCTTTGCATGCCAACTATTTCATAATTAAACCTGAGGTTCCTGAGGACGATGATGATGACATGTGCGGGAAAAGGGAAGCCCTACTGAGATTCTTGTATAAGTTTCTCACTCCCCCATCTTTCTTTTCCATCTTCGTCTTCAGACAAGGTCGACAACGACGTCCATGGATTGCCCTGAGGTGCCGACATAGAAGTAGCTTGATGGTCGAGGACAGAGTGGCATAGCAGAAGCGGGGACGTAGTCTTAGCCTTTTCACATCGTAGTTGTGTGTAGTTTTGATTTGTTGTAAGCTCAACCTTTACAGGTAGGCTCAATATATTTAGTGTGGTATTATTGTGGAATATTCCTATATCATTAATACTATTAATGTTGTTTGATTTAATATTTGAAGTTAATGTCATATGATGATGTGCTGATGTTTCTGATATGTTATTCTTTTTATTTTTTTGCCCTTTACGTTAACGACCTTTTACGTTACGCGAGGCTCATGTCTGTTTACATCTTAAAAAAAAAATTCTACCTGTATTTTCCGCTAAGTATTTTAAAGAAAGGTTTTAAAGAATGAGGCTAAAAGAGTAATAGACTAATGGTTAACCTAAATACATTCTAGGAGTATTGCGTTAAAAATTAGGATGTTATAATTAATCAGGCAGAAAAGATGACATATCAGTTTGAAACTGGGTTTGACTTGAATATTTGAAATTCAAAATTCAAATTTTCTTCTTTTTCTTGTAGCATTCTGTGCTCCATAGTAAAGTGAGCTTTCTGACGTGCATAGTCAGTTCCTTGATGAAATCTTTACTTTTTGATCTTCAATCCAAGCATTTTGATGATGATTGATTTGTGATTGTGCTGATTGAAGATAGTGTAACATCTGGTCTTCAGAGAATGCTTGATATCTTCATGTAAGCTTACTTTATGATGTCTAGTGGTACTTTCTGAAGTCTTAGGACTTGGTTTCTTGTAGTTTTGAAATCTTCTTCTTATCATTAGCTATTAATTGTTTGAATAAGGATATAATTTCACTTCTGTTTCAATTCAAATCTTGTAATATGAGATAAGCATGTTTACACATGTATAGTGAAATATATTCTCATTTGAGTAAGCCTTGCTCTTGCTAAACGATAGAAACTTGTTATTAATCTTATAAGAAATTCAAGAGAAACATCAATTGTTCTTCAAAGCATTTTTTTTTTTAAAATTGGCTTTGTTGTCATTCAAAACAAATAAGCACATATTGATAGGGTTCTAGAGCTAACAATCTTCCCTTTTTTGATGATGACAAACCAATTTGAAGAAAATCTTTTGAAGAGATAATTGAAAGAACATTATGGAAATATAAGCATGATATATCATCTCTTTCAATTTTATTGTGGAAAGTGATTTTCAAGAAGTTCTTTTCGTAAGGCATGATATGGATCATATAAAAATATTTTTGGCCTTAAGTAACTTTTAATCATAGTTGTTGTTGTTTCGCTTGAAGCATAAAATAGGCTTAACACACTTTCTGAAACTGTATTAGAGTATATGTCAAAGAGAAAGATGTTTAAGCTATGGATAAACAACCAGCTTGATCATTTGTCAAAAGAAAGGAACTTTCTGAAGATCCTTATGCTTGAAAACTTAACAAGTAATACTTATGATATTTTATCTTGATTAGATCCGTTTTCAGTGCATCTTTATCCAAAAGAATTTTGAAAGGAATGCTTAAGAATATATGATAAACATAATAAGGCATTCGTGATTTTGGAGAAAAACACACTGATGCTTTTACAGTTTCTGATGCTCAGAGAAATCTTAAAAGTATAAGATCAACATATTGCTATGTAAGGTTTCTGAAGCTCATTAGGAATCAATCCCTGAACTAGCGAATATGAGCTTTTGCATTTGAGCAGTGAAACTTTTCCCATAAGGATCAGATCATGAAAAGATGTTTTCAAAATGAAGGTATATGATCTTTTAAAAAGAATTTTGTTTAAAAGCATAACACATATTGACATATCAACGCAACACACCTTGAGAGAGTTCTGAAGTTTGTTAACCGATCTTAGCTATTTTAGAACATGTAAGCGTGAGTTTCTGAAGATTTGTTAGAAACTATTTACAACTATTGTAACGCCCCGATTTTTTTGTTTGAGAGGAAAATGACCAAAATGCCCCTGAGGTCATTTTCTGCCCGGAATTCAAGGATGGTCGGCCCGGTAGTCCTTGAAGGGTCAACTCAATGTTTGAAGGGGATTGGATGGCCCTTGAATGCTTTTGGAGGCGAAAATCTCATTTTCTGCAATTTCGGGTCAAAATGACCAAAATACCCCTATAGCGTTTCTACGCGGGTAAAGGTGCCGTTTGAGCCCGAAACTTTCTTTGAAGGTCTAAAATAATGTTTTTACATGTTTAAAAGCGTATGTTTAAGTCCCGGTAGTCCCGAGCAGTTTTTGCGCAAAATTATGATTTTGCCCCTGGAATAGTATTTTTGAGCTAAATGATGTAATTAAGCAAACCTAAGCAATATTAGGCTCTAATCGAAGATTAATTAATTTCCATAATTAATCTAGGGTCAAAATAGGCTATTAAAATTAATTAGAACCTAAAATTGCTTAGATTAAACTTAAATCTATTTTTAAAACTCAAGATTCCAATCTTGGATCTTGAATAGTATTTTCTCTTTCCAATTCCTTAAATCATGGAATTGTGTCTAGAGTTGTTTATGAACTAAAATGAATTTATAACTTACTAATGATGCAAGACCACTCCTTAAACATGTCTTGACAACCTTGATTACCCATTTTCTCACCTAAACACTGTAACATCCTAATTTTTAACCCAATACTCTAGAACATATCCAGGTTAATCATTAGTCTATTACGTCATAGTTTCCTTTTTTCTTTAAAATACTTAGCGGAAAATACTGGTAAATTTTTTTTTTGAATTATAAAAGTAAAGTAAGAGCCGCGCGACTTAGTGAACAATGAAGCATGAAAGGAAATAAAGCAAGCATCACATAACATCATAACATAGAGCAAGTAAAGGCACGTCACAATAAAACTGAACTGCATATTTATATAATATGATATGCCCACTTATGGAGAGTGGGACTTAGTTTCGTACAACATGAGCAAATACATCTAAAAAGAGAATACAAAGGAAAGTGCGACGGAAAGCATAAAAGCAAACTCCCCTACCCAAGTGCAACTAAAGGGATCACCTCTACACAAAAGAAGGTTTATCCTCATCTAAGTGGTGTGTGCACTACTCGGGTACTCCATCGGTTGTCCGCCACCACCTGCTGATGTCCATCCTGTGAGTGAGGCACATATCCGGCAAACTGGGCGAGCTCCTCCGACATGTAAAGGCGAAGCGGGGATCGAGAGTAACCCCCACGACGTGGCCGCATCTCCGGTTTATCGTGCTAGCCGATGCTGAGTCACAGTATCCTCACTGCCCTCTCTCATCAGTGGTGGAGTGGGGGCAGAGCTCTCGCTGTATGGATGGGTAGGCAGGTCCTCTGACGGGTCGGTCTCCGAGAAGTATGTCCGGGGCACGTAGTCGGGATAGTCACGCATGGCTGAGACGGTGGTGTGCATGCGGAGCACTCTCTCATTGTGCGTACGCGCGAGCTCAAAAACCCGCTCGTCGTAGCCGTAGGGTGCTGTCGGGGAGAAGCAATGGGTATGTACGGGGTGAGCGAAGGGACGTCCAATGAACATGAAGACTTGCACCGTGCACTATCCCTCAAAATGGTATGATCCGTGCTCCGAATCATAGTGCACCTCCCACGTCGGGGTGTTCACAAAAACTACGAACGTCACCATCTGAAGATGTGACGGGAAGAAAAGATAGAGGGAGTGAGAATCTTGCTAAAGAATCTCAGTAGGGCTTCCTACTACCTAGGTGTCATCATCTACGTCCTCAGGAACCTTCGGTTTAGTGTACAAAATAAGTGAGCATGCATTAAGTCCATTTTTAAGCTTTTGAAATATAGTTAGCCAAGGTCCATTCATTTTAGTATGATTCTTAATGTCATGGATACAACATATTAAATAATGTATGCATGGTTCTACTTAATGCAAGAATAGTAATCATAACATTAAGAACATCATAATAGTGGCATAAAGTGGCAATTGAAATCTCATATGGGAAAACTTTGTGACATAATCATCATACTTTACTTCCTCATAGGCCACCCTAAAAGACATTCGTTCTGGGGGTGCTTGGCCGAACTGGTGTCACCCAAAACGTGTCACATCTCTAGGTTATGAGCTCATACCTTAACTAGTCATCACTAGTTCTTACTTATCAATCCCGATAAACGTATCATAATCATAATCATAATCCTGACTTATCCAGTACGGGCTAAGGGGCATTTCTTGGGGGTGCTCGGTCGAACCGGTGTCACCCAAGAATACATCTTGGTACCTATGTCACATGAGTTCTCTGGAGGTGCTCGGCCGAACCGGTGTCATCCGAGAACCCATCTTAGTACCTCATATCTCATAAAAAGAACCTCATAGGTTTTCAAAAACTTTCTAAGTCCCCAAATTTGTCAGAAATTCGGCAGCGCAACAGCAACATATAAACAAATAAAACATGCATCCTCAATCGTAATTCCATGCGTTCACACAATCATTCTCATGCATTCACATGTAACATTGAAACTCATTATGCTCTTGATCCTACGGTATCTTATGCTTTGATCCTTACGGGCCTTAAACTTGAGATGTAATTATTCTATCATTCTCTATCAACCTCTTATGCACATAAAGATTCTCTTCTAGCAAATCTTACTATCATTTATGCTCTTTAATAAATTTGGGCAGCACCATTCTTTAAGGGCAGAGTTATAAACTTACAATTACGGGGTTCTAGAACTTACATTTTAGACCCTTTCTCGGTTCCATCTTCGCCTAAGAAGCTATAAATTATATCTAAACCAATTATGAGGAATTCCTATACCTGAGAACTAATTATAAACCATGTTTACCATATCATGATGTTGCTGGACAGATTCTAAAAATTAAATGTTCTAAGAGTTCTAGAATTGCATTTTTACGGTTTTCTAGTTACTAGTTTCTTTATAGGTGCTAAAATTCAATCCTACTTCAAATGTAACCAAATTTTTTATGATTATTCAATCCTAAACTGATTGTTATCATACTAAAATAGTTTTTGCATTGATTAAGATTAAAGGGGTTAAACACACGTTAAATTCTAACTTTACGGTTTTCCTACGAAGCTAGTTTCTCCCCTAACATGCATAGAAGTGTTCCTACCTCATCATGTATCATTTTCACACATTCTAACACATCAAAACATCATCATTCAGCATCAAACATATCAAGATAGAACCGAATAGTTCAATTCCAAAAAGACATATAATTTGACGTTTCTAAAATATATAAGTTGCTAGTTTCCCTTGGAATCATTTTAGAACTTCTAAATGTAACACCCCGATTTCTCTGTCCGAGGGAAATGACCAAAATGCCCCTGAGGTCATTTCCTGACCCGAACTCGAGGGTAACCAACCCGGTCGTCCTCGAAGGGTCAACTCAATGTTTGAAGGGGATTAAATGGCCCTTGAATGCTTTCGGAAGCGAAAATTTCGTTTTCCGCAGTTTCGGGTCAAAATGACCAAAATACCCCTATAGCGTTTTTACGCGGGTAAAGGTGCCGTTTGAGCCCGGAACTTTCCCCAGAGGTTTAAAAACATGTTTTCATGTGTCTAGAGGTCTCTGTTCAAGTCCCAGTAGTCCCGGGCAGTTTTAGTGTAAAATTACGATTTTGCCCCTAGAATAGTGCTTTTGAGCTTAATGACGTAATTAAGCAAACCTAAGCAATATTAGGCTCTAAACGAAGATTAATTTATTTCCCTAATTAATTTAGAGTCAAAATAATTTATTAAAGTTAATTAGAACCTAAAATTGCTTAGATTAAACTTAAATCCCTTTTTAGAACTCAAGACTTCTAGTCTTGGAATCTTGAATAGTGTTTTCTCTCTCCAATTCCTTAAATCAAGGAAATGTGTCTAGAGTTGTTTAGACTCTAAATTGAGGATTTAACTCACTAATGGTGCAAGACCACTCCTTAATTATGTCTAGACCACCTTAATTACCCATTTACCTTACCTAACACTTTCTTACAAATTCCTAATCTTAAGCATAATCAAAGATACACCTAAACACAACTCTAAACCACAATTAAAATGCAAACTAATCCTCCCCATGGGCTGATGCATTTCGGCCAGACCTCATCCCCTTTGACCACATATTAAATTATTTTCTCACTCAAAGAACCATGCTTGAAGCCATACCTTGAACCATACCTCACCATACCTTAAGCCATACCTCACCATACCTCAAGAACACATTATCTCACCTCATGGAACTCATGGAATGCCTCCAATCTGCACCTCATGGCCGAAGCCATCCTCCCCCATGAGCTCCCTCCATTTGTTTCATTTCTCTATAAATAGAATGCCTTGAGGAGCTTGCACCACTTTTAGATCATTTGCTAAGTTTAGGAAACACTCAAAGCTTTTCTTTTCTCTCAAAGTTCTAGTGTTCTTCAAGTTCTTCAAGCTCTTGAAAGTTCTTCATCATCTTCATCTTCTTCTTCCATCTTCAAGTTCATCACACCAAGTAAGGATTTTCTTTCAAGTACTTCTTTCTTTAAAGTTCTTGTTCTAGCTTTATGTTCATAGTTTCTCTTGATTCTTTTAGAACTTCTTTTCTTCTCCTTTTTCTTTCTCATTTTCGGCCATGGGCCTTGAAGTTCAAAGAAATGAGAGCTTGATGATGAGAGTTTCATGATGATGTTCATCACTTGAAACAAACTCTAGAGCTTGATCTTTGTTCTTGAGCAAAAATATTTCTAGTTCTTCCTTTCTTGAACTCTTGAGAACTTTAGCTTTAATGATGTTTTAAAATGGCTCTATGAACTCAATGATGAGGACTCATGATGTTGGTGTTAATATATCATCAAGATCATGAACTTTAGAGTTTTAAAATGTTCCTTTTTCTCCTTGAAGATTTCGGCCATTCCTTAATTTTTTCTAAGCATCATGGTTTGATTTCCTAAAAATATTATGTTGAGTTTTAAGAACTCTAAGCTTGACTTTATCTTGTTGGATGAGTTTGGGTTATGGTTTAAGTTCCTTTAAAGTCTTGTTAAGAGCTCTAGAGAGATAAAATGAACTTGCATAATTTATCTTATGCTTGCACTCATGTTTACATTCTTGTTATGCACCTTTACTTTCTAGCTATCACTTAAGAACATAAAGATTAAAATGGAACTTGTATCATCACTTAATTTAATTCTCGAAGCCTTTCTATTTCGGCCTTAAAGTCGATTGTTGTTGGGCCTAGAGCACTAAAATAAAGAATTGAACTTGCATTATCACCTAATTAATTTCTCGAATGCCTATCTATTTCGGCCTTAAAGTCGATTGTTGTTGGGCCAAGAGCACTAAAATAAAGAATTGAACCATGCATATTTACCTACAAGCTTGCACGTCTAAGTTTATGCCTCGCATATTTTCTTACCTATTATGCATAGAATCATTTCTACACCATCATGCGATATTTTCACACATTCTAACACATCAAAACATCACCATACAGCATCACACTCATCATGACAAAACCGAGATCATGGAGCTTCAGTAAGAGAATTAAATTGACATTTCGAGGTACATAAGTTAACTAGTTTCTCTTGGAATCAATTTAGAATTTCTAAAACTCCTTGCAAATCATTTTAATTCATCAAGAGGCTAAGAGAAGCCTTAGGTCAGTGACCAAAATATATTTCATCTTCTAAAAGGGAATAATGTCGTATCTCATGATAACATAACCTTGTAAAGATTTATAAAGCTTTAAGAAAAACTTAGAACATAGACTATTAGTCCTTGTAGCTAGATGAAAACTCATTGCAAGTCCATCATCACTACTTGGCCAAAAATATGCATTCAAAGAATGCATTCACATTAAACTTTAACTTGAAATGAAATGGGCAAGTCTTTGAGCTCTAGGTTCTTAAGTTATGACATAAAATAAATGTGCTCATGCTTTTCATTTTTAATCTTGCTTACAAAATAAAGTGATGACTTAAATTAAATATGCAAAGCATAAACCTAAATGTGCGAGCTTGAAAGTAAATATGCAAGGTTCAATTCTTTATTTTAGTGCTCTTGACCCAACAACAATCGACTTTAAGGCCGAAATAGATAGGTATTCGAGAAATTAATTAGGTGATAATGCAAGTTCAATTCTTTATTTTGGTGCTCTCGGCCCAACAACAATTGACTTTAAGGCCGAAATAGAAAGGCTTTGAGAATTAGATTAAGTGATGTTGCAAGTTCCATTTTAATCTTTATGTTCTTAGGTGATAGCTTGAAAGTAAAGGTGCATAGCAAGAATGTAAATATGAGTGCAAGCATAAGATAAATTATGCAAGTTCATTTTATCTCTCTAGAGCTCTTAACAAGACTTTAAAGGAACTTAAACCTTAACCCAAACTCATTAAACCAATATATGATATAGTCTAGAGTTCTTAGAACTCAACATAATATTTTTAGGAATCAAACCATGAAACTTAGAAAAAGAAAGGAAAAGGGCCGAAACTTCAAAAAGAAAAAGGAACATTTTAAAACTCTAGGGTCCATGATCTTGATGATATAATAACACCAACATCATGAGACCTCATCATTGAGTCCTTAAAACCATTTTGAAACATCACCAAAACTAAAGTTCTCAAGAGCTCAAGAAAGGAAGAACTAGAAACATTTTTGCTCAAGAACAAAGATCAAGCTCTACTACAGTTTGTTTCAAGTAATGAGCATCATCATGAAACTCTCATCATCAAGCTCTCATTTCTTTGAACTTCAAGACCCATGGCCGAAAATGAGAAAGAAAAAGGAGAAGAAAAGAAGTTCTAAAAAGAATCAAGAGAAACTATGAACATAAAGCTAGAACAAGAACTTTAAAGAAAGAAGTACTTGAAAGAAAATCCCTACTTGGTGTGATGAACTTGAAGATGGAAGAAGAAGATGGAGAGCTCCAAGAACTTGAAGAACACAAGAGCTTTGAGAGAAAAAGAAAAGCTTTGAGTGTTCCTAAACTTAGCAAATGATCTAAAAGTGGTGCAAGCTCCTCAAGGCATTCTATTTATAGAGAAATGAAACAAATGAAGGGAGCTCATTGTAACACCCTAGTAATTAACCAGATACACCTAGGTTGAATCTGATTAATGACTAGACTTTACTCCTTGCTTTGGTGCTTTCTTCATAATTTGACAATACTTAGTGAAATTACGAGCCATTTTTTTTTAAAACACATAATTGAAAACGTGAGCCGAGTACAACGTGAATGAGTAAGCGGAGTATAATAAGACGTTTAAGAATATATCACATCATATCACTTAGGCTCCATCATATAACATCCATAAGCACATTATAGCATATATTTACATACAATAACCTCACTCAAAGGGTGGGTTATGTTCATATACTTAAGGAAATACATGCCCCTAAACTAGATAACTCCATAAGCCGGGAAGGTTATCCTAAAACTAGGGTGCATGATCACACATAAATCTACTAAGAACCCTCTATGGCCACTGTCCTGGAAATGGGGGAATAAATCCGATCTACTGATGAGCTCCCTCGGGAGGGGACACACGAGATGCACCGAGCTGGGGTCGCATGGACGACCTTCTTGCTAACCTCGGCTGAACAACTGTTTCCTCACTACCCTCTCTTACACGTGTGGGAGTAGGAGCAGAGCTCTCGTAATATACATGAGTAGGAGTGTCCTCTCAAGGATCAGTTTCAGAATATCTCGTCTCGAACATACTGAAATCCATGGACAGCAGATGAAGCGGGATAAGAACGTAACATCCTTTCATCAAGTGGACGTGCATGTTCGAAAACCATTTCATCGCTATAGGGAGAAGTAGGAGAAAATTGATAACTAGGGACAGGATGTGCAAATGGACGACCTATGTAAATAAAAACACGAATCACAAGACCTCCTTCAAAATGATACGAGCGATGCACCGGATCATAGTGAAATTCCCAAGTAGGGGTATCAACGAACATGACGAATGTCGCCATCTGAATTTGGAGACAATGACGGAAATAAAGAAAAGGGAGTGAGAATCTTGCTAAAGAATTCTCAGTAAGGTACCTCATTCTACAGTGTCATCATCAAAGTCCCCAGGAACCTCGGGATTATTCTAAAATAGTGAGCATGCAAAGATTCATTTTAAGTTCGGACAAATACTTAACCGAGGTTCGTCAATTTTTAATCATGCGTCTTATAATGCATCATAATCTTAACATGTCATATTTACAATGAACTTTTCCTTTATCATTACATCATTTTCCTCATCATCATTATCAAATAACATGCATAAAAGAACGTCATATAATATTAGCTACATGTGGACATAGTGCACATATTTCATTTCTTTAGTGCCTTAGGTGACTTAAAATCTTATCATCATCATTATTTTCCTTAGGCCACCCTATACTCCACCCTTTTGGGAGTAATTTAGGTTATGAGCTCATACTTTACTAGTCGTCACTAGCATATACTTATCCCTTTTGATAAGCTAAAGTCCCGACTCTACCCTTTTGAGAGAACGAGTTAGGGGGCTAATATCACCTTTTCACCAGCTATAGTCCGATGGTTCCAAAGGATCATTTTCTTATAAGTTTAAGTCACCATTAAATCTTTGCATGTTATATCATAATACAATTCATAAACATCATAACATTTTCTCATTTATAGTCTTAAGCTAGAATAATATATGTCAATCAGTAATCATGCATATGGGAGATTCCCAGAAAGAGAGGTGGGTCACAATGGACACGCTTAAATACCAAGTCTTTCCTTAGCCATAACCTTTCCAAATTACACTTTTACAATGATACACTTTCTTCTAGCAACAAAGGTAAATTTTACATAATAAAGAACATTTCATGTATAAGCATTCTCATTATTTGCAACAAAGAACTATAACATGCAAGCCAGAAATCATTAAATAAGCATCCAATCCTTACATAGAATTATCAATTATAGAACTAATTAGTTACTAAACCAATTATGAATCATTCTCTTAACAATAAACCATAATTATCACAACTTCAATCATATCAAATCATTATCACACATTGATACTAAACTCAGATCAGTGGCCAAATCATGAACCTCATGCAATTACATAGAATCATATTTTAAGTGCATATAAATTACTAGTTCCCCGTAAAATCCTTGCAAAGCCTTAAAACTCATTTAGAAACTAGTTCTTTTGTCAAATTTGGGAGGATCTTCACAATTAAAATTCTCACTTAAGATAAAAGGAGTAAGTCTTGAGCTTTAGAGATTTAGGTGACATCTTAGAATTATAAACATGCTATGCAACCTTATTTTAATCTTATCTTTATAAGGTGATAGCTTGGAATTATAAACATGATATGCAATTCCATTTCTTTATCTTTAAGATTTAAGGTGATGACTTGAAAATTAAACATGATGCAAGAACTTGAAATATAAACATGATACAAGAAAGCTGAGCGGCGGTAATCCACACAGACCAGAGAGGGAGAAGAGAATATTAAGAAACCGAGGGCGGTAGTCCGCATGGACCGATAGAGGAGAAGAGATTATTAAGAAACCGGAGCGGGGCTAGTCCGCACAGGACCAGTAGAGGGAGAAGAGAATTATTATTACATCTTTTTAAGCTCCAATCTCAAGACTTTTTAAAGAATAAATTCTTTAACTCCAATAATCATATTTCTTTGCTTGTGATACATGGGCAAGTCTTTGAGCTCTAGGATCTTTAGGTGATGGCATAAAATAAACATGCCATGCGTTGATTCTTTTAGCCATTATAAAATATAGTGAGAGCATAAATTAAATATGAGATGCAACCTCTTTATTATCTTGAAAGATTAAGTGATGACTTGAAATATAAACATGAAATACAAGCTTGGAATTTAAACATGAGAAATGCAAGTTCATTTATTCATTCTTGAAAATTTAGTGATGACATATAAGGTAAACATGGTTATGCAAAGCATAAACTTAATCATGGATGCAAATTCATTTTGTTTCTTTACTAGAGCTCCTTCAAGACTTTAAAGGAATTATAAATTCAACCCAATACATATCTTAACAAGAAATAAAACATAAAAGGAAAATACATCTTTCAAGTTCTAAACTAAAAATCTTTGTTTTAGCATCATAAAGCATTATTCTTTAAAGTTTTGCATCAAGTGGAATTTTCAAGCTTTAGAGGCCTAACTTGTGATGGATTTACAACCCACCCTCAAGGTCCTCATCATCAAGCCATCATCTTAGTTCCACCTAGGCCATATGGTTGAATTGGTTAAAGAAAAATTGAAGAGGAAAACCAAAATGAAAAGCTAAGGTAAGTTCATAATTTCATCATTTTGAGCTAAAAACACAACTCCTCAAAGCATAGAAATAAATTTAGAAACTACTCCCTACCTAATCTGAGTTGAAGAAGAGGAAGAGAACTTGGTTTCTTGAAGTGAAATGAAACAAAATCTCTTTGAAAAATTGAAGAAAGAATTCAGCCAAAGAGGAGGAAGAAAGAAAGTTTTTGGTGCTCCTAAAAACTAGTTATGAACCAAGCATTCCAAGACCACTCAAGCAAGCCTATTTATAGAAGATTTTGAGGCTTCTAATTGGCCAACATGATGAGGTAGTGGACGGAATTTTGCAGGAGAAATAAGGGAGGAAAAATCATTTTAGACAAAGTTGTATGAAATTAAGGAATTATGTCTCTTATGGTGACATTTTGGCATTTTGTTTTAGTGCAACTTTTGGCAATAATTCAGCTTCATAATGGCATCAATAATTTCGTCAATTACAGCCCAAAGAAGTGAAATTTGTGTGTTCCATGCATTATTTAGGTGTAGGCAAGGTATTCATGTAATTTAGAGAATTTACGGTTAAGGGTTTAAGTGAATTAGTAAGCAATTTGGGTGTTTTTGAGCAATTTTGGGTTCTAATCAATCTAAATACATAATTTTGACTCTAGATTAATATTTAGAATTTAATAAGCTTTAATTTGAGCCTAATATTGCTTAGGTTTCGTATACTGAATCAAAAATCCTGAAATTCGCAAAGCGCCAAAAACAGGGCAAAATCGTACTTTCACTTAAAAGCGCCGACGCCACCCGAGCTTAACCAATGGTTAATCATGACTTAAAAACACATTTTAAAACATTTTAGTGAAGTTCGGGCTCAGTCGGCACGCACATCGGAGTTACAACAATGAGGCGTTTTGGTCATTTCACAGCGCCGGAACTCAAAATTGAGATCATACGCTCTATTAACACACATAACACAAACAATCCCTTATTATCCTCAAAATATCCCCTTGAGAATAGGTGGGGCCCACGATCCTCATTTTCTGAGTAAAATAACTTCAGGGGCATTTTGGTCATTTTATACGTACAGAAATTCGGGATTTGCGACTCTCGCATGAATCGTTCCTAACCTCTCTTCTAATGTTATATTCCTTTATTGAGGAATGTTCGGCCTCAAATCTTATGTAATAATTACCTACGGTAATTCGGTAATTGATTAATTTCTAATGACAGTAAAAATTACAGTAAAAATTGGGGCGTTACACTCATGGAGGAGGAGGCTTTGGCCATTGCAGATTGGAGGGCATCCCATGAGTTCCATGAGGTGAGATAATGTGGTCTTGAGGCATGGTGAGGTATGGTTCAAGGTATGGCCTCAAGCATGGTTCTTTGAGTGAGAAACAATTCAACATGTGTGGTAAAAGGAGAGAGATGGCCAAATATGCATCAGCCATGGGGGGAGGATTTCTTGCATTTTAATTGTGGTTTAGAGTTGTGTTTAGGTGTATCTTTGATTAGGATTAAGATTAGGAGTTTGTAAGAAAGTGTTTAGGTGAGAAAATGGGTAATTAAGGTTGTCAAGACATAATTAGAGAGTGTTCTTGCATCATTAGTGAGTTATAAATTCATTTTAGTGTTTAAACAATTCTAGACACAATTCCTTAATTTAAGGAATTGGAGAGAGAAAACACTATTCAAGATTCCAAGACTAGGAATCTTGAGTTCTAAAAAGGGATTTAAGTTTAATCTAAGCAATTTTAGGTTCTAATTAACTTTAATAAATTATTTTGACTCTAGATTAATTAGAGAAATTAATTAATCTTCGTTTAGAGCCTAATATTGCTTAGGTTTGCTTAATTACGTCATTAAGCTCAAAAACACTATTCTATGGGTAAAATCGTAATTTTGCACTAAAACTGCCCAGGACCACCGGGACTTAAACAAATGTTTTGAAACATGTAAAAACATGGTTTCAAACCTCTGGGGGAAAGTTCCGGGCTCAAACGACACTTCTACCGGCGTAAAACGCTACAGGGGTATTTTGGTCATTTTGACCCGAAACTGTGGAAAATGAGACTTCCGCCTCCGGAACCACTCAAGGGTCATTCAATCCCCTTCAAACATTGAGTTGGCCCTTCGAGTACTGCCGAGTCCTCCATCCTCGAATTCCGGGCTGAAAATGACCTCAGGGGCATTTCGGTCATTTTCCACTCAGACAGAAAATCGGGGCGTTACAGAAGCCGTTAGCCACTCCTCCCTCATTCACTCCATCACATGTTAAAATTCAATTAAAATACACTTAAAGAACCATGCCTAAGCCTATACCTAGCCATATCATGACATGATGCACACAAAGAGATATTTTTCTCTTCCTTTTCCTTACAAATGGCTAACCACTCATCCTCCCCTTCATCCCCTCATGTTGAATTTTTCTATAAATATAAGGAATGTAACGCCCCAATTTTTACTGTCATTAGAAATTATCGAATTACTGTAGGTAATTATTACATAAGATTTGAGGCCGAACAATCCTCAGTAAAAGAATATAACATTAGAGGAGAGGTTAGGAGCAATTCATGCGAGAGTCGCAAATCCCGAATTTCTGTACGCATAAAATGACCAAAATGCCCCTGAAGTTATTTTACTCAGAAAATGAGGATCGTGGGCCCCACCTATTCTCAAGGGGATGTTTTGAGGATAATAAGGGATTGTTTGTGTTATGTGTGTTAATAGAGCAGAAGGATCTCAATTTTGAGTTCCGACGTGCGAAATGACCAAAACACCCATACGGCTGTTTTAACTCCGATGTGCGTGCCGACTGAGCCCGAACCTCACTAAAATGTTTTAAAATTTTTTTTTAAGCCATGATTAACCATTGGTTAAGCTCGGGTGGCCTCGGCGCTTTTAAGTGAAAGTACGATTTTGCCCCTGTTTTTGGGCGCTTTGCGACTTCGGGATTTTTGATTCAGATATCAAACCTAAGTAATATTAGGCTCAAATTAAAGCTTATTAAATTCTAAATATTAATCTAGAGTCAAAATTATATATTTAGATTGATTAGAACCCAAAATTGCTCAAAAACACCCAAATTGCTTACTAATTCACTTAAGCCCTTAATCGTAAATTCTCTAAATTACATGAATACCTTGCCTACACCTAAATAATGCATGGAACACACAAATTTCACTTCTTTGGGCTGTAATGGATGAAATTATTGATGCCATTATGTAGCTGAATTATTGCCAAAAGTTGCACTAAAACAAAATGCCAAAATGTCACCATAAGAGACATAATTCCTTAATTTCATACAACTTTGTCTAAAATGATTTTTCCTCCCTTATTTCTCCTGCAAAATTCTTCCAACTACCTCCTCATTTTGGCCAATTAGAAGCCTCAAAATCTTCTATAAATAGGCTTGCTTGAGTGGTCTTGGAATGCTTTGTTCATAACTAGTTTTTAGGAACACCAAAAACTTTCTTTCTTCCTCCTCTTTGGCTGAATTCTCTCTTCAATTTTTCAAAGAGATTTTGTTTCATTTCACTTCAAGGAATCAAGTTCTCTTCCTCTTCTTCAACTCAGATTAGGTAGGGAGTAGTTTCTAAATTTATTTCTATGCTTTGAGGAGTTGTGTTTTTAGCTCAAAATGATGAAATTATGAACTTACCTTAGCTTTTCATTTCGGTTTTCCTCTTCATTTTTCTTTAACCAATTCAGCCATATGGCCTAGGTGGAACTAAGATGATGGCTTGATGATGAGGACCTTGAGGGTGGGTTGTAAATCCATCACAAGTTAGGCCTTTAAAGCTTGAAAATTCCACTTGATGCAAAACTTTAAAGAATAATGCTTTATGATGCTAAAACAAAGATTTTTAGTTTAGAACTTGAAAGATGTATTTTCCAAGCTTGTATTTCATGTTTATGTTTCAAGTCATCACTTAATCTTTCAAGATAATAAAAAGTTTGCATCTCATATTTAATTTATGCTCTCACTTTATTTTATAATGGCTAAAAGAATCAACGCATGGCATGTTTATTTTATGCCATCACCTAAAGATCCTAGAGGTCAAAGACTTGGCCATGTATCACAAGCAAAGAAATATGATTATTGGAGTTAAAGAATTTATTCTTTAAAAAGTCTTGAGATTGGAGTTTAAAAAGATGTAATAATAATTCTCTTCTCCCTTCACCGGTCCTATGCGGACTACCGCCGCTCCGGTTTCTTAATATTCTCTTCTCCCTTCATCGGTCCTGTGCGAACTACTGTCGCTCCGGTTTCTTAATATTCTCTTCTCCCTCTACTGGTCCTGTGCGGATTACCGTCGCTCCAGTTTCTTGCATCATGTTTAATTTTCAAGTCATCACCTTAAATCTTAAAGATAAAGAAATGAAATTGCATATCATGTTTATAATTCCAAGCTATCACCTTATAAAGATAAGATTAAAATAAGGTTGCATTGCATGTTTATAATTCTAAGATGTCATCTAAATCTCTAAAGCTCAAGACTTACTCCTTTTATCTTAAGTGAGAATTTTAATTGTGAAGATCCTCCCAAGTTTGACAAAAGAACTAGTTTCTAAATGAGTAGCTAATATTATATGACGTTCTTTTATGCATGTTATTTTGATAATGATGATGAGGAATATGATGTAATGATAAAGGAAAAGTTCATTGTAAATATGACATGTTAAGATTATGATGTATTATAAGACGCATGATTAAAAATTGACGAACCTCGGTTAAGTATTTGTCCGAACTTAAAATGAATCTTTGCATGCTCACTATTTTAGAATAATCACGAGGTTCCTGGGGACTTTGATGATGACACTGTAGAAGGAGGTACCCTACTGAGAATTCTTTAGCAAGATTCTCACTCCCTTTTCTTTATTTCCGTCATTGTCTCCAAATTCAGATGGCGACATTCGTCCTGTTCGTTGATACCCCTAGTTGGGAATTCCACTATGATCCAGTGCATCGCTCGTATCATTTTGAAGGGAGGTGCACAGTTCGTGTTTTTATTTACATAGGTCGTCCATTTGCACATCCTGTCCCTAGTTATCGATTTTCTCCTACTTCTCCCTATAGCGATGAAATGGTTTTCGAACATGCACGTCCACTTGATGAAAGGATGTTACGTTCTTATCCCGCTTCATCTGCTGTCCATGGATTTCTAGAGTATGTTCCCGAGACGAGATATTATGAAACTGATCCTTTAGAGGACACTCCTACTCATGTATATTCTAAGAGCTCTGCTCCTACTCCCACACGTGTAAGAGAGGGTAGTGAGGAAACAGTTGTTCAGCCGAGGTTAGCAAGAAGACCGTCCATGCGACCCCAGCCTGGTGCATCTCGTGTGTCCCCTCCCGAGGGAGCTCATCAGTGGATCGATTTTATTCCCCCATTTCCAGGACAATGGCCATAGAAGGTTCTTAGTAGATTTATGTGTGTTCATGCACCCTAGTTTTAGGATAACCTTCCCGACTTATGGAGTTATCTAGTTTAGGGGCATGTATTTCCTTATGTATATTTTCTTTTATGGGTTTGCATAAGACAATGATGTATGATCATAACCCACCCTTTGAGTAAGGTTATTGTATGTAAATATATGTTATAATGTGCTTATGGATGTTATATGATGGAGCCAAAGTGATATGATGTGATATATTCTTAAACGTCTTATTATACTCCGCTTACTCGTTCACGTTGTACTCGGCTCACGTTTTCAATTATGTTTTTTTTTAAAAAAAATGGCTTGCAATTTCACTAAGTATTTTCAAATTATGAAGAAAGAACCAAAGCAAGGAGTAAAGTCTAGTCATTAATCAGATTCAACCTAGGTGTATTTGGTTAATTACTAGGGTGTTACAAGGAAGCTCTCAAAAGGCCATTTGCTCATTTTCTTGCAAACCTCAAGTTCAAGAATCCTCAAGTTTCCTCTCTAGTTCTTAAGAATTCTTCTTCTTCTTCTTCATTTCTTCCAAGAGCCACCACATCTCAATCCCAAACCACCACACAACCACCATCAACCTCCCCTAAAACACTTAACTTTTCCACTTCTTAGACCAAACACTCAAGACAAATCTTCCTTCCTATCCTTTTCATCTTGGCTGAAAATCATCTTAGCCCAAGAAAGAGTTTTTCTTCTCATTCCTTCTCAAGATCAAGTTCTCTTTCATTCATCAAGAAAAATACCTTTGGTAGGGAGTTGCTTTAAAGTTTCATTCTTTTCTTTTGAATCATTTTGGTTAGAATGTTGAAATATTGGTTCATTCTTTTTCTTCCTCTCTTTTTCGGCCTAAAGGTTTCCTTTTCTTTCTCTTTTATCGACCTTGATGGCCTTGTTCTTGAAAAAACATGGCTTGATGATGAGGATCTTGGATGTTGGTTACAAAGCCATCTTTTACTTGACCTCTAAAGCTTAGAGGTTTCACTTCTAAGAGTGTTGGCAAATGAAGGTGTTACTTGGTTTTCTTTGATAAGTTTTACTTGAGCAAAAATAAAATGATATGTTTATGTTGTCACTTGATTAACTTAAATTCAAGACTTATCCCTTTCAACCTTAAAGTTGATCGGTGTTCTAGAGTAATTACTCTAGATAGAAGTCTTGAGCATAAAAACTTAAAAGGAATAATTGGACATTCATTCACTTTACAAACCTTGAAGTTAATCGGTGTTTTAGAGTCATTACTCTAAATAGGAGTTTTGAGCCTAGAACCTCAAGAAATAATAAATGGAAATACATTCATATTTATATTTCAAGTCTTGCACCTCATATTTAATTCCATGTTGTCACCTAAAGCTTGAAGATAAGAAATGAACTTGCATTCCATGTTTATATTTCTTGTTTAGCATTTTTATGTTTCAAGCCATAACCTAAACTTAAAGATCAAAAAGAAAAAAAAATGAACCCACATTCTCATATTTATATTCAAGCCTTGCATATCATATTTATATTTCCATTTCTATCACCTTATTATATCAAGATTAAAATGAGGCTTGCATTTGCATATTTAAGCTTATGCCATCACCTGAATAATCTAGTACTCAAGACTTACCCGTTTCTACTTGCATGGGGATTTCAGTACATGGAACATCTATCTTTATAAATGTGGTTTAGTTCTTCAAGGAAATAAGGTCCTAATAAATGATATATCGTTATCTTGGGAAAATGAAGTTTGTGTCTTACAACTTTTCCTCGAAACATGCTTATTCTTAAAGTGTTAAAACATAGTTCACATGACCAAAAATTATTTAAGCCCTCTACCTTTGCCATTGAACTAAGGTTATTATTTGTGTTTCTATAAGGGTAAAGTTAATTATAAGTGTATTTCTTGATGTAGAATTAATTCTAAGAAAGAACGAGTTACTAGAAATGCCTATCCTGTACATTTTTACATGTTCCTAGGAAATTAAAATTTAGTTCTGTTAAAAACTTTCCAGATTTGATGTATGCTGTATGGAATGTGTTTAACATGTGAAAATTGTTATTATTAAGGTATGATAATTATTTTAGCGATTAAGGAAGGACTAGTAACTAGAAAGAACAAAAAATGTGAACTCTAGGACTCTCTAAATTGAAAAACATGGTTTCTTCCTAGCAAGTATTAATTAAGAAAAAGGGATGTTTACCACTTAGTAAATGTATAGGAATCACTCATAAATGGTTTAGAAATTAGTTTTAGTGTTATGGGAAAAGTCGGTAATGAGAAAGTGTCAAAAACGCAACTTCTAGAACACCGAAATGGCTCATTTTCTTTTTTTAGCCTAATTCTGTCCAGCATTGTTTAATGATGTTTTTGAGGTTAATAATTAATGAAAAATATTGTAATTGATCCCTTAGATGCATAAAAGAATAAATATAAAAGTTGGGTTTACCCGATTTAGAGGTTCAATTGATTAAGAGATAACGAAAGTGCTTATTTTATGAGGTGATGTGATTTAAAGTACTTGAGAAATTATGTGACGATTAATGTTTGCATACATGGTTATTAGTTACAAGATTTATTGTGTCATTTTATGATTACACTTGGAATATTTAAGATGCATACATTGAGGTAATATGAAAACATGGGACATTAAATGATATGTTTGTGTTTTTAAATCTTAAGAAAACATGCTACGGTTAAGGTGACATAAAACATATGGAAATGATCCTCTAGACTCTCTGAATTAAAGGTTATGAGAGGTGATCTAATAAAGAAGTGATCCTTTGGACTCCCCGAATTAAAGGTTATGAAAGGTGATCCTAGCCCCCTATCCCATACTTAAAAATCGGGTGTCAACTTATTTTAGAGATAAGACTATGCTAGTGATGACTAGTGAGGTATGAGCTCATAACCTAGAACTCTCAAAAGGTGAGAGTAATAGGGTGGCCCCAAATGAGAGAAAGAAATGGTCTAAGTCACCTAAAAGATAAAAGAAATTCATGTTGTAATTACTATAATCCATGAGCATCACTTATGTTTGCATTTAGTATGTTGCACCATGCATTGACATGCATTTTATGATGAGGCATGATGCATTCATGACATCCAAGAAGCATACTAAAATGAATGGGCCTCGGTAAATGACATTTTAGAAACTTAAAAATTGAACTTTATGCATTTTTGCTATTTCATAATGAAACCCGAGGTTCTTGAGGACGCAGATGATGACACTAGGATAGAAGAACACCTTACTGAGATTCTTTATCAAGTTTCCCACTCCCTTTATCTTTTCTTCCCATCGCGTCTTCAGAGGTCGATGGTGACATTCATGATTTACATTGACGCGCCCACTTAGTATATGCACTACGACGCCGCCCATCGGTCATATCACTTCATGGGTCTTTGTGCCGTTCGTCTTTTTGTATACATGGACTGCCCCTTTGTACACCCAGTTTCTAGCTTCCGGTTCTCTCCTACTTCCCCTTTTGGCGATGACCTTGTCTTTGAGCGTACACGTCCTCGTGAGGAGCAGACTCCTCGCACCCAACCGACTGCTTCTACCATCCGTGACTTCCCAAAGTATATGCCCCATTCCCTCACACTCATTCAGAGACGAATCCATATGAGGACTCAGCTACCCAGGTGCCATTCGAGGGTTCTTCCTCCACCATGCCCATGAAGTTTGGTGAGGGCAGTGAGGCAACCATGATGCAGACGATCCACGGAGCACGAGTGAGGATGATACCCTGTCGTGTAGCCCATGCCCGACCTGTGCACCGTTTGGCTACTTCAGCTGAACTGACTCAGTGGGTTGGATATGTTCCTCCCTTTTGGGGGGGAGGCAGTAGTAAGAGCTAGCAGCTAACTTAGTGATGCTTGTGCGTATAGTCAGCATAAGATAGCCTTCTTTTTCTTTTGAGGTTATCTACTTAGATGCACTCTAGTGGGCGAGGTTATCTAGTCTTTTTATTTTATGTTTTCTATGTATTTTCGTTCAGATGACTATACTTATGCTACTGTTCTACTTGGTGTATGGCAGAACCTTTATTACATATATATAACATGATGGTTGTTATGCATGATCTTGTGATTTTAGTCATAGCATGTATGGCTTCTTATTATCGTTCACGAACCAAACGAGTATGGTGTTCTTCTTATGCGCGGCTCACGTTTTCATCTCTTATTTCAAAAAAAAATAATTTACCCATAATTTCACTAAGTATTTTCTAAAAGTTAGAATTAAGAACTGGAACAAAAGAGTAACGGCTAATAATTAACCTGAATACGTCCTAGGCATGTTAGGTTAAATTTTAGGGTAACGGCTAATAATTAACTTGAATACGTCCTAGGCATGTTAGGTTAAATTTTAGGGTATTACAATCTCCAGTAAGGTTCATATCATCATGTAATCAGATTTCTTACTTGTAAAAATCTTCTTTCAATGTTCTTAAATAGATTTATGTTCTTCTTAGGAAGAAATGATAGAAAGGAGTAATTCAAGTTTTCCCAGGATCATTTCATGTATATATTAAGGAGACTTGAGTGTAGGTTAGTTTGAGTGGCAACCTAAACATAAAACCTTTATATCCTCATTCCGGTAGTGATCACTGTGAGATAGTTTGGAAAGGCTAATATAAAGCTATTTGTAATATGACAGTAATAGGTGGTTTATTGGTCAAAGTTTAGCTTGAAGAGACTAGTTAAAGACTACCTTCAATGGGACAGTGACAGGTGGTTTACTTGTCACGGGTTCAGCTTAGAAAGGCTGGGAAGAACTACTCAGTTTAGCTTAGAGAGATTGGGAAAAACTACTTAGTTCAGCTTGGAGAGGCTGGGAAGAACTACTCGGTTCAACATAGAGAAGCTAGGAAGAACTACTCAGTACAGTTTGGAGTGGCAGATGAATTATTACTCAACTTGTGGCAGCAGGGGTTATCTGTTGGTCACAAATGAGAGCTTGGAAAGGCTAATATAAAGACTATCTAGTTGTTCTTTCTTAGGTTGAGAAAGTTATTTTAGTGGAACCTCAATATTTGTTAAGTACTGGATGTAGGCTATTTTGGCTGAACCAGTATAAAAATATTTGTGTGTTCCCTTCTTCTCCTTGAATTTTTTTATCTTTCTCTGTCATGCCTTTTTGTTGAACTCAAAATAATATAACACTTTGAGGCTTTATGCAATGCATCACATTCAGAAATCTACTTTCTGAAACTATTAATTGAGTTTCTGTTCCACTACAAGTTTCATACTTGATAGTATTTGTTTTAAATGTTTCAGGTATGAAAAAGAAGCAAGCATGATTCAACCCCCTTTTTATGCACATTTCCACCTATGCACTCTACATGTACAAACATGTTTTCTCATGTTTAGAGATACGAACTGAAAAGGAAGTGAAAATTATATCCTTATTCAAGCTTAATATAGCTAACAATGTGAAGAAGAAATCATCGATGCAAGAAACCAAGTTTGAAGACTTCAGAAAGTAACACTAGATATCAGAAAGTATGTTTATAATGAAGTTATCAAGTAAACTCTAAAGACCAGGTGTTATATTATCTTCAACCAGCATAATTGCAATTCTTTTGTCATCATAGACCTTGGGTTGAAGATTAGAAGATTAAAGAATCATCAAGGATTTGGTACCACATATTACAAAGCTCACTTCACTATGGAGCACTGAACATCACTAGAAAAAGAAGGAAATTTGAATTCAAATTTGAGTTTGAAATTGAAAATGCCAAACCTAGTGTTAGAACTGACGTGTCATCTCTTTTGCCAACTGAATCAACTTACCCTAGCTTCTAGAAGAAGGAGTTTAGAAACCATGTTCAGAAAGTAAGAGTAGTTTCTAAAAAGACATCAAAAACCTCAATGCCATAACAACTTCTGCAACAGATTTGACAAACTGTCAGCCTATTCTTCCAAACTGCTTTTTGAAGACACAAATGGATGATCAACAGGTGTCACTTGGAGATCTGATCAAAGGCAATGGTCACAAAGAAGACCATCTTGAAATAGAAATGTTGTGCTCAAATGAAAAATAGGGAGAAACTTGGCACAAAAAGAGAAAACTCTGTAAAAATCTATCCTCATATCCAATAAGGTTCATATCATTATGTAATCTGATTTCTTACTTGTAAAAATCTTCTTTTTATGCTCTTGAGTAGAGATATGTTCTTAGGAAGAAATGGCAGAAAGAAGTCATTCAAGCCTTCCTAGGTTTTTCATGTATATATTAAGGAAACTTGAGTGTAGATTAATTTGAATGGCAACCTAAACAAAAAACTTTTGTATCCTTGATCCAATAGTGATTGCTGTGAGATAGCTTGGATATGCTAATGTAAAACTACTTACAGGGTGATAGTGAGGTGTTCTTACTGGTCACGATTTAGCTTAGAGAAACTAGTTAAAGACTATTTCAATGGGACAATAATAGTTAGTTTACTTGTCACAGGTTTAGCTTGAAGAGACTGGTAAATAACTACTTGGATCAACTTGAAGAAGCTGGTGAATAACTAGTTGGTTTAGCTTGGAGAGGCAGGTGAATAACTACTCAGGATTATGACAGTAAGGGTTGTCTACTGGTCACAGGTGTTAGCTCGGAGAAGCTAGTACAAGACTACTCAATTCATCTTGGAGAGACTGGTGAATCATTACTCAATTTGTGACAGTAGGGGTTGTCTGCTGGTCACAAATGAGCTTAGGAAGGCTAATGTAAAGATTATCGAATTTTTCTTTCTTGGGTTAAGAAAGAAGTTTAGTAGAACCCCAACATGTGTTGCATACTGAATGTATGCAGGTTTGGTCTAACCAATATAAAACTTTTGTGTCCTATCTTCTTCTCCTTGATCTCCTTTAATTTTTTGTTTTGCTTTACTATTTAATATAAACTAATATAATGCTTTGGCCATTCTGTTATTTATCTCATACTTCAGAAATCTATTTTTTGAAATAACTAACTGAGTTTCCGCTGCACTACAAGTTTCATACTTGATAGTATTTGTTTTAAATGTTTTAGATAAGTAAAATAAGGTAAAACATGATTCAACCTCTCTTCTCATGCACATTTATACCTACGAGTGGTATCAAAGCAAGGCCACTGAGGGGTTGAGCAATCCAACAATTGCAGAGGACAAAGATCTGAGGGACAGAATGACATAAATTCACACTACAAAAGATCAATCTATCAACTGACCATCTTTCACTGATGAGATACCAAGACCTATCACAGTACACTTAACGTTTAAAGGAATTCCAAAAGGAAGGTGGACAAGAGTAACAAAATGAAAGAGCTCAATTGCCCTATTAAAGCCAAGCTCCTGCTCATATGTGCACTAAGCAGAAGTTGAAGATGACATGTATATTGTTTGTGACACATGAAAGGGAATATGGATAAACTATGAATAATGTTTGAGGATCTTAACTGTTCTTAAATATTCTTGGCCCTGAAGTTTTCATACCAGATGTAACACTCGGTGAGGAAGTTTGGGAGTGATCGTCAGTGCAAGAAGGCACGGACAAGGAACGACTCTTGGCAGACTTCTAAGTGGAAGGGTACAGAACGAACCGATTACACATTTGAATGAGAGAGATCCTGAGACTGTGTAGGTATGGGACTATATAATTAATAAGGGCTTATATGAATTGTTCTGTACTACCTATACCAACAAGATGCATCTGCTTTTCGGTAGCCTATAACTAAAGAACTCCATAGTTAAGCGTGCTTGACTTGGAGCAATTTTGGGATGGGTGACTTCTTGGGAAGCTTTCAGAGCAAGCGTATGAGTGAGGACAAAGCGTAACATCCTCCCAAGTACAACATGATTCTTAAGTCATAACATCATACTCGAGAAGTTGTTACTTATAAATTAATGGACCTTTCTTAAATATCTATAGCAAATTCGACTGAATTGTGAAGTAACTAAATCGTAGTTCTATTAATATATATGACTAAGAAACAAACATTTATTGATTATAACTTTGAGTACAAAAGGAAGCTCTTCTATGAGCTTCAATATACATTTGGTCTCTATTATAAATACAGACACAAACATATGACTAAGTACAGTCTATACAAACTTCAGTTGTAAGCTACTGGAAATTTGATTTCTTTTCATAAAGTAGCCTCCTTGTTCTCGGGATCAAACAGGAGATGACACGGGAACACAAACACATAGGGGTAAGAATTCTAAAATTCTCAGTAGGGTAACTCCCCAATTACATAATCATAATGTCATCGTCATCGCTTCAGCCACTTCGGTTTATTAAGAAAGTGTGAACATGCAAAATATATATCAAATGTTCCTTTTAAAGTTATAAAATCACCTTTCCGAAGGGGGCCTCTTTTATTATTCAGTCACTTAAAACATGTATTTCATAACATTCAAGATAATAGGAATTCCTTCCAGACCAATAATTCAACAAAATATATGTATACATATGGTAATTGCGATGATCTTTTCATGCTCTTAACATAGTAAAGAGGACTTTTCCGTGCCCTAATGGGGACCTTTCCGTGCCCTTTTTATACTAAATAGGACTTTCCATGCCCTAAAAAGGACTTTCCTGTGCCTTTTATAAACAAAAGGGACCTTTTTTGTGCCCTTTATTTACAAAAGGGGACCTTTTTGTGCCCTTTACATATTAAAAGGGATTTTGCCGTGCCCTTTTTACATTAAACGGGACTTCATTTTTCACTTAGCACAAACATCATCCTCAAGCCCATATATACATGCATCACCTTTCTATATGCATGAACAGAATTCTCTGATCTCATAATACTTCAAACCTATATATATCATTCATTCATTCCTCATAACATAATTTTGGAAGTCCATGGCATGCATTCATACCCATCGAACTTGAACCAAATGTCATTAGGTCACTAATTGAAGGCATGCATTCATACCCATCGAACTTGAACCAAATGTCATTAGGTCACTAATTGAAGGCATTATCACAATTTCAGCACATTGGTAGATTTTTCACTCATGTAATACAATTTATTTTTCATACCAAATAACCAATTCAAAGGCTATAAAAATTTCCTCTGACACTTAAATGTGTCCCTAAGCTCCAGTAAAAATTTTAGAGCAAGAAAAATTCTCTAACTATGTTAACAAAATTAGACAAATTCGGAAGTTAGAAACTACACAGTCTCAGCCAATAGCCAAAAGTCTCAATTTTTCTACCCTATCAAATGAATCCAGAACTTTGTACGAAAAATCAGAGTTGGACCTTAATATGTCCTCAATATTCTATGAAAAATTTAGCTAATAATTCGATCATTTACTAGGGTAATAAAATTAGACAAGTTCGGTACTACAAATTGAACTGGCTGGACAGTACCCCTGACCTATTCACTTTTCCATTTTTTTAAAATAGTAAAATTGATAAAGAAGACCCAAAAAAATTTCTGGAAACTCTTCAATATGTTTGCTCTATCATCTAAATTTTTTTGCTGATGGTGATGTCTCAAAATCAGGGAGAAAAATCAAAACATTTCACCTGCTTGCTAAATTCGGGATTTCTAGCAATATCATTCATAATATGCTTTTGCAAAAAGAGTTTCCTAAATTCATCAAAACTCTCTACCAAAATTAATACATCAATATGTATATGAAATCAATCAATATAACTGAATATTTCCAGCCAATTCAATCAGAAACAATTAAAGCAAAATTGGAAAGAAAAGAGAACAAATAAAGCCATACTTGAATCTCCATAGCTCTTTGCCTAAAACAATCTTCCGCAAGTGTTTTTCTTCATTCAAATCCTTCCAAACAGCCCTCAAACCTCTCTTTGGCAGTGATGTATGATGGCTCAAAGTGGGAAAATAGTGATGGATTAAAATTCTAATTGGTTAGTTTGGTAGAATATGAAGAGTAGAACGAATTTTGTAAAGGAAAGTGGAAGTTTTATCAACTCTAGGTTAAGGTTTTTGAGGTTAGAAATCAATTTTGGAGCTTTTAAGAAGAAGAAATGGAGGTTTCTGTTCTTGCCCTTTTGCTAGTCGAGAATGGAGAATGAATGTAACACCCTAAAAATTAGTTAAAAATTAATTTGAGCTTTATCAGTCATAATTTCAAAAATTTGATAGTTTGAACAATGATGAGGACGATCCAACGGATTTGTAAAAAAAAAAATGTGAATAGTAATTTGCGGATCCCACCAGCCCGTCGGGACAGCCAAAACACTAGAATCGGGACCCGGAGATACCCAAAATTGAGAAATTAGAGGATTGAGATTAGAAATAGTAAGGAATGAGGATTGTATACCTGGAATTAATTTTCGGGCAATGTTTGGTTACTCGGGTACACTGTTTTACCCGTTCGGTGAAATTTCAGTGTGCGATTTCTAATACTGAAAGATAGTTTAATCTTATAAAAGGAGTGTCTATCCTTTATATACCAAGTGTAAGACTAAGATTTAATCTTGAATTACAAGATTAAATCATAGTCATTTATCTTGCTTTCTTGTAAGAAAAGTTTGGATTTTATATTAGATAAAGATTAAACTAACATATAATCATTTAAACAACTTTGTCATTTTCACTCTCCATTCTCGGCCAGCAAAGGGGCAACAACAGAAACCTCCATTCCTTGTTCTTAAAAGCTCCACAATTGATTTCCAACCACAAAAATCTTAACCTAGAGTTGATAAAACTTCCAAGTTCCTTCATAAAACTTGTTCTACACATCAATATCTACCATTCTAACCGATTGAAATTTCAATTTCTCACTTTGATATCTCATACTCCTCTGCCTAAGGAAGGGTTTGGTGTGGGTTTAGGAGCTTTCAAGTCGAAGGAATCAACCTTGGAGCACCTTGGAGCCAAGGATCCAAAAGACACCAAAAGTAGGGTTTTCTTTGGTCTTTTTCTTTCAAACTTTTTCTGAGCAATTCTTACTGGTTTCAATCCAAAATTTCTGGTTAATTTGGTTGATATTATGTTGTTATTGATGTATGAATTTTTCTGAAGTGTTTGGATAAGGTTAGAGAGATCATTTTGTCAAAAGATGTTAAGTGATACTTGCTAGATTTTCAGTTTTTTGACAAGCAGTGTGTGATCACGAATTTTCTGGGCTTGTTGTGAGCATTTTCTTGAACTGAAAAAAATATATGTTGGAGTTAACATCTTTAGCTAGTCTCATGAATTTTCTTGGGTTTTTATTTTGAGTCAAACTTCCTTAGAAAAATCAAGAACTGAAATTAAGCATATGCTGCCTGAAATGTTGAATCTGAAGCTGTGAACTTGTGAAATTTTATTAACCTAGTAAATGATCTAATTATTAGCTGAAATTTTCACAAGATGTTGAAGACATATTGAGGTCCAACTTTAATTTTTTGTACAAAGTTCTGGGTTCATTTAATAGGGTAGAAAAATTGAGACTTCTGGTTATTGGCTAAGAGTGTATAGTTTCTGACCACTAAATTTGTAGAATTTTGCTAATATAGTTAGAGAACTCTAATTACCCTGAAATTTTTACAGGACCTTGGTGACCCATTAAGGTGTCCTTGATAATTTTTATAGCCTTTGAAATGATTGTTTTATGTGCAAATGAATTCGTGCCACAATAGTGTGAAATCTGCCATTGCGCTGAAAATAAATTGATATTTTGAATTGATGACATGATGGCCTTTGTACTAGTATGACATGAGTACCTGAATATGAGGATGAATAATTGAGCATGTGAACTTATTGATGAGGTTAGGTACATATAGATATGAATGATTATTACAATTGCTTATATGTGAAAGAAAAGCATAAGATTATGTTTCTTGGACCGGAGAAAGTAAATCCAGTTTGTTAGGGAAAGTAAACCTAACTACCAAGAAGAGCATAAGATTTATAACCCTTGGGCTGGAGAAAGTAAATCCAGTCTGTCAGAGAAAGTAAACCTGACTACCCTTGAATTGAGTCGGGGAAAGTAAAGCTAGCTAGGAATAGGTCTGTGTGAGAATTAGAGAAAGTAAATCCAATGATCATGTATAGAAATGAGCTTGGTCCTGAAAAGCAGTCTATTACCCATTATTGTCACACTGGGGACGGCGGTACGTAACGCCCAGACGTGACAAGATTAGTCAAGGGCCAAGAAAAGTTTAAGAAGTAAACTTTCTAAGAAATCCTTTGTCTTATATGCCGAGTGAAGAAGTTTAGTATCGATATTGAGACCAATATATTTAAGTGGAAAGTTTAGTAGTATATGATGTTAAGTAGTATGGTATATGTATATTAAGTGATTGAATGTTAAAAGTAACCCACTTCGAAAGTATGATTTGGAACTTTAAAAATAAACCGTTATTATATAATGCATGACCACTTTTTCTTAATAAACCGAAGTGGCTGGGGCGATGATGATGACATTATAATTTAATCTTGTAATTCGAGATTAAATCTTAGCCTTACACTTGGTATATAAAGGAAAGACACTATCCTTTTATAAGATCAAACTATCTTTCGGTGTTAGAAATCGCACATTGAAATTTCACCGAATGGGTAAAACAGTGTACCCGAGTAATCAAACATTGCCCGAAATTTAATTCTAGGTATACAATCCTCATTCCTTACTATTTCTAAACTCAATCCTCTAATTTCTCAGTTTTGGGTATCTCCGGGTTTCGATTCTAGTGTTTCAGCTGTCTTGACCAGCCGGTCGGGCCCGCGGTTACTATTCACCTTTTTTTTAAATCCCTTGGACCATCCTCATCATTACTAAAATTGTCAGATTTTTGAAATTATGACTAGTAAAGCCCAAATTAATTTTTTAAATAATTTTTAGGGTGTTACACAAAGCATGCTGAAAAAACCCATGTTAGTTTGTAGGGATAGTCATCAATCCATAAAGCAGTAGGGGACATTACAAATGGTATCAGAGCCTGCACCTCTACTAGTAGGGTGTGGTTCGGGGATGAACCAAGCGGAAGCTGGTGGGCATGTAATGCTCAGTGACAAAGTTGGGAGTGTCGCCGATGTAACAAGGCACAGACAAGGAGTGACTCCTGGTAGACTTCTAAGCGAAGGGGTACATGAATGAACTAATTACACACCCAAATGAGAGGGATCCTGAGACTATGTAGGTATAGGACTATACAGTTAAAGATGGCTTATATGAATTGATCTGTTTTACCTATACCAATAAGATGCATCTCCTTTTCGGTAACCCATCAGTAAAGAACTCAATAGTTAAGCATGCTTGACTTAGAGTAATTTTGGGATGGGTGACTTCCTGAGAAGTTTTCCGAGGAAGCGTGTGAGTGAGGACAAAACACACTGAAAAGACCCGTATTAGTTTGTGGAGACAGTCGTCAATCTATAAAGCAGCAGGGGACGTTATAGTAGTTTGTTTTGGGCCATGTGTTCCTTCGATCTTTACCTTTGTAGTCGTTAGAATGCTCAACCCCTTAGAGGCCAAGCTTTGATTCTACTTTTAAGTAGAAAAACACATGAAAAAGGGGGGTTGAATCGTGTTTTTACTTTTTTTTCCTTCACTAAAGATCTGAAAATCTATATAAAAAAGGCTATCAAGATGAATTTGTAGCGCAACAAAAAAATAACATTAAGTACCTTCAAAAAGTGAACTTTTTGAACTTGATTAAATAGGAAAGATGTAAAAAAAAAAACTTTAAAGAGCAAATTGAAAACAAAAAAATAGATATGGAAATAAAAAGGAGAAGAAGGAGTGAGAAAGCCGAACAAAAGGAGTTTTATACTAGTTCAGCTAACTTGCCTACATCCAATTCTTAATCATCGTTGAGTTTCACTACCTCTTCCTCTAACCAAAGAAAGAATAAAGATAATCTTTTCAGTAGCTTTCTCAAGCTATGTTCAATGACTAGTAGACACCCCTACTATCATTCACCAAGTAGTTCTTTACCTGCCTTTTTAAACTGAACTAAGTAGTCTTTACCTAGCCTCTCCAAGCTAAACCCATGACTAGTAAAACTCAATTACTATCATGTTGCAAGTAGTATTTAACAAGCCTCTTCAAGTTATCTCACACTGATCTCTACTAGATCAAGATTATAAAGGTTATAAGTTTGAGTTGCCACTCAAACTAACCTACACTCAATATTTCTTTAATTATACAATGGAAAAATCTTGAAAATCTTGAATGGCTTCTTTCAAAAATTCTTCCTCAAAAGAACATATGATCAATAAAGTGTGGAAAGAAGATTTTGTACAAGGAAAAGATTTACAGACAGTGAAAAAAAAACTTTTACAAATAGATAAAGAGAAAACTTGACAGCATTTTTACTCTTTTGTTTAGCATTAGTCCTTGTCTTTGAAGAAGACTGCATCTCTATTTATAAAGGTCTTCCTTGAGACCGTTGCCTTTAGTCACATCTTCTAGGGACACGTGTTGATCATCCACAATCAGAGGTCCAGACAAAAGGGGTGTTTTTCCTAGTAAGCTTGGTTAAAGGTAGCGCGATCTGGGAAAGGGAGATTTCTGATGTTTATTAGAAAGGGAGATTTCTGATGTTCATCAGAAACTTCTTTATACTTTCTGAACCAATGGTTTCTAAACATTTTTCATCTAGATCATTTTTCGTCTAGATCATTTGGACAGTTGACTTTTGAAGGCAAAAGAGATGATTTACTGGTTCTGATACCAGGATCTGACTTTTCCATAAGCAAATTTGAATTTTAAATTTCAAATTTTCCCTTCTTCCATGTGATATAGATTTCACTGTTGATACAAGTGCTTTCTGAATCATGATATCTTTCCTTGGTGAATAAAGAGTCTTCACAGCTTCAATCATTATTTGTTTATGATGCAAACTCTATGAAAGTGAGGATTGAAGGTAGTGTAACATCTGGTCTTCAGAGAATGCTTGATTCTTTCATTGTAAGCATACTTTATGATGTCCAGTGCTACTTTCTAAGTCTCAATTAGCTCGATTTCTTGAATTGCTAAAGTCTTCTTCAATCGTTTAGCCTTCAATCTTTAGATAAGGATATAATTTCACTTCTATAACATTTCAAATCTCATAACATGAGATAAACATGGTTACACATGTATAGCGAAATATATATTCTCATATGAGTAAGCCTTACTTATGCTAAACGATAGAACCTGTTATATTTTTAAAGAGGCTCAGAGAAACATCAGACGTTCTTCAAAGCATTTTCTTTAAATTGGCTTGATTGTCATTCAAAACACATCAGCACAATTGATAGGTTCTAGAGCTAACAGAAACATGATGGTCTAACCAAAGAGGCTCAAAATCTCATAGGTAAAAATGCATGTACTTAATCCAAACAACATAGTGAAACTACCAAACATGCAACACAAAATAGTCAATGCAAAGTAAGTCAATAAAGTGCATGTGGTGTGATCCTATGCATGTAATCTCTAAGGTGCCAAAGAGATGGTGTAAAATGCAAACAAAAATAAACTTGATGCAAGAATTAAAACTAAAAAAAAATGACAAAAACATAAAATAAAATGCAAAAAATAAAAAAGAACAGTAAAGAAAAACCTTACGTTGGGTTATCTCCCACCTAGCATTTTGCTTTAACATCCCTAAGTTGGATGGTCAGGACCCTCATGGAGGGCGTTCAGCTTCAACCCAAAGATAAACTATCTGAGCCATTAAATTTGTGGGCCTTTATGGAGGTGCATCAATCGGTGCTCATTAATGTCACACTGAACCATCCTAGAGTTCTCAAACTCAATTGCACTATCAAGGTACACATGGGTAACCAAGATTGGTCCCTTCCATCTAGACTTTAGCCTTCCATCCATTAGTTTTTCCCAGGGCTCATGCAATAAGATCCACTGCCCCTCACAAGGCTTCTTTCCCAATAAGGGTGGTTCATGAAGCACTTGGCAAACTAATGACTGCTCACCAAGTGGAGCACCAATATCTGAAAGCTTGGGACATTCTAAAATAATAGGTGCATCATATCCAATAGAAGAAGAGAAATGGAGAAGGGGGGATCTAGATCCTTACAGAGCATATTTCCACAAGTATCATCAACTAAAGAGTCAATGACATCAATGCCAAACACAGAGTGTTTCTCATAAGGGTACTTTATTGCAGTAGATAAGCAAAATTAGATCTTCATGTCCCTATACTCCATGGATAATGTGCCAGGATAAATATCAATCATGGTTCTAACAGTTTTCAAAAATGATCTAACTAGGGTTAATATATGTTGGCTGGCATTGGTACGATCAAGTACATAGAAATCAACAAGGAATATTAAATCAGTTACTTGTACCAAAATATCTTCCAATACTCCTTCTTGTAACACCTCGATTTTTTCCTGTGTACAAATGATCAAAATGCCCCTAAGGTCATTTTTACCCGGGAATCGAGGAAAGCCGGTCCAGGCAAACCTCGAGTGGATGTTTTAATGTTTGAAGGGGATTAATTGTGTTATGGATAATGCTAGAGATGAAAATTTTAATTTTTGATTTTTTCGTGCAAAATTATCAAAATAGCCCTGTGGCAAATTAATGCAGAATTAATTGCCAATTGGGCCCGAACTTCACTCAGAAGGTTGGAATGTCATTTTTAAGAGTTGTTTAATATCTGTATAAGCCCGGGTGGTCCCGGGGAGTTTTTGTGCATAGTTTTTGTGCAAAATTATCATTTTGCCCCTAACTAGTGCATTATGTAACATTTTCCCAAGTACAACGTCATCCTTAAGTCATGACATTGGACTCGAGAGTTGTTACTTATAAATTAGCAGACCTTTCTTAAATAACTATAGCAAATTCGATGGATTCATGTAATAACTAGCACAATTCGATTAAAATATATAACAAAGATATCAGTCAGTTACATAATGAAGCCTTAATAGATATACAATCCCTATTACATTTACATACTCATATGCCTACAACTATATACAACATAATAAAAACATTAAGTACTACACTGCTGCACTTCCAAGTTCTTTTGCATAGCAGCCTTTCAGTTCTTTGCATCAACCTGGAGGTGACACGAGAACACAAAACATAAGGGTGAGAATTATACAATTCTCAGTAGGGAAACTCCCGAATTATGTAATCGTAATGTCATCGTCATCGCCCCAACTACTTTGGTTTATTCAGAAAGTGTGAGCATGCAATGTGTGTGTGTATATATATATATATATATATATATATATATATCAAATGTTTGTTTTAAAGTTATAAAATCACCTTTTCGAAGTGGGTCTCTTTTATTATTCAATCACTTAAAACATGTATTTCATGACATTCAGGATCATAGAAATTCCTTCAACACCAATAATTTAACAAAATATACATGTACAAATGGCAATTTCGATGATCTTTTCATGCCCTTGACATAATAAAGGGGAATTTTCTGTGCCCTAATGGGGACTTTGCTGTGCCCTTTACATAATAAAAGAGACTTTTTCGTGCCCTAGTGGGGACCTTTCCGTGCCCTTTACATAATAAATGAGACTTTTCCGTACCCTTTAGATAATAAAGGGGATTTTGCCTTGCCCTTTTTAGATTAAAGGGGACTTAATTTTTCACTTAGCACAAACATCATCCTCAAGCTCACATATACATGTATCACATTTCTATATGCACGAACATAATTCTCTAATCTCATAATACTTCAAACCTATATATATCATTCATTTATTCCTCATAAAATAATCTTGGAAGTCCATGGCATGCATTCATACACATCAAACTTGAACCAACTGTCATTAGGTCGCTAATTCAAGGCATTATCACAATTTCAGCATATTGGTAGATTTTTCACTCTAGTAACACAATTTATTTTTCATATCAAATAACCAATTCCAAGGCTATACAAATTATCTAAGACACTTCAATGTGTCCATAAAGTTTCATAAAAATTTTAGAGCATTAAAAGGTCTCTAACTATATTAATAAGATCTCACAATTTTAGAGGTCAGAAACTACACACTCTTAGCCAATAGCTAGAAGTCTCAATTTTTATACCCTATCAAATGAACCTAGAACTTTGTACCGAAAATTAGAGTTGGACCTCAATATGTCCTCAACATCTTGTGAAAATTTCAGCTAATAATTCGATCATTTTCTGGGGTAATAAAATTAGACAAATTCAGTACTATAAATAGGACTGGCTGAATAGCACCCTTAACCTGTTCGATTTTCCATTTTTTAAAAATAGTAGAAGTGATAAAGGAGACCCAAGAAAATTACTGGAAACTTTTCCATATGTTATATTTATTATATAAAAATTTTAGCTCATGATGATGTGTCAAAATCAGTGAGAAAAATCAAAACATTTCACCAGCATGCTAAATTCAGGTTTTCAGCAGCATCATTCATAACATGGTTTTGCAAAAAAGGTTTCCCAACTTCATCAAAACTCTCTACCAAAATTAATACATCAATATCTATGTGAAATCAATCAATATAACAGAATAGTTCTATCCAATTCAATCAGAAACCATTAGATCAAAATTGGAAAGAAAAGAGAATAAATAAAACCCTACTTGAATCTCCATAGCTCCTTGCCTAGAACAATCTTCCCCCAGTGTTTTTCTTCATTTAAAATTCTTCCAAACAGCCCTTAAACCTCCTTTTGGCAGTGATGTATGATGGCTCAAAGTGGAAAAATAGTGATGAATTAAAATTCTAATCGAATAGTTTAGTAGATTATAAAGAGTAGAACACGTTTTGTGAAGGGAGTTTGTGGTTTTAACAAGATTTGGCTATGAAAATGGAGGTTTGAAATCGAGTATTGATGCTCATTGAGGAGCAACAATGGTGGCTATGTGTGTTCAGAAAGTTAGCCTAGAATGATAACTTAAGGGACAAGCTTATTCGCTTAAATTATTTTAGTGTACAATGTGAACATTCTTTAATACAAAATCTAATTCTTTCAAAAAAGAAAACAAAATGAATGGCTAGGATTTGATCTTGCAATTCAAGATTAAATCCTAGCCTTACACTTGGATTGAATGGATATACATTATCCATTCATGATAATTAAACTATCTTTCGGTGTTAAAAATCATACACCGAAATTTTACTGAATGGGTAAAATGGTGTACTCGAGTAATCAAACATTGCCTGAAAATTAATTCCAAGTACAAAAATATTCATTTCCAACCTTAACCCATATTTTCTCAGTTTCGGGTATCTTCAAGTCTCGAATCAGGGGTTTCGGCTGTTCCGGTAGGCCTGCGGAGCACACAAAATACTATTCACTTTTTTTTTTTTACAAAACCATTGGACCGTCCTCATAATTGTTAAAACTGTCAGATTTTTGAAATTACAACTAATAAAACTCAAATTAATTTTTAACTAATTTTTAGGGTGTTACACATTATGGGCTTAATTGTGTGATTAAGGAAACATAAGTAATATTAGGCTCTAATTAAAGATGAATTAATTTTAATAATTAATCTAGAGTCAAAATAATTAATTGGGGTTAATTAGGGCCTAAGATTGCTTAAAAAAACTCAAAATCCTTTTCTTAATTCAAGATTTTGTGTTATATCAAATGAAATATTATTTTCTCTTTCCAATTCTTTAAATTAAGGAATAAAAAATGTGATGGAGAATCTTGTTGAATGGAGGTTTGACTCCATTAATTGAGCAAGACAACTTCCTAATCTTGTCTTGCATGGCCTTAATTGCTTATTACTAGCCCAAACACTCCATTAACAACTCCTAACCAAATGTCAAATCTAAATCCAATTCCTAATTACAAAAGAATGAAAATATCTCCCCCCCATGCCTCCATGATGGCCACCATACCTTTCTCATGGCCACCCATACCTCCTATCACACTATCACATTTTCATTATAAAACACATCCATACTCCAAGAAACATATACACTTTACCATTCACTTTTTTTGGAATCACAACTTGTCCAAAAACGTTGTCTTGCAAATTCTTCTCTCACTTATTAAAGATTTCTCTTTTCCTTCTACCACCACAAAAGCTGTAACGCTCCAATTTTTACTGTCATTAGAAATTACTCAATTACCGAATTACCGTAGGTAATTATTACATAAGATTTGAGGCCGAACAATCCTCAATAAAGGAATATAACATTAGAAGAGAGGTTAGGAACGATTCATGCGAGAGTCGCAAATCCCGAATTTCTGTACGTATAAAATGACCAAAATGCCCCTGAAGTTATTTTACTCAGAAAATGAGGATCGTGGGCCCCACCTATTCTCAAGGGGATATTTTGAGGATAATAAGGGATTGTTTGTGTTATGTGTGTTAATAGAGCAGAAGGATCTCAATTTTGAGTTCCGAAGCGCGAAATGACCAAAACGCCCCTGCGGCTGTTTTAACTCTGATGTGCGTGCCGACTGAGCTCGAACCTCACTAAAATGTTTTAAAATGTGTTTTTAAGCCATGATTAACCATTGGTTAAGCTCGGGTGACCTCGGGCAGTTTTTAAGTGAAAGTACGATTTTGCCCCTATTTTTGGCGATTTGCGAATTGGGATTTTTGATTCGTATCTGAAACCTAAGCAATATTAGGCTCAAATTAAAGCTTATTAAATTCTAAATATTAATCTAGAGTCAAAATTATGTATTTAGATTGATTAGAACCCAAAATTGCTCAAAAACACCCAAATTGCTTACTAATTCACTTAAACCCTTAACCGTAAATTCTCTAAATTACATGAATACCTTGCCTACACCTAAATAATGCATGGAACACACAAATTTCACTTCTTTGGGCTGTAATGGATGAAATTATTGATGCCATTATGCAGCTGAATTATTGCCAAAAGTTGCACTAAAACAAAATGCCAAAATGTCACCATAAGAGACATAATTCCTTAATTTCATACAACTTTGTCTAAAATGATTTTTCCTCCCTTATTTCTCCTGCAAAATTCCGTCCACTACCTCATCATTTTGGCCAATTAGAAGCCTCAAAATCTTCTTCTATAAATAGGCTTGCTTGAGTGGTCTTGGAATGCTTGGTTCATAACTAGTTTTTAAGAGCACCAAAAACTTTCTTTCTTCCTCCTCTTTGGCTGAATTCTTTCTTCAATTTTTTCAAAGAGCTTTTGTTTCATTTCACTTCAAGAAACCAAGTTCTCTTCCTCTTCTTCAACTCAGATTACGTAGGGAGTAGTTTCTAAATTTATTTCTATGCTTTGAGGAGTTGTGTTTTTAGCTCAAAATGATGAAATTATGAACTTACCTTAGCTTTTCATTTTGGTTTTCCTCTTCAATTTTTCTTTAACCAATTCAACCATATGGCCTAGGTGGAACTAAGATGATGGCTTGATGATGAGGACCTTGAGGGTGGATTGTAAATCCATCACAAGTTAGGCCTCTAAAGCTTGAAAATTCCACTTGATGCAAAACTTTAAAGAATAATGCTTTATGATGCTAAAACAAAGATTTTTAGTTTAGAACTTGAAAGATGTATTTTCCTTTTATGTTTTATTTCTTGTTAAGATATGTATTGGGTTGAATTTATAATTCTTTTAAAGTCTTGAAGGAGCTCTAGTAAAGAAACAAAATGAATTTGCATCCATGATTAAGTTTATGCTTTGCATAACCATGTTTACCTTCTATGTCATCACTAAATTTTCAAGAATGAATAAATGAACTTGCATTTCTCATGTTTAAATTCCAAGCTTGTATTTCATGTTTATGTTTCAAGTCATCACTTAATCTTTAAAGATAATAAAGAGGTTGCATCTCATATTTAATTTATGCTCTCACTATATTTTATAATGGCTAAAAGAATCAACGCATGACATATTTATTTTATGCCATCACCTAAAGATCCTAGAGCTCAAAGACTTGCCCATGTATCACAAGCAAAGAAATATGATTATTGGAGTTAAAGAATTTATTCTTTAAAAAGTCTTGAGATTGGAGCTTAAAAGATGTAATAATAATTCTCTTCTCCCTCTATGGTCTGTGCGGACTACCGCCGCTCCGGTTTCTTAATATTCTCTTCTCCCTGTACTCGTCCTGTGCGGATTACAGCTGCTCCAGTTTCTTGTATCATGTTTATATTTCAAGTTCTTGCATCATGTTTAATTTTCAAGTCATCACCTTAAATCTTAAAGATAAAGAAATGAAATTGCATATCATGTTTATAATTCCAAGCTATCACCTTATAAAGATAAGATTAAAATAAGGTTGCATAGCATGTTTATAATTCTAAGATGTCACCTAAATCTCTAAAGCTCAAGACTTACTCCTTTTATCTTAAGTGAGAATTTTAATTGTGAAGATCCTCCCAAATTTGACAAAAGAACTAGTTTCTAAATGAGTTTTAAGGCTTTACAAGGATTTTACGGGGAACTAGTATTTTATATGCACTTAAAATATGATTCTATGTAATTGCATGAGGTTCATGATTCGGCCACTGATCTGAGTTTAGTATCAATGTGTGATAATGATTTGATATGATTGAAGTTGTGATAATTATGGTTTATTGTTAAGAGAATGATTCATAATTGGTTTAGTAACTAATTAGTTCTATAATTAATAATTCTATGTAAGGATTGGATGCTTATTGAATGATTTCCTGGCTTGCATGTTATAGTTGCTGTTCCAAATAATGAGAATGCTTATACATGAAATGTTCTTTATTATGTAAAATTTACCTTTGTTGCTAGAAGAAAGTGTATCATTGTAAAAGTGTAATTTGGAAAGGTACTAGCTACGGAAAGACTAGGTATTTAAGCGTGTCCATTGTGACCCACCTCTCTTTCTTGGGAATCTCCCATATGCATGATTACAGTTGATATATATTATTCTAGCTTAAGACTATAAATGAGAAAATGTTATGATGTTTATGAATTGTATTATGATATAACATGCAAAGATTTAATGGTGACTTAAACTTATAAGAAAATGATCCTTTGGAACCATCAGACTATAGGTGGTGAAAAGGTGATTTTAGCCCCCTAACCCGTTCTCTCAAAAGGGTAGAGTCGGGACTTTAGCTTATCAAAAGGGATAAGTATATGCTAGTGACGACTAGTAAATTATGAGCTCATAACCTAAATTACTCCCAAAAGGGTGGAGTATAGGGTGGCCTAAGGAAAATAATGATGATGATAAGATTTTAAGTCACCTAAGGCACTAAAGAAATGAAATATGTGCACTATGTCCACATGTAGCTAATATTATGACATTCTTTTATGCATGTTATTTGATAATGATGATGAGGAAAATGATGTAATGATAAAGGAAAAGTTCATTGTAAATATGACATGTTAAGATTATGATGCATTATAAGACGCATGATTAAAAATTGACGAACCTCGGTTAAGTATTTATCCGAACTTAAAATGAATCTTTGCATGCTCACTATTTTAGAATAATCCCGAGGTTCCTGGGGACTTTGATGATGACACTGTAGAAGGAGGTATCTTACTGAGAATTCTTTAGCAAGATTCTCACTCCTTTTTCTTTATTTCCGTCATTGTCTCCAGATTCAGATGGCGACATTCGTCCTGTTCGTTGATACCCCTACTTGGGAATTTCACTATGATCCGGTGCATCGCTTGTATCATTTTGAAGGGAGGTGCGCAGTTCGTGTTTTTATTTACATAGGTCGTCCATTTGCACATCCTGTCCCTAGTTATCGATTTTCTCCTACTTCTCCCTATGGCGATGAAATGGTTTTCGAACATGCACGTCCACTTAATGAAAGGATGTTACATTCTTATCCCACTTCATCTGCTGTCCATGGATTTCCAGAGTATGTTCCCGAGACGAGATATTCTGAAACTGATCCTTCAGAGGACACTCCTACTCATGTATATTCTGAGAGCTCTGCTCCTACTCCCACACGTGTAAGAGAGGGTAGTGAGGAAACAGTTGTTCAGCCGAGGTTAGCAAGAAGGCCGTCCATGCGACCCCAGCCTGGTACATCTCGTGTGTCCCCTCCCGAGGGAGCTCATCAATGGATTGGATTTATTCCCCCATTTCCAGGATAGTGGCCCTAGAGAGTTCTTAGTAGATTTATGTGTGATCATGCACCCTAGTTTTAGGATAACCTTCCCGGCTTATGGAGTTATCTAGTTTAGGGGCATGAATTTCCTTAAGTATATTTTCTTTTATGGGTTTGCATAAGATAATGATGTATGAACATAACCCACCCTTTGAGTGAGGTTATTGTATGTAAATATATGCTATAATGTGATTATGGATGTTATATGATGGAGCCTAAGTGATATGATGTGATATATTCTTAAACGTCTTATTATACTCCGCTTACTCGTTCACGTTGTACTCGGCTCACGTTTTCAATTATGTGTTTAAAAAAAAAAAATGGCTCGTAATTTCACTAAATATTTTCAAATTATGAAGAAAGAACCAAAGCAAGGAGTAAAGTCTAGTCATTAATCAGATTCAACCTAGGTGTATCTGGTTAATTACTAGGGTGTTACATTTTGGTATCAGAGCAGTTCGATTCTCATGGAGCCTGAGGATTGGACTAGCTATGCTTCTAAAGCATAATACATTAGTGACGTCATGTGTAGATGTTTATCATTAGGATGAGCTTGAGGATTAGAAATACATGACTACTGTATGTTGAAGGTGCCATGGTAACTTGCTCACTTTGCATGGAATATTGGGCCTGATCACCTCAGTGTTACTGTTTTGTGTGTATAGGGACCAATGGCACGTCGACAACAGACTAGGAGCGCAGCACAGAATAATCAAGACAACGAGACAGCTGAAGCACTCCGCGACGTAGCAAGGACCATGAGAATGATGATGGAACGAATGGATCACGATCGTCAAGCCAATATGAATCAGGGACATGAGATTCCTGAACATGCCTGTTTCGGGGAGTTTCGTAAGGCAAACCCACCAGTTTTCAAGGGGACACTGAATCCAAATATTACAGATGAATGGATTCGGAATATTGAGAAGGTCTTTGCTGTAGTCCCATGCTCGGAGGAGCAAAAGGTCACCTTCGCTACTCATATTCTTGAGGGTGATGCCAGTTTCTGGTGGACAGGTGTTCGAAGACTCCTGGAGACGACCAACGTGGACATTGATTGGGAACTATTCAAGGTCCATTTTTACGAAAAGTACTTTCCAGAGTCAGTTAGAAATGCCAAAGACATTGAATTCATGCAACTTGTCCAGGGGAATATGAATGTGGCCCAGTACACCTTTGCAGATTTGAAGAACTCATTAAGTTCTCAAGAATGTACCAAGGAAATCCTGATGAGTACTGGAAATGCATTAAATACGAGTCAGGGTTGAAGGCGGAACTTAATGTGGCAGTTGCACATTTGGAGATTAGGGATTTCTCTACCCTAGTTAACAAATGTCGGATTATTGAAGAAGGTCAGAGAAAACTAAACACCCCAAAGTTAGATAATATTACCAAAAAGTTGACACCTCAAGGTCAGCAGTTCAAGAGGCAGAATCGACCTCCATTTCCCCTTCAATCAAGATCACAAGGGACACAAAGAAATTTTCAACAAGGAAGGCCAAACAACAACAACCGCTATAATAACAACCGCTACAACAATAACCCCAGTAACAATCGCAACAACAACAATAACAACAATAAAGGGAAAGCACCACAAAGAGGTCCAGCAGTACCTCCACGGCCTGCGCCATTCATGGAATGTCCCAAGTGCGGCAAGAATCATGGGAGCATGCCATGTTGAGCCGGAATAAACGTGTGCTATCGATGTGGAAAACCAGGTCATTACTCCCGAGAATGCAGGGAAAGGAACCCGCCAACCCCCAATCCCAAGCCGCAATACCAGGGAAGGGTATTTACTGTTAATGCTGAAGAAACAACGAAGTCACGAAATCTCATGGAAGGTAAGGGTAATATGCATGGTAAAGACTTAATTGTACTATATGATTCTGGCGCTTCTCATTCTTTTATCTCCCATTCATGTGTTAAAAGCCTTAATTTACCTATGACTGAGCTTCCTTTTGACCTTATTGTTTCTACCCCGACTGGAAAACCCGTTAGGACTTGTAAATGTTGTTTAGATTGTAGTTTTATTATAGATAATAGATCCTTTATTTTAGATCTTATTTGCTTACCCATGCGAGGTTTAGATGTGATTCTTGGCATGGATTGGCTTGAGGCCAACCGTGTACTGTTAAACTGTTATGAGAAAACCATCACTTTTCTTCTTGTTCCTATTGAACCTAAGAAACCCATAAGTCTTTACATAACTGCTGTGGAAATGGACTGTGGTAAGGGTGAGAGTAAAGGTTACATTTTCTTAGCCGCTAGTGATGTAGACTTTGAGCAAACTATCGATGAGATACCAATAGTAAGAAATTATCCTGAAGTATTTCCAAATGAGATACCAGAGTTTCCTCCCAAGAGAGAGATAGAGTTTTCCATAGAATTGCTTCCGGGTGCAGGACCTATATCCATAGCCCCATACAGGATGTCCCCATTAGAATTGACCGAGTTAAAAACTCAATTGGAAGATTTATTAGAGAAAAAGTTTGTTAGGCCTAGTGCATCACCTTGGGGAGCCCCTGTGTTGTTTGTAAAGAAAAAGGATGGGAGTATGAGGATGTGTGTAGATTATACGCAGTTGAATAAAGGAACGGTGAAAAACAAGTATCCTCTACCTAGGATCGATGATTTGATGGACCAACTGAAAGGTGCGGTGGTGTTTTCTAAGATAGATTTGAGGTCAGGTGTAACGCCCCAATTTTTACTGTAATTTTTACTGTCATTAGAAATTACTCAATTACCGAATTACCATAGGTAATTATTACATAAGATTTGAGGCCGAACAATCCTCAATAAAGGAATATAACATTAGAAGAGAGGTTAGGAACGATTCATGCGAGAGTCGCAAATCCCGAATTTCATGCGTATAAAATGACCAAAATGCCCCTGAAGTTATTTTACTCAGAAAATGAGGATCGTGGGCCCCACCTATTCTCAAGGGGATATTTTGAGGATAATAAGGGATTGTTTGTGTTATGTGTGTTAATAGAGCAGAAGGATCTCAATTTTGAGTTCCGACGCCTTGAAATGACCAAACGCCCTCAATTTTTTAACTCCGATGTGCGTGCCGATCGAGCCCGAACCTCACTAAAATGTTTTAAAATGTGTTTTTAAGCCATGATTAACCATTGGTTAAGCTCGGGTGGCCTCGGCGCTTTTAAGTGAAAGTACGATTTTGCCCTGTTTTTGGGCGCTTTGAATTCGGGATTTTTGATTCATATACCCAAAGCTAAGCAATATTAGTCTCAAATTAAAGCTTATTAAATTCTAAATATTAATCTAGAGTCAAAATTATGTATTTAGATTGATTAGAACCCAAAATTGCTCAAAAACACCCAAATTGCTTACTAATTCACTTAAACCCTTAACCGTAAATTCTCTAAATTACATGAATACCTTGCCTACACCTAAATAATGCATGGAACACACAAATTTCACTTCTTTGGGCTGTAATGGACGAAATTATTGATGCCATTATGCAGCTGAATTATTGCCAAAAGTTGCACTAAAACAAAATGCCAAAATGTCACCATAAGAGACATAATTCCTTAATTTCATACAACTTTGTCTAAAATGATTTTTCCTCCCTTATTTCTCCTGCAAAATTCCGTCCACTACCTCATCATTTTGGCCAATTAGAAGCCTCAAAATCTTCTATAAATAGGCTTGCTTGAGTGGTCTTGGAATGCTTGGTTCATAACTAGTTTTTAGGAGCACCAAAAACTTTCTTTCTTCCTCCTCTTTGGCTGAATTCTTTCTTCAATTTTTCAAAGAGATTTTGTTTCATTTCACTTCAAGAAACCAAGTTCTCTTCTTCTTCTTCAACTCAGATTAGGTAGGGAGTAGTTTCTAAATTTATTTCTATGCTTTGAGGAGTTGTGTTTTTAGCTCAAAATGATGAAATTATGAACTTGCCTTAGCTTTTCATTTTGGTTTTCCTCTTCAATTTTTCTTTAACCAATTCAACCATATGGCCTAGGTGGAACTAAGATGATGGCTTGATGATGAGGACCTTGAGGGTGGGTTGTAAATCCATCACAAGTTAGGCCTCTAAAGCTTGAAAATTCCACTTGATACAAAACTTTAAAGAATAATGCTTTATGATGCTAAAACAAAGATTTTTAGTTTAGAACTTGAAAGATGTATTTTTCCTTTTATGTTTTATTTCTTGTTAAGATATGTATTGGGTTGAATTTATAATTCTTTTAAAGTCTTGAAGGAGCTCTAGTAAAGAAACAAAATGAATTTGCATCCATGATTAAGTTTATGCTTTGCATAACCATGTTTACCTTCTATGTCATCACTAAATTTTCAAGAATGAATAAATGAACTTGCATTTCTCATGTTTAAATTCCAAGCTTGTATCTCATGTTTATGTTTCAAGTCATCACTTAATCTTTCAAGATAATAAAGAGGTTGCATCTCATATTTAATTTATGCTCTCACTATATTTTATAATGGCTAAAAGAATCAACGCATGACATGTTTATTTTATGCCATCACCTAAAGATCCTAGAGCTCAAAGACTTGCCCATGTATCACAAGCAAAGAAATATGACTATTGGAGTTAAAGAATTTATTCTTTAAAAAGTCTTGAGATTGGAGCTTAAAAAGATGTAATAATAATATTCTCTTCTCTCTCTACTGGTCCTGTGCGGACTACCGCCGCTCCGGTTTCTTAATATTTTCTTCTGCCTCTCTCTGGTCTGTGCGGACTACATGCTCCGGTTTCTTAATATTTTCTTCTCCCTCTCTTGGTCTGTGCGGATTACACGCTCCGATTTCTTGTATCATGTTTATATTTCAAGTTCTTGCATCATGTTTAATTTTCAAGTCATCACCTTAAATCTTAAAGATAAAGAAATGGAATTGCATATCATGTTTATAATTCCAAGCTATCACCTTATAAAGATAAGATTAAAATAAGGTTGCATAGCATGTTTATAATTCTAAGATGTCACCTAAATCTCTAAAGCTCAAGACTTACTCCTTTTATCTTAAGTGAGAATTTTAATTGTGAAGATCCTCCCAAATTTGACAAAAGAACTAGTTTCTTAATGAGTTTTAAGGCTTTGCAAGGATTTTACTGGGAACTAGTATTTTATATGCACTTAAAATATGATTCTATGTAATTGCATGAGGTTCATGATTCGGCCACTGATCTGAGTTTAGTATCAATGTGTGATAATGATTTGATATGATTGAAGTTGTGATAATTATGGTTTATTGTTAAGAGAATGATTCATAATTGGTTTAGTAACTAATTAGTTCTATAATTGATAATTCTATGTAAGGATTGGATGCTTATTAAGTACTTGATATCATTGAATGATTTCCTGGCTTGCATGTTATAGTTCTTTGTTGCAAATAATGAGAATGCTTGTACATGAAATGTTCTTTATTATGTAAAATTTACCTTTGTTGCTAGAAGAAAGTGTATCATTGTAAAAGTGTAATTTAGAAAGGTTCTGGCTAAGGAAAGACTTGGTATTTAAGCGTGTCCATTGTGACCCACTTCTCTTTCCTGGGAATCTCCCATATGCATGATTACAGTTGATATATATTATTCTAGCTTAAGACTATAAATGAGAAAATGTTATGATGTTTATGAATTGTATTACGATATAACATGCAAAGATTTCATGATGACTTAAACTTATAAGAAAATGATCCTTTGGAACCATCAGACTATAGGTGGTGAAAAGGTGATTTTAGCCCCCTAACCCGTTCTCTCAAAAGGGTAGAGTCGGGACTTTAGCTTATCAAAAGGGATAAGTATATGCTAGTGACGACTAGTAAAATATGAGCTCATAACCTAAATTACTCCCAAAAGGGTGGAGTATAGGGTGGCCCAAGGAAAATAATGATGATGATAAGATTTTAAGTCATCAAAGGCACTAAAGAAATGAAATATGTGCACTGTGTCCATGTGTAGCTAATATTATATGACGTTCTTTTATGCATGTTATTTTGATAATGATGATGAGGAATATGATGTAATGATAAAGGAAATGTTCATTGTAAATATGACATGTTAAGAATAAGATGCATTATAAGACGCATGATTAAAAATTGACAAACCTCGGTTAAGTATTTGTCCGAACTTAAAATGAATCTTTGCATGCTCACTATTTTAGAATAATCCCGAGGTTCCTGGGGACTTTGATGATGACACTGTAGAAGGAGGTACCCTACTGAGAATTCTTTAGCAAGATTCTCACTCCCTTTTCTTTATTTCCGTCATTGTCTCCAGATTCAAATGGCGACATTCGTCCTGTTCGTTGATACCCCTACTTGGGAATTCCACTATGATCCGGTGCATCGCTCGTATCATTTTGAAGGGAGGTGCACAGTTCGTGTTTTTATTTACATAGGTCGTCCATTTGCACATCCTGTCCCTAGTTATCGATTTTCTCCCACTTCTCCCTATGGCGATGAAATGGTTTTCAAACATGCACGCCCACTTGATGAAAGGATGTTACGTTCTTATCCCGCTTCATCTGTTGTCCATGGATTTCCAGAGTATGTTCCCGAGACGAGATATTCTGAAACTGATCCTTCAGAGGACACTCCTACTCATGTATATTCTGAGAGCTCTGCTCCTACTCCCACACGTGTAAGAGAGGGTAGTGAGGAAACAATTGTTCAGCCGAGGTTAGCGAGAAGGCCGTCCATGCGACCCCAGCCTGGTGCATCTCGTGTGTCCCCTCCCGAGGGAGCTCATCAGTGGATCGGATTTATTCCCCATTTTCAGGACAGTGGCCATAGAAGGTTCTTAGTAGATTTATGTGTGATCATGCACCCTAGTTTTAGGATAACCTTCCCGGCTTATGGAGTTATCTAGTTTAGGGGCATGTATTTCCTTAAGTATATTTTCTTTTATGGGTTTGCATAAGATAATGATGTATGAACATAACCCACCCTTTGAGTGAGGTTATTGTATGTAAATATATGCTATAATGTGCTTATGGATGTTATATGATGGAGCCTAAGTGATATGATGTGATATATTCTTAAACGTCTTATTATACCCGCTTACTCGTTCACGTTGTACTCGGCTCATGTTTTCAATTATGTGTTTAAAAAAAAAATGGCTCGTAATTTCACTAAGTATTTTCAAATTATGAAGAAAGAACCAAAGCAAGGAGTAAAGTCTAGTCATTAATCAGATTCAACCTAGGTGTATCTGGTTAATTACTAGGGTGTTACATCAGGCTACCATCAAATTAGAGTGAGAGATGAAGACATACCTAAAATGGCCTTTCGCACTCGATACGGCCATTTTGAGTTTGCAGTAATGTCCTTTGGGTTAACCAATGCTCCAGCTATTTTTATGGATTACATGAATAGGATCTTTCGACCCTATTTAGATCAGTTTGTAGTTGTCTTTATAGATGACATTCTCATATATTCTAAGACCCATGAAGAGCATGAATGCCACGACCATAATCTTGGAGATCTTGAAGGAAAAGAAACTATATGCCAAGATTTCCAAGTGTGAGTTTTGGTTGGATAAGGTGCAATTTTTAGGGCATGTAGTATCTAAGAAAGGAATTGTCAGAGATCCTAGTAAGGTAGAAGCGGTAGTAAAGCGGGAAAGACCAACCACCAGCTGAAGTAAGGAGCTTTTTGGGTTTAGCCGGTTATTACCATCGATTTATCAAGGGATTTTCCCAGATTTCCCTACCTTTGACCAAGCTGACTAGGAAGAACACCCCTTTTTCATGGACCCCGGAGTGTGAAAACGCTTTCAAGAGTTAAAACACAAGCTAACCTCGACCCCTGTTTTAGTGTTACCCAACCCCAATATGCCTTTCGAGGTGTATTGTGATGCTTCAAAAAAGGGTTTAGGTTGTGTATTGATGCAAGATAGGCAAGTGGTGGCCTATGCATAAGGACAACTCAAGCCACATGAGGCAAACTACCCTACCCATGACCTTGAGTTAGTTGCCATCGTGTTTGCTCTAAAGATTTGGAGACACCATTTATATGGAGTTAAGTTTGAGGTGTTTTCCGATCACAAGAGTTTGAAATATCTCTTTGATCAAAAAGAGCTAAACATGAGGCAAAGGCGATGGATGGAGTTCTTGAAAGATTATGATTTTGGATTGAACTACCATCCTAGTAAAGCTAATGTAGTAGCTGATGCTTTGAGTAGGAAGTCCTTACAAGTGTCCCGTTTGATGGTGAAGGAGGTTGAATTAATTGAGCAATTTAGGGACTTAAACCTAGGAATGACTTTGACCACTAAGGGCATCAGAGCTTGTCATCTTAGAGTGACAAGTGAGTTCAAAGAAAGGATTGTTCAAGCTCAAGGGGACGATCTTGAGTTTCAAGAGACTTTAGGGGCAGTGAAGGCAGGAAAGTTGATAGGTTTTACCCAAGGAATGGACGATTTGTGGAGGTTTAAAGGTCGAATATGTGTACCTGCTAGTGGTGGCCTCTGAAAAGATATTTTGGAGGAAACCCATAAAAGCCATTTTACCCTTCATCCTGGTGCCACCAAGATGTATCAAGATTTGAAGAAGATGTTCTGGTGGCCTGGAATGAAGAAAGATGTGTGCACATGGGTGAGTAAGTGCTTGGTGTGTCAAAAGGTGAAGATTGAACACCAAAAACCCTCTGGAATGCTGCAACCTCTGTCGATCCCTGAGTGGAAGTGGGATAGTATCTCCATGGATTTTGTGACTGGATTACCGAGGACCCAAATGAATCATGATACCATATGGGTAATCGTGGATCGATTGACGAAGTCAGCCCACTTTTTACCTATTAAGGTGACTTATTCCTTGGATAGGTTAGCACAATTATATATTCAGGAGATAATAAGGTTACATGGGGTGCCGTCGACGATAATCTCGGACCGGGATCCGCGGTTTACGTCACGATTTTGGGGAGCCTTTCAAAAGGCGTTTGGTTCAAAGCTGTGTCTAAGCACGGCTTATCACCCCCAAACAGATGGTCAATCTGAAAGAACTATCCAAACCTTGGAGGATATGTTAAGGGCATGTGTTTTAGATCAAAGGGGAAGTTGGGATAAGTATCTGCCACTGATTGAATTTGCATATAACAACAGTTATCATGCAAGTATCGGTATGGCACCGTATGAGGCCCTCTATGGACGGAAATGTCAATCTCCCTTATGTTGGTATGAACCCGGAGAGCAAAGTTTACTCGGACCCGATATTGTGAGGGAAACAACGGAACAAATCAAGAAGATTAGGGATAAGATTCTTACTGCTCAAAGTCGACAGAAAAACTATGCGGACAAGCGGTGAAAACCGCTAGATTTTCAAGAAGGGGACCACGTGTTCCTAAGGATCACCCCCACCACAGACATAGGCCGAGCAATAAAAGTAAAGAAATTGAGCCCCAGATTTCTTGGTCCGTTTGAAATCCTTACCAAAGTAGGACACAGTAGCCTCACCGTATAGCCCTACCCCGAGTCTATCCAACCTTCATGATGTTTTCAATGTCTCTCGATTAAGAAAGTATCAATCGACCCGAGTCATGTACTAGAGCCGTAACATGTACAATTAAGAGATAACCTGACATTTAACTTACTACCCACGAGAATCGTCGACCGAGGAGTTAAGCAATTAAGGAACAAGGTCACCCTGGTCAAAGTAGCATGGGGACAGGGTGAAACCGAAGAACTTACATGGGAGCTGGAATCAAACATGAAAGCACAATACCCCGAGTTGTTCTCAGGTAATGAATTTCCGAGGCGAAATTCTTTTTAAGGAGGGGAGTAATGTAACGCCCCAATTTTTACTGTAATTTTTACTGTCATTAGAAATTACTCAATTACCGAATTACCGTAGGTAATTATTACATAAGATTTGAGGCCGAACAATCCTCAATAAAGGAATATAACATTAGAAGAGAGGTTAGGAACGATTCATGCGAGAGTCACAAATCCCGAATTTCTGTACGTATAAAATGACCAAAATACCCCTGAAGTTATTTTACTCAGAAAATGAGGATCGTGGGCCCACCTATTCTCAAGGGGATATTTTGAGGATAATAAGGGATTGTTTGTGTTATGTGTGTTAATAGAGCAGAAGGATCTCAATTTTGAGTTCCGACGCGTGAAATGACCAAAACGCCCCTGTGGCTGTTTTAACTCCGATGTGCGTGCCGACTGAGCCCGAACCTCACTAAAATGTTTTAAAATGTGTTTTTAAGCCATGATTAACCATTGGTTAAGCTCGGGTGGCCTCGGCGCTTTTTAAGTGAAAGTACGATTTTGCCCTGTTTTTGGCGCTTTTGCGAATTTCGGGATTTTTGATTCGTATACCGAAACCTAAGCAATATTAGGCTCAAATTAAAGCTTATTAAATTCTAAATATTAATCTAGAGTCAAAATTATGTATTTAGATTGATTAGAACCCAAAATTGCTCAAAAACACCCAAATTGCTTACTAATTCACTTAAACCCTTAACCGTAAATTCTCTAAATTGCTTGATTTTTTGGCTTCTTTAAGAAGCTAATTCTTGGCCATACCTAGAGGAAGACAGCAGCTCCATTTCTTCCATGGCTAAGAGCTTCAACTTGCTTTCAACTCCATATATGTTAGCTTAGAGTTACCAAAATCCAAAGTTTCCTTCACAAAAATTATTCTACACCTCAACATCTACACATATAACTGATTAGAATCTCAATCATTCACCAAATCTCAATCTTGATCCCTTGTACCTCACTGTTTGTGAAGTGTTTTGGGTGTGTTTTGAGAGCCTTGAAGTGGAGGGCATCATCTTGAAGCATACTAGGGACAAAGATATTACTTGCTTCCAATAGTAGGGTTTTATTTGGTCTTTTCTTGCCAAATTTATATTTCACATCTCTGACCTATTTTGTTCAAAATTTTTCATTGTGGTGGTTAATGATATATGGTTGTTGATGTATGAATTTTGGTGAAGGGTTTGGATGAGGTTAGATAACTCATTTTATCAAGAGAAGTTTTAGTTAGAGTGCTGGATTTTCGATTTTCCTGCAGAGAGCAAAATTTCATGAATTTATAGACATGTTTACAGTGATATTCATTGCTGGAAAAATTATATGTTGGTCCTAACATCTTGAAATATCTACACGAAATTCCTTGAGCATTGGTTTCAAGGAATACTAAAAAAATTAGAAACCAAAATAGCTCTCATGCTGTCTGGATTTCTGAAACTGAAGCAGGGAAATTGTATGATTTTATTATCATACTAAATGAGTGATTTATCTGTTGAAATTTTTATAGGGAGTTATAAACATCTTGAAGTGTAACTGTAAATTTTATCTTGGGTTGATTCCATCATATGATAAATTTAAAAATTTGGAGAACCTTGTCCTAGGCTGTGAAAAGGTGTGCTGTGACCACTAAATTTGTAGAATTTAGTGACATGGTTATAGAGCTCCGATTGTTATGAAAATTTTACAGGATCTTGTAGACATATGAAGGTGTCATAGAAAATTTTTGTGACTCTTAAATTGGATGTTTGATAGGGAAATTAATTTTGAATTCTAGAGTGATAAATCTGCTGATTGCTGAAAATGGTAAGAATGTCTTGAACTAATGATAGAATGGCTTTAGATGCAAGTATATATCATGTTAATGCATGCTAATTGTTTGAAAGAAATGTTGATGAGATATGGATGAGACTCCAACATAATTGTATGCCTACCTGTTATCCAAGTAGGCTTTTGAAAAGAGAAGTACACTATGTGATTATTGTGAGGATAAAGGAAAAGAAAAGAAAAATAACATGACTTTTAGTTGTGTAATTTTTAACATATGGGGAAAATAGAAACAAGGCTTGTGTGGTTAATAGGGGAAGGCAAAAGTAAGAGTTTCCCTCGGAATTTGATGAGTCGGTAGACATATCAACATATAGGAATGAGCTCATGTCCTAGTAATCAATAGTTCTTGTGGAGTGACTCCACTACGGATACCACTTGATATGAGATTAAGCCTTCCCTATGTTAATGAAAAATGATAATTGCACTAAATTGAATTCCACGAGTTGCAAGAGAAAGACACTTGTTTACTACCCCTTTTGCATCCGACTTTATATGATTTATGCACATTGGTATTTATGCACATAATTTAGCATGATGAATTCAATATGAATGAATTTATTGGTTATATCATGTTCACATTTGAGGGAGTACCCTACTGAGAATTTTATAATATTCTCATCCTTACGCTGCATGTATTTATGTTGTATTCAGATTCTAAGGATGCCGTCGATGATAATCTTCCTTGACTCGCCCCAGTGGCAGTGGCATTATGACCCAGCCTTAGACTTCTTATATGTTGTTAGCATACTCCTAGATTAGAGTGTACGTGTTCTTTAGCCGTTCATTTAGTACTTCTATTTTCTCTGCTCAGTTCGACCCAGGTTTTCCTTATGCTGAGGTGCCTCTAGAAATGGCACACCCTGATGTATTTGTAGCTCCACCTGCACCACCTATGTCCCCTCCTGGAGATGATCTTTCATCCTCTTCCTCTTACTCCGATCCACCAGTTGATCTTGATGCCCCAGCTGGGGGCAATGCCATTGCACCTGTAACATCCTCCCAAGTACAACGTCATCCTTAAGTCATGACATGAGACTTGAGAGTTGTTACTTATAAACTATTGAACCTTTCTTAAATAACTATAGCAAATGCGATAAGATCGCGTAATAACTAACGTAATTTGGTTAAAAAATATAACAAAGAAACACAACATTTATTGAATACATAGCTAAGTACAAAAGGAAGCTCTTCTAAGAGCTTTAATACATATATATTCTGTATTACATTACATACACCTATGCCTACAACTATATACAACATAATAACAATATCAACTACTAAACAACTGTAATTCCAAGTTCTTTCACATAGCAGCCTCATCGCTCTCTGGATCAACCTGGAGACGACACGGGAACACAAAACATATAGGGGTGAGAATTAAACAATTCTCAGTAGGGCAACTCCCTAAAAACTCACTCATACTGTCATCATCATCGCCCCAGCCACTTCAGTTTATTAAAAAGAGTGATCATGCCTTTCATACCAATGGTTCATTTTTAAAGTTCCAAATCGTACTTTCGAAATGGGTAGCTTTAATAATCAATCACTTAATGCATATGTATTATAATGTCAAGCATCTAGTAAATCATCCTAAGCAGACATTCAAAAATAACAACCAAAACATAAGTAGAAATTTCATTCTTACAAGCATTGTCAAGTAAACTTATATGCAGAAACAATAATAAATTATGCATTCCTTTTTATCGCCAAGGAACTTAATCTAGTGCATTCTTCTCTTTTCATTGACACAGGAAAGACTTAGTTTATATCATGCTGTAAAACTCAATTCAGTGCAACCTTCTCTCTTCATTGACATAGGAAAGACTTAGTTTATACCCAACGGGTATCTGCCGTGGACAACTCCACAATAGATAATTTATACCAAATGGTATTTATAGTGGATCACACCACATAAGGGAAATAGACTGCTTATCAGGACTGAGCTCATTCCTATACGTGATCATCGGACTTCATTTTTCTCCATTTCCAAATCACATACAGTTCTATTCCTAGCCGATACGTCTACCGACTCAGTATCTCAGGGGAAGTTCCTCTTTTTGCCTTCCCCTTTAATTCAATCTAAGTCTTGTTTTTGTTTTCTCCATATGTCAGAATAGGCACACTCAATGTTTTGGGAAACTTCCTACTTTTGCCTTCCCCTCACTGAATCTAAGTCTTGTTTCTGTTTTCTCCATAGGTCAGAATATGCACTGTAACATCCTAATTTTTAACCCAATACTCTAGAACATATTTAGGTTAATCATTAGTCTGTTACTTCATAGTTCTCATTTATCTTTGAATTACTTAGCGGAAAATACGGGTAAATTTTTTTTTTGAAAAACAAAGTGAGAGCCGCGTGATGCGATAAGCGGTAAACCATGTATGGTAAACAAATGTCTCACAATATCATAACATAAGGCACACCATGAGTAACACTGAAGATCATCTCATATATATATAATTTGCCCACTTATAAGTATGGGACTTAGTTTAGTACAAGGAAAGTACAGGAAAGGAAATACAACATAAACATAAACATGATCTACTCCCCTACCCGAGTGCACCTAATGGGATAACCTCTAAACAAAAGAAGGTTTATCCCCATCTTAGTGGTGTGTGCTCTAACCGGGTACTCCATCGGTCGATCGTCACCTCCTACTGACGTCCGTCTCGTGAACGAGGCAAGTATCCGGAAGCGTGCGAGCTCCTCGGGCGTAAAGAGGCGGAACGGGGATCGAGAGTGACCCCCGCGGTGTGGCCGCATTTCCGGTCGTCGTGCAAGCTGGGGCTGAGTCACGGTATCCTCACTGCCCTCCCTCATCAATGGTGGAGAGGGGGCAGAGCTCTCGCTATACGGATGGGTAGGCGGGTCCTCGGACGGGTCGGTCTCCAAGAAGTAGGTCCGGGGCACGTAATCGGGATAGTCTCGCATGGCTAAGGCGGCGGTGTGCATGCGGAGCACTCTCTCGTCATGCGTACGCGCACGCTCAAAAACCCGCTCATCGTCTCCATAGGGTGCAATCGGGGAGAAGCGATGGGTGTGCACGGGATGAGCGAAGGGGCGCCCTACGAACATGAAAACCCGCACCGTGCACTGCCCCTCAAAATGGTATGACCCGTGAGCCGGGTCATAGTGCACCTCCCATGTCGAGGTGTCCACGAACACTACGAACGTCACCATCTGAAGACGTGACGGAAAGAAAGAGATAGAGGGAGTGAGAATCTTGCTAAAGAATCTCAGTAGGGTCTCCTACTACCTAGGTGTCATCATCTACGTCCTCAGGAACCTTGGTTTATTTATACAAAATGACTGAGCATGTATTAGGTTCATTTTAAACTTTAAAATATATTTTAGCCAAGGTCCATTCATTTTAGGATGATCTTAATGTCATGGATGCAACATGATAGAAAATGTATGCATGGCACTACCTAATGCACATACATAAAACATAGCATCAAGCATCATCATTCTTGGTGGCATAAAGTGGCAATAGTAACATTCATATGGGACAAAACTTAGTGACATAATCATAATCATGAAACTTCTCTTCCTCATGGGCCACCCTAAAAGACAATCGAACTGGGGGTGCTCGGCCGAACTGGTGTCACCCAGAATGTGTCACGTGTCTAGGTTATGAGCTCATACCTTAACTAGTCGTCACTAGTTCTTACTTACCACTTAACGATAAGCGTATCATAAATCATAAATCCCGACTATCTGAGTACGGGTTAGGGGGCAAAACTCTTAGGGGTGCTCGGCCGAACCGGTGTCATCCTAGAACCCATCTTAGTACCTTAATTTTCAAAATCTCTTTAAGTCCCCAAATTTGTCGAAAATTAGTGACAACGGTCATTACACCGAATTTCCTTCCAAATTTGCTTTATGCCACATTAACATATAACCTCATAAATTCCTCATATGAATAACATCATCATCATTAGCATACTTCATGCATCATCATAAAACATCCAAATGCTTACCTTACGGTAGCTTATGCTTTGACCCTTACGGGTTTTAATCTTGAGATTTGGTTCTCTAACATCCGTCGCTCATATTTTATGCACCTAAGGGCTCATAATTAAACATCACTCATAATCCTCATATCTACATTTAAATCTGAAAAGCATAGGGTAGAATTCTTAACTTGTGATCACGGGATTCTAGAACTTACGTTTTAGACCCTTTCTTGGTTCCGTCTTCGCCTAAGGCGCTATGGATTAAATCTAAATCAATTATGAGGCATTCCCATGCTTAAGGACTAATTATTAATCATGTTTATCATGTTGTAAGGGTGCTGGACAACATCCAGAAAAATAAATGTTCCAAGAGTTCTACATTGCATTTTTACGGTTTTCTAGTTACTAGTTTCCCTATAGGTGCTAGAATTCAATTCTAATTCAAATGATACCAAGTTTTTCATGTCTAAACAATCTAAATCTGATTATGTTCCCATTAAAACAGTTTGGATTAGTTCCATAAACAAATGGGTCAAAACTATGTTAAATTCTAGCTTTACGGTATTTCTAGTTAGCTAGTTTCTTACCTATCATGCATAGGATCGCTTCTACATCATCACATGATATTTTCACACATTCCAACACATCAAAACATCATCATACAGCATCACACTCATCATATCAGAACCGAAAACATTTAACTTAAATGAGAGAGTTAAATTGACATTTCTAGGTACATAAGTTAACTAGTTTCTCTTGGAATCAATTTAGAATTTCTAAAAACTCTTTGCAAATCATTTTAATTCATCAAAAGGCTAAGAGAAGCCTTAGGTCAATGACCAAAATATATTTCATCTCCTAAAAGGGAGTAAAGTCATATCTCATGACAACATAACCTTGGAAACGGTTTATAAAGCTTTAAGGAAAACTTAGAACATAGACTATTGGTCCTTGCAGCTAGATGAAAACTCATTGAAAGTCCATCATCACTACTTGGCTGAAATTATGCATTCAAGGAATACATTCACATTTAACTTTATCTTGGAATGAAATGGGCAAGTCTTTGAGCTCTAGGTTCTTAAGTTTCGACATAAACTAAACGTGCTCATGCTTTTCATTTTTAATCTTGCTTACAAAGTAATGTGATGACTTAAATTTAAATATGCAAGGCATAAACTTAAACGTGCAAGCTTGAAAGTAAATATGCGAGGCATAAACTTAAACGTGCAAGCTTGAAGGTAAATATACATGGTTCAATGCTTTATTTTAGTGCTCTTGGCCCAACAACAATCGACTTTAAGGCCAAAATAGATAGGCATTCGAGAAATTAATTAGGTGGTAATGCAAGTTCAATTCTTTATTTTAGTGCTCTAGGCCCAACAACAATCGACTTTAAGGCCGAAATAGAAAGGCTTCGAGAATTAAACCAAGTGATGAGACAAGTTTCATTTTAATCTTTATGTTCTTAGGTGATAGCTAGAAAGTAAAGATGCATAGCAAGAATGTAAATATGAATGCAAGCATAAAATTAATTATGCAAGTTCATTTTATCTTTCTAGAGCTCTTAACAAGACTTTAAAGGAATTTAAACCATAACCCAAACTCATCCAAACAAGGTAAGGGCAAGCTTAGAGTTCTTAAAACTCAACATAATATTTTTAGGAAATCAAACCATGAAGCTTAGAAAAATTAAGGAAATGGCCGAAATCTTCAAGAAGAAAAAGGAACATTTTAAAACTCTAAAGTTCATGATCTTGATGATATATTAACACCAACATCATGAGTCCTCATCATTGAGTTCATAGAGCCATTTTAAAACATCATTAAAGCTAAAGTTCTCAAGAGTTCAAGAAAGGAAAAACTAGAAACATTTTTGCTCAAGAACAAAGATCAAGCTCTAGAGTTTGTTTCAAGTGATGAACATCATCATGAAACTCTCATCATCAAGCTCTCATTCCTTTGTTCTCTAAGGCCTATGGCCGAAAATGGGAAGGAACAAGGAGAAGAAAAGAAGTTCTAAAAAGAATCAAGAGAAACTATGAACATCAAGCTTGAAACAAGAACTTTAAAGAAAAGAATACATGAAAGAAAATCCCTACTTGGTGTGATGAACTTGAAGATGGAAGAAGAAGATGAAGAAGATGAAGAACTTGAAGAACTCCAAGAACTTGAAGAACACAAAAACTTTGAGAGAAAAAGAAAAGCTTTGAGTGTTTCCTAAACTTAGCAAATGATCTAAAAGTGGTGCAAGCTCCTCAAGGCATTCTATTTATAGAGAAATGAAATAAATGGAGGGAGCTCATGGGGGAGGATGGCTTCGGCCATGAGGTGCAGATTGGAGGCATTCCATGAGTTCCATGAGGTGAGATAATGTGTTCTTGAGGTATGGTGAGGTATGGCTTAAGGTATGGTGAGGTATGGCTTAAGGTATGGTGAGGTATGGTTCAAGGTATGGCTTCAAGCATGGTTCTTTGAGTGAGAAAACAATTTAATATGTGGTCAAAGGGGGAGGATGTGGCCGAAATGCATCAGCCCATGGGGAGGATTAGTTTGCATTTTAATTGTGGTTTAGAGTTGTGTTTAGGTGTATCTTTGATTATGCTTAAGATTAGGAATTTGTTAAGAAAGTGTTTAGGTAAGGTAAATGGGTAATTAAGGTGGTCTAGACATAATTAAGGAGTGGTCTTGCACCATTAGTGAGTTAAATCCTCAATTTAGAGTCTAAACAACTCTAGACACATTTCCTTGATTTAAGGAATTGGAGAGAGAAAACACTATTCAAGATTCCAAGACTAGGAGTCTTGAGTTCTAAAAAGGGATTTAAGTTTAATCTAAGCAATTTTAGATTCTAATAAATTATTTTGACTCTAGATTAATTAGGGAAATAAATTAATCTTCGTTTAAAGCCTAATATTGCTTAGGTTTGCTTAATTACGTCATTAATGTAACGCCCCAATTTTTACTGTCATTAGAAATTACTCAATTACCGAATTACCGTAGGTAATTATTACATAAGATTTGAGGCCGAACAATCCTCAATAAAGGAATATAACATTAGAAGAGAGGTTAGGAACGATTCATGCGAGAGTCGCAAATCCCGAATTTCTGTACATATAAAATGACCAAAATGCCCCTGAAGTTATTTTACTCAGAAAATGAGGATCGTGGGCCCCACCTATTCTCAAGGGGATATTTTGAGGATAATAAGGGATTGTTTGTGTTATGTGTGTTAATAGAGCAGAAGGATCTCAATTTTGAGTTCCGACGCGCGAAATGACCAAAACGCCTCAATTTGTTTTAACTCCGATGTGCGTGCCGACTGAGCCCGAACCTCACTAAAATGTTTTAAAATGTGTTTTTAAGCCATGATTAACCATTGGTTAAGCTCGGGTGGCCTCGGCGCTTTTAAGTGAAAGTACGATTTTGCCCTGTTTTTGGCGCTTTTGAATTCGGGATTTTTGATTCAGATATCAAAACCTAAGCAATATTAGGCTCAAATTAAAGCTTATTAAATTCTAAATATTAATCTAGAGTCAAAATTATGTATTTAGATTGATTAGAACCCAAAATTGCTCAAAAACACCCAAATTGCTTACTAATTCACTTAAACCCTTAACCGTAAATTCTCTAAATTACATGAATACCTTGCCTACACCTAAATAATGCATGGAACACACAAATTTCACTTCTTTGGGCTGTAATGGACGAAATTATTGATGCCATTATGCAGCTGAATTATTACCAAAAGTTGCACTAAAACAAAATGCCAAAATGTCACCATAAGAGACATAATTCCTTAATTTCATACAACTTTGTCTAAAATGATTTTTCCTCCCTTATTTCTCCTGCAAAATTCCGTCCACTACCTCAACATTTTGGCCAATTAGAAGCCTCAAAATCTTCTATAAATAGGCTTGCTTGAGTGGTCTTGGAATGCTTGGTTCATAACTAGTTTTTAGGAGCACCAAAAACTTTCTTTCTTCCTCCTCTTTGGCTGAATTCTTTCTTCAATTTTTCAAAGAGATTTTGTTTCATTTCACTTCAAGAAACCAAGTTCTCTTCCTCTTCTTCAACTCAGATTACGTAGGGAGTAGTTTCTAAATTTATTTCTATGCTTTGAGGAGTTGTGTTTTTAGCTCAAAATGATGAAATTATGAACTTGCCTTAGCTTTTCATTTTGGTTTTCCTCTTCAATTTTTCTTTAACCAATTCAACCATATGGCCTAGGTGGAACTAAGATGATGGCTTGATGATGAGGACCTTGAGGGTGGGTTGTAAATCCATCACAAGTTAGGCCTCTAAAGCTTGAAAATTCCACTTGATGCAAAACTTTAAAGAATAATGCTTTATGATGCTAAACAAAGATTTTTAGTTTAGAACTTGAAAGATGTATTTTTCCTTTTATGTTTTATTTCTTGTTAAGATATGTATTGGGTTGAATTTATAATTCTTTTAAAGTCTTGAAGGAGCTCTAGTAAAGAAACAAAATGAATTTGCATCCATGATTAAGTTTATGCTTTGCATAACCATGTTTACCTTCTATGTCATCACTAAATTTTCAAGAATGAATAAATGAACTTGCATTTCTCATGTTTAAATTCCAAGCTTGTATCTCATGTTTATGTTTCAAGTCATCACTTAATCTTTCAAGATAATAAAGAGGTTGCATCTCATATTTAATTTATGCTCTCACTATATTTTATAATGGCTAAAAGAATCAACGTATGGCATGTTTATTTTATGCCATCACCTAAAGATCCTAGAGCTCAAAGACTTGCCCATGTATCACAAGCAAAGAAATATGATTATTGGAGTTAAAGAATTTATTCTTTAAAAAGTCTTGAGATTGGAGCTTAAAAAGATGTAATAATAATATTCTCTTCTCCCTCTACTGGTCCTGTGCGGACTACCGCCGCTCCGGTTTCTTAATATTCTCTTCTCCCTCTACTGGTCCTGTGCGGACTACCACCGCTCCGGTTTCTTAATATTCTCTTCTCCATCTACTGGTCCTGTGCGGATTACCGCCGCTCCAGTTTCTTGTATCATGTTTATATTTCAAGTTCTTGCATCATGTTTAATTTTCAAGTCATCACCTTAAATCTTAAAGATAAAGAAATGGAATTGCATATCATGTTTATAATTTCAAGCTATCACCTTATAAAGATAAGATTAAAATAAGGTTGCATAGCATGTTTATAATTCTAAGATGTCACCTAAATCTCTAAAGCTCAAGACTTACTCCTTTTATCTTAAGTGAGAATTTTAATTGTGAAGATCCTCCCAAATTTGACAAAAGAACTAGTTTCTAAATGAGTTTTAAGGCTTTGCAAGGATTTTATGGGGAACTAGTATTTTATATGCACTTAAAATATGATTCTATGTAATTGCATGAGGTTCATGATTCGCCAACGATCCGAGTTTAGTATCAATGTGTGATAATGATTTGATATGATTGAAGTTGTGATAATTATGGTTTATTGTTAAGAGAATGATTCATAATTGGTTTAGTAACTAATTAGTTCTATAATTGATAATTCTATGTAAGGATTGGATGCTTATTAAGTACTTGATATCATTGAATGATTTCTGGCTTGCATGTTATAGTTCTTTGTTGCAAATAATGAGAATGCTTGTACATGAAATGTTCTTTATTATGTAAAATTTACCTTTGTTGCTAGAAGAAAGTATATCATTGTAAAAGTGTAATTTGGAAAGGTTACGGCTAAGGAAAGACTTGGTATTTAAGCGTGTCCATTGTGACCCACCTCTCTTTCTCGGGAATCTCCCATATGCATGATTACAGCTTGATATATATTATTCTAGCTTAAGACTATAAATGAGAAAATGTTATGATGTTTATGAATTGTATTATGATATAACATGCAAAGATTTAATGATGACTTAAACTTATAAGAAAATGATCCTTTGGAACCATCGGACTATAGGTGGTGAAAAGGTGATTTTAGCCCCTAACCCGTTCTCTCAAAAGGGTAGAGTCGGGACTTTAGCTTATCAAAAGGGATAAGTATATGCTAGTGACGACTAGTAAAATATGAGCTCATAACCTAAATTACTCCCAAAAGGGTGGAGTATAGGGTGGCCCAAGGAAAATAATGATGATGATAAGATTTTAAGTCATCAAAGGCACTAAAGAAATGAAATATGTGCACTTTGTGTCCATGTGTAGCTAATATTATATGACGTTCTTTTATGCATGTTATTTTGATAATGATGATGAGGAATATGATGTAATGATAAAGGAAATGTTCATTGTAAATATGACATGTTAAGAATAAGATGCATTATAAGACGCATGATTAAAAATTGACGAACCTCGGTTAAGTATTTGTCCGAACTTAAAATGAATCTTTGGATGCTCACTATTTTAGAATAATCCCGAGGTTCCTGGGGACTTTGATGATGACATTGTAGAAGGAGGTACCCTACTGAGAATTCTTTAGCAAGATTCTCACTCCCTTTTCTTTATTTCCGTCATTGTCTCCAGATTCAAATGGCGACATTCGTCCTGTTCGTTGATACCCCTACTTGGGAATTCCACTATGATCCTGCATCGCTCGTATCATTTTGAAGGGAGGTCTTGTGATTCGTGTTTTTATTTACATAGGTCGTCCATTTGCACATCCTGTCCCTAGTTATCGATTTTCTCCTACTTCTCCCTATGGCGATGAAATGGTTTTCGAACATGCACATCCACTTGATGAAAGGATGTTACGTTCTTATCCCGCTTCATCTGCTTGTCCATGGATTTCCGCAGTATGTTCCCGAGATGAGATATTCTCAAACTGATCCTTCAGAGGACACTCCTACTCATGTATATTCTGAGAGCTCTGCTCCTACTCCCACACGTGTAAGAGAGGGTAGTGAGGAAATAGTTGTTCAGCCGAGGTTAGCGAGAAGGCCGACCATGCGACCCCATTCTGGTGCATCTCGTGTGTCCCGTCCCGAGGAGCTCATCAGTGGATCGGATTTATTCCCCATTTCCAGGACAAAGTGGCCATAGAAGGTTCTTAGTAGATTTATGTGTGATCATGCACCCTAGTTTTAGGATAACCTTCCCGGCTTATGGAGTTATCTAGTTTAGGGGCATGTATTTCCTTAAGTATATTTTCTTTTATGGGTTTGCATAAGATAATGATGTATGAACATAACCCACCCTTTGAGTGAGGTTATTGTATGTAAATATATGCTATAATGTGCTTATGGATGTTATATGATGGAGCCTAAGTGATATGATGTGATATATTCTTAAACGTCTTATTATATCCCGCTTACTCGTTCACGTTGTACTCGGCTCATGTTTTCAATTATGTGTTTAAAAAAAAAAAAATGGCTCGTAATTTCACTAAGTATTTTCAAATTATGAAGAAAGAACCAAAGCAAGGAGTAAAGTCTAGTCATTAATCAGATTCAACCTAGGTGTATCTGGTTAATTACTAGGGTGTTACAATTAAGCTCAAAAGCACTATTCTAGGGGCAAAATCGTAATTTTGCACTAAAACTGCCCGGGACCACCGGGACTTGAACAGAGACCTCTAGACACATGAAAACATGTTTTTAAACCTCTGGGGAAAGTTCCGGGCTCAAACGGCACCTTTACCCGCGTAAAAATGCTATAGGGGTATTTTGGTCATTTTGACCCGAAACTACGGAAAACGAAATTTTTGCTTCCGAAAGCATTCAAAGGCCATTCAATCCCCTTCAAGCATTGAGTTGACCCTTCGAGGATGACCGAGTTGGTTACCCTCGAGCTCGGGTCAGGAAATGACCTCAGGGGCATTTTGGTCATTTCCCTCGGACAGAAAAATCGGGGTGTTACATGCACGATTAAAGTTCATATATTCTCTTTTGCCACATATACATATCATTCGTTGTTCTTTTCCAAATGCATGCATGAGGCACATATACACATTCATTCATAATATGATTTCAATCATGCCTCAAACCATTCCTTAAAGTCACTAGCATGCATTCATAAATGTCATACTTGAACCCAATGTCATTATTTCATCAACTCAAAGCATCAATTCATTTTCAGAACAATGGTAGATTTCACATATGTATAGCACAATTTATTTTGCATTTCACACCATGAAATCCAAGGCTATAAAAATTATCCAAGACACTTCAATGTGTCCTCAAGGTCCTCTAAAAATTTCAGGGTAATTAGAGTTCTCTAACTATGTTAACAAAATTAGACAAATTTAGTGGTCAGAAACCACTCAACCTCAACTCAAGAACCAAAATTCATAATTTTTAACCCTAGAAATTGAACCTAGAAAATTCTAAATAAAAATCCTGTATAACCTCAATATGTCTCTAATACCATGTAAAAATTTCAAGTGATAATTCCATCATTTGATATGGTAACAAAATTAGCAAAATTTACAGCTTTTGTTCCAACACTTTAGGCAGCATATGCTTAATTTTGGTTCTTGATTTTTCTAAGGAAGTTTGACTCAAAATCAAAACCCAAGAAAATTCATGGAACTAGCTCAAGATGTTATCTCCAACATATATTTTTTTCAACTCACGAAAATATCCAGAACAAGCCCAGAAAATTCATGAACAAATACTGCCTGTACAAAAATCGAAATTCCAGCAACATGGCTCAAACTCTCTTTTAACAAAAATGATTTCTAACATTATCCAAACACTCCACCAAAATTAATACATCAATATCCATATATCATCAACCAAGACAGATAAAAATATCAATTTAAATCAGCCATTAACACAGAAAAATGGATTTGAAAAAGAAGAGGTTCAAAAACTCTACTTGGGTGCCTTTAAGGATCTAGGCTTCAAGCATGTCCCAAGGGTGATCTTGCTCACTTCAAGGCCACCAATTCAACATCAAACCCTTCCCTAACCAGCAGATGGTGAGCTCTCAAAGCTGGAGAAAGTAATGGATTCAAATTCTAATCAGTTAGATTTGTAGGTATTAAGGAGTAGAAGAAGTTTTGTGAAGGGAGTTTAGGGTTTTAACAAGTCTAGGCTAGGAGTTTGGGAACTTAAATCAAGTTTTGAGCTCTTGAGAAGATGAAAATGGTGGCTGCTGTATTCTCCCCTTAGGCTGGCTGAAATTGGCCTTTAAAAAGAAGAAAATTTGGCTTCTTGGAGAAGCTTGGTTTGGTGTTGATCTAATATATAAAGAATGAATATTATAATGTGTAATTAAGTAATCTTTGACCAAAGAAAGAAAAATGGATGGCCAAGATTGTTTTCTTAAGCAAAGAATGGATCTTGGTCTTCCACTTGGCTCAAGATAATTGGATCACTTTAACTTGGGGAGCAAGTAGCCTTTTCGGTGTTAAAATCGTACACCGAAATTCCATCGAATGGATGAGTTATTGGCTCTCAAGTAAAATATAATAAATCAAAGGTCATGATTAAAACTGGCTTTTCAGGTTTTAATCCTTGTCATCCACTTGGCATAAAGTGGTTGGTAAAGGTTACTTAGCCACTAAGTAACTTGTATGGTGTTAAAAATTGCACATCGAAATTCTACCGAACGGGCAAAACACTGTACCCGGGTAATAAGACATTGCCCGAAAATTAAACTGCACATCGAAATTCTACAGAACGGGCAAAACACTGTACCCGGGTAATAAGACATTGCCCGAAAATTAATTCTAAGTATAAAATTCTCATTTCTAACTATTTCTAATCTCAATCCTATAATTTCTCAGTTTTGGGCACTTCCGGGTCCTAATTCTAGGGTTTCAGCTGTCCCGACGGGCCCGTAGGGCCCACAAGATTACTATTCATGATTTCTTTTTTTTAAACAAATCCATTAGATCATTCTCATCATTTCTAAAACTGTCAGATTTTTGAAATTATGGCTAGTAAAGCCCAAATTAATTTTTAAATAATTTTTAGGGTGTTATAGCACTAATGGCAAATGGTTTTATTTAGGAGACCATAGGATAACTCAGGGACTTTTGATGTATGTATAGTGGAAGTTTAGGAATAGGATCTCCCAGACCGTAGTTTGACCTTATTGAATGTTGATGAGATTCAATTTCTGTTTGTATAAAATTTTACTGGATCTCAACTTTGAGTAGGTTAGACTAGCTGGTAAGGATGTTCTTTTGTGGACCAAGTCCCTATTGTTTAGGAAATGACTAGTTTGTTTTACAGTATTGCCTATTGTAAACTTAACAACAATGTCTATATATGTATATATTGGCTTTGCAACATATACGTCTACATTGTTTCATTTCAATTATTTTTGACTAGTATAGATTGTAAATGTAAGTAATACTTTTCTAATTACTATGTTGATACTCAAGTAAAATATGGTAATTAGGAGGGTGTTACATAAGGACTCAAAGATTAAAACAAGACTTGCATTATCACCAAATTAATTCTCAAAGCCTTTCTATTTCGGCCTTAAAGTCGATTGTTGCTGGGCCTAGAGCACTAAAATAAAGAAATGAACTTGGATTGCATATTTATTTCAAGTCTTGCATATTTACTTTCAACCCTTGCATATTTACTTCAAGTTTTGCATATTTATTTCCAAGTCTGGCATATTTACTTTAAAGTTCTCACTTTACTTTATAATGAAGAATAAAAATGAAGTGCATAGTATGTTTATATTTTGTCATCACTTAAAGACTTTAGAGCTCAAAGACTTGCCCATTTTATCTTGCAACACCCCGATTTTCTATCTGAGTAAAATGACCAAAATGCCCTTGAGGTCATTTTTCACCCGGAACTTGAGGATAGCCGGCCCGGCAGTCCTCTAAGGGTCAACTCAATGTTTGAAGGGGATTAGATGATCCTCGAGTGATTTCGGAAACGAAAAACTTGTTTTCTGCAGTTTTGGGTCAAAATGACCATAATACCCCTATAACGTTTTACGTGGATAAAGGTGCTATTCGAGCCCGAAACTTTCTTCAAAGGTTTAAAATGACGTTTTCATGTGTTTAAAATTATTTGTTTAAGTCCCGGTAGTCCCGGGTAGTTTTGTGTAAAATTATGATTTTGCCCCTGGCATAGTGCCATTTGAGCTTAATGATGTAATTAAGCAAACCTAAACACTATTCACATTTTTTTTTTTGGCTGATTTCTTGAATCATTCTCATCATGTCTACATATGTCAAAATCTTAAAATTCTCATTAATAAAACCTCATTTAATTTCCAAAGATGATTAGGGTGTTACACCATCACTTCATAATACCAAGATTAAAATAAGGATTGCATTTGCATGTTTAAATTTACGTCATCACCTAAATAATCCTAGAGCTCAAGACTTATTCCTCCTAACTCACAAATGAATTTCGATCCCATATGCTTTTACCTTTATGAATGGGTGTTTCCATTTAAGGAGTTAGAGATTTGAAAGAGGCCTTATTGATGATGAATCTTGTTTATGTGATGTGTGAAAAGTTTTGAAAGGTTGTAAGCCCCAAAGGGTTTAAATATGTGTTTGGTTTTAAGGAAGATGATGGAATGATGTTAAAAGGTTTCTAGAATAAATGGGCAATTTTAAGGATGTCAAAACTTGAATTTTTTGCCATTTTTGGGTTGCTAGTAAATCTATTACAGGGCTTATGTAATCGATTACCAGAGTGCCTTGCACACCAAGATATAAGTTTTTGGCTTGTGTAATCGATTACAATATGATGTAATCGATTACATAATGTTCTGGGAAACCCAGAACATGTTTTTGGACCCTAGTAATCGATTACCACTCCATGTAATCGATTACTCAGGTGTTCTTGAGGCCCAGAATGCATTTTCGACTGAGGTAATTGTAACATCCTAATTCTTAACCTAATACTCTAGAACATATTTAGGTTAATCATTAGTCTATTACGTCATAGTTTCTCTTTTACTTTGAAATACTTAGCGAAAAAATACATGTAAATTTTTTTTTGAATTATAAAAGCAAAGTAAGAGACGCGCAACATGGTGAACAATGAAGCACATAAATAGATAAACACAAACTCACATAAACATCTCGTGAATATCCAATCAACCATGATAAAACAAACTGCATATATATATATATATATATATCATATGCCCACTCATAAGAAGCGGGACTTAGTTGGGTACAACATGGAACGAATACAGCTGAAATGAAGGTACAACAGAAAAGAAAATACTACAGAAAGAGAAAAAGGAAACTCCCTTACCCAGGTGCATCTAAAATGGATATCCTCTAAACAAGAGAAGATTTATCCTCTTCTACGTGGTGTGTGTACTATCTCTACCCGTGAACCTATACTGCTAGGATCCTGGAAAGGGTAGGACGTATCCTATCCAAGGACGAAGTGCATGGGCATGCTCAAAAACTTAATTGTCATCGTTGTATGGTGATGCCGGGGAGAAGCAATGAGTATGCACAAGATGAGCGAAGGGTCGTCCATCAACCATGAAGACACGAACAGTGCATCGACCCTCAAAATGGTATGACCTGTGCTCCGAATCATGGTGAGCTTCCCACGTCAGAGGATCCACAAAAATCACGGATGTCGGCATCTGAAGACGTGATGGAAAGAAGAGATAGAGGGAGTGAGAATCTTACTAAAGAATCTCAGTAAAGTAACCTTCTAGCTAGGTGTCATCATCTACGTCCTCAAGAACCTTGGGTTTAGTATATAAAATAAGTGAGCATGCATCGAGTTCATTTTTAAGTTTCAAAACATAGTTAGCCAAGGTCCGCTTATTTTAGAATGAGTCTTGATGTTATGGATGCAACATCATAAGGCATGAGTGCATGAAGGTGCATCAAGCAGAAATCAATTAAACATCATAGAGAAAGCAACATCATGAAGGTGGCATAAAGTGGCATATACTTCTCATGTAAAACATTTCTCTTTTTCTATAACTGTGTGACATTCAAGCATCGTACTGTAACATAGGGATCACCCTAAAAAGACAATCGTTCTGGGGGTGCTCGGCCTAATCGGTGTCACCCAGAACGTGTCACATCTCTAGGTTATGAGCTCATACCTTAACTAGTCGTCACTAGTTCTTACTTATCATCTGATAAGCGAAATCTCAATAATAATAATAATCATAATAGAACGCGTCGCACCGGCATTACGTACATGGTGAATATTGTCCTCTTTGAGGCGTTACGTATCGCCGTCCTCCTCAAGGATTTGTTTCTGAGGCGTTACGTATCGCCGTCCCCCAGAACGCGTTTTCCCCAGTACTATGTCACGTTCAAAGTCTCATATATTCTTGAAAACTTTCCAAGTTCCCCAAATTTGGTGAAAATCTGACAACATAACGGCTGTAACCCGAATTTTCCTAAATTTGGGTTATGCCACAATTTTATAAAGCATACATAGCCACTCAAACATCAAATCATAAGACAACAAGCCATTCTCATAATCAGGCATGCATATTCATGAAGTCATAAAGCTCATAAAGTCTTGGGCTTATGATGTCTTATGCTTTACGGATCTTAAACTTGAGATATAATTATTCTAACATTTGTTATTAACCTTTTATGCACCTATGAGTTCACAAAAAATTATCCTCATTAATATTTATGCTTAGGAGCAAAACCAAACAACTCCATACAGATTTGACAAATTATAAATCTTACAGTTATGGGGTTTTAGAAACTATGTTTTAGACCCTTTCTCGGTTCCATCTTCGCTTAAGGCGCTATAAATTAAATCTAAACCAATTATGAGGTATTCCTAAGCATTTGAACTAATTATAAATCATTTTCACTACATTATAAGGGTGCTGTATAGAATCAGAAAATTAAATGTTCTAAGAGTTCTAGAATTGCATTTTTATGGTTTTCTAGTTACTAGTTTCTCTATAGGTGCTAAAATTCAATCCTACTTCAAATGTAACCAAATTTTTCATGATTAATCAATCCTAAACTGATTGTTATCATACTAAAATATTTTGGGCATTGATTAAGATTAAAGGGATTAAACCCATGTTAAATTCCAACTTTACGATTTTTCTATGAAGCTAGTTTCTCTCCTATCATGCATAGAAGTGTTCCTACCTCATCATATAATTTTCACACATTCTAACACATCATAACATCATCATACAGCAGCAAACTCATCATGGCAGAACCAAAATGTCAAGTCCCAAAAAGATACACAATTTGACTTTTCTAAAGCATATAAGTTGCTAGTTTCTCTTGGAACCAATTTAGGACTTCTAAGACTCTTTGCAAACCCTTTTATTTTATCAAGGAGGCTAAAAACAACCTTAGGTCAGTAACCAACTTAATTCCTCCTTAAAAGAGGATTAAATTCATAAATCTTGTTGGTCTTAACTTCATAAAATTCTTGAGGCTTAAAGAAAATCTTAAAACTTAGATTGTTGGCCCTTGTAGCTAGATGAAACTCATTCCAAGTTCATCATCACCACATGACCGAAATTATGCATTCAAAGAATGCTTCCATATCAAACTTTAACTTGAGATAAAATGGGCAAGTCTTTGAGCTCTAAGGTCTTTAGGTGATGACAAAATGTAAATATGTTATGCGCTTCATTTTTATCTTTCATTATAGAGTAAAGTGAGAACTTTAAAGTAAACATGCAAGACTTGAAATATAAATATGCAAGGCTTGAAATAAATAGGCAAGACTTGAAATTTAAATATGCAAGACTTGAAATTTAAATATGCAAGGCTTGAAATAAATATGCAAGACTTGAAATTTAAATATGCAAGATTTGAAATTTAAATATGCAATGCAAGTTCATTTCTTTATTTTAGTGCTCTAGGCCCAGCAACAATCGACTTTAAGGCCAAAATAGAAAGGCTTTGAGAATTAATTAGATGATAATGCAAGTCTTGTTTTAATCTTTGAGTCCTTAGGTGATAACTTGGAAAAATAAAGATGCAAGACAAGAATATAATCATGAGTGCAAGCTCAAAATAAATATGCAAGTTCATTTATGTCTTATTAGAGCTCAATCAAGACATTAAAGGAACTTAAACCCCAACCCAAATTCATCATAACAAGATAAAGTGAAGACAAGAGTTTTTAGAACTCAAAATAACATTCCTTAAAAAATAAAGCCATAAGTGAACTATATAACATTTTCATGAAAACTCAAGCTTTAGAGATTTCTTTGTGGTGAACATAAAGTCACCATTTAGAACACTTATCATCAAGCTATCATGTTGGATCATCCAACAAGTGTTGGCCAAAATTATGAAGAAGAGAAAAGGAAAGAAATCGAAATCATGGGAATGAAAAGGAAAGAACCGAAACCTTTAAGAAGGAAAAGGAAACATTTGAAACTCTAGAGACCATGATTTTAGTGATGTATTAACACTAACACCATGGGTCCTCATCATTGAGTTCATATAACTATTTTAAGATATCATCAAAGTTAAGGATCTCAAGGTTCAAGAAGGAAAAAACTAAAAACATCTTTAACTCAAGAACAAAGATCAAGCTTTAGAGATTGTTCAAGTGTGAACATCATCATGAAACCTCATCATCAAGCTCTCATTCCCTTGTCCTCAAAGGCCCATGGCCGAAAATAGAGAAGAAAAAGGAGAAAGAAGGAAGTTCTAAAAAGACTCAAGAGAAACCATAAACACATAACTAGAATAAGAACTTAAATGAAGGAAATACTTGAAAGAAAATCCCTACCTAGTGGGATGAGGTTGAAGAAGATGAAGAAGAAGAAGAAATTGAAGAAGAGGAACTCTTGAAACTTGAGAGAAAAAGAAAGCCTTTGAGTGCTCTAGAAAACTAAAACTTGCCAAGTGACTAAAGATGTCTCAAGTTTACTCATGTATGCTATTTATAGAGAAACAAAACATGGGGAGTGAGTGGAGGGAAGGGTGGCCAAAATATTGAGGGGAAAAAGGAAGGAAAATATCTCTTGGTTGTGTCATTTCAAGGTAAGGTGTAGGCATGGGTTTAGGCATGGTTCTTTGAGTGTATGAGTGAACAAACTTGTGAGGTATAGGGTATGAGGTGGCACCACTTATAAGGGAATCCAAGGGGAGGAAATTGTTTTATTAATTGTGGGTTAGTGATGTGTTGTATTTTTGGATTAGGCCTAAGATTAGGAGTTTATAGTAAAATGTGTAAGTGAAAGGATAAATAATTAAGGCTATGTAGGTTATGATTAGTGGGCATTCTAGCCTTTTAGGGGAGTCTATCTCTATTTATCTTAGGCTTTCAACTACATCCTAGGCTTCCTTTTGAGGTGTAGAGGGTGAATAGTGAAAATACTATTCAAGATTCTATGTTCTAGAAGCTTTGAGTTCTTTAAAAGAAAAGGGGTTTTGAGTTTAATCTAAGCAATCTTAGGTTCTAATTAATTTTAATGACTTATGTTGACTCTAGATTAATTATGAAAATTAATTAATCTTCGATTAGAGCTTAATATTGCTTAGGTTTGCTTAATTGCATCATTAAGCTCAAATGGCACTATGCTAGGGGCAAAATCATAATTTTGTACAAAAATTGCCCGGATCACCGGGACTTAAACAGATATTTTTAAATATATGAAAAAGTCATTTTAAACCTTTGAGGAAAGTTTCGGGCTCAAACGGCACCTTTACCCACGTAAAATGCTATAGGGGTATTTTGGTCATTTTGACCCGAAACTGCAGAAAACACGATTTTTGGTTGTGAAACCATTCGAGGCCATCCAATCCCCTTCAAATATTGAGTTGACCCTTCGAGGACTGCCGGGTCGGCTATCCTCGAATTTCGGTCAGGAAACGACCTCAGGGGCATTTTGGTCATTTTCTCTCAGACAGAAAAATCGGGACGTTACAGTAATCGATTACAAGGCTTATGTAATCGATTACTAGGACCTCAAACTTCCCAGTTTTAGAAAGTTGAGCCAAGTAATCGATTACAAGGCCCATGTAATCGATTACCAGTATCTAAAATGTGTAAATAAGTGTTCTTTCTTTCATGTGAACATGAATAAATGATCTTGCATGCCTATTCTCAAATTATGACATGATGATTTATAGTTTGATGATTTCATATATATATATATGAAATGAATGTGAAGGCATGTTGCATGATAAATTGCATGAATGATTATCTTTGATCAGGATGCATGATGTTATGAGTTTATAAGCATGATAAGTTAAGTGATGATTTATGATTATATTGCATCTTGTTATAACATGCTAAGGCTTAAGACGACTTAATGTATGAGAAAATGACCCTTTGGACTTACCAAACTATAGGTGGTGAAAAGGTGATTCTTGCTTGAAGAGATGTAATGCATGAGAAAATGACCCTTTGGACTCACCAAACGATAGGTGATGAAAAGGTGATTCTTACCTAAGGTGATTTTAAAACATGAGAAAATGATCCTTTGGACTCATCAAACTATAGGTGATGAAAAGGTGATTCTAGCCCCCTAAACCCGTACTTTATGTCGGGACCTTTAACTTATCAAAAGGGATAAGTCCATGTGCTAGTGATGACTAGAGTGGTGTGAGCTCATAACCTAAAAGTACTCTCAAAAGGGAAGAGTAATAGGGTGGCTCCAGGAAGAAAAAAAACTTAAAGTCACTTAAGGAAACAAGGAATGTCATTCATGAACCATGTTCTATGCACATCATGTATGTTATGTAGTTAGATGTATGCTTTAAAGTTAATGTTGCATAAAGTAGTGACATGCATATCATAAAGATGTATGATGCATTCATTACAAGACTTATGATAAAATGAACGAGCCTCGATAATGGATGTTTAGAACTTAATAAATGAATCTTTGCATGCTCACTATTTCATAATTAAACCAAAGATTCCTGAGGACGATGATGATGACACGTGCGTGAAAAGGGGAGCCCTACTGAGATTCTTGTATAAGTTTCTCACCCCCTATCTTTCTTAGCCATCTTCGTCTTTAGACAAGGCTGATAAGGACGTCTGTGGACTGCCCCGAGGTGCCGACATGGAAGTAGTTTGATGGTCAAGAATAGAGTGACGCAGCGGAAGCGAGGACGTAGTCTTAGCTTATTTACACCTTAAGTTTTGTGCGTAGTTTGACTTGTTGTATGCTCAACCTCCACGGGTGGGCCTGATATATTTGATGTGATGTTATTAATACTGTTAATGTTTGACTTGATATTTAATGTTAATGTTATATGATGATGTGCCGATGGATGTTCTTTCTATAAAGCTTATCTGGTGTTTCTGTTTATGTTATTCTTTTATGTTTACACTTCACAGTACGTGAAGCTCACGTTTTGTCTATGTTTTTCAAAAAAAATTCTACCCATATTTTCCGCTATGTATTTTAAAGAAAGGTCTTAAAGAATGAGACTAAAAGAGTAATAGACTAATGGTTAACCTAAATACGTTCTAGGAGTATTGGGTTAAAAATTAGGATGTTACATATCTCAAGTTGAAGTTTAATATGGAAGCATTCTTTGAACGTATAATTTTGGCCAAGTAATAATGATGAGCTTGGAATGAGCTCCATCTAGTTACAAGGGCCAGCAACCTATGTTCTAGGATTTTCTTTAAGCTTGACGAGATTTATAAAGTTATGACCAACAAAATTTATGATTTTAATCCTTTTCTCAAGAAGAATTAAATTGGTTACTGACCTAAGGTTGTTTTTTTAGCCTCTTGATAAAATAAAATGGTTTGCAAAGAGTTTTAGAAGTCCTAAAATGATTCTGAGGGAAACTAGCAACTTATATGCTTTAGAAATGTCAAATTATGTGTCATTTTGGACTTGAACAGTTTGGTCTTGTGTTGATGTGTTTGCTATTGTATGATGATGTTTTGATGTGTTAGAATGTGTGAAAATGATTATGATGAGGTAGGAACACTTCTATGCATGTTAGGAGGGAAACTAGCTTCATAGAAAAATCGTAAAGTTGGAATTTAACATGTGTTTAATCCCTTCAATCCTAGTCAATGCCAAAACTGTTTTAGTATGATAACAATCAATTTAGGATTGAGTAATCATGAAAAATTTGGTTACATTTGAAGTAGAATTGAATTTTAGCACCTATAGAGAAACTAGTAACTAGAAAACTGTAAAAGTGCAATCCTAGGACTCTTAGAACATTTAATTTCTGTATTCTGTCCAGCAACCTCATAATATGGTAAACATGGTTTATAATTAGTTCTTAGGCATAGGAATGCCTCATAATTGGTTTAGATTTAATTTATAGCGCCTTAGGCGAAGACGGAACTGAGAAAGGGTCTAAAACGTAAGTTCTAGAACCCCGTAATCATATATATATAACTTTACCCTTGGAGTATGGTGCTGCCTAGATTTATTAAAGAACATAAATGATAGTAAGATTTGTTAGAAGAGAATCCTTAGGTGAATAAGAGGTTGATAGAGAATGATAGAATAATTACATCTTAAGTTTAAGGCCCGTAAGGGTCAAAGCATAAGATACCGTAGGATCAAAAGCATAATGAGTTTCAATGTTACATGTGAATGTATGTTCTATTTGAGAATGATTATGTCAACGTATGAATTTATGATTGAGGAGAAATGTTCTACTTGTTTATGTGGTATAAAGTAAATTTGGAAGAAATTCGATGTGCTGCTGTTATGCTGCTGAATTTCTGACAAATTTGGGGACTTAGAAAGATTTTAAAAAACCTATGAGATTTTCTTTAGAAGATATGAGGTACTAAGATGAGTTCTTGGATGGCACCGGTTCGGCCGAGCACCTCCATAGAACTCATGTGACATCAGTATCAAGATGTATTCTTGGGTGACACCGGTTCGCCCGAACACCCCTAAGAAATGCCCCTTAGCCCGTACTAGATAGTCGGGATTATGATTATGATACGCTTATCGAGATTGATAAGTAAGAACTAGTGATGACTAGTTAGGTATGAGCTCATAACCTATAGATGTGACACGTTTTGGGTGACACGGGTTCGGCCGAGCACCCCCAGAACGAATGTCTTTTAGGGTGGCCCCATGAGAAAGTAAAGTATGATGATTATGTCACAGTTTTCCCCACATGAGATTTCAATTGCCACTTTATGCCACCATTATGATACTTCTTGATGTTATGGTTAATGTCCTTGTACTAAGTAATGCCATGCATACATCCTTTACTATATTGTATTCATGACGTTAAGATTCATTCTAAAATGAACGGACCTTGGTCAATTATGTTTTAAAAGATTAAAAATGAACTTAATGCATGCTCACTTATTTTGTACACTAAACCCAAGGTTCCTGAGGACGTAGATGATGACACTTAGGTAGTAGGAGGCCCTACTGAGATTCTTTAGCAAGATTCTCACTCCCTCCATCTTTTCTTCCCGTCATGTCTTCAGATGGCGACGTTCGTGGTTTTTGGGGACACCCCGACATGGGAGGTGCACTATGATTCGGAGCACGGATCATACCATTTTAAGGGTCAGTGCACAGTTCGTGTCTTCATGTTCATTGGATGACCTTTCGCTCACCCTCTGCGCAGCCATCGCTTCTCCTCGATAGCACCCTATGGCAACGATGAGTGGGTTTTTGAGCGCACGCATACGCATAACGAGAGAGTGCTCTATATGCACACCGCCGCTTCAGCCATGTGTGACTACCCCGACTACGTGCCCCGGACATACTTCTTGGAGACCGACCCGTCGAAGGACCCGCCTACCCATCTGTACAGCGAGAGCTCTGCCTCCACTCTGCCGCTGATGAGAAAGGACAGTGAGGACACCATGACTCAGCCTCGGCTAGCACGATGACCAGAGATGCGGCCATGTCGTGGGGGTCACTCCCAATCCCCATTTCGTCTTTACACGTCGGAGGAGCTCACCCAATTTGCCGGGTATGTGCCTCGCTCGCGGGATGAACGTCAGTAGGAGGTAGCGGATGACCGATGGAGTACCTGGGCTAGTGCACACACCACTTAGATGAGGATAAACCTTCTTTTATTTAGAGGTTATCCTTTTAGTTGCACTTGGGTAGGGGAGTTTGCTGTTTTGCTTTCCGTCGCATTTTCCTTTGTATTTTCTTTTTAGATGTATTCGTTTCTTGTTGTACCAAACAAAGTCCCACTCTTCATAAGTGGGCATATCATATTATATATATATGCAGTTCAATTTTATCGTGGTGTGCCTTTACCTGCTTTATGTTATGATGTTTATGAGATGCTTGCCTTATTTCCTTACGTGCTTCATTGCTTATCGGGTCGCGCGGCTCTCACTTTGCTCTTATAATTCAAAAAAAAAAATTTTACCAGTATTTTCCGCTAAGTATTTTAAGGTAAAAAAGAAACTATGACGTAATAGACTAATGATTAACCTAAATATGTTCTAGAGTATTGGGTTAAAAATTAGGATGTTACAAACACAAATAATGCCCTTACTTTAGTAGCAAAGGTCAAGAGCTTAAATAAGTTTTGGTTATGTGAACTATGCTTTAACACCTTAAGAACAAGCATATATTTCATGGAGAAGTTGTAAGACACAAACTTCCTTTTCTCAAGACAATAATATATCATTTACCAGGACCTTATTTTCTTGAAGAACCAAATCACATTTATAAAGATAGATGTTCCATGGACCAAAATCCTCATGTAAGTTGAAAAGGATAAGTTTCGAGCACTAGATTATTTAGGTGATGGCATAAACTTAAATATGCAAATGCAAGTCTCATTTTAATCTTGGTATAATAAGGTAATGGCAATGGAAATATAAATATGATATGCAAGGCTCAAAATTAAATATGAGAATGCAAGTTCATTTTTAATCTATAAGTTTAGGTGATGGCTTGAGATATAAACATGCTAGATAAGAAATATAAACATGGAATGCAAGCTCATTTCTTATCTTCAAGCTTTAGGTGACAACTTGGAAATAAATATGAGGTGCAAGACTTGAATGTAAATATGAAATGTAAAGACTTGAAATATAAACATGAATGCATTTCCTTTTATTATTTCTTTAGGTTCTTTGCTCAAGACTCCTATTTAGAGTAATAACTCTAAAACACCTATCAACTCCAAGGTTTGCAAAGTGAAAGAATGTCCAATTATTCCTTTTTAGTTTTATGCTCAAGACTCCTATCTAGAGTAATTACTCTAGAACACCATCAACTTTAAGGTTGAAAGGGGTAAGTCTTGAACTTAGGTTAATTAGGTGACAACATAACCATATCATTTTATTTTTGCACAAGTAAGACTTATCAAAGAAAACCAAGTGACACCTAGATTTGTGCAAAAACTCTTAGAAGTGAAACCTTCAAGCTTTAGAGGTCAAGTAAATGATGGTTTTGCAACCAACATCTAAGATCCTCATCATCAAGCCATGGTTTTTCAAGAATAAGGCCATCAAGGCCCAAAAAGAAAAAGAAGAAAAGGAAACCTTTAGGCCAAAAAAGAGAGGAAGAAAAAGGATGAACCAACATTTCAACATTCTAACCAAAATGATTCAAAAGAAAAGAATGAAAACTTTAAAACAGCTCCCTACCAAAGGTATTTTTCTTGAAGGATGAAAGAGAGCTTGATCTTCAAAAGAAATGAGAAGAACAATCTTTCCCTTGGGCAAGGAAATGATTTCGACCACTAGAGGAAAAGAAAGGAAGAAAGGTTTGTCTTGGGTTTTTGTCTAAGAAGCGGAAAGGTTAAGTGTTTTAAGGGTGGTTGATGGTGGCTTGGGGTTGAGATGTGGTGGTTAAGGGTGGTGCTCTTGGAGGAATAAAGAAGAAGAAGAAGAAGAGAACTCTTGAGAGCTAGAGAGAAAACTTGAGAAATCTTGAACTTGAGGTTTGCAAGAAAATGAGCAAATGGCTTTTTGGAGAGCTTCCTTGTATTTATAGAAAAACTCAACATGAGGGGATGAGGGGGAGGTGAGTGATGTAACATCCCCTGCTGCTTTATGGATTGACGACTGTCCCCATAAACCAACACGGGTCTTTTCAGCGTGCTTTGTCCTCACTCACACGCTTCCTGGGAAAACTTCCCAGGAGGTCACCCATCCCAAAATTGCTCCAAGTCAAGCACGCTTAACTGTGGAGTTCTTTCAGTTTGGGCTACCGAAAAGAAGATGCATCTTGTTGGTATAGGTAGTACAAATCAATTCATATAAGCCCTCCTTAACTGTATAGTCCCATACCTATACAGTCCTAGGATCCCTCTCATTCGGGTGTGTAATCGGTTCATTCATGTACCCCTCCGCTTTCGAAGTCTGCCAGGAGCCGCTCCTTGTCCGTGCCTCCTTGCACCGGCGATCACTCCCCGACTTCGCAATCCCCAGGCGTTACATGAAATGTAACACCCTAGTAATTAACCAGATACACCTAGGTTGAATCTGATTAATGACTAGACTTTACTCCTTGCTTTGGTTCTTTCATCATAATTTGAAAATACTTAGTGAAATTACGAGCCATTTTTTTTTTTAAACACATAATTGAAAACAAGAGCCGAGTACAACGTGAACGAGTAAGCGGAGTATAATAAGACGTTTAAGAATATATCACATCATATCACTTAGGCTCCATCATATAACATCCATAAGCACATTATAGCATATATTTACATACAATAACCTCACTCAAAGGGTGGGTTATGTTCATACATCATTATCTTATGCAAACCCATAAAAGAAAATATACTTAAGGAAATTCATGCCCCTAAACTAGATAACTCCATAAGCCGGGAAGGTTATCCTAAAACTAGGGTGCATGATCACACATAAATCTACTAAGAACTCTCTAGGGCCACTGTCCCGAAATGGGGAATAAATCCAATCCATCGATGAGCTCCTCGGGAGGGACACACGAGATGCACCAAGTCAGTCGCATGGACGGCCTTCTTGCTAACCTCGGCTGAACAACTGTTTCCTCACTACCCTCTCTTACACGTGTGGGAGTAGGAGCAGAGCTCTCAGAATATACATGAGTAGGAGTGTCCTCTGAAGGATCAGTTTCAGAATATCTCGTCTCGAACATACTGGAAATCCATGGACAGCAGATGAAGCGGGATAAGAACGTAACATCCTTTCATCAAGTGGACGTGCATGTTCGAAAACCATTTCATCGCCATAGGGAGAAGTAGGAGAAAATCGATAACTAGGGACAGGATGTGCAAATGGACGACCTATGTAAATAAAAACACGAACTGCGCACCTCCCTTCAAAATGATACGAGCGATGGACCGGATCATAGTGAAATTCCCAAGTAGGGGTATCAAGGAACAGGACGAATGTCGCCATCTGAATCTGGAGACAATCACGGAAATAAAGAAAAGGGAGTGAGAATCTTGCTAAAGAATTCTCAGTAAGGTACCTCCTTCTACAGTGTCATCATCAAAGTCCCCAGGAACCTCGAGATTATTCTAAAATAGTGAGCATGCAAAGATTCATTTTAAGTTCGAACAAATACTTAACCGAGGTTCATCAATTTTTAATCATGCGTCTTATAATGCATCTTATTCTTAACATGTCATATTTACAATGAACTTTTCCTTTATCATTACATCATATTCCTCATCATCATTATCAAAATAACATGCATAAAAGAACGTCATATAATATTAGCTACACATGGACACAGTGCACATATTTCATTTCTTTAGTGCCTTAGGTGACTTAAAATCTTATCATCATCATTATTTTCCTTGGGCCACCCTATACTCCACCCTTTTAGGAGTAATTTAGGTTATGAGCTCATACTTTACTAGTCGTCACTAGCATATACTTATCCCTTTTGATAAGCTAAAGTCCCGACTCTACCCTTTTGAGAGAACGGGTTAGGGGGCTAAAATCACCTTTTCACCACCTATAGTCTGATGGTTCCAAAGGATCATTTTCTTATAAGTTTAAGTCACCATTAAATCTTTGCATGTTATATCATAATACAATTCATAAACATCATAACATTTTCTCATTTATAGTCTTAAGCTAGAATAATATATATCAATCAGCAATCATGCATATGGGAGATTCCCAAGAAAGAGAGGTGGGTCACAATGGACACGCTTAAATACCAAGTCTTTCCTTAGCCGTAACCTTTCCAAATTACACTTTTACAATGATACACTTTCTTCTAGCAACAAAGGTGAATTTTACATAATAAAGAACATTTCATGTATAAGCATTCTTATTATTTGCAACAAAGAACTATAACATGCAAGCCAGAAATCATTCAATGATATCAAGTACTTAATAAGCATCCAATCCTTACATAGAATTATCAATTATAGAACTAATTAGTTACTAAACCAATTATGAATCATTCTCTTAACAATAAACCATAATTATCACAACTTCAATCATATCAAATCATTATCACACATTGATACTAAACTCGGATCGCTGGCTGAATCATGAACCTCATGCAATTACATAGAATCATATTTTAAGTGCATATAAAATACTAGTTCCTCGTAAAATCCTTGCAAAGCCTTAAAACTCATTTAGAAACTAGTTCTTTTGTCAAATTTGGGAGGATCTTCACAATTAAAATTCTCACTTAAGATAAAAGGAGTAAGTCTTGAGCTTTAGAGATTTAGGTGACATCTTAGAATTATAAACATGCTATGCAACCTTATTTTAATCTTATCTTTATAAGGTGATAGCTTGGAATTATAAACATGATATGCAATTCCATTTCTTTATCTTTAAGATTTAAGGTGATGACTTGAAAATTAAACATGATGCAAGAACTTGAAATATAAACATGATACAAGAAACTGGAGCGCGGTAATCCGCACAGACGATGAGAGGGAGAAGAGAATATTAAGAAACCTGAGCGGCGGTAGTCCGCACAGACCAAGAGAGAGGAGAAGAGAATATTAAGAAACCGGAGCTGGTAGTCCATACAGACCAGTAGAGGTAGAAGAGAATTATTATTACATCTGTTTAAGCTCCAATCTCAAGACTTTTTAAAGAATAAATTCTTTAACTCCAATAATCATATTTCTTTGCTTGTGATACATGGGCAAGTCTTTAAGCTCTAGGATCTTTAGGTGATGGCATAAAATAAACATGTCATGCGTTGATTCTTTTAGCCATTATAAAATATAGTGAGAGCATAAATTAAATATGAGATGCAACCTCTTAATTATCTTGAAAGATTAAGTGATGACTTGAAACATAAACATGAAATACAAGCTTGGAATTTAAACATGAGAAATGCAAGTTCATTTATTCATTCTTGAAAATTTAGTGATGACATAGAAGTTAATCATGGATGCAAATTCATTTTGTTTCTTTACTAGAGCTCCTTCAAGACTTTAAAAGAATTATAAATTCAACCCAATACATATCTTAACAAGAAATAAAACATAAAAGGAAAATACATCTTTCAAGTTCTAAACTAAAAATCTTTGTTTTAGCATCATAAAGCATTATTCTTTAAAGTTTTGCATCAAGTGGAATTTTCAAGCTTTAGAGGCCTAACTTGTGATGGATTTACAACCCACCCTCAAGGTCCTCATCATCAAGCCATCATCTTAGTTCCACCTAGGCCATATGGTTGAATTGGTTAAAGAAAAATTGAAGAGGGAAAACCAAAATGAAAAGCTAAGGTAAGTTCATAATTTCATCATTTTGAGCTAAAAACACAACTCCTCAAAGCATAGAAATAAATTTAGAAACTACTCCCTACCTGATCTGAGTTGAAGAAGAGGAAGAGAACTTGGTTTCTTGAAGTGAAATGAAACAAAATCTCTTTGAAAAAATTGAAGAAAGAATTCAGCCAAAGAGGAGGAAGAAAGAAAGTTTTTGGTGCTCCTAAAAACTAGTTATGAACCAAGCATTCCAAGACCACTCAAGCAAGCCTATTTATAGAAGATTTTGAGGCTTCTAATTGGCCAAAATGATGAGGTAGTGGACGGAATTTTGCAGGAGAAATAAGGGAGGAAAAATCATTTTAGACAAAGTTGTATGAAATTAAGGAATTATGTCTCTTATGGTGACATTTTGGCATTTTGTTTTAGTGCAACTTTTGGCAATAATTCAGCTGCATAATGGCATCAATAATTTCGTCCATTACAGCCCAAAGAAGTGAAATTTGTGTGTTCCATGCATTATTTAGGTGTAGGCAAGATATTCATGTAATTTATAGAATTTACTGCTAAGGGTTTAAGTGAATTAGTAAGCAATTTGGGTGTTTTTGAGCAATTTTGGGTTCTAATCAATCTAAATACATAATTTTGACTCTAGATTAATATTTAGAATTTAATAAGCTTTAGTTTGAGCCTAATATTGCTTAGGTTTCGGTATACCAATCAAAAATCCCGAAATTCGCAAAAGTGCCCAAAAACAGGGCAAAATCGTACTTTCACTTAAAAGCGTCCGAGGCCACCCGAGCTTAACCAATGGTTAATCATGGCTTAAAAACACATTTTAAAACATTTTAGTGAGGTTCGGGCTCAGTCGGCACGCACATCGGAGTTAAAACAGCCGTAGGGGCATTTTGGTCATTTCGCGCGTCGAAACTCAAAATTGAGATCCTTCTGCTCTATTAACACACATAACACAAACAATCCCTTATTATCCTCAAAATATCCCCTTGAGAATAGGTGGGGCCCACGATCCTCATTTTCTGAGTAAAATAACTTCAGGGGCATTTTGGTCATTTTATACGTCTGAAATTGGCATTTGCGACTCTCGCATGAATCGTTCCTAACCTCTCTTCTAACGTTATATTCCTTTATTGAGGATTGTTCGGCCTCAAATCTTATGTAATAATTACCTACGGTAATTGAGTAATTTCTAATGACAGTAAAAATTACAGTAAAAATTGGGGCGTTACAAGTGACCGGCCATTGGAGGAAAAAGAAGAGAAAAATATCTCTTTGTGTGTGTGTCATTCCGAGGCATGGCTAGGTATGGGCTTAGGTATAATTCATGGTATGGTTCTTTAAGTGTATTTTAATTGAAATTCAACATGTGATGGAATAAATGTGGAGGAGTGGTCGACAGCTTCATAGAGGATTTGGGGAGGAAAATTTCCCATTTCATTTGGGTTATGACATGGTTTAGGGAATAGGTTTGATTAGGTACTTGATTAGGATTTGTAATTAGGTGTTTAGGTGAGAAAGTGAGCAATTAAGGTGCTTAAGAAAAGATTAAAGAGTGTTCTTGCACAATTAGTGCAAATCCACCTTTATTAGCAAGGAATCTCATCACATGACTATTCCCATGATTTAAGGAATTGAATAGAGAAAATACTATTTCAAATTAACATGACACTAATTCTTGAATTAAGAAAAGGGTTTTGAGTTTTTTAAGCAATCTTAGGCCCTAATTAACCTCAATTAATTATTTTGACTCTAGATTAATTATTAAAATAAATTAATCTTCAATTAGAGTCTAATATTGCTTAAGTTTCGTTAATTATGCAGTTAAACTTGTTATGCCCTTAATTAGGGGCAAAATGGTAATCGTTTACAAAAACTTCTTGGGATCACCCGAGCTTAAATAGACATTAGACATCCCTTAAAAATGACATTTCAAACTCCCGGGCAAGGTTCAGGTCCAGTCAGGAATTAATTCTGTGCTAATTGGTCACAGGGACGTTTCGGTAATTTCGCATGCAGAAACTCAAAAAAATGAGATTCTTCTATTCTATTAACACATATAACACATGTAATCACACATAATCCCTGTTCAATACTAAAATAGCCCTTTGAGGATGGTTGGGGCTGGTTATCCTCATCCTTTCGGTAAAAATGGCCTCAGGGGCATTTTGGTCATTTGTACACGGGAAAAATCGGGGCGTTACATGGTTCACCTAACCAAAATCCATTTATTAAGCTCTCTACCTTTGCTACTGAACTAATGTTATTATTTGTGTTTCTATAAGGATAAAGTTAATTATAAGTGTATTTCTTGATCTAGAATTAATTCTAAGAAAGACTAGTTACTATAAATGCCTATTTTGTAAATTTGCATGCTCTTAGGAAATTAAATTTTGGTTTCTGTTCAAAATTTTCCAGATTTGATGTATGTTGTATGGGATGTATTTAACATGTGAACATTATTATTAATAAGTATGGTAATTATTTTTAGTAATGAAGGAAAGACTAGTAACTAGAAAGAACAAAAAATGTGAACTCTAGGACTTTTTAAAATGAAAAAGGTGGGTTATGTCCTGCAAATGTTAATTAAGTAAAAAGGATATTTACCACTTAATAAATGTATAGGAATTATTCATAAATCGTTTAGAAAATAATTATGAAAGATAGGTTTACCCGATTTAGAGGGATAACCGATTAAAGGGAATGAAAGTGCATAGTTAAGAGGTGATATGATTTCGATATCCTTGGATGTGTATGTGATGATTTGGTTGGCATACTTAGTTACTAGTTATAAGAATTATTGTGGCATGATATGATTGCACTTGGAATGATTGAGATGCATATATTAATGTAATACGAAAGTATGTGACATTATGTGATATGTTTGTTTTCTTGCATCTTAACATGACATGCTAATGCTAAGGTGACATAAAACATATGGAAATGATCCTTTAAGCTCCTCAAATTAAAGGTTATGAGAGGTAATCCAATAAGGAAGTGATTCTTTGGACTCCCTGAATTAAAGGTTATAAAAGGTGATCCAAGCTACCTATCCCATACTTAAAAGTTGAGTGTTAACTTATCTTAAGGATAAAAATATGCTAGTGATGACTAGTGAGGTATGAGCTCATAACCTAGAACTCTCAAAAGACGAGAGTAACAAGGTGGCCCCAAATAAGAGAAAGAATGGTCTAAGTCACTTAAAAGAAAAATTAAAGAAATTCATGTTATAATTGTTGTGATCCATAAGCATCACTTATGTTTATATTTAGTATGTTACACCTTGCATTTACATGCATTTCATGATGAGGCATGATACATTCATGACATCCAAGATGCACATTAAAATAAATGGGTCTTGATAAATGGTATTTTAGAACTTAATAATTGAACCTTGTAACACCCTAATATTTAACTCAATACACCTAGGATGTATTCAGGTTAATTATTAGTTATTACTCTTTTGTTTCAGTTCTTAATTCTGGTTTTAGAAAATACTTAGGAAAATATAGGTACATTTTTTTTCTTTTTTTTTTGGAATGAAAAACAAAAACGTGAGCCATACGCACGCATAAAGTAAACTACATCATCGCCTTGCAAATAATCAAAAGGGGAAACATGACATATCAAGAAGAACATAAAACCATAAATGAAACAACATCATAGTTAGATATATATAAATAGTTATACCATACACCAGACAAGTAGTAGTAGCATTAATATAGTCATCATGCATAACATGAGGAAACATAAAGAAAGTACATTTGAATCCCCTAACTACAAAGATACATCTTGTAACGCCCCGATTTTTCTGTCTGAGAGGAAAATGACCAAAATGCCCCTGAGGTCATTTTCTGCCCGGAATTCAAGGAAAGCCATCCCAGCCATCCTCGAAGGGCCGACTTAATGTTTGAAGGGGATTGGATGATCTTTGAGTGATTTCATAAATGAAATCTCGTTTTCTGCAGTTTCAGGTCAAAATGACCAAAATACCCTTATAGTATTTTTACGCGGGTAAAGGTGCCGTTTGAGCCTAGAACCTTTCCCAAAGAATTAAAAAGGTAATTTCAAGTGTTTAGAGCTATCTGTTTAAGTCCCGGTGGTCCCGGGCTGTTTTAGTGCAAAATTACGATTTTGCCCCTGGAATAGTATTTTTGAGCTTAATGACGTAATTAAGCAAACCTAAGCAATATTAGGCTCTAATCGAAGATTAATTAATTTTTAAAATTAATATAGAGTCAAAATAAGCTATAAAATTAATTAGAACCTAAAATTGCTTAGATTAAACTTAAATCTCCTTTTAAAACTCAAGATTCCAATCTTGAAATCTTGAATGGTATTTTCTCTTTCCAATTCCTTAAATCATGGAATTGTGTCTAGAGTTGTTTATGAACTAAAATGAATTTATAACTCACTAATGATGTAAGACCACTCCTTAAACATGTCTTGACAACCTTGACTACCCATCTTCTCACCTAAACACTTTCTTACAAATTCTTAATCTTAATCCTAATCAAAGATACACCTAAACACAACTCTAAACCACAATTAAAATGCAAGAAATCCTCCCCCATGGCTGATGCATGTTTCAGCCATCCCTCCCCCAATTCCATCACATGTTGATTTATTTCTCACTCAAAGAACCATGCTTGATCCATACTTGCACCCATACTTGAACCCATACCTAGCCATGCTTTCCACCATGCCTTGAACCATGCCTTGGAGAAGATATTTTTCTCCTCCTTGTGTCTGTAATGGCTGAAGCCATTCCCTCCCCAAACACCCCTCATTTGTTTCATTTCTCTATAAATAGCATGCGTGGGCGAACTTGTATCATTTTGGGTTCATTTGCTAAGTGTAAGTTTTCGAAGAGCACTTCAAAGTTTTCTTTTTCTCTCAAAGTTCAAGTGTCCAAGTTCTTCAACTTCTTCATCCTCTTCACTCATCTCAACCTCCAATCACTTGGTAGGGATTTTCTTTCAAGTGTTTCTTTCATTTAAGTTCTTAATCTAGTTATGTTTTTTATGGTTTCTCTTTTTGGAACTTCTTTTCTTCTTCTCTTCCTTTTCCATTTTCAGCCTTGAGCCCTTGAAAAAAAAGGAATGAGAGCTTGATGATGAGGGTTTCATGATGATGTTCATCACTTGAACAACCTCTAAAGTTTGATCTTTGTTCTTGAGTTAAAAATGTTTATAGTTCTTTCTTTCTTGAACCTTGAAATCTTTAACTTTGATGATGTTTTAAAATGGTTACATGAACTCAATGATGAGGACCCATGGTGTCAATGTTAATACATCATCAAGATCATGGTCTCTAGAGTTTCAAAATGGTTCTTTCTTGCTCTTAAGTTTCGGTTTCTTTCCTTTTCTTTTTCTCTAAAATTTTTGGCCAACAGTTGTTGGATGAACCCTCATGATAGCTTGATGATGAGCGTTCTAGTTGGTGACTTTATGTTCACTACAAAGAAATCTCTAAAGCTTGAGTTTTCATAAAGGTGTTATAAAGTTCATTTATGGTTGTATTCTTAAGGAATGTTATCTTGAGTTCTAAGAACTCTAGACCTCACTTTATCTTGTCATGATATGCTTGGGTTAAGGTTAAGGTTCCTCTAAAGTCTTGAATGAGCTCTAATTAGATATAAATGAACTTGCATATTTATTTTGAGGTTACACTCATGTTTATATTCTTGCTTTGCATCTTTATTTTCAAGTCATCACCTAAGGACTTAAAGATTAAAACAAGACTTGCATTATCACCTAATTAATTCTCAAAGCCTTTCTATTTCAGCCTTAAAGTCGATTGTTGCTGGGCCTAGAGCACTAAAATAAAGAAATGAACTTGCATTGCATATTTATTTCAAGTCTTGCATATTTACGTTCAAGCCTTGCATATTTATTTCAAGTCTTGCATATTTAAATTTCAAGCCTTGCATATTTATTTCCAATTTTTGCATATTTACTTTAAAAGTTCTCACTTTACTTTGTAATGAAGAATAAAAATGAAGTGCATAGCATGTTTATATTTTGTCATCACTTAAAGACCTTAGAGCTCAAAGACTTGCCCATTTTATCTCAAGTTAAAGTTTAATAAGGAAGCATTCTTTGAATGTATAATTTCAGCCAAGTAATAATGATGAGCTTGGAATGAGTTCCATCTAGTTACAAGGGCCAACAACCTATGTTCTAGGATTTTCTTTAAGCTTGATGAGTTTTATAAAGTTATGACCAACAAGATTTATGATTTTAATCCTCTTCTAAAGAAGAATTAAATTGGTTACTGACCTAAGGTTGTTTTTAGCCTCTTGATAAAATAAAATAGTTTGCAAAGAGTTTTAGAAGTCCTAAAATGATTCCAAGGGAAACTAGCAACTTATATGCTTTAGAAATGTCAAATTATGTATCTTTTTGGATTTGAACAGTTTGGTTTTGCCTTGATGTGCTTGATGCTGTATGATGATGTTTTGATGTGTTAGAATGTGTGAAAATGATATATGATGAGGTAGGAACACTTCTATGCATGTTAGGAGAGAAACTAGCTTCATAGAAAAACAGTAAAGTTGGAATTTAACGCGTGTTTAACCCCTTCAATCCTAATCAATGCCAAAAATGTTTTAGTATGATAACAATCAGTTTAGGATTGAGTAATCATGAAAAATTTGGTTACATTTGAAGTAGGATTAAATTTTAGCATTTATAGAGAAACTAGTAACTAGAAAACCGTAAAAGCACAATCCTAGAACTCTTAGAACATTTAATTTCTGGATTCTATCCAGCAACCTCATAATATGGCAAAAATGGTTTATAATTAGTTCTTAGACATAGGAATGCCTCATAATTGGTTTAGATTTAATTTATAGCGCCTTAGGCAAAGACGGAAACGAGAAAGGGTCTAAAACGTAAGTTCTAGAACCCCGCAATCATAGATATATAACTCTGCCCTTGGAGTATGGTGCTGCTCAGATTTATTAAAGAACATAAATGATAGTAAGATTTGTTAAAAGAGAATCCTTAGGTGCATAAGAAGTTGATAGAGAATGATAGAATAATTACATCTCAAGTTTAAGGCTCGTAAGGGTCAAAGCATAAGATACCGTAGGATCAAGACCATAATGAGTTTCAATGTTACATGTGAACGTATGTTTTATTTGAGAATGATTATGTCAACGTTTGAATTTATGATGGAGGATATATGTTCTATTTGTTTATGTGGCATGAAGTAAATTTGGAAGAAATCCGGCGTGCTGCTGTATGCTGCCGAATTTCTAACAAATTTGGGGACTTAGAAAGTTTTTGAAAAACCTATGAGATTTTCTTTATAAGATATGAGGTACTAAGATAAGTTCTTGGATGACACCGGTTCGGTCGAGCACCTCCAAAGAACTCATGTGACATCGGTACCAAGATGTATTCTTGGGTGACACCGGTTCGGCTGAGCACCCCCAAGAAATGCCCCCTAGCCCGTACTAGATAGTCGAGATTATGATTATGATATGCTTATCGGGATTGATAAGTAAGAACTAGTGACGACTAGTTAGGTATGAGCTCATGACCTAGAGATGTGACATGTCCTGGGTGACACCGGTTCGGCCGAGCACCCCCAGAACAAATGTCTTTTAGGGTGGCCCCATGAGAAAGTAAAGTATGATGATTATGTCACAAAGTTTTCCCCACATGAGATTTCAATTGCCACTTTATGCCACTATTATGATCGTTCTTGATGTTATGATTGATGTCCTTGCATTAAGTAGTGCCATGCATACATCCTTTACTATATTGCATTCATGACATTAAGATTCATTCTAAAATGAACGGACCTTGGTTAATCATATTTTAAAAGCCTAAAAATGAACTTAACGCATGCTCACTTATTTTATACACTAAACCCAAGGTTCTTGAGGACGTAGATGATAACACCTAGGTAGTAGGAGGCCCTACTGAGATTCTTTAGCAAGATTCTCACTCCCTCTATCTTTTCTTTCCATCACGTCTTCAGATGTTGACGTTCGTGGTTTTTGTGGACACCCGACGTGGGAAGTGCACTATGATCCGGAGCATGAATCATACCATTTTGAGGGTTAGTGCACAGTTCATGTCTTCATGTTCATTGGATGACCCTTCGCTCACCCTGTATATACCCATCGCTTCTCCCCGACAGCACCCATCGCTTCTACCTAACTGTAACACCCTCCTAATTACCATATTTTACTTGAGTATCAACACAGTAATTAGAAAAGTATTACTTACATTCACAATCTATACTAGTCGAAAATAATTGAATTAAAATAATGTAGACGTATATGTTGCAAAGTTAATATATACATACATGGACATTGTTGTTAAGTTTACAATAGGCAATACTGTAAAACAAACTAGTCATTTCCTAAACAACAGGGACTCGGTCCACAAAAGAACATCCCTACCAGCTAGTCTAACCTACTCAAAGTTGAGATCCAGCAAAATTTTATACAAACAGAAAATGAATCTCATCAACATTCAATCAGGTCAAACTATGGTCTGGGGGATCCTATTCCTAAACTACCACTATACATACATCAAAAGTCCCTGAGTTGTCCCATGGTCTCCTAAATAAAACCATTTGCCATAGGTGCAATGGCATTGCCCCCAGCTGGGGCATCAGGATCAACTAGTGGATCGGAGTCGGAGGAAGAGGATAAAGGATCATCTCCAGAAGGGGACATAGGTGGTGCAGGTGGAGTTACAAATACATCCAGGTATGCCATTTCTAGAGGCACCTTAGCATAAGGAAAACCTGGGTCGAACTGAGCAGAGAAAATAGAAGTACTAAATGAACGGCTAAAGAACACGTACACTCTGATCCGGGAGTATGCTACAACATATAAGGAGTCTAAGGCTGGGTCATAATGCCACTACCACTGGGGTGAGTCAAGGAAGATTATCACCGACGGCATCCTTAGAATCTGAATACAACATAAATACATGCAGCGTAAGGATGAGAATATTATAAAATTCTCAGTAGGGTACTCCTTCAAATGTGAACATAATATAACCAATAAATTCATTCATATTGAATTCATCATGCTAAATTATGTGCATAAATACCAATGTGCATAAATTATATAAAGTCGGATGCAAAAGGGGTAGTAAACAAGTGTCTTTCTCTTGCAACTCGTGAAATTCAATTTAGTGTAATTATCTTTTTTCATTAACATAGGGAAGGCTTAATCTCATATCAAGTGGTATCCGTAGTGGAGTCACTCCACAAGAACTATTGATTACTGGGACATGAGCTCATTCCTATATGTCGATACGTCTATCGACTCATCAAATTCCGAGGGAAGCTTTTACTTTTGTCTTCCCCTATTAACCACACAAGCCTTGTTTCTATTTTCCCCATATGTTAAAAATTGCACAACTAAAAGTCATGTTATTTTTCTTTTCTTTTCCTTTATCCTCACAATAATCACATAGTGTACTTATCTTTTCAAAGGCCTGCTTAGATCACAGGTAGGCATACAATTATGTTGGAGTCTCATCCATATCTCATCAACATTTCTTTCAAACAATTAGCATGCATTAACATGATATATACTTGCATCTAAAGCCATTCTATCATTAGTTCAAGACATTCTTACCATTTTCAGCAATCAGCAGATTTATCACTCTAGAATTCAAAATTAATTTCCCTATCAAACAGCCAGTTTAAGAGTCACAAAAATTCTCTATGACACCTTCATATGTCTACAAGATCCTGTAAAATTTTCATAACAATCGGAGCTCTATAACCATGTCACTAAATTCTACAAACTTAGTGGTCACAGCACACCTTTTCACAGCCTAGGACAAGGTTCTCCTAATTTTTAAATTTATCATATGATGGAATCAACCCAAGATAAAATTTACAGTTACACTTCAAGATGTTGATAACTCCCTATAAAAATGTCAACATAGAATCACTCATTTAGTATGATAATAAAATCATAAAATTTCCCTGCTTCAATTTCAGAAATCTAGACAGCATGAGAGCTATTTTGGTTTCTGATTTTTTTAAGAGAGTATTCCTTGAAACCAATGCTCAAGGAATTTCCTGTAGATATTTCAAGATGTTAGGACCAACATATAATTTTTCCAGGAAACTAATATCACTGTAAACATGTCTATAAATTCATGAAATTTTGCTCTCTGCAGGAAAACTGAAAATCCAGCACTCTAACTAAAACTTCTCTTGATAAAATGAGTTATCTAACCTCATCCAAACCCTTCACCAAAATTCATACATCAACAACCATATATCATTAACTACCACAATGAAAAATTTTGAACAGAATAGGTCAGAGATGTGAAATATAAATTTGGCAAGAAAAAACCGAATAAAACCCTACTATTGGAAGCAAGTAATGTCTTTGTCCCTAGTATGCTTCAAGATGATGCCCTCCACTTCAAGGCTCTCAAAACACACCCAAAACCCTTCACAAACAGTGAGGTACAAGGGATCAAGATTGAGATTTGGTGAGTGATTAAGATTGTAATTGGTTATATGTGTAGATGTTGAGGTGTAGAATAATTTTTGTGAAGGAAACTTTGGATTTTGGTAACTCTAAGCTAACATATATGGAGTTGAAAGCAAGTTGAAGCTCTTAGCCATGGAAGAAATGGAGCTGCTGTCTAGATATGGCCGAGAATTAGCTTCTTAAAGAAGCCAAAAAATCAAGCTTATTTGTATTAAAGAAATGAATAAAATATATTATGTTTAGATAATTACAAAGCCAATAAAGTAAAATGAATGGTTGTGATTCAATCTTGTAATTCAAAATTGAATCTTAGCTATTCATTTGATTTAAAGGGATAGGTTTATTTGCTTTGTAGAGATCTAACTAGTTTTCAGTGTTAGAAATCACACACCGAAATTTCATCGAACAGGTGAAACAGTATACCCGGGTAATCAAACATTGCCTGAAAAATATTTTCGGGTATAAATCTTTAATTTTATCTATTTCTAACCATAATCATATAATTTCTTAATTTTGGGCATCTCCAGGGCCCAATTCTATGATTTCGACTGTCCCAGCGGGCTTGTGGGGCCCACAAAATACTATTCACTTTTTTTCTTCCTTGAATCCTTCTCATCATTTCTACATCTATCAAAATCTTAAAATTCTCATTAATAAAACCTCATTTAATTTCTAAAGAGAATTAGGGTGTTACACCAACATCCAAGATCCTCATAATCAAGCCATGGTTTTCCAATAACAAGGCCATTATGGCTGAAAAAGAAAAGAAAGGAGAAAGGAAAATAAAGAACTGAAAATGAGGAGGAGGAAGGAAGAATCAACATTTTAACATCTTAATCCAAGAGTAAAACAAAAGAAAAGAATGGTTTAATTATGAAGTTTGAAGATGTTCACCTCCGAGGCCCATTCCTTTTAATTCTAAAACTTCTTGGTTACATAGTCTATAAGTTATGAAACTTGAATCATAAATCATGATGCGTAAAATCATAAATCATGGTTCCTAATATCATGGATCATGGCATATAAACTCATAATTCATGGTACATAAAATCATAGTTCTTAGAACATGGTACATGGTAACTTATCTTGGTTACTTTAGGTGACATTCAAACCTCATCATTTTCTTCCTAGGGCTACCCTAACTGATCTCCCTTTAGAGAAACTTCTAGGTTATGAGCTCATACCACGCTAGCCATCACTAGCACATGGACTTATCCCTTTGGATAAGTTAAAGGTCCTGACTTAAAGTACGGGTCTAGGGGGCTAGAATCACCTCATCCCCACCCTTAGTTTGGTGGTTCAAAGGATCATTTTCTCATAGTTTAAGTCACCTTAAGTCTTAGCATGTTTATTGAGATGCCACTTAGTTCTTACATGTCACATATCTATTATTACAACATAGGCATCTCTAAGTTCTTGAAGAACAATCACATGCAATAATAAAACTATCATTTTAGAATAATAGTTCACATAGTATCATACAAGTCATGAGGTAAACACCAATTCATCATTCATAGAGTAATGCTTAAACCTTTCCCTTAAGAGTGAAAACCCTCAATTGGGTAACCTGAAACTTCCAATTTATTTCATTATACCTCTAAGGGATTGATTAACCTCATTACCAGAATTTATTAATTCCTAAAACCTAATTAATTATGGCTGAATAGCATTAGGCAGTAAGCTAAATTAGATTAATTATGGTGTTCTAGAAAATGCATTCTAAGTCCTTTCTTACTTCCGACTTTTTCTATGATGCAATAATTCATACCTAAACCAATTATGAGTCACTCTCACTCCTTTAGACATCATATAATGTGATTCTATAGGCATTAACTAGGCTGGAACAGAATCTATAATTTCTGTACCTATGAGGTTCTAGAATTCACATTTCAAGCAATTAAAGTAACTAAGCATGCTTCAAAATGTCTAGAACAATTATCATATGCTTGCAAGGTATTTAAACATATTTAGGCCACCCAAAGCATGATTTAAGGTACTGGAATTGAACAAGGCAGAACCGAAAAGATCTTGTCATAAAATCACAAGTAAAGCTTTCTTTTGATGAACATAGTTTACTAGTTTCTCTTGGAACCTTTTTGGGACTTCAAAACTTCATGGAAGCAACATTTATCTTATCAAAAACCATCATAAAACACATAGGGCAATAGCTATTTGATTTTTCTTTTGAACAAGATTAAAACTTGGAACCTCATTTAAAACATTTGTTAAGTACTTCTATGCTTAGGAAAATCCTAAGACATTCCTTATAGGCCCTTGTAATAAAGTGGAACTCATCCTTGAGCCACCTTTACCACATGGCCGAATACATATTCAAGGGGATACCTCCTTGATTTATCTTTTCTCAAGATGAAATGGGCAAGTCTTTGAGCTCTAGTAGTTTTAGGTGATGACATAAAAGTAAACGTGCCATGCATTCTGTTTTTATAGTTCATTAGAAAGTAAAGTGATAGCTTATAGTAGATATGAGATGCACATTCATTTTTAGCCTTTGAGTTTAGTGATGACTTGAAATATAACATGAAATGCAAAGCATGGAATTTAAAAGTGCATCATGCAAGTTCATTCTTTATCTTGGGGTTTAGTGATAGCATAGAAAGTAAACGTGCTATGCAAAGCATAAAATAAATGTGAATGCAAGTTGCTTTTATATCTTGTCTAGAGCTCTTACAAGACTTTAAAAAGAACAAAGTTCTAACCCAAAACTCATCCTCATACGAAAAGAAAACTATTAGTGCTAAGATAACAAAAGAAAATCATAACCTCAAAGAATCATGGAGATGGCCGAAATCATACTTGGTTTAGGGTCAAAAGTTTCAAGCTTTAGAGTTTATTCATGTGACAAACGTCAACATGAAAACCCTCATCATCAAGCTTCCATTTTTCCAAGTCTTATAAGCCTCCATGGCCGAAATGTTGAAGAAAAAGAGAAATCCAAAAAGTGTTCAAGAGAGACATAAACTCATTATTTACTCAACTTTGAAAAAGATAGAACTTTCCTTTTAAGAAAGATTCAAGCTTTAGAGGTTGTTTAAGTGACAAGCACCATCATGACACCCTCATCGTCAAGCTTTCATTTTGCTAAGTGCCAAAGGCCTTCATGGCCGAAACATGAAGAGGAAAAGAGAGAAGTTCCAAAATGTCCAAGAGAAATATAAACTCATCCTTAACTAAGCTTGTAAAAGACGAAGCTTTTCTTTAAGAAAAACTCAAGCTTTAGAGGCTTCTTGTGAGATGGACTCATGGTCACATCTAGAGAGCACTCACCATCAAGCTATCATCTTGTAAGCCTTGAGGCCGAAAATGAAAGAAAAGAAAAGGATGAAAATCGAAAAATGAAACTTCATGCAAACTCATCCAAACCACATTTTAAGCAAGATCAAAGCATCAAGATTAAAGAAATTATTTTTAGAAAAGCTCCCTACCAAGTGTTGATATCCTTGAAGATGGAGAAAGGTTGGTTCTTTGAAGTGAAAGAAGAAAAATCTTCCTTGAAGCCTTGGTATGTTTTCGGCCAAGAAGAGAGATGAAGGAAAAAGATGTGTGTGTCTTAGTTTAGGCTTAGAAAAGTGTTTCAATGAGAAGGAAGTTGAAATTGGAGGTGGAGGAGTGGCGGTTTCTTCTTGGAGCAAGGAAAGGAAAAGGAAAACTTGGAGAAAACTAACACCACTCTTGACTCAAACTTTGCAAATGGTTGAAAATGAGACAAGGTTCACCAAAGTAATGTATTTATAAGCAAATAAATCATGAAAGAGTGAAGGGGGGGTCATGGCCGAAACTTCTTGGGCAAGGAGGAGAAAAAAATCTTCTTGAGTTGTCATTCATGGAGTGATTGAAAGCATGGTAGGCATGGTTCATAAGGTGGCTTTGAAAGAAAGCTTGATTGACTACATAAAATATAATTCTTTTGAATTTTTGGGGGGAAAGATGGCGGTTTTGATGTAGCCATTGGAGGGGGGTTTGTTTAATTTATCATGTATTAGAGACACATCTAGAAGTGAGCAAGGTTATGCCACTAATTAAGGTTGTGTAATCAAGTGTTTAGGTGAACTAATTTGGTAATTAGTGTAACACCCTAAAAATTATTTAAAAATTAATTTGGGCTTTACTAGTCATAATTTGAAAAATCTGACAGTTTTAGTAATGATGAGGACTGTCCAAAGGATTTGTTAAAAAAAAATGTGAATAGTAACCTTATAGGCTCCGTGGGCCCATCGGGACAGCCGAAACCCTAGAATTGGAACCCGAAGGTGCCCAAAACTGAGAAATTATAGGATTGAGATTAGAAATAGTTAGAAATAGAGATTTTATACCTAGAATTAATTTTCGGGCAATGTCTTATTACACGGGTACAGTGTTTCGCTCATTCGGCGGAGTTTCAATGTGCAGTTTTTAACGCCGTACAAGTTACTTAGTGGTTAAGTAACCTTTACCAACCACTTTATGCCAAGTGGATGACAAGGATTAAAACTTGAAAAGCAATTTTTAATCATGACCTTTGATTTATTATAGTTTACTCGGGAGTCAATAACTCATCCGTTCGGTAGAATTTCGATGTGCGGTTTTAACACCGAAAAGGCTACTTGTAACACCTCGATTTTTTCTATCTGAGGGAAATGACCAAAATGCCCCTGAGGTCATTTCCTGACCCAAACTCGAGGGTAACCAACTCGGTCGTCCTCGAAGGGTCAACTCAATGTTTGAAGGGGATTGAATGGCCTTTGAATGCTTCCGGAAGCGAAAATCTCATTTTCATGAGCTTTGGTCAAAATGACCAAAATACCCCTATAGCGTTTTTACGCGGGTAGAAGTGCCGTTTGAGCCGGAAACTTTCCCCAGAGGTTTAAAAACACGTTTTCATGTGTCTAGAGGTCTCTATTCAAGTCCCGGTGGTCCCGGGCAGTTTTAGTGCAAAATTACGGTTTTGCCCCTAGAATAGTGTTTTTGAGCTTAATGATGTAATTAAGCAAACCTAAGCAATATTAGGCTTTAAACGAAGATTAATTAATTTCCCTAATTAATCTAGGGTCAAAATAATTTATTAAAGTTGATTAGAACCTAAAATTGCTTAGATTAAACTTAAATCCCTTTTTAGAACTCAAGATTCCTAGTCTTGGAATCTTGAATAGTATTTTCTCTCTCCAATTCCTTAAATCAAGGAAGTGTGTCTAGAGTTGTTTAGACTCTAAATTGAGGATCTAACTCACTAATGGTGCAAGACCACTCCTTAATTATGTCTAGACCACCCTAATTATCCATTTTCCTTACCTAAACACTTTCTTACAAATTCCTAATCTTAAGCATAATCAAAGATACACCTAAACACAACTCTAAACCACAATTCAAATGCAAACTAATCCTCCCCCAAATTTGATGCACATGGCCGAAACTCTCACCCCCTTTTGGCACATGTTTAATTGTTTTCTCACTCAAAGAACCATGCTTGAGGCCATACCTTGAACCATACCTCAGCATACTTTGAGTCATACCTCACCATGCCTCAAGACCACATTATTTCACCTCATGGAACTCATGGATGCCCTCCAATTCTGCACACATGGCCGAAGCTCCCCTCCTCCATGAGCACCCTTCATTTGTTTCATTTCTCTATAAATAGAATGCCTTGAGGAGCTTGCACCACTTTTAGATCATTTGCTAAGTTTAGGAACACTCAAAGCTTTTCTTTTTCTCTCAAAGCTCTAGTGTTCTTCATCTTCTTCTTCCATCTTCAAGTTCATCACACCAAGTAGGGATTTCCTTTCATGTATTCTCTTCTTTAAAGTTCTTGTTCTAGCTTTATGTTCATAGTTTCTCTTGATTCTTTTTATAACTTCTTTTCTTTCCTTGTTCTTTCTCATTTTCGGCCATGGGCCTTGAAGTTCAAAGAAATGAGAGCTTGATGATGAGAGTTTCATGATGATGTTCATCACTTGAAACAAACTCTAGAGCTTGATCTTTGTTCTTGAGCAAAAATGTTTCTAGTTCTTCCTTTCTTGCACTCTTGAGAACTTTAGTTTTGATGGTGTTTTAAAATGGTTCTAAGGACTCAATGATGGGGTCTTATGATGTTGGTGTTAATATGTCATCAAGATCATGGACTCTAGAGTTTCAAAATGTTCTTTTTGTTCCTTGAAATTTCGGCCATTTCCTTTTCTTTTACATGCAAAATGTTTTGATTTCTAAAAATGTTATGTTGAGTTCTAAGAACTCTAGACTTTACTTTATCTTGGTTTGATAAGTTTGGGTTGAGGTTTAAGTTCCTTTAAAGTCTTGTTAAGAGCTCTAGAGAGATAAAATGAACTTGTATAATTTATCTTATGCTTGCACTTATATTTACATTCTTGTTATGCACCTTTACTTTCAAGCTATCACCTAAGAACATAAAGATTAAAATGGAACTTGCATCATCACTTAATTTAATTCTCAAAGCCTTTCTATTTCGGCCTTAAAGTCGATTGTTGTTGGGCCTAGAGCACTAAAATAAAGAATTGAACTTGCATCATCACCTAATTAATTTCTCGAATGCCTATCTATTTCGGCCTTAAAGTCGATTGTTGTTGGGCCAAGAGTACTAAAATAAAGAATTGAACCTTGCATATTTACTTTCAAGCTTGCACGTTTAAGTTTATGCCTTGCATATTTATTTTAAGTCATCACTTTACTTTGTAAGCAAGATTAAAAATGAAAAGCATGAGCACGTTTATTTTATGTCATAACTTAAGAACCTAGAGTTCAAAGACTTGCCCATTTCATTTCAAGTTAAAGTTTAACGTGAATGCATTCTTTGAATGCATGTTTTCGGCCAAGTAGTGATGATGGACTTGCAATGAGTTTTCATCTTGCTACAAGGACTAATAGTCTATGTTCTAAGTTTTTCTTAAAGCTTTATAAATCTTTACAAGGTTATGTTATCATGAGATACGACATTATTCCCTTTTAGAAGATGAAATATATTTTGGTCACTGACCTAAGGCTTCTCTTAGCCTCTTGATGAATTAAAATGATTTGCAAGGAGTTTTAGAAATTCTAAATTGATTCCAAGAGAAACTAGTTAACTTATGTACCTCGAAATGTCAATTTAATTCTCTTATTGAAGCTCCATGATCTCGGTTTTGTCATGATGAGTGTGATGCTGTATGGTGATGTTTTTATGTGTTAGAATGTGTGAAAATATCGCATGATGGTGTAGAAACGATTCTATGCATGATAGGTAAGAAACTAGCAAACTAGAAACACTGTAAAACTAGAATTTAACATAGTTTTGACCTATTTGTTTTTGGAACTTATCCAAACTGTTTTAATGGGAACATAATCAGATTAGGATTGTTTAGACATGAAAAACTTGGTAACATTTGGATTAGAATTGAATTTTAACACCTATAGGGAAACTAGTAACTAGAAAACCATAAAAATGCAAATGTAGAACTCTTAGAACATTTAGTTTTCTGGATTCTGTTCAGCAATGTTACAACATGATAAATGTGATTTATAATTAGTTCTTAAGCATAGGAATGTCTCATAACTGATTTAGATTTAATTTATAGCGCCTTAGGTGAAGACGGAACCGAGAAAGGGTCTAAAACGTAAGTTCTAGAACCCCGTAACCGCAGGTTAGAAATTCTACCCTATGCTTTTCAGATTTGAGACTGATGATTAATTATGAGCCCTTAGGTGCATAAAATATGAACGACAGATGTTAGAGAACTATATCTCAAGATTAAGACCCGTAAGGGTCAAAGCATAAGCTACCGTAAGGGTAAGCGTTTGAATGTTCTATGATGATGCATGTGGTATGTAAATGATGATGATGTTATTCATATGAGGAATTCATGAGGATATATATTCATGTGGCATAAAGTAAATTTGGAAGAAATTCGGCGTAATGCCTTTATGCCGCCGAATTTCTGACAAATTTGGGGACTTAAAGAGATTTTTAAAATTAAGGTACTAAGATGGGTTCTAGGATGACACCGGTTTGGCCGAGCACCTCCATAGAACTCATGTGACATCGGTACCAATTATACTCTTAGGTGACACCAGTTCGGCCGAGCACCCCTAAGAGAATTGCCCCCTAACCCGTACTCAGATAGTCGGGATTTATGATTTATGATATGCTTATCGTTAAGTGGTAAGTAAGAACTAGTGACGACTAGTTAAGGTATGAGCTCATAACCTAGAGATGTGACACGCCTCGGGTGACACCGGTCACCGAGCACCCCCAGAGCGCTTGTCTTTTAGGGTGGCCCATGAGGAAGAGAAGTTTCATGATTATGATTATGTCACTAGGTTTGTACCATATGAATGTTTCTATTGCCACTTTATGCCACTAAGTATGATGATACTTGATGATAAGATTTATGTATGTGCATTAGGTAGCGCCATGTATACATTCTCTATTATGTTGCATTCATGACATTAAGATCATTCTAAAATGAATGGACCTTGGCTAAACTATGTTTTAGAACTTAAAAATGGACTTAATGCATGTTCACTCATTTTGTATAACTAAACCCAAGGTTCCTGAGGATGTAGATGATGACACCTAGGTAGTAGGAGGCCTTACTGAGATTCTTTAGCAAGATTCTCACTCCCTCTATCCTTTCTTTCCGTCACGTCTTTAGATGGCGACGTTCGTAGTGTTCATGGACACGCCGACATGGGAGGTGCACCATGACCCGGACCACGGGTCATTCCATTTTGTGGGTCGATGCACGGTTAGAGTATTCATGTTCATGGGTTGACCCTTTACTCCCCCTTTACATTCCCATCGTTTCTCCCCCGTCTCACCTTTTGGCGATGACCTGATGTTCGAGCGCGCACGTCCTCGAGAGGAGAGGCTTCGCCGTAGCCCACCGTCCGCGTCCGCCGTTCGAGACTACCCCCAGTATGTACCCCGTTGCCCGTCGTCTTTTTCGGAAACGGATCCTTCCGAGGATTCGGAGACCCAGGTACCCTCCGAGGGATCTTCCCCTACCATACCCATGGACCTTGGGGAAGGTAGCGAGCCCTCCGTGACCCAGCCGAGGCTTGCACGACGACCGGAGATGAGGCCACGCCAAGGAGGTCACTTTCGAGCCCCGTTCTGCCTATTCACGTCGGAGGAGCTTGCTCAGTTTCCTGGTTACGTGCCACGCTCGAGGGATAGTCGTTAGTAGGAGGCTGTGGATAGCCCAGGATAGAGCACACACCACTTAGATAGAGATAAACCTTCTTTTGTTTAGAGGTTATCCCATTAGATGCACTCAGGTAGGGGAGTAGTTTATGTTTATGTTCATGTTGTATTTTCTTTCATGTATTCCTTTATACCAAATTAAGTCCCACACTTATAAGTGGGCAAGTTATATATATATATGAGATGATATTCAGTGCTTCACATGATGTGCCTCTATGTGTCTTATGCTATGACGTTATGAGATGTATGTTTTGTCTGTTACATGTTATATCGCATCACGCGGCTCTCACTTTGTATTTCAAAAAAAAATTTACCCGTATTTTCTGCTAAGTATTTCAAAGTTAAAATGAGAACTGTGAAGTAACAGACTAATGATTAACCTAAGTATGTTCTAGAGTATTGGGTTAAAAATTAGGATGTTACACTACTTGCTCCCCAAGTTAAAGTGATCCAATTATTTTGAACCAAGTGGATGACCAAGATATATTCTTTCACCAAGAAAACAATCCTAGCTATCCATTTTACAATATTTAAGAATTCTCCTTTTACATTATTACAATTAAGCTTCCTTTACAAGCTTTCTCACAAGATAAATACAAAGCCACCATCCTTATCACCCCACCATCATCATTTTCGGTGAAGAGGCCTAGAAACACAGCCCTCCATTGTTCTTCCTCTCAATCCTCCATTAACAAGCTTCAAGCTTCAAAAACTCCAACTTAGAGTCACTAAAATACCAAGATCCTTTTACAAAACTTGTTCTACTCCTCATAATCTATCAAACTAACCGATTAGAATTTCAATTCCTCATCAATCCTCACCTTGGTATCTCATACATCACTGATTAAGGAAGGGCTTGGTGTTGATTTGGTGGCCTTGAAGTGAGCAAGATCACTCCTGGAACATCCTTTGGAGCCAAGATCCCTAAAGCCATCAAAGTAGGGTTTTTGAACCTCTTCTTCTTCAAATCCGTTTTTCTGTGTTAATCACTGATTTAAATTGATACTTTTAGTTGTGTTGGTTGATGATATATGGATATTGATGTATTAATTTTGGTGGAGTGTTTGGATGATTCTAGAAATCATTTTTGTCGAAAGGAATATTAGACTATGCTACTGGATTTTCGAATTTCTTCTGGATAGGTTATAGTTCATGAATTTTCTGATGTATTTGTGGTAATTTTTATGAGCTATAAAAATTATATGTTGAAGCTAACATCCCAAGGCAACTCCATGATTTTTCTTGGGTCCTAAAAATGTGTTTTACTATTTTATAAAAATAAAAAACTGAGACTGTTCTTGAGTTGTCTGGACAGCCAATTCTGAAGCTCTGAGTTTGTCTAATTTTGTTACCACATCAAATGATTGATTTTTCCACTGGAATTTCTACAGGATATTGAGGACATGTAGTCCAACCATGAATTTTTGTATGATTTGATATGATCATTTGGTAGGGTAATAAGATTGGAACTTTGGCTGTTCGCTACAAATAGGGGGTTTCTAGCCTCCTATTTTGTTGAATTTTGTTATCATACTTAGAGAACTCTTTTAACTCTGAAATTTTTAGAGGACCTTGGGGACACATTGAAGTGTCTTGGATAATATTTATAGCCTTGGATTTCATGGTTTGAAATGCAAAATAATTTGTGCTATAAATATGTGAAATCTGCCATTGTGCTGAAAATGAATTGATACTTTGAGTCGATGAAATAATGACATTGGGTTCAAGTATGACATATATGAATGCATTCTAGTGACTTTAAGTAGTGGTTTGAGGCATGATTGAAATCATATTATGAATGAATGCATATATGTGCATTTGGAGAAGAACAGTGAATGATATGTATATGTGGCAAAAGAGAATATACGAACTTTAATCGTGCATGTTCTAACATATGGAGAAAACAAAAATAAGACTTAGATTGAATGAGGGAAAGGCAAAAGTAAGAACTTTCCCAAAATACTGAGTATGCCTATTCTGACATATGGAGAAAACAGAAACAAGACTTAGATTGAATTAAGGGGAAGGCAAAAAAAGGAACTTCCCCCGAGATATTATGAGTTGGTAGACGTATCGGCTAGGAATAGAACTGTATGTGATTCGAAAATGGAAAAAAATGAAGTTCGATGATCACTTATAGGAATGAGCTCAGTCCTGATAAGCAGTCTATTTTCCTTATGTGGTGTGAACCACTATAAATACCATTTGGTATAAACTATCTATTGTGGAGTTGTCCATGGCAGATACCCGTTGGGTATAAACTAAGTCTTTCCTATGTCAATGAAGAGAGAAGGTTGCACTGAATTGAGTTTTATAGAATCATATAAACCTAAGCCTTTCTCATGTCAATGAAAAAAGAAAAATGCACTCAATTAAGTTCTATAGCCACAAGGGAAAACTAGAGAATTCCCTTTGATATATCCAAAATAAGTGAAGATAATTTTATTACAGATTTCGGCATGTTATCATATGCATATGCATATTGATTTGAATTGTCTACCTAGGATGATTTACTAGATGTTTGAACATTGGATATATGCACTAAGTGGCTGATTATTAAAAGCTACCCACTTTGGAAGTACGATTTGGAACTTTACAAATGGACCATTGTTATGAGATACATGATCACGTTTTTCTAATAAACTAAAGTGGCTGGGGCGATGACGATGACAGTATGAGTGTGTTTTTGGGGAGTTGCCCTACTGAGAATTTTATAATTCTCACTCCTATGTGTTTTGTGTTCCCATGTCGCCTTTAGGTTGATCCAGAGAACGATGTGGCTGCTACGTGAAAGAACTTGGAATTACCATTGTTTAGTAGTTGATATTGTTATTATGTTGTATATAGTTGTAGGCATATGTGTATGTAAATGTAATAGAGAATGTATATGTATTAAAGCTCTTTGAAGAGTTTCCTTTTGTACTTAGCTATGTATTTAATAAATGTCGTGTTTCTTTGTTCTATATTTTAACCAAATTACGCTAGTTATTAAACGATCTTATCGCATTTGCTATAGTTATTTAAGAAAGGTCCGATAATTTACAAGTAACAACTCTTGAGTCTAATGTTATGACTTAAGGATGACGTTGCACTTGGGAGGATGTTACAATCAAGGCCATGAATACCTTGGATTAAGAGTGATCTTATAGGATTAATGGAGTCAAAACTCCTATGACTAGTAATTAGAGGGTGACAACTTTTTCTTGGGAATGGGAGTGTGAATAGTGAAAACACTATTCATGGATGCTTTTCTTTAAAGAAAAAGACTAGAAATGGGTTTTGAGTTTCCTTAAGCAATTTTAGGTCCTAATTAACCTCAAATAATTATTTTAGCTCTAGATTAATTAGGGAAATTAATTAACCTTTCATTAGAGCCTAATATTACTTAGGTTTCGAGTTAAATAATTCGTTAAGCTTGAAATGCACTAAGCAGGGGTAAAATTGTAATTTTTACCAAAAGTTGTCCGGGACCTCCGGGACTTAAACAAACATAGTTCATGCCTTAAAATCATCATTTTTTATTTCCGGGATGAGTCCGGGTCCACCAAAACTTAAAATTGTCTTAAAGCTGTGCAAGGGTATTTTGGTCATTTACGGGCAGAAACCTCAGAAACGAGATTTTTCTACCTTATTAAGCATTCATATACATACAATCCCCTTCATATATCATAAAAGCCCTATGAGGATGGTCGAGGCTGGTCATCCTCGTGTTTCAGGTAAAAATGACTTTAGGGACATTTTGGTCATTTAAAATTTAGTAAAAAAAATGGGGTGTTACAATAGAAGTGTAACACCCTAATAATTAACTCAATGCACCTAGGATGTATTTGGGTTAATTATTAGCTATTACTCTTTTGTTCCATTTCTTAATTCTAGTTTTAGAAAATACTTAGTAAAAATATGGGTAAAATTTTTCTTTTTGAAAATGGAAGCTAAAACATGAGCCACGTGAATGCATAAAGTAAATTGTATCATCGATTTGCAAAGGAGAATCATAACATAACAGATGAAATGTAATGAAGCAACATCATAGTTTGATATATATAACTAGTTATACCATACACCAAGTCAAGTAGTAAGAGTAGCGTTAATATAATCATTCATGCATAACATGAAGAAACATAAAGCGAATACATCTGAATCCCCTACCTACAAAAGTGCATCTAAAATAGATAACCTCTAAAAGCAAAAGAAGGCTATCCTAAGCATGTACGTGTGTATGCACTATGAGTCAGCTGCTAGCTCCTACTCCTACCCATCAAATGGAGGAACATAGCCAACCTATAACATCCTCCCAAGTATAACGTCATCCTTAAGTCATGACATCATACTCGAGAGTTGTTGCTTATAAATTAGCGGACCTTTCATAATTATCTATAGCAAAATTGATCGAATCGTAAAATAACTAATTCATAATTCTAGTAAAATATATCACAGAAAAACAAAACATTTAATTGATGCATAGCAAGTGCAAAAGAAAGCTCTTCTATAAGCTTACATACTCCTTAGTTCTCTAACACATCTACATACATATCCATTCCACTAAATACAACATAATAAAAGCATTAACCACTATACTATTGAATTGCCGAGTTCTTTTTCATAGTAGCCTCTCGATTCTCTACATCAACCTGGAGACGACATGGGATCACAAGAACATACGGGTAAGAATTATACAATTCTCAGTAGGGTAACTCCCCAAATACATAATCATAATGTCATCATCATCGCCCTAGCCACTTCAGTTTATTAAGAAAAAAAGTGGTCATGCATTACATAATAACAATTTTTTTTTTAAGTTCCAAATCATACTTCTGAAGTGGGTTACTTTTAACATTCAATCACTTAAACATATTGGTCTCAATATCGACAATAAACTTTTTCACTTGGCATATAATGTAACGCCCCAATTTTTACTGTAATTTTTACTGTCATTAGAAATTACTCAATTACCGAATTACCGTAGGTAATTATTACATAAGATTTGAGGCCGAACAATCCTCAATAAAGGAAAATCACATTAGAAGAAAGGTTAGAAACGATTCATGCGAGAGTCGCAAATCCCGAATTTCTGTACGTACAAAATGACCAAAATGCCCCTGAAGTTATTTTACTCAGAAAATGAGGATCGTGGGCCCCACCTATTCTCAAAGGGATATTTTGAGGATAATAAGGGATTGTTTGTGTTATGTGTGTTAATAGAGCAGAGGGATCTCAATTTTGAGTTCCGACGCGCGAAATGACCAAAACGCCTCAAGTCGCTTTAACTCCGATGTGCGTGCCGACTGAGCCCGAACCTCACTAAAATGTTTTAAAATGTGTTTTTAAGCCATGATTAACTATTGGTTAAGCTTGGGTGGCCTCGGGCAGTTTTTAAGTGAAAGTACGATTTTGCTCCTGTTTTTGGGCAGTTTTGCGAATTTCGGGATTTTTGATTCAGATAATCAAACTTAAGCAATATTAGGCTCAAATTAAAGCTTATTAAATTCTAAATATTAATCTAGAGTCAAAATTATGTATTTAGATTGATTAGAACCCAAAATTGCTCAAAAACACCCAAATTGCTTACTAATTCACTTAAGCCCTTAACCGTAAATTCTCTAAATTACATGAATACCTTGCCTACACCTAAATAATGCATGGAACACACAAATTTCACTTCTTTGGGCTGTAATGGACAAAATTATTGATGCCATTATGCAGCTGAATTATTGCCAAAAGTTGCACTAAAACAAAATGCCAAAATGTCACCATAAGAGACATAATTCCTTAATTTCATACAACTTTGTCTAAAATGATTTTTCCTCCCTTATTTCTCCTACAAAATTCCGTCCACTACCTCATCATTTTGGCCAATTAGAAGCCTCAAAATCTTCTATAAATAGGCTTGCTTGAGTGGTCTTGGAAGGCTTGGTTCATAACTAGTTTTTAAGAGCACCAAAAACTTTCTTTCTTCTTCCTCTTTGGCTGAATTCTTTCTTCAATTTTTTCAAAGAGATTTTGTTTCATTTCACTTCAAGAAACCAAGTTCTCTTCAAGAAACCAAGTTCTCTTCCTCTTCTTCAACTCAGATTAGGTAGGGAGTAGTTTCTAAATTTATTTCTATGCTTTGAGGAGTTGTGTTTTTAGCTCAAAATGATGAAATTATGAACTTACCTTAGCTTTTCATTTTGGTTTTCCTCTTCAATTTTTCTTTAACCAATTCAACCATATGGCCTAGGTGGAACTAAGATGATGGCTTGATGGTGAGGACCTTGAGGGTGGGTTGTAAATCCATCACAAGTTAGGCCTCTAAAGCTTGAAAATTCCACTTGATGCAAAACTTTAAAGAATAATGCTTTATGATGCTAAAACAAAGATTTTTAGTTTAGAACTTGAAAGATGTATTTTCCTTTTATGTTTTATTTCTTGTTTAGATATGTATTGGGTTGAATTTATAATTCTTTTAAAGTCTTGAAGGAGCTCTAGTAAAGAAACAAAATGAATTTGCATCCATGATTAAGTTTATGCTTTGCATAACCATGTTTACCTTCTATGTCATCACTAAATTTTCAAGAATGAATAAATGAACTTGCATTTCTCATGTTTAAATTCTAAGCTTGTATTTCATGTTTATGTTTCAAGTCATCACTTAATCTTTCAAGATAATAAAGAAGTTGCATCTCATATTTAATTTATGCTCTCACTATATTTTATAATGGCTAAAAGAATTAACGCATGGCATGTTTATTTTATGCCATCACCTAAAGATCCTAGAGCTCAAAGACTTGCCCATGTATCACAAGCAAAGAAATATGATTATTGGAGTTAAAGAATTTATTCTTTAAAAATTCTTGAGATTGGAGCTTAAAAAGATGTAATAATAATTCTCTTCTCCTCTATGGTCCTGTATGCGGACTACACCGCTCTAGTTTCTTAATAATCTCTTCTCCTCTCTCGTCCTGTGCGGACTCCCGCCGCTCCGGTTTCTAAATATTCTCTTCTCCCTCTACTGGTCCTGTGCGGATTACCGCCGCTCCAGTTTCTTGTATCATGTTTATATTTCAAGTTCTTGCATCATGTTTAATTTTCAAGTCATCGCCTTAAATCTTAAAGATAAAGAAATGGAATTGCATATCATGTTTATAATTCCAAGCTATCACCTTATAAAGATAAGATTAAAATAAGGTTGCATAGCATGTTTATAATTCTAAGATGTCACCTAAATCTCTAAAGCTCAAGACTTACTCCTTTTATCTTAAGTGAGAATTTTAATTGTGAAGATCCTCCCAAATTTGACAAAAGAACTAGTTTCTAAATGAGTTTTAAGGCTTTGCAAGGATTTTACAGGGAACTAGTATTTTATATGCACTTAAAATATGATTCTATGTAATTGCATGAGGTTCATGATTCGGCCACTGATCTGAGTTTAGTATCAATGTGTGATAATGATTTGATATGATTGAAGTTGTGATAATTATGGTTTATTGTTAAGAGAATGATTCATAATTAGTTTAGTAACTAATTAGTTCTATAAATGATAATTCTATGTAAGGATTGGATGCTTATTGAATGATTTCCTGGCTTGCATGTTATAGTTGCTATTGCAAATAATGAGAATGCTTATACATGAAATGTTCTTTATTATGTAAAATTTACCTTTGTTGCTAGAAGAAAGTTTATCATTGTAAAAGTGTAATTTGGAAAGGTTCTGGCTAAGGAAAGACTTGGTATTTAAGCGTGTCCATTGTGACCCACCTCTCTTTCCTGGGAATCTCCCATATGCATGATTACAGTTGATATATATTATTCTAGCTTAAGACTATAAATGAGAAAATGTTATGATGTTTATGAATTGTATTGTGATATAACATGCAAAGATTTAATGGTGACTTAAACTTATAAGAAAATGATCTTTTGGAACCATCAGACTATAGGTGGTGAAAAGGTGATTTTAGCCCCCTAACCCGTTCTCTCAAAAGGGTAGAGTCGGGACTTTAGCTTATCAAAAGGGATAAGTATATGCTAGTGACGACTAGTAAAGTATGAGCTCATAACCTAAATTACTCCCAAAAGGGTGGGGTATAGGGTGGCCCAAGGAAAATAATGATGATGATAAGATTTTACGTCACCTAAGGCACTAAAGAAATGAAATATGTGCACTGTGTCCATGTGTAGCTAATATTATATGACGTTCTTTTATGCTTGTTATTTTGATAATGATGATGAGGAATATGATGTAATGATAAAGGAAAAGTTCATTGTAAATATGACATGTTAAGAATATGATGCATTATAAGACGCATGATTAAAAATTGACGAACCTCGGTTAAGTATTTGTTCGAACTTAAAATGAATCTTTGCATGCTCGCTATTTTAGAATAATCCCGAGGTTCCCGGGACTTTGATGATGACATCAGAAGGAGGTACCTTCATCGAGAATTCTTTAGCAAGATTCTCACTCCTTTTTCTTTATTTCCGTCATTGTCTCCAGATTCGATGGCGACATTCGTCTGCTCGTTGATACCCCTACTTGGGAATTTCACTATGATCCGATTGCATCGCTCGTATCATTTTGAAGGGAGGTGCGCAGTTCGTGTTTTTATTTACATAGGTCGTCCATTTGCACATCCTGTCCCTAGTTATCGATTTTCTCCTACCTCTCCCTATGGCGATGAAATGGTTTTCGAACATGCACGTCCACTTGATGAAAGGATGTTACGTTCTTATCCCGCTCCATCTGCTGTCCATGGATTTCCAGAGTATGTTCCCGAGATGAGATATTCTGAAACTGATCCTTCAGAGGACACTCCTACTCATGTATATTCTGAGAGCTCTGCTCCTACTCCCACACGTGTAAGAGAGGGTAGTGAGGAAACAGTTGTTCAGCCGAGGTTAGCAAGAAGGCCGTCCATGCGACTCCCAAATGGTGCATCTCGTGTGTCCCCTCCCGAGGGAGCTCATCGATGGATCGGATTTATTCCCCATTTCGGGACAAAGTGGCCATAGAGGGTTCTTAGTAGATTTATGTGTGATCATGCACCCTAGTTTTATGATAACCTTCCCGGCTTATGGAGTTATCTAGTTTAGGGGCATGTATTTCCTTAAGTATATTTTCTTTTATGGGTTTGCATAAGATAATGATGTATGAACATAACCCACCCTTTGAGTGAGGTTATTGTATGTAAATATATGCTATAATGTGCTTATGGATGTTATATGATGGAGCCTAAGTGATATGATGTGATATATTCTTAAACGTCTTATTATACACAGCTTACTCGTTCACGTTGTACTCGGCTCACGTTTTCAATTATGTGTTTAAAAAAAAAAAATGGCTCGTAATTTCACTAGGTATTTTCAAATTATGAAGAAAGAACCAAAGCAAGGAGTAAAGTCTAGTCATTAATCAGATTCAACCTAGGTGTATCTGGTTAATTACTAGGGTGTTACATATAAGACAAAGGATTACTTAGAAAGTTTACTTCTTCAACTTGCCTTGGCCCTCGACTAATCCTGTCACGTCTGGCCATTACGCATCAGCCGTCCCAGCGTACAATAATGGGTAATAGATCGCGCCAGATCGAAGCTCATTCCTATACATGATCATTGGATTTTCTTTCTCCAATTCTCACACAAACCTATTCCTAGCCAGGTTTACTTTCCCCGACTCAATTCAAGGGTAGGCAGGTTTGCTTCCCTGATAGCCCGGATTTACTTTCTCCAGCCCAAGAATTATAAATCTTATGCTTTTCTTGGTAATCAGGTTTACTTTCCCTGACAAACCAGATTTACTTTCTCCAGCCCAAGAAACATAATCTTATGCTTTTCTTTCACATATGAGCAATTGTAATAAGCATTCATATCTATGTGTGGCTAACCTCATTAATAAGCTCACATGCGCATGTCATACTAGTACACGATGCCATTATCTCATCAATTCAAAGCATCACTTCATTTTCAGCACAATGGCAGATTTCACACTGTTGTGGTACAAATTTATTTGCATATAAAACAATCATTTCAGAGGCTATAAAAATTATCAAGGATACCTCAATGTGTCAGCAAGATCTTATAAAAATTTCACAGTAAATAGACCTCTCTAACTATATTAACAAAATTCTACAAATTTGATGGTCAGAAACTACTCCACCTCAGTTCAAGAACCGTAATTCATAATTTTTAACCCTAGCAAATGATTGAATCAATGCAGAATAAAAATCATGGTTATACTTTGAGATTTTATAAGCACCCTGTAAAAATTTCAAAGGATAATTGAATCATTTTCTATGGTAACAAAATTACACAAAATCACAGCTTCAGTTCCCACAATCCAAGCAGCATAGTTACAACCTTGGTTCATGAACTTTTAAGCATAGCCAAAGGGCCCAAAAAGACTCCAAAATTTTATTAGATACAACTTAACATGTTAGCTACATCCCATAAAATTTTCAGATTAATCCAAGATTCTAAATAGGTTATAAAATTCGAACAAATTCCCTGCCTACTCAAAACCGGGATTTTTCCAGCAACAAGGTTCAAGCAACATGATTTTTTTAAAGAAGTAAAAGTTCAAACCAAGACTCGAGAAAATTCATGGGACTATCTTAGGATGTTAGCTTCAACATATAATTTTTCTAGATCATAAAAATGACTATAATTGAACTAGAAAATTCGTGAACAAATCCTGCCCTGTTGAAATCTGAAAATCCAGCAAACCAATTCAAAATCTCCTTTGATAAAAATGAGTTTTTCACAACACCAAACACTCCACCAAATTTAATACATCAATATCTATCTATCATCAATCAATAAATCCAAAAAATTCCAGCCAATGTAATCAGCAACTTTCAAAGAAAAAAATTGAAAAGCAAAAGAGCAAATAAAGCCCTACTTTTGGTAACTTAATGGATCCTTGGCTCCAAGGTGCTCCAAGATTGATTCCTACCACTTCAAAGCTCCCAAACCCACACCAAACCTTTCCTTAGGCAAAGGAGTATGAGATATCAAAGTGAGGAACTAAAATTTCAATCGATTAGTTTGGTAGATCTTGATGAGAGGAAGAAGTTTAGTGAAGGAAGGTTGAGCTTTTGGTGACTTTGGGCTAGTCCTTTGGAGGTTTGAATCAAGATGAAAGCTCTCAAGAATGGCAACAATGGAAGCTGGTTCTTCTCTCTATTTGGCTGAGAAATTCCTTGGCTTCTTAAAGAAGATTAGTGATATTTATCTTAAACAATGTTAGAATATTATATAATATGAGTAGATAATCATAAATCTAGGAAAGAAAAATAAATAGATGGCTAGGATTTAATCTTGTGAAGAGATTAAATCTTAGCCAATCACTAAGTCAAAATGGATATATATTACCCTTTTGTAGAGACTAAACTATCTTTTGGTGTTAAAAATCGCACACCGAAATCTTACCAAACGGGTAAATATTGTACTCGGGTAATAAAAAATTACCTAAAAATTAATTTCGGTATAAAATCTTTATTTTTACCTATTTCTAACCATAATCTTATAAATTTTGGATATCTCTAGGGCCCAATTCTAAGGTTTCGGCTGTCCTGACTGGCCGGTGGAGCCCATAGGTTACTATTCATATTTTTTTTTTTAACAAAACCGTTGAACCATCCTCATCATTGTTAAAATTGTTAGATTTTTGAATTATGACTAATAAAGCTCATTAATTTTTAATTAATTTTTTAGGGTGTTACATAACCCTCTAAGCCAGCTTAGCCGGGGTGGCCAAACTGTGAGAGGGTTGGACATGCACTCCATGACAAGGTACCATCCTCACCCTGCCTCCTCAAAGTGGCTGCATCATAGTAGCCTCGCTACCTAACTCCATGGATACAGTGGGAGAAGAACCCATGGATATGATGTCTGCCTCAGAGAGGTTGGTCTCAGAAAAAGCCATGGGTGAACGGGGAATGTACTCTGAGTAGTCTCGGATGGTGAAGGCAACAATAGGGGTATGACAGATACGCTCTCCTCGGGGGCATGTGCGCTTGAAGAGTAGGTCATCGGTAAAAGGCGAGGTTGGCGAGAATCAGAAGCTAGTAATTGGCTAAGCAAAAAGGTGATCTAGGAATACAAATAGATGAACTGAACAATAACCAACGAAGTGATAGGACTGGTACGTGGCGTCAAAATGCAGCTCCCAAGTTAGTGCATCAACGTAAATCATGAAGGCTGCCATCATCTTCTAAAGATGCGATGGAAAGAAAAGATAGAGGGAGTGAGAAACTTGGTAAAGAATCTCAGTAAGGTATTCTCCTATCTTGGTGTCATTGTCTACGTCCTTAGGAACCTCATGTTTCTTTATAAAAAGGTGAACATGCATAAGGTTTAATTTTAAAGTTCTAAAGTACCATTTACTGAGGCCCATTCATTTTAGTATGTATCTTGGATATCATGAATGCAACACACCTTATCATGAAATGCATGGTAATGCAAGGTACAATATACTAATTCCAATCATAAGAGATGCTCATGGATCATAACAAATATAACATGACTTTCTTCCATTTATCTTTTAGGTGACTTAGATTAGTTCTTTCTCTCATTTAGGGCTACCCTATTCCTCTCACCTTTTGAGAGTTGTAGGTTATGAGCTCATATCTCACTAGTCATCACTAGCATAATCTTATCCTATGATAAGTTAACACGTGACTCTTAGAGTACGGGATAGGGGGCAAAAAGATCACCTTTCATAACCTTTAATTCGGGGAGTCCAAATTATCATTTCTTTATTGGATCACCTCTCATAACCTTTAATTTGGGGAGTTTAGAGGATCATTTACACATATTTTTATGTCACCTTTATATTAGCATGTTATGTTAAGATGCAAAGTCACAACTATATCATATACTTTTCTCATGCTCTTCACATTACTTGAACATATGCAACTTTAAAATGTTTCAAGTAAAATCACAGTATGCCATATCAATTCTCACAATCAAATAACTAAACATGTGAGACATCAATTTCACATAATTCTTCAAGCATATGGAAAATCACAACATTTTACAGGATAAGTACCTTTCCTTGCCTCAAAAATGATTTAACCCCTAAATCAGGGAAACCCAACTTCTATATTTATTGTCTTATGCATCTAAGGGATCAAATACAAGAATTCTCATTGGTTATTAACCTAAGAGCATCACTAAAAAAATCCGGACAGATTTGAAATAAAAATGAAATGAACCATTTCGGTGTTCTTATAAAATACATTTTTGACCCTTTCTCATTACTGACTTTTCCTATGATGCTAGAATTTATTCTAAGCCAATTATAGGTGATTCCTATATATTTACTAAGTGTTAAATGTCATTTTTACTTAAGTATCACATGCTGGACAGAAAGTATATTTTCATTTTAAAGAGTCCTAGAATTTACATTTTTTGGTTCTTTCTAGTTACTAGACTTTCCTTAAGTATAAAAAATGATTATCATACCCATTAATAACAATTTTTATAGGCTAAGAGCGGTCCAAACAACATTCATCAATTCTGGAAAATTTTGAACTGAAACCAAAATTTAATTTCCTAAGAGCATACAAAATTGTGAAGTAAGCATTTCTAGTAACTAGTCTTTCTTAGAATTAATTCTAGATCAAGGAATGCTCTTATAATCAATTCTTATCCTTATAAAAACACAATTAATGACCTTAGAGTAGTAGCATAATTAGAGAGCTTAATAAAAGGATGTTTACATCTAATAAGATATATATTCCTTGAGTCAAAGTTCTCATGTGAGTTGAAAGGGTGAGTCTTGAGCACTAGGTTAATTAGGTGATGACATTAATTTAAACGTACAATGCAAACTTCATTTTTAATCTTGGCATTATAGGGTGATGGCAAGAGAAACATAAATATGATATGGAAAGTTTGAATATAAATATGAAAATGCAAGCTCTAGTTTTAATCTTTAAGTTTAGGTGATGGCTTGAAAAGTAAACATGCTAGGCAAGAAATGTAAATATGAATGTAAGTCCAATTTTTTATTTTAGTGCTCTAGGCCTCTTAGAGTATTCACTCTAAATCAACAATTAACTTTAAGGTTGAAATAGGTAGGCTTTGAGTTTAATTATTTAGGTGATGAGATAAATGTATATATGCTAATGTAAACTTTATTTTAGTCTTTAATATTATAAAGTGATGACAAGGAAATATAAATATGAATGCAAAACTTGAATATAAATATGAAAATGCAAGTTCTATTTTTAATCTTTAAGTTTAGGTGATGACTTGAAAAGTAAACATGCTAGGCAAGAAATATAAATATGAATGCAAGTCCAATTCTTTATTTTAGTGCTCTAGGCCTCTTAGAGTATTCACTCTAAATCAACGATCAACTTTAAGGTTGAAATAGGTAGGCTTCGAGTTTAATTATTTAGGTGATAACAAGAATATAAATATGAAATGCAAGGCTTAAATATAAATATACAACGCAGGGACTTGAAATATAAATATGAATGCAATCCATTTATTATTTCTTTGAGTCCTAGGCTCAAGGCTACCATTTAACTCTTTAAAACAACATAATATCTTTGTTTGCCAAAAACTCTTAGAAGTGAAACCTTCAAGCTTTAGAGGTCAAATAAATGATGGTTTTACAACTAACACCCATGATCCTCATCATCAAGCCATGGTTTTTCCAATATGTAGGCCATCAAGGCCGAAAATAAAGAGAAAGGAAAAGGAAAATAAAGAATCGAAAATGAGGAGGAGGAATGAAGAATCAACATTATAACATCTCAATCCAAATGTAAAACAAAAGAAAAAAATAGCAATCTTTAAAACATCTCCCTACCAAAGATGTATTTCTTGTTGGAAGAAAAATAGCTTGATCTTGAAGTGGAATGAGAAGAAAATTTCTTCCTTGGAGCTAATGTGATTTCAGCTAAGAAGAAAAGAAAAGGAAGAAAAGTTTGTCTTGGGTTTTTGATCTTGGAAGTAGAGAGGTTATGTGTTTAAAGGAATATTTATGGTGGTTGTATGGTGGTTTGGGGTTGGGAAGTGGTGGAGGGTGGTGGCTCTTGGGAGAATAAAGAAGAAGAAAAAGAAGAGAACTCTTTGAGAGTCAGAGAGAAAACTTGAGAATCCTTGAACTTGGAATTACAAGAAGATGAACAAATAGCCTTTGTGAGCTTCTAGTATTTATAGAAAAAATCAACATGAGGGGGTGATAGGGGGAGGAAGGCCACGACATTACAAGAGAAAGGAAGAGAAAAATATCTCATTCAAATGCATCATATCATGGCATGGTGTAGGTATAGCTTTGGGTATGGCTAGGCTTGGTCTTAAGCATGGTTCTTTGAGTGTGTAAAATTTCCACATGTGATGGAATGAATGAAAGAAGGTATGGCCGGTTTCATTAAGGGGTTTAGGGAGGAGATTTTGTTATTTCATTTTTGTTATGACATGGTTTAGGGAATAGGTTTGATTAGGTAATTGATTAGGAGTTTTAATTAGGTGTTTTGGTGAGAAAGTGAATGATCAAGGCTACTCAAGACAAGGTTAATGAGTGTTCTTGCTTGATTAATGCAAATCCACCTTTATTAGGGAGGAATCTCATCATGTAACCATTTCCATAATTTAAGGAAATTGGAATAGGGATTTTACTATTCATGAAAATGTGACATAAAGTCTTGAATCTAGAAAAGGATTTTGAGTTTCATTAAGAAATCTTAGGTTCTAATTAACCTCAATTAATTATTTCGACTCTAGATAGTAATTAGAATTTACTAATCTTTAATTAGAGCCTAATATTGCTTAGGTTTTGTTAATCATATCATTAGGCCCAAAATGCAATAGCTCCGGGCAAAATGGTAATCTTTTGTAAAAACCTTCCGGGACTACCCGGGCTCAACCCGATGTTAAACATTACTTAAAATCATTATTTCAAACTTTTGGGTGAAGTCCGGGCTCAATCGGCACTTAATTCGATGTTAATTAGCCATAGGGGCATTTTGGTTATTTTCCACATCGAAACTCAAAAATGAGATTCTTCTGCTCTATTAGCATATATAATACACATAATCCCCTTTCAACATCAAAACATCCCCTGGAGGATGGCCGAGGCCGGTGATCCTCATTTTCCCGATAAAATAACCTCAGGGGCATTTTGATCATTTGTACATGGGAAAAAATTGGGGTGTTACAAGAAGGACACCCTATTGAGATTCTTTATTAAGTTTCCCACTCCCTCTATCTTTTCTTTCCATCGCGTCTTCAGAGGTCGATGGCGACGTTCGTGATTTACATTGACGCGCCTACTTAGGAGATGCACTACAATGCCGCCCATCGGTCATATCACTTCATCGGTCATTATGCCGTTCGTCTTTTTGTGTACATGGACCGCTTCTTTGCATACCCAGTTTCCAGTTTTTGGTTCTCTTCTACTTCCCTTTTTGGTGACGACCTCGTCTTCGAGTGTGCACGCCCTCGTGAGGAGTAGACTCGTCATACCCAGCCGGCCGCTTCTGCTATCCATGACTTCTCGAAGTATGAACCTCGTTCCCCCATGGCTCATTTGAAGACGGATCCATTTGAGGACTCAACTACCCAGGTGCAATCTGAGGGTTCCTCCCCCACAGCGCCTATGGAGTTTGGTAAGGGCAGCGAGGCCACAGTGAGGATGACACCCCGATATGGATCTCATGCCTAACCCGCTCACCGTTTGGCCACTTTGGCTGAACTAGCTCATTGGGTTAAATATGTCCTTCCCTCTTGGGGCAGGCAGCGATAGGAGCTGGTAGTGGTCTTGATAGTGCTTGTACGTATAGTCTGCATAGGATAGCCTTCTTTTTCTTTTGAGGTTATCTACTTTAGATGCACTCTAGTAGGCAAGATTTTCTAGTCTATGTATTTTATATTTTCCATGTATTCCATTCTGATGATTGTACTTACGCTACTATTCAACTTAGTGTGTGGCAGAACCTTTATTACATATATATAATATGATGGTGGTTATGATCTGATCTTGTGATTTTATTCTCAGTATGTATGGTTTCATATTATTGTTTACGAATCAAATGAATACAATGTTCATCTTATGCGCAGCTCAAGTTTTCATCTCTTATTTCAAAAAAAAAGAAAATTACCCATATTTTCATTAAGTATTTTCTAAAAATTAGAATTAAGAATTGGAACAAAAGTGTAATGACTAATAATTAACTTGAATACGTCCTAGGCGTGGTAGGTTAAATATTAGGGTGTTACACTTGGAACTCCCAAGAAAATAGAAAGTGATATTTTTGAACACCAAAAAGAGCAATCTGAAGACGAAGAAAAACCTAAAAAACCTTAAAGTCACAAAACTACAAAGAAGTTTCCGATTTGAAAGCAGTTTCTCAAAATAGAGTTCTTGGAGATATTTTCAAGGGTGTAAGAACTAGATCATCCCTTAGAAATATGTCAAACTGCACTTTCATCTCCACCATTGAACTTGAATGCATTGAAGAAGCTTTGAGTGATCAAAGTTGGATGGGTGCTATGCAAGAAGAACTGGATCAATTCAAGAAAAGCAAAGTCTGGACTCTTGTTGAAAGATCAAAAAGAAAAACCATCATCAGTATAAAATGGGTGTTTAGGAATAAGCTTGATGAAGCTGGTAAGGTCATAAGGAACAAAGGAAGACTGGTTGCACAAAGTTAGAATCAACAAGAGGGAATGGTAGCTCAGCTTGAAGCCATTAGAATGCTACTTGCTTTTGCAGGCTACAAAGGATTCACTCTCTACCAAATGGATGTCAAGTCTGTATTTCTAAATGGATTCCTTTCTAAGGAAGTATAAGTGAAACAGCATCCTGGTTTTGGGAGTAAAAACCTTCCCAACCATGTCTTCAAGCTAATAAAGGCTCTTTATGGTCTGAAACAAGCTCGACAAGCTTGGTATAATAGGTTGAGCATCTTCTTGCATAAGAATGGGTTCAAGAGAGATAATGCTAATACTACTCTTTTAACTTTTGAACTAGATAGTAACTTTCTGGTGGTTCAAATATATGTTGATGATATCATATTTGGCATTTCTGACCATTCTATCTGTGAAAAGTTTTGAAAATTAATGCAGAGTGAATTTGAGATGAGCATGATGGGTGAACTCAATTTCTTCCTATGTTTACAAATAAAACAACAAAAGGAAGGGATCCTGATGCATCAAAAAAAATATACAAAAGAGCTATTAAAGAAATTCAATGTGGATCAAGCAAAACCAATAAGTACCCCCATGCATCCATCTCAAATCATATATGCTGATGAGAATAGTGAGAAAGTCTCAGAAAGTAATTATTGTGGAATGATTGGTTCACTATTGTATCTTATAGTTAGTAGACCAGACATTCAATTAAGCATGAGAATTTTTGCTAGATTTCAATCTAATCTAAAGCAATCACACTTAAATGTTGTTTGTTATGTATTACTAATCTTGGCTTGTGGTACAAGATAGATACTTCTTATGATATTGTAGGTTTTTGTGATGCTGACTTTGTTAGAGATAGAGCTGAGAGGAAAAGCATAAGTGGTTGCTACTGCTTCTTTGGAGAAAGCTTGATGACCTGGTCATGTAAAAAGCATAACACAATTGCTCTCTCTACTGCTGAGGCTAAATATATAGTTGCTACAAATTATTGCACCCAAATGCTATGGATAAGGAACCAGCTAAAAGATTATCATTTGAGGTATTCCAAAATCCCTATATACTGTGATAATACTAGTGTTATTAATCTTGCAAAGAATCCTATTCACCACTCTAGATCCAAGCATATCGATACTAAGCATCATTTTATTTGTGATCATGTTTAGAAAGGAGATGTTGAGTTAATATTTGTTGTGTAACATCCTAATTTTTAACCCAATACTCTAGAACATATTTAGGTTAATCATTAGTCTGTTACTTCATAGTTCTCATTTAGCTTTGAATTACTTAGCGGAAAATACGGGAAATTTTTTTTTGAAATAAAAGTGAGAGCCGCGTGATGCGATAAGCGGTAAACCATGCAAAGTAAAACAATCGTCTCACAATCATCATAACATAAGGCACATTATGAACATCACTGAATATAATCTCATATATATATAACTTGCCCACTTATAAGTGTGGGACTTAATTCAAGATTTAGGAAATACAACCTAAAACATAAACATAATCTACTCCCCTACCCGAGTGCATCTAATAGGATAACCTCTAAACAAAAGAAGGTTTATCCCCATCTAAGTGGTGTGTGTGCTCTAACCGGGTACTCCATCTGACGATCGTCACCTTTCATCAAGGCCCATCTCGCGAACCCAGGCAGAATCCTGGAAATCGGGCGAGCTCTGACGTGAAAGAGGCGGAATGGGGATCGAGGGTGACCCCACGGCATGGTCGCATCTCCGGCCGCCGCAGTGGCCGTGGCCGAAGTCACGGTATCCTCAACGCCTCCCTTATCCGTGGTGGAGAGGGGCGAGTCCTGCGCTATACGGATGGGTAGGCGGGTCTCTGATGGGTCGGTCTCCGTGAAATAGGTCCGGCACATAGTCGGGATAATCTCGCATGGCTAAGGCGGGCGGTGTGCCTACGAGTACTTCGTCATGCGTGACGCCGCACGCCAAAACCCGCCGCCTGCCGCCATAGGTGCGATCGGGGAGAAGTGATGGGTGTGCACTCGGATGAGCGAAGGGCGCCCTACAAACATGAAAATCCGCACCGCAATCGCCCTCAAAATGGTATGACCCGTGAGTCGGGTCATAGTGCACCTCCCATGTCGGGTGTCCATGAATGCTCTACGAACGCCGCCATCTCAAGACGTGACGAAAGAAAGAGATAGTAGGAGTGAGAATCTTACTAAAGAATCTCGCAGGGCCTCCCTACCTAGGTGTCATCATCTACGCCCTCAGGAACCTTGGGTTTAATTATATGAAATGACTGAACATGCATTTAGTTCATTTTAAACTTCAAAAATATACTTTAGCCAAGGTCCGTTTCATTTTAGGATGATCTTAATGTCATGAATGCAACATAATGGAAAATGTATGCATGGCACTACCTAATGCACATACATAAAGCATAACATCAAGTATCATCATCAAGTTGGTGGCATAAAGTGGCAATAGTAACATTCATATGGGACAAAACTTAGTGACATAATCATAATCATGAACTTTTCTTCCTCATGGGCCACCCTAAAAGACAATCGAATCGGGGGTGCTTTCAACCAGTGTCACCCGTAACGCGTGTCATACATCTAGGTTATGAGCTCATACCTTAACTAGTCGTCACTAGTTCTTACTACCACTTAACGATAAGCGTATCATAAATCCACTATCCGAAGTACGGGTTAGGGGGCAAATCTCTTAGGTGCTCGGCCGAACCGGTGTCACCTAAGAGTATAAAATGGTGCCGATGTCACATGAGTTCTATGGAGGTGCTCTACGAACCGGGTGTCATCCTAGAACCCATCTTAGTACCTTAATTTTCAAAATCTCTTTAAGTCCCCAAATTTGCCAGAAATTCGCGCAAAACGTCATTACACCGAAGTTTCCTTCCAAATTTGTCGGAAATTGCCAAAACGGTCATTACACCGAATTTCCTTCCAAATTTGCTTTATGCCACATAAACATATAACCTCATAAATTCCTCATATGAATAACATCATCATCATTAGCATACTTCATGCATCATCATACATCATTCAAACGCTACCCTCACGGAAGCTTATGCTTTGACTCCTTACGGTCTTAATCTTGAGATATAGCTCTCTAATATCCGCTCATATTTTTTATGCCCCTAAGGCTCATATTAAACATCATTCTTCATTCTCATGTTCATACTTAAATCTGAATAGCATAGGACTGAGTCTCTAACTTGTTTTTACGGGGTTCTAGAACTTACGCTTTAGATCCTTTCTGCTCCGTCTTCGCCCTGGCTATACATTAAATCTAAATCAATTATGAGACATTCCTATGCTTAAGGACTAATTATTAATCATGTTTATCATGTTGTAAGGGTGCTGGACAGATTCCAGAAAATTAAATGTTCTAAGAGTTCTACATTTGCATTTTTACGGTTTTCTAGCTACTAGTTTCCCATAGGTGCTAGAATTCGATTCTAACTCAAATGATACCAAGTTTTTCATGTCTAAACAATCTAAATCTGATTATGTTCCCATTAAAACAGTTTGGATTGGTTCCATAAACAAATGGGTCAAAACTATGTTAAATTCTAGCTTTACGGTATTTCTAGTTAGCTAGTTTCTACCTATCATGCATAGGTTTGCTTCTACATCATCACATGATATTTTCACACATTCCAACACATTAAAACATCATCATACAGCATCACATTCATCACATCAGAGCCGAAAACATCTTGCCTCAATAAGAGAATTAAATTGACATTTCTAGGTACATAAGTTAACTAGTTTCTCTTGGAATCAATTCTAGAATTTCTATAACTCTTTGCAAAACATTTTAATTCAACAAGAGGCTAGGTGAAGCCTTAGGTCACTGACCAAAACATATTCCATCCCCTAAAAAGAGATTGGAATCACAACTTATAACGACATAACCTTATAAAGAATTGTCAAACTTTAAGGAAAACTCAAAACATAGGCTATTGGTCCTAGTAGCTAGATGAAAACTCATTGCAAGTCCATCTTCACTACTTGGTCAAACGCATATTCAAAGTGTGGTTTGCATTGAACTTTAACTTGGAATGAAATGGGCAAGTCTTTGAGCTCTAGGTTCTTAAGTTACTGACATAAACTAAACGCGATGCTCATGCTCTTCATTTTTAATCTTGCTTTCAAGGTAAAGTGATGACTTGAAATTAAATATGCAAGGCATAATTTAAAGCGTGTAAACTTGAAAGTAAATATATGGCATAATCTTAAACGTGCAAGCTTGGAAAGTAAAGATGCAAGATTCAATTCTTTATTTTAGTGCTCTTGGCCCAACAACAATCGACTTTAAGGCCGAAATAGATAGGCATTCGAAATTAATTAGGTGATAATGCAAGTTCAATTCTTTATTTTAGTGCTCTAGGCCCAACAACAATCGACTTTAAGGCCGAAATAGAAAGGCTTTGAGAATTAAGTTAAGTGATGATACAAGTTCCATTTTAATCTTTATGTTCTTAGGTGATGGCTTGAAAGTAAAGATGCATAGCAAGAATGTAAATATGAATGCAAGCATAAAATAAATTATGCAAGTTCATTTTATCTTTCTAGAGCTCTTAACAAGACTTTAAAGGAACTTAAACCTCAACCCAAACTCATCGACCAAAGACAAGGTAAAAGTCTAGAGTTTTAGAACTCAACATAACATATTTGGAAAATCAAACATCTAGCATGAAAAGGAAAAGGTAATGGCCGAAACTTCAAGGAAAGAAAAGAAATGTTTGAAACTCTAGAATCCATGATCTTGGTGATATACAACTCCAACATCATGAGACCTCATCATTGAGTCATTAGAACCATTTTGAAACAACATCAAAGTTAAGGTTCTCAAAAGTTCAAGAAAGGAAAAATCTAGGAAACACTTTTGCTCAAGAACAAAATCAAGCTCTAGAGTTTGTCTCAAGTGATGAACATCATCATGAAACTCTCATCATCAAGCTCTCATTCCTTTGTTCTCCAAGGCCCATGGCCGAAAATGAAAAGGTAAAGGGAAGAAGTTCTAAAAAGAATCAAGAGAAACTATGAACTTTAAGCTTAGAACAAGAACTTTAAAGAAAGAACACATGAAAGAAAATCCCTACTTGGTGTGATGAACTTGAAGATGGAAGAAGAAGATGAAGAAGATGAAGAACTTGAAGAACTCCAAGAACTTGAAGAACACAAAAACTTTGAGAGAAAAAGAAAGCTTTGAGTGTTTCCTAAACTTAGCAAATGATCTAAAAGTGGTGCAAGCTCCTCAAGGCATTCTATTTATAGAGAAATGAAACAAATGGAGGGAGCTCATGGAGGAGAAGGTTTCGCCGATGAGGGTGCAGATTGGAGGCTCTCCATGAGTTCCATGAGGTGAGATAATGTGTTCTTGAGGTATGGTGAGGTATGGTTAAAAGCATGGTGAGGTATGGCTCAAGGTATGGCTCAAGCATGGCTCTTTGAGTGAGAAAACAATTTAATATGTGTCAAATGGGGAGCATGTGGCCGAAAATGCATCAGCCCATGGGGAGGATTAGTTTGCATTTTAATTGTGGTTTAGAGTTGTGTTTAGGTGTATCTTTGATTATGCTAAGATTAGGAATTTGTAAGAAGGTGTTTAGGTAAGGTAAATGGGTAATTAAGGTGGTCTAGACATAATTAAGGAGTGGTCTTGCACCATTAGAGAGTTAAATCCTCAATTTAGAGTTTAAACAACTCTAGACACATTTCCTTGATTTAAGGAATTGGAGAGAGAAAACACTATTCATGATTCCAAGACTAGGAATCTTGAGTTCTAAAAAGGGATTTAAGTTTAATCTAAGCAATTTTAGGTTCTAATTAACTTTAATAAATTATTTTGACTCTAGATTAATTAGGGAAATAAATTAATCTTCGTTTAGAGCCTAATATTGCTTAGGTTTGCTTAATTACGCCATTAAGCTTAAAAACACTATTCCAGGGGCAAAATCGTAATTTTGCACTAAAACTGCCCGGGACCACCGGGACTTGAACAGATACCTCTAGACACATGAAATCATGTCTTTAAACCTCTGGGGAAAGTTCCGGGCTCAAACGGCACCTTTACCCGCGTAAAAACGCTATAGGGGTATTTTGGTCATTTTGACTAAATCATGAAAACGAAATTTTCGCTTCCGAAAGCATTCAAAGGCCATTCAATCCCCTTCAAACATTGAGTTGACCCTTCGAGGATGACCGAGTTGGTTACCCTCGAGTTCGGGTCAGGAAATGACCTCAGGGGCATTTTGGTCATTTCCCTCGGACAGAAAAATCGGGGTGTTACATGTTGCAACACCTTCCTAATTACGATATTTTTACTCGAGTTTTAATACAGTAATTAGAAAAGATTACTTACATTCATAATCTATACTAGTAGGAAATAATTGAAATAAAATACTGTAGACGTATAAGTGGCCAAACTAATATATACATATATAGACATCATTGTTAAGTTTACATTAGATACATCATATTGGAAAGCAAACTAGTTATCTCCTAAATTAGTCAGGAACTCAGTTCACAAAAGAAAACCTTTACTACCTTGTCTAACCTGCTCAAAGTTGAGATCCAGCAAAAATTTCATACAGATAGAAAATGAATCTCATCAACATCTAACATGGTCAACTTGCAGTCTGGTGGGTTCTATTGCTAAACTACTACTATACATACATCAAGAGTCCCTGAGTTGTTCCATACTCTCCTAAATAAAACCATTTGTAACACTCTAATATTTAACTCAACATGGCTAGGACACATTCAAGTTAATTATTAGTTATTACTCTTTGTTCAGTTCTTGTTTCTGATTTTAGAAAATACTTAGCTAAAATATAGGTAAATTTTTTTTTTGAAAATGAAAACATGAGCCGTGCATGCGTGAAAATGCATTAGTCCTTTACCTCGCAAAAGTAACATAAGAACTCATAGCATAAATGAAATGGTACACAAGATCATAATCATAAACATACATCATATATATATATATATATAGTAGAAGTTTTGCCATACACCAAGTCAAAGAGTACAATCATCTGTGCAAATACATAAGGAAATGCAAAATACATAGATACGAATCCCCGCCTACTCTAGTGCAGCTAAGGTAGTAAACTCTAACAGTAAAAGAAGGCTATCCTAATTGAAGTGTGTGTGCATGCATTACAGGGTCTGTCATCAGCTCCTACTACTGCCCGCGCCACTGAGGAGGAACGTAGCTAACCTACTGTGCTAATTCGGCTGGTGTCGCTAAATGGTGGGAGGGTTGGGCATGAGCCCCTCGACAGGGTTTCATCCTCACTCTGCCCCCTAAAAGCGGCTGCGTCACCATGGCCTCACTACCTCCACCCATCTCCATGGGCACGATGGGGGAGGAATCAATGGATGGAATCTCTGTGGCGAAGTCCTCGGAGGGGTCAGTTTTTGAATGGGTCATGGGAGAGCGAGGAACGTACTCTGAGAAATCCTGCACAGTTGAGGTAGCAGCAAGGATGTGGCGAGTCTGCTCTCGGTGAGGGCGCACATACTCAAAGAGGAGGTCGTCGGTGAAGGGCAACATAGGCATGAAACGGAAACTGGTGATTGGCTGAGTGAACGGGCTAACCAGAAATACAAACATATGCACAGAACAATGGCCCACGAAGTGGTAAGATTGGTGCGTGGCATCAAAGTGAAGCTCCTAAGTCAGCGCATCAACGTAAATCACGAAGGCTGCCATCATCCTCTAAAGACATGATGGAAAGAAAGATAGAGAGTGTGAGAAACTTGATAAAGAATCTCAGTAAGGTGTTCTCCTATCTTGGTATCATCATCTACATCCTCAGGAACCTCGGGTGTTATTATGAAATAGTGAGCATGCATAAGGTTCATTTATTATGTTTTGAAATACCAATTACCGAGGCCCATTCATTTTAGTATGCATCGTAGATGTTATGAATGCAACATATCTCATCATGCAATGCATGTTGATACAAGGTGCGACATTACTATATAGAAACATGAGTGATGCATATAGAACACGATACATATAGCATGAATTTCTCCTTCTTATTCTTTAAGTGACTTAAGTTTATTCTTTCTCTCATTGAGGCCACCTAATACTTTCTTCTCTTGAGAGTTCTAGGTTATGAGCTCATACCTCACTAGTCGTCACTAGCGTAATCTTATCCCTTTTGATAAGTTAAACTCCCGACATTTTATGGTATGGGATTAGGGGGCATTAGGGGGCATTATGGTACGGGAGAATCCAAAGGATCACTTCCTATTTGGATCACCTCTCATAACTTTTAATTCGAAGAGTCTAGAAGATCATTTCCATATGTTTTATATCACCTTAACATTAGCATGTTATATTAAGATGCAAGATTACAAACATATTATATATTGTCACATGCATTTCATATTACTTCAATATATGCATCTTAAGCATCCCATGTGAAATCATGACATGCTATAACAATTCTTGAATCTAGCAACCGAGTGTGCAAACATGATTATCACATAAATCTTTAAGTACATTAAATCACATCATCTCAGAGAATAAGCACTTTTGTTATCGCTTAACCATTTAAACCTCTAAATCGGGTAAACCCAACTTTTGAATTTATTCTTTTATGCATCTAATGGATTAATTACAATGATTCCCACTAATCATTAACCTTAGGAACATTATTAGACAAATCTGGACAGGTTATAAATAGAAACAAAAATGAGTAAATTTTGGTGTTCTAGAAGTTATGTTTCTGACCCTTTCTCATTACCGACTTTTCCTATAATGCTAGAATTAATTCCTAAGTCAATTATGAGTGATTCCTATACATTTATAAGTGTTAAACATCTTTTTCACCAAAGTATAACATGCTGGACAGAACTTATATTTTTTACTTTTAAGGGTTCTAGAAATCATATTTTTTATTCTTCCTAGTTACTAGTCTTTCCCGAAGGGCTAAACAAATAATTATAACACTAATTATTAATAAATTCCACATATTTAAGCAACCTCAACCAGCATACATTAAATCTGGAAATTTTAGAACAGAAACTAAAGTTTAACATTCCAAAGCACGTAAAATATGCAAGAGTGAGCATTTCTAGTAACTAGTCTATTTCAAAATTAATTCTAAGTCATGGAGCATTTTCTAAGAGAACTGTAAGCTTTAAAACCTTAAGCCAATAATATAGCAATTCTTAGAACCTTATTCTTTGAACACCAAATCATGTTTGTAAGGAGAAAAGTCCATGGAACCGAAATTCCTATGTAAGTTGAAAGGGGTAAGCCTTGAGCTCTAGATTGTTTAGGTGATGGCATAAATATAAACGTGCAAATGCAAACCTTATTTTAATCTTGGCATTATAAGGTGATGGCGATGGAATTATAAATATGATATGCAAAGCTTGAATATAAATATGAGAATGCAAGCTCATTTTTAATCTTTAAGTTTAGGTGATTGCTTGAAACATAAATATGCTAGACAAGAAATATAAATATGAAATGCAAGTTTATTTCTTTTCTTCAAGATTTAAGTGATGACTTGGAATTAAATATGTTATGCAAGGCTCAAATATAAATATGGAATGCAAGTAATTGGAAAATAAACATGAATGCACTTTTATTTATTAATTCTTTAGGTCCTAGGCTCAAGTCTTCTATTTAGAGTGACAACTCTAAAACACCAATCAATCATACACCATGGACATGAACTTTAGAGTCTCTCATTATTAAGGCTCCAAGAACCTTGTCTCCTTAGACTCACCACCAAGCTCAAAGGAAAGGAATTATCAAAGATGACAAAATATCATTTTTATTTATCTTTCAAGGTTTCAAGCTCAAGACTCCTATTTAGAGTACAAACTCTAAAACATCAATCAACTTTAAGTTGAAAGGGGTAAGTCTTGAACTTTAAATGGTTAGGTGATAGTATAAATGTACACATGAGAATGCAAACTTATTTTTAGCCTCTAAGATTTAAGTAATAACTTGGAAAATAAATATGAGTATGTGTGCATTTTATTTCCTTTAAGTTTTATGCTCAAGACTCCTATTTAGAGTAACCACTCTAAAACACCGATCAACTTTAAGGTTGAAAGGGGTAAGTCTTGAGCTTAAGTAAATTATGAGATAACATAAACATATTGTTCCATTTTGCTCAAAACAAAACTCATCAAGAAAACTAAATAACATTTTCATTTATTAAGAACTCTTATAATTAAAATGAAATCTTGAAGCTTTAGAGATCTAGCGAATGATGGTTTTGCAACCAACGTCAAACATCCTCATCATCAAGCCATGATTCTCAACCCACCAAGCCATCAAGGCCAAAAAATGGAAAGAAAGAAAAAGGAAAACCTTGAGGTCGAAAAAGAAAGGAAGAAAAAGAATGAACCAACATTTCAATATTCTAACCAAAATGATTCAAAAGAAAAGAATGAAAAATTTAAAACAACTCCCTACCAAAGGTATTTTTCTTGTTTGAAAAAGGATAACTTGATCTTGGAATGAGATGAGAAGAATAACTCTCCCTTGGAGCTTCAAGGTGATTTCAGCCAAGAAAGAAAAAAGAGGAAGAAAGATGTTTCTTGGGTTTGATCTTAGAGGTAGAAAGGTTAAGTGTTTAATTGGAAGATTTATGATGGTTGTGTAGTGGTTTGAGATTGAGGAGTGGTGGTTGATGGTGGTTTCTTTGAAGAATGAAGAAGAAGTAGAAGAACTCTTGAGAGTAAAGAGAGAAAACTCAAGTTGTAAGAATGAGTAAAGGTTCTTGTAAGCTTTCTTGAGGATATATTTATAGAGAAATGAAACATGAGAGGATGAGAATGGGAGGGGGAGGCCACGGCAATGTGCAAGGAAAAAGGAGAAAAAAATATCTCATTCAAGTGCATTATGTCATGGAGTGGCTAGGCATGGCTAGGTATGGGTTTAGGCATGGTTCTTTGAGTGTATATCCTAATTAAAAAAAATTCAACATGTGGTGAAGTGGAGAAGGAGTGGCCGTGTACTTCAAGGCCATGGGGGAGGAAAATATCTCATTTCATTTGTGTTATGACTTGGTTTAGGGAATAGGTTTGATTAGGAGTTGTTAATTAGGTGTTTAGGTGAGAAAGTGAATGATTAAGGCTACTTAAGGTAAAGTTAAAGTGTTCTTGCTCAATTTGTGCAAACTTTTATTAACAAGGAATCTCATCACATTACCATCTCCATGATTTAAGGAAATTGGAGAGAAAATTTACTATTCCAAATTGATGACACTAATTCTTGAACTAATAAAAGGGTTTTGAGGCTCTTTAAGCAATCTTAGACCCTAATTAATTTTAATTAATTATTTTGACTTTAGATTAATTATTAAAATTAATTGATCTTTAATTAGAGCCTAATATTGCATAGGTTTCACTAATTATATGACAAAGCTCATTATGCCCTTAATTAGGGGCAAAACGGTAATTTTTTGCAAAAACTCCCTAGGACCACCCAAGCGTAAACAGACATTAAACAACCCTTAAAAATGATATTTCAAACTCTCGGGCAAAGTCTGGGCCCAGTCAGAATCAAATTCTATGCCAATTAGCTATAGGGTCATTTTGGTAATTTGTGTGCAGGACCTCAAAAATGAGATTCTTCTGCTCTATTAACACACATAGCACATGTAGTCCCCGTTCAATATTAAAATAGCCCTTTGATGATGGCCGGGACCAGCTATCCTCATTCTCCTAGTAAAAATGACCTTAGGGGCATTTTGGTCATTTGTACACAGGAAAAATCGAGGCGTTACACCATTCACCATTAGTGGAATGGCATTGCCCCCAGTAGGAGCATCAGGGTTAGAAGGTGGATCGGAGTTCAAGGAAAAGGATGAAGGGTCATCTCTAGGGGGGACATAGGTGGTGCAGGTGGAGCTGCAAATACGTCAAGGTATGCCATTTCAAGAGGCAAATCAGCATAAGAAAAACCTGGGTCAAACTCAGTAGTGAATACAGAAGTACTAAATGAATGACTAAACAACATGTACACTCTAATCCGGGAGTGTGCTACAACATACAAGGAGTCTAATACTGGGTCATAATGTCACTGCCACTGTGGTGAATCAAGGAAGATGATCACTGACGGCATCTTTAGAATCTGAATACAACATAAAATAAATGCAGCGTAGAGATGAGAATATTATAAAATTCTCAGTAGAGTACTCCCTTGAGCTTAAACAAGCATAATTAAGAATTCCACATAATTAAAATCATGCAAGAATCACATCGAGGAATAATTATAGATTTAATAATGATGATCAGCATTTTATCTCAAAACAATAAACTCGATTTAGTGCCATATTCTCTTTTCCATTAACATAGGGAAGGCTTAATTTCACATTTAGGGATATCTATAGTGGATCACAACATAAAGGACAATAGACTGCTAGGACATGAGCTCATTCCTATTCATGATCATCGGACTTCATTTTTTTCCTTTTTCGAATCACACACAATTCTTATTTTGCCTTATTGCTATACCCCATATAAACCTTATCCCTATTTTCCCCATATGCTAAAAATTGCACAACTAAGAGTCACATTTTCTCTTTTATCATCATAATAACCACATAATGTAATTCTCTCTTCAAAGGCCCACTTATATCACAGGCACGCATATAATTATGTTGGAGTCTCATCCATATCTCATCAATATTACTTTAAAATGATTAGCATGCATTCATATAATATATACTTGAATTAAAGCCATTCTATCATTAGTTTAAGACATCCTTACTGTTTTCAGCAACCAGGCAGATTTATCACTCTATCAACTCATCAAATTCCTAGGGAAGCTCTTACTTTCGCCTTCCCCTCTTAACCACACAAGCCTTGTTTCTATTTTTCCCATATGTTAAAAATTGCACAACTAAAAATCATGTTATTTTTCTTTTCTTTTCCTTTATCCTCACAATAATCACATAGTGTACTTCTCTTTTCAAAGGCTTGCTTAGATAACAGGTAGGCATACAATTTTGTTGGAGTCTCATCCATATCTCATCAACATTTCTTTCAAACGAGCATGCATTAACATGACATATACTTGTATCTAAAGCCATTCTATCATTAGTTCAAGACATTCTTACCATTTTCAGCAATTAGCAGATTTGTCACTTTAGAATTCAAAATTAATTTCCCCAACAAAAAGCCAATTAAAGAGTCACAAAAATTCCCTATGACATCTTCATATGTCTAAAGGATCCTTTAAAATTTTCATAACAATCAGAGTTCTATAACCATGTCACTAAATTCTACAAATTTAGTGGTCAGAGCACACCTTTTCACAGCCTAGGATAAGGTTCTCCTAATTTTTAAATTTATCATATGATGGAATCAATCCAAGATAAAATTCACAGTTACACTTCAAGATGTTTTTAACTCCCTGTAAAAATTTCAACAGAGAAATCACTGATTTAGTATGATAATAAAATCATACAATTTCCCTGCTTCAGTTTCAAAAATCCAGACAGCATGAGATCTATTTCCGTTTCTGATTTTTTTAAGAGAGTATTCCTTGAAACCAATGTTCAAGGAATTTCGTGTATATATTTCAAGATATTAGGACCAACATATATTTTTTTCAGGCAATGAATATCACTGTAAACATGTCTATAAATTCATGAAATTTTGCTCTCTGCAGGAAAACCGAAAATCGAGCACTCTAACTAAAACTTCTCTTGATGAAATGAGTTATCCAGCCTCATCCAAACCCTTGACCAAAATTCATACATCAACAACCATATATCATTAACCACCACAATGAAAAATTTTGAGCAGAACAGGTCATAGATGTGAAATATAAATTTGGCAAGAAAAGACCAAATAAAACCCTACTATTGGAAGCAAGTGATGTCTTTGTCCCTAGCATGCTTCAAGATGGTGCCCTCCACTTCAAGGCTCTCAAAACACACCCAAAACCCTTTACAAATAGTGAGGTACAAGGGATCAAGATTGAGATTTGGTGAGTGATTGAGATTCTAATCGGTTATATGTGTAGATGTTGAGGTGTAGAATAATTTTTGTGAAGGAAACTTTGGATTTTGGTAACTCTAAGCTAACATATATGAAGTTGAAAGCATGTTGAAGCTCTTAGCCATGGAAGAAATGGAGCTGCTGTATTCTTGAAGAAATGGCCGAGAATGAGCTTCTTAAAGAAGCCAAAAATGATGTTTATCTTGTATTAAAGTAAGGAATAAAATAAATTATGTTTAGATAATTACAAAGCCAATAAAGTAAAATGAATGGTTGTGATTCAATCTTGTAATTCAATATTGAATCTTAACCATGCATTTGATTTGAAGGGATAGGTTTATTTGTTTTGTAGAGATCTAACTAGTTTTCGGTGTTAGAAATCACACACCGAAATTTCACCGAACAGGTGAAACAGTGTACCCGGGTAATCAAACATTGCCCGAAAAATATTTTCGGGTATAAAGTCTTTAATTTTATCTATTTCTAACCATAATCATATAATTTCTCAATTTTGAGCATCTCCGGGGCCCAATTCTAGGATTTCGGCTGTCCCGGCGGGCCTGCGGGGCATGCAAAACACTGTTCATGTTTTTTTTTTTTTTTTTGCTTCTTTGAATCCTTCTCATCATTTCTACATCTATCAAAATCTTAAAATTCTCATTAATAAAACCCCATTTAATTTCTAAAGAGAATTAGGGTGTTACACATGGGGCTGCCCTTGCTTGGCCGAAACTCTTCCTCCCTCTTGCACCTTGCATTTGTTTCATTTCTCTATAAATAGCATGCTTGGGTGAACTTGCATCATTTTGGGTTCATTTGCTAAGTGTAAGTTTTCAAAGAGCACTTCAAAGTTTCCTTTTTCCTCTCAAGTTCAAGTGTTCAAGTTCTTCATCGTCTTCTCTTATTCCAATCTTCAAATCACTTGGTAGGGATTTTCTTTCAAGTATTTTCCTTATTTAAGTTCTATTTCTAGTTATGTTTTTATGGTTTCTCTTGAGTCTTTTTAGAACTTCTTTCCCTCTCCTTCTTCTTCTCTATTTTCGGCCATGGGCCTTTGAGGACAAGGGAATGAGAGCTTGATGATGAGGTTCCATGATGATGATGTTCATCACTTGAACAATCTCAAAAGCTTGATCTTTGTTCTCAAGTTAAAGATGTTTTTAGTTTTTCTTCTTGAACCTTGAAACCTTTCACTTTGATGATGTTTTAAAATGGTTACATGAACTCAATGAAGAGGACTCATGATGTTGGTGTTAATGCATCATCAAGATCATGGTCTCTAGAGTTTCAAATGTTTCTTTTTCTTCTTAAAAGTTTCGGTCCCTTTTCCTTTTCTTTCTCCAAATTTTCGGCCATGTTGGCCAATGAGATTCATAATGGCTTGATGATGAGAGCTTCTAGATGATGACTATGTGTTCATCACAATGAGGCCTATAGAGCTTGAGTTTTAATAAAAATGTTATTTATGACCACATTTCAAGAAAAGAAACTTTGTGTTCTAAAGAACCCTTGAGGTTCACTCTTGTCTTTACTTTACCTTGTCATGATAAGTTTGGGTTGAGGTTTAAGTTCCTTTAAAGTCTTGTATGAGCTCTAATAAGAAATAAAATGGACTAGCATTCATATTTAAATTCAAGGTTATGCATTACATATTTACTTTGAGCTTTGCATTCATATTTATCTTTCCAAGCCATCACTTAAAGTTAAAGGATAAAGAATGAAGTGCACCTCATATTTACATTCTTGTCTAGCATATTTACTTTTCATCACTAAAGAACATAAAGATTTAAAATGAGAGCTTGCACTATCACCTAACTAAATCTCAAAGCCTTTCTATTTCGGCCTTAAAGTCGATTGTTGTTGGGCCTAGAGCACTAAAATAAAGAAATGAACTTGCATATTTATATTTTAAGTCTTGCATATTTATTTCAAGTCTTGCATATTTATTTCAAACCTTGCATATTTATATTTCAAGTTTTGCATATTTACTTTAAGCCCTCACTCTACTTTGTAATGAAGAATAAAAATGAAGTGCATAGCATGTTTAAATTATGTCATCACTAAAGACCTTAGAGCTCAAAGACTTGCCCATTTTATCTCAAGTTAAAGTTTTATGTGGGAAAATTCTTTGAATGCATAATATCGGTCATGTAGTGATGATGAGCTTGGAATGAGTTTCATCTAGCTACGAGGGCCAACAATCTAAGTTTTACGACTTTCTTTAAGCCTCATGAACTTTATGAGATTAAGACCAAATAAGATTTATGAATTTATTTCTCTTTTAAGGAAGGATCAAGTGGTCACTGACCTAAGGATGTTCTTAGCCTCTTTTACAAAATGAAATGGTTTGCAAAAGAATTTTAGAAGTCCTGAAAATGATTCCAAGAGAAACTAGCAACTTATATGTTTTAGAAATATCAGGTTATGCATCTTTTTGGGGACTTAATGTTTCGGTTCTTCCATGATGAGTTTGCTGCTGTATGATGATGTTTTGATGTGTTAGAATGTGTAAAAATTATGTATGATGAGGTAGGAATATTTCTATGCATGATAGGAGAGAAACTAGCTTTCTAGAAAAACCGTAAAGTCAAGATTTAGCATAGTTTTGACCCATTTGATTTTGGATACTGTCCAAAATGTTTCAATGGGAATATAATCAGATTAGGATTGTTTAATCATGAAAAATTTGGTTACAATTGAAGTACGATTAAATTTTAGCACCTATAGAGAAACTAGTAACTAGAAAACTGTAAAATCGAAATTCTAGAACTCTTAGAACATTTAATTTTTAGAATCTTTCCAGCAACCTCATAATATGGTAAACATGGTTTATAATTAGTTCTTAGACATAGGAGTGCCTCATAATTGGTTTAGATTTAATTTATAGCGCCTTAGGTGAAGATGGAACCAAGAAAGGGTTTAAAACGTAAGTTCTAGAACCCCGTAATTGTAAGTTTATAATCCTGCCCCCTAAAGAATGGTGTTGCTCGGATTTATTAAAGGGCATAAATAATAGTAATATTTGTTAGAAGAAAATCCTTAGGTGCATAAAAGGTTGATAGAAAATGATAGATAAATTACATCACAAGTTTAAGGCCCGTAAAGGTCAAAGCATAATGAATTTCTAATGTTGCTTGAGAACGTACGAGAATGATTATGTGAATGCATGGAATTATGATGAAGGATGCATGTTTAATTGACTTATGTGGCATAAAGTAAAATTTGGAAGAAATTCGGCATGCTGCTGTTATGCTGCCGAATTTCTGACAAATTTGGGGACTTAGAAAGTTTTTGAAAACCTATGAGATTTTTATTTATAAGGTACTAAGATGAGTTCTCGGATGACACCGGTTCAGTCGAGCACCTCTAGAGAACTCATGTGACATCGGTACCAAGATGAATTCTTGGGTGACACCGGTTCGACCGAGCACCCCCAAGAAATGCCCCCTAGCCCGTACTGGATAAGTCGGGATTATGTTTATGATTATGTTACGCTTATCGGGATTGATAAGTAAGAACTAGTGACGACTAGTTAAGGTATGAGCTCATAACCTAGAGATGTGACACGTCCTGGGTGACACCGGTTCGGCCGAGCACCCCTAGAACGATTGTCTTTTAGAGTGGCGTATGAGGATGTAAAGTATGATGTTATGTCACAAAGTTTCCCACATGAGAATTTAATTGCCACTTTATGCCACTATTATGATGTTCTTAATATCATGACTATTATTCTTGCATTAAGTAGAGCCATGCATACATTCTTTAATATGTTGCATCCATGTCATTAAGAATCATGCTAAAATGAATGGACCTTGGCTAATTATGTTTTAAAGCTTAAAAATGGACTTGATGCATGCTCACTTGTTTTACATACTAAACCCAAGGTTCTTGAGGATGTAGATGATAACACCTAGGTAGTAGGAGGCTCTACTGATATCACTCTCTCTATCTCTTTCTTTCCGTCAAATCTTCAGATGGCGACATTCGTAGTTTTCGTGGACACCCCGACGTGGGAGGTGCACTATGATCCAGAACACGGATCATGCCATTTTGAGGGACAGTGCACGGTGCGAGTCTTCATGTTCGTGGGACGTCCCTTCACTCACCCCGTGCATACCCATCGCTTCTCCTCGACAGCACCCTACGGTGATGACGAGCGGGTTTTTGAGCGTGCGCGTACGCATAACGAGAGAATGCTCCGCATGCACACCGCCGCCTCAGCCATGCGTGACTATCCTGACTACGTGCCCCGGACTTACTTCTCGGAGATTGACCCGTCGGAGGACCCGCCTACCCATCCCTATAGCGAGAGCTTCGCCTCCACTCCACCATTGATGAGAGAGGGCAGTGAGGGTACCGTGACTCAGCCACGGCCCACACGACGACCGGAGATGTGGCCACATTGGGGGGGTCACTCTCGATCCCCGTTCCGCCTCTATACGCCAGAAGAGCTCGCCCAGTTTCCCGGATATGAGCCTCGTTCGCGAGATGGACGTTAGTAGGAGGTGACGTACGACCGATGGAATACCCGGGTAGAGCACACACCACTTAGATGAGGAAGGACCTCCTTTTGTTTAGAGGTTATCCCTTTAGTTGCACTTGGGTAGGGGAGTTGCTTTTATGTTTTCCGTCGTACTTTCCTTTGTATTTTCTTTTTAGTTGTATCTGTTCATGATGTACTAAACTAAGCCCCGCTCTCTGTAACACCCCGATTTTTCTGTCCGAGGGAAGTGACCAAAATGCCCCTGAGGTCATTTCCTGACCCGAACTCGAGGGTAACCGACTTGGTCATCCTCGAAGGGTTAACTCGATGTTTGAAGGGGATTGAATGGCCTTTGAATGCTTTCGGAAGCGAAAATTTCGTTTTCCACAGTTTCGTGTCAAAATGACCAAAATATCCCTATAGCGTTTTTACGCGGGTAAAGGTGCCGTTTGAGCCCGGAACTTTCCCCAGAGGTTTAAAAACATGTTTTCATGTGCCTAGAGGTCTCTGTTCAAGTCCCGGTGGTCCCGGGCAGTTTTAGTGCAAAATTACGATTTTGCCCCTAGAATAGTGTTTTTGAGCTTAATGACGTAATTAAGCAAACCTAAGTAATATTAGGCTCTAAACGAAAATTAATTTATTTCCCTAATTAATCTAGAGTCAAAATAATTTATTAAAGTTAATTAGAACCTAAAATTGCTTAGATTAAACTTAAATCCCTTTTTAGAACTCAAGATTCCTAGTCTTGGAATCTTGAATAGTGTTTTCTCTCCAATTCCTTAAATCAAGGAAATGTGTCTAGAGTTGTTTAGACTCTAAATTGAGGATTTAACTCTCTAATGGTGCAAGACCACTCCTTAATTATGTCTAGACCACCTTAATTACCCATTTACCTTACCTAAACACTTTCTTACAAATTCCTAATCTTAAGCATAATCAAAGATACACCTAAACACAACTCTAAACCACAATTAAAATGCAAACTAATACTCCCCATGCATGATGAAGTTTCGGCCAGACCTCATCCCCATTGGCCACATGTTTAATTGTTTTCTCACTCAAAGAACCATGCTTGAGGCCATACCTTGAACCATACCTCACCATACCTTAAGCCATACCTCACCATGCCTCAAGAACACATTATCTCACCTCATGGAACACATGGAACCCTCCAATTCTGCACCTCTTGGCCGAAAATGCATCAGCCCACATACACCCTCCATTTGTTTCATTTCTCTATAAATAGAATGCCTTGAGGAGCTTGCACCACTTTTAGATCATTTGCTAAGTTTAGGAAACACTCAAAGCTTTTCTTTTTCTCTCAAAGTCTGTGTTCTTCAAGTTCTTGGAGTTCTTCAAGTTCTTCATCTTCTTCATCTTCTTCTTCCATCTTCAAGTTCATCACACCAAGTAGGGATTTTCTTTCATGAATTCTTTCTTTAGAGTTCTTGCTTCAAGCTTTATGTTCATAGTTTCTCTTGATTCTTTTTAGAACTTCTTTTCCTTTCCTTGTTCTTGCTCATTTTCGGCCATGGGCCTTGGAGTTCAAAGAAATGAGAGCTTGATGATGAGAGTTTCATGATGATGTTCATCACTTGAAACAAACTCTAGAGCTTGATCTTTGTTCTTGAGCAAAAGTGTTTCTAGTTTTTCCTTTCTTGAACCTTTGAGAACTTTAACTTTGATGTTGTTTCAAAATGGTTCTAATGACTCAATGATGAGGTCTCATGATGTTGGTGTTAGTATATCACCAAGATCATGGATTCTAGAGTTTCAAACATTTCTTTTCTTTCCTTGAAGTTTCGGCCATTACCTTTCCTTTTCATGCTAGATGTTTGATTTTCTAAATATGTTATGTTGAGTTCTAAGAACTCTAGACTTTTACTTTGTCTTGGTTTGAATGAGTTTGGGTTAAGGTCTAAATTCCTTTAAAGTCTTGTTAAGAGCTCTAGAAAGATAAAATGAACTTGCATAATTTATTTTATGCTTGCATTCATATTTACATTCTTGCTATGCATCTTTATTTTCAAGCTATCACCTAAGAACATAAAGATTAAAATGGAACTTGCATCTTCACTTAATTTAATTCTCGAAGCCTTTCTATTTCGGCCTTAAAGACGATTGTTGTTGGGCCTAGAGCACTAAAATAAAGAATTGAACTTGCATTATCACCTAATTAATTTCTCGAATGCCTATCTATTTCGGCCTTAAAGTCGATTGTTGTTGGGCCAAGAGCACTAAAATAAAGAATTGAATCTTGCATATTTACTTTCAAGCTTGCACGTTTAAGATTATGCTTCGCATATTTACTTTCAAGCTTGCACGTTTAAATTATGCCTTGCATATTTAATTTCAAGTCATCACTCTACTTTGAAAGCAAGATTAAAAATGAAAAGCATGAGCACGTTTAGTTTATGTCGTAACTTAAGAACCTAGAGCTCAAAGACTTGCCCATTTCATTCCAAGTTAAAGTTTAATGTAAACCATACTTTGAATGTATGTTTTTCGCCCAAGTAGTGATGATGGACTTGCAATGAGTTTTCATCTAGCTACTAGGACCAATAGCCTATGTTTTAAGTGTTCCTTAAAGTTTTACAATTCTTTATAAGGTTATGTCATTATAAGTTGTGATTCCAATCTCTTTTAGGGGATGGAATATGTTTTGGTCAGTGACCTAAGGCTTCACTTAGCCTCTTGATGAATTAAAATGTTTTGCAAAGAGTTTTAGAAGTTCTAGATTGATTCCGAGAGAAACTAGTTAACTTATGTACCTAGAAATGTCAATTTAACTTTCTTATTGAAGTTAAATGTTTTCGGTTCTGACATGATGAGTATGATGCTGTATGATGATGTTTTGATGTGTTGGAATGTGTGAAAATATCGTATGATGATGTAGAAGCGATCCTATGCATGATAGGTAAGGAACTAGCTAACTAGAAATACCGTAAAGCTAGAATTTAACATAGTTTTGACCCATTTGTTTATGGAACTTTTCCAAACTGTTTTAATGGGGACATAATCAGATTTAGATTGTTTAGACATGAAAAACTTGGTATCATTTGAGTTAGAATTGAATTCTAGCACCTACGGGGAAACTAGTAACTAGAAAACCGTAAAAATGCAAATGTAGAACTCTTAGAACATTTAATTTTCTGGATTCTGTCCAGCACCCTTGCAACATGGTAAATATGATTAATAATTAGTCCTTAAGCATAGAAATGCCTCATAATTGATTTAGATTTAATATATAGCCTTCAAGTAAAACGGAACCAAGAAAGGGTCTAAAACGTAAGTTCTAGAACCCCGTATTCACATGTTAGGATTTCCACCCTATGCTATTCAGATTTAAAAGTAAAATGAGAGGATTATGAATGATGTTTAATTATGAGCCTTAGGTGCTTAAAATATGAACGACGGGTGTAGAGAACTATATCTCAAGATTAAGACCCGTAAGGGTCAAAGCATAAGCTACCGTAAGGGTAAGCGTTTGGATGATTTATGATGATGCATGAAGTATGCTAATGATGATGATGTTATTCATATGAGGAATTTATGAGATTATATGTTAATGTGGCATAAAGCAAATTTGGAAGGAAATTCGGTGTAATGACCGTTTGGCCGCCGAATTTCCGACAAATTTGGGGACTTAAAGAGATTTTTGAAAATTAAGGTACTAAGATGGGTTCTAGGATGACACCGGTTTGGCCGAGCACCTCCATAGAACTCATGTGACATCGGTACCATTTTATACTCTTAGGTGACACCGGTTCGGCCGAGCACCCCTAAGAGATTTGCCCCCTAACCCGTACTCAGATAGTCGGGATTTATGATTTATGATACGCTTATCGTTAAGTGGTAAGTAAGAACTAGTGACGACTAGTTAAGGTATGAGCTCATAACCTAGATGTATGACACGTTCTGGGTGACACCGGTTCGGCCGAGCAGCCCCAGTTCGATTGTCTTTTCGGGTGGCCTATGAGGAAGAGAAGTTCATGATTATGATTATGTCACTAAGTTTTGTCCCATATGAATGTTACTATTGCCACTTTATGCCACCAATGATGATGATACTTGATGTTATGTTCTATGTATGTGCATTAGGTCGTGCCATGCATACATTTTCTATTATGTTGCATTCATGACATTAAGATCATCTTAAAATGAATGGACCTTGGCTAAAGTATATTTTGAAATTTAAAATGAACTAAATGCATGTCCAGACATTTCGTATAATTAAACCCAAGGTTCCTGAGGACGTAGATGATGACACCTAGGTAGTAGGAGGCCCTACTGAGATTCTTTAGTAAGATTCTCACTCCCTCTATCTCTTCCTTTCCGTCACGTCTTCAGATGGCGACGTTCGTGATATTTATGGACACGCCAACATAGGAGGTGCACCATGACCCGGACCACGGATCATACCATTTTGTGGGTCGATGCATAGTTAGAGTATTCATGTACATGGGTCGACCTTTCACTCCCCTTGTACATTCCCATCGTTTCTCCCCCGTCTCACCTTTTGGCGATGGCCTGGTGTTCGAGCGCGCACGTCCCCGAGTTAGAACACACACCACTTAGATGGGGATGAACCTTCTTTTGTTTAAAGGTTATCCTATTAGTTGCACTCGGGTAGGGGAGTAGATTATGTTTATGTTTATGTTGTATTTTCTTTCATGTATTTCCATGTACTAAATCAAGTCCCACGCTTATAAGTGGGCAAATTATAATTATATATGAGATGTTATTCAGTGTCTCTCATGATGTGCCCTTATATGCTTTATGCTATGACGTTATGAGATGTATGTTTTGTCCGTTGCAAGTTATATCGCATCACACGGCTCTCACTTTCATTCCAAAAAAAAAATTACCCGTATTTTCCGCTAAGTAATTCAAAGTTAAATGAGAACTATGAAGTAACAGACTAATGATTAACCTAAATGTGTTCTAGAGTATTGGGTTAAAAATTAGGATGTTACACTCTCCATGAGTAGGCATATCGTATTATATATAAATATGCAGTTTAGTTTTATTGTGATGTGCCTTTACTTGCCTTATGTTATGATGAGATGTTTGCTTTATTTCCATCCATGCTATATTGCTCATCGTGTCGCGCGGCTCTCACTTTGCTTTTATAAATTCAAAAAAAAAATTTACCAGTATTTTCCGCTAAGTATTTTAAAGTAAAGAGGAGACTATGACGTAACCGACTAATGATTAACCTAAATATGTTCTAGAGTATTGGGTTAAAAGTTAGGATGTTACTGATTAAGTTGTGATGAGATTATGCATATTGGAACATGAATTTTATTTTAGAATTTCAGAATTTATAAGTGCTTGGACTATGATGAAATCTTGTGTATTGGAATTTTTGGTGTGCTGGAATTTCATGTGCTAAAATATTTACAGCATTAGTTCTTGGTTTGTATGATATAATAGGTGCTCTAAGTGGTTATGTGCTGGAATTTTATTGTGCTAAAATTTTACAGCATTAGTTCTTTGGTTATGTGATCTTGCTATGCATATTAATCAAAGCTTGAAAAGTGGCAGCAAAAGCTTGGCTTGTATCTTCAAGATTTAGAAGAAATAGTTATCTAAGGAATGATAATTTATAGTAGAAATAATTTGAGATCCATCGCAGGCAACTTGGTTCAATGGTTGCAAAAATTGATAAGAATTATTGCTAACAAAAGGATGTCACAAAAATTTTGATGGTATAAAACTATTAAAAACCTAGTAGACTTTGTAGAAAAACATCACAACAGTATATCAAATGTTATGGGAAATATCTCATAAAAGTTAAAGAAAAACATTATACATATACAAGAGATTTTAAGAGAATTTTTCTAGAAATGATAAAAGTTCACACAAAGAAAGAAAACTTAAGAAAATAAATCTTGTGTGATGTATTTTTTTGCTTAGTGGTAAGCTCATGGATTCACGGGTAATAGTAGACGTACTACGGCCTTAGAACTATATCAGGTTGTAATCGCGACGGCGTTACATCGTTATGAGAAAATGAATGTACTAAGAATAGCAAGGCTATTATAGATAAGATGTAGTATACGTACTCCATCTAGTGAACTATATCAGGTTGTAACGTGACAGCGTTGCATCGTTGACAGTACGATCCAAAGAGAATTATATTATTAGAGTCCTATGAGTTCTACCATTAAGTTTAAAATTATCTAATAAAATTAAGTCATAAGGAATAATGACATTAACTAACGAGACCATTATATAAATAATTGAAGTTACTTTGCTTATCTTGCATTAAGTTGAATATCATTGAGTAATAGACTGGTGCATTTCCTATTGGGAATCATTGATTCTCATCCCTGCTATATGATGTATTTTATATAGATGGCCTCGATCGTGCTCTTTCTTGAGATGCCTGAATTGCAATGGTATTATGACTCGGAGGTAGGGTCACTGTACTTGGTCACTGAGTCTCGTATCCGTGTTTATGTACTATTTGCTCGTCCGTTCGCTACTACTGTTATGAGTCCTACGTTTTCGTAGAGTCCCTCATATTGGTTGACTATAACCGGCTCTTACATCTGACCTCTTGATGAGCCACTGACCAAAGGAGTTAGGTTATCTGTATATAGTTGGTTGTATTTTGATAGGACCTAACCCGGAGTAGGTGGTCACTGCGAAGGCTAGGCTAGGGTTATGTACAATACATATGTAATTAGGTGTGAATGTATATAGTATAACTCTGTGACTTAACTTACTATGGATGTGATATAAGATTAAAGTATCGTGTGACAGACTTCTTAGGATGCGCATTACATTTCCGCTATTTCTATACATCGACTATTACGTTGGAAGGATTGTGTTTTTGCGACAAGTTAGTATAGCTTTTAGTACAAGGCTCATATTTATTACAACTTATACATATATATTTCATATAGTTAAGAAATTGCAAATCTATAAGTTATGAAGAAATTGCAAATCTATAAGATAAGTTATGAGTAACGACTACTTACTATAATGTTATGATTCGGGCATAGCACTATAGTAGAAGGGGTGTTACAAAATCCTAGCCATTCATTTGGAATTCAAGTAGATATACTTCATTATTTGTAGATATTAACTAGCTTTCAGTGTTAGAAATCGCATACCAAAATTTTACCGAACGGGTAAAACAGTGTACCCGAGTAATCAAACATTGCCCGAAAAATAATTTCGAGTATAAAATCTATAGTCCTGCCTATTTCTAACATTAATCTTATAATTTATCAATTTCGGGCATCTCCGAGTCCCAATTCTAGTGTTTCGGCTGTCCCGACCGGCCCGTGGGCCCGTAACTTACAATTCACATTTTTCTTTTCTTTTTTTTTTTACAAATCCGTTGGATTGTCCTTATCATTATTAAAACTGTTAGATTTTTGAAATTATGTCTAATAAAGCTCAAATTATTTTTTAAATAATTTTTAGGGTGTTACAGTCGACATATGTATGTTTGAGAAGTCCAACATATAATTTTTCATATTTGCAAAACTACCCGGTCTTAAACACTTTTAAAAATCCTTTTAGATACGTAGGATGCTAAAAATAATTTTTACCATAATTTTCAACATGCCAAACAGCCAAAATAGTGTAAACAGTGGCCAAACAATGAGTAATAGTGGCAAAATCTAAAATACAATAAACGTTGAAAATTATGTTTTTGCTCCTTCCTAGTTCTTCCTAGTTACTAGTTCCTTCCAAAGAGTATTCTAAGACACTTTAAACATAAGAAATCATTTTCACACTTAAAGAAATCAATTTTTGACCTTAAAAATAGTAGAAAACCCAAAATCACATCAATGGGGTTCTATATGTTCAAGAATCACATCTTTACCCCTTATTAGTTCTTAATTCTTTTAAAAATCCCCTTGAACACGTAGACACAAAATACAAGTTTTAAATGAGATAAAACCAACCCCAAACCCCATATGTGTGCATGGCCAAAACATGTGCATTTGTATGTGTCCATGTTCCAAAAATTTCATTTAAGATACTAAAAGGCAAGTCTTGAGCATTAGGAATATAAGATGATGACTAGAAACATAAATATGCAATTCTTGCTTATTTTAAGCCACTAGAAATATAATGCAATGACTTGAAAAATAGATATGTAATGCTTGTTCATTTTTAAGCCATTAGAAATAAAAAGTGATGACTTGAAACATAAATATGCAATGCTTTCATTTTAAGCCATCAGGAATATAAAGTGATGAACTAAAAAATAAATATGCAATACTTGTTCACTTTAAAGCCATTTAAACATGACATTAAGGCCTTAGGAAACAAAGACTTGAAAATGTGTGAAACTTTAACCCCTTCAAGCTAATCAAAACGAAGACTTTTCTAAAAAAAAAATGCATAATATATTAACTTTAGCCCTTAGAGGGTGTGATTAAGCTTTAGAGTCTCCCTTTTGTAGTTCTAAGAATCTTGTTCTCTTAGACTTATCACCAACCTCATATATGTAGCAAAATAAACAAAAGAAAAAAGTGTGTGTAACGCCCCAATTTTTACTGTAATTTTTACTGTCATTAGAAATTACTCAATTACTGAATTACCGTAGGTAATTATTACATAAGATTTGAGGCCGAACAATCCTCAATAAAGGAATATAACATTAGAAGAGAGGTTAGGAACGATTCATGCGAGAGTCGCAAATCCCGAATTTCTGTACGTATAAAATGACCAAAATGTCCCTGAAGTTATTTTACTCAGAAAATGAGGATTGTGGGCCCCACATATTCTCAAGGGGATGTTTTGAGAATAATAAGGGATTGTTTGTGTTATGTGTGTTAATAGAGCAGAAGAATCTCAATTTTGAGTTCCGACGCACGAAAAGACCAAAACGCCTCAAGGTTGTTTTAACTCTGATGTGCGTGCCGACTGAGCCCGAACCTCACTAAAATGTTTTAAAATGTGTTTTTAAGCCATGATTAACCATTGGTTAAGCTCGGGTGGCCTTGGGCAGTTTTTAAGTGAAAGTACGATTTTGCCCCTGCTTTTGCGCTTTGCAATTCGGGATTTTCGATTCATATACGAAACCTAAGCAATATTAGGCTCAAATTAAAGCTTATTAAATTCTGAATATTAATCTAGATTCAAAATTATGTATTTAGATTGATTAGAACCCAAAATTGCTCAAAAACACCCAAATTGCTTACTAATTCACTTAAGCCCTTAACCGTAAATTCTCTAAATTACATGAATACCTTGCCTACACCTAAATAATGCATGGAACACACAAATTTCACTTCTTTGGGCTGTAATGCACGAAATTATTGATGCCATTATGCAGCTGAATTATTTCCAAAAGTTGCACTAAAACAAAATGCCAAAATGTCACCATAAGAGACATAATTCCTTAATTTCATACAACTTTGTCTAAAATGATTTTTCCTCCATTATTACTCCTGAAAAATTCTGACAACTACCTCCTCATTTTGGCCAATTAGAAGCCTCAAAATCTTCTATAAATAGGCTTGCTTGAGTGGTCTTGGAATGCTTGGTTCATAACTAGTTTTTAGGAGCACCAAAAACTTTCTTTCTTCCTCCTCTTTGGCTGAATTCTTTCTTCAATTTTTTCAAAGAGATTTTGTGTCATTTCACTTCAAGAAATCAAGTTCTCTTCCTCTTCTTCAACTCAGATTAGGTAGGGAGTAGTTTCTAAATTTATTTCTATGCTTTGAGGAGTTGTGTTTTTAGCTCAAAATGATGAAATTATGAACTTGCCTTAGCTTTTCATTTTGGTTTTCCTCTTCAATTTTTCTTTAACCAATTCAACCATATGGCCTAGGTGGAACTAAGATGATGGCTTGATGATGAGGACCTTGAGGGTGGGTTGTAAATCCATCACAAGTTAGGCCTCTAAAGCTTGAAAATTCCACTTGATGCAAAACCTTAAAGAATAATGCTTTATGATGCTAAAACAAAGATTTTTAGTTTAGAACTTGAAAGATGTATTTTTTTTCCTTTTATGTTTTATTTCTTGTTAAGATATGTATTGGGTTGAATTTATAATTCTTTTAAAGTCTTGAAGGAGCTCTAGTAAAGAAACAAAATGAATTTGCATCCATGATTAAGTTTATGCTTTGCATAACCATGTTTACCTTCTATGTCATCACTAAATTTTCAAGAATGAATAAATGAACTTGCATTTCTCATGTTTAAATTCCAAGCTTGTATTTCATGTTTATGTTTCAAGTCATCACTTAATCTTTAAAGATAATAAAGAGGTTGCATCTCATATTTAATTTATGCTCTCACTATATTTTATAATGGCTAAAAGAATCAACGCATGACATGTTTATTTTATGCCATCACCTAAAGATCCTAGAGCTTAAAGACTTGCCCATGTATCACAAGCAAAGAAATATGATTATTGGAGTTAAAGAATTTATTCTTTAAAAAGTCTTGAGATTGGAGCTTAAAAAGATGTAATAATAATTCTCTTCTCCCTCTATCGTCCTGTGCGGACTACCGCTCGGTTTCTTAATATTCTCTTCTCCTCTCTCTGGTCCTGTGCGGACTACCGCCGCTGCGGTTTCTTAATATTCTCTTCTTCCTCTACTGGTCCTGTGCGGACTACCGCCGCTCCGGTTTCTTAATATTCTCTTCTCCCTCTATTGGTCCTGTGCGGATTACCGCTCCAGTTTCTTGTATCATGTTTATATTTCAAGTTCTTGCATCATGTTTAATTTTCAAGTCATCACCTTAAATCTTAAAGATAAAGAAATGGAATTGCATATCATGTTTATAATTCCAAGCTATCACCTTATAAAGATAAGATTAAAATAAGGTTGCATAGCATGTTTATAATTCTAAGATGTCACCTAAATCTCTAAAGCTCAAGACTTACTCCTTTTATCTTAAGTGAGAATTTTAATTGTGAAGATCCTCCCAAATTTGACAAAAGAACTAGTTTCTAAATGAGTTTTAAGGCTTTGCAAGGATTTTACGGGGAACTAGTATTTTATATGCACTTAAAATATGATTCTATATAATTGCATGAGGTTCATGATTCGACCACTGATCTGAGTTTAGTATCAATGTGTGATAATGATTTGATATGATTGAAGTTGTGATAATTATGGTTTATTGTTAAGAGAATGATTCATAATTGGTTTAGTAACTAATTAGTTCTATAATTGATAATTCTATGTAAGGATTGGATGCTTATTAAGTACTTGATATCATTGAATGATTTCTGACTTGCATGTTATAGTTGCTGTTGCAAATAATAAGAATGCTTATACATGAAATGTTCTTATGTAAAATTCACCTTTGTTGCTAGAAGAAAGTGTATCATTGTAAAAGTGTAATTTGGAAAGGTTACTGCTAAGGAAAGACTTGGTATTTAAGCGTGTCCATTGTGACCCACCTCTCTTTCTGGGAATCTCCCATATGCATGATTACAGCTTGATATATATTATTCTAGCTTAAGACTATAAATGAGAAAATGTTATGATGTTTATGAATTGTATTATGATATAACATGCAAAGATTTAATGGTGACTTAAACTTATAAGAAAATGATCCTTTGGAACCATCGACTATAGGTGGTGAAAAGGTGATTTTAGCCCCCTAACCCGTTCTCTCAAAAGGG